>CM073498.1:27685000-28885000 GCA_037074585.1 Biancaea sappan
CAGATTTTTTAAAATAAAATAAAAAATTAGACTTTTGGTGGCGACTAGTCGCCACCAAAAGTCTTTTTTTAAAAAAAATAAAAAAATCATTTTTTTACTTAAAAAATTCAAATTTTTTTTTATTTTTCTTAATTTTATTTAAAAGAAATTTAATTTTTTAATTTTTTAAATTTTTAATTTTTTTAAAAAATTAGATTATCGTTGACGACTGAAGTCTATTTTTTTAAGTGAAATCGTTTTTTTTTATGAAATTAATTGAAGTTGGACTTTTGTGGTGACTCCAATAGTAATAATATATTTTATTTTTTTTATGTTTAATATTATTTTATTTTTGTTTTATAATATTTTTGACCTAAAATATTTTTAACAGATTATATATATAGATATATATATATATATATATATATATATATATATATATATATATATAATATTTTGCACTTACATAACACAAATGAAGCAGTGGCAGAATAACAAGACACACATGGCTACAAGCAAGGGACCCAGGTTCTAATCTCAGGTATGCACATGTTTGGTTTAATTTCAAATAAACTTGAATATTGCACACACAAAAATCGAGTCAGCTCGGGATAGCGAGTTATTGGATCGGCCAAGACCCGCACGAGTCGAATGGATCTCGGGTCGACCTTCCGGGCCAATCCGGATCTAAAAAGATGACGAGTGACTTTGGTGGCGACTAAAGTCTAGTCGCCACCAAAGGTAGTTTTTGCTGACACCAAAAATCATTTTTTTCACGAATTTTCTTTTTTTTTTTTGTAATAAAAATGACTTTTGGTGGCGAATTTTGAAAGTCGCCACCAAAAGAATCAGCCACGGACTTACGCCAACAACTTTAGTCGCCACTAAAAGTCGCCACCAAAGACTTTTAGTGGCGACTTTTAGACTTTTGGTGGCGACTAAAGTCTTTTTTTTTTGTAGTGTCTAAACATTACATATATTATCATTTTTGAGGTCCTTCCTTTCATTTTTATTCTGAAACAAATATAGTAATTTGATGATAAGCATGCAAAGTGATAATTCATACCCAGTCTTTTAGTGCCATCCAGACAAATTGGTAGCTTCTAGCAAAGCAACCTTCCAAGTCTGCAATCTTTTAAAAGCAGCCCTCCATTGCTGCTTTGTTTCACCGATTTTCCTAAGCTTTTGTTCCTTTTCAGCCATTGACCTTCCATAGTGTAACATCTTACATTTTTATTTTCTTTAAAAAATAATAATTTTTTTCTAAATCTGTTTACTAGATAATTTTTTGAATAATTTCCTTTCAAATAATTATGAATTTCACTATTCATGAATTTTACTATTTATGTGAATAGTAATATCAGAAAAAATTGACAAGATTCTCATTAATTATGTTTAAGCTTGAATATATAAAAAATAAATTATATAATTTTTACTATTTTTTTTACATCTTTGAATCATGAACTACCACAAAATATATTTTTACACTTCAATCTCATTATTAATGTCATCAAAACCTTCCCTTTTGTCCTTTTTCTTGAAATGATCAATTTTTTAAGTGAGATATAAAATATCTTAGTAGCTGGTCACTTTATTAAAAACATATAAATACATGAAGAGATCATTTCAGTCATAAAAGCATAACATCACACTGATAATAATTAAATTTCTCTTATTCACTATGTAAAACAAGATTTATAAATAAAATTCTATAAAAACTGATTATGCACATAGATATCATAAATCATAAATAATTATGTTTTTATGGAAGACTAACTACCTAATCTGATTCTCAACTTCTCAACTTCTTAAACTACTTTCTTTACTATGTGTTTCTAGTTTTCTCTCTCTCTCTTTCTTTCTCTCTCTAATTTTCTCATCTCTTTCCCGTATGCCCCATGCACACACCATTCACACATATATATTAATCTATCAATATCATTATTTTCCTTCTTTTTCTCTTATTCATCCACTTGTACACACACTTCCTCTCTTTTCTCACTTTTTCTTTTATTTTCGTCTCTTCCCCTCCCTTTCTTTATTTTCTATTTTCGTCTCTTCCTCTTTCCATTATTTGGCTCATGACCTCTGTCCACTTGTTATTTGCTAATCGCGCGCGCGCGCGCACACACACACACACATCTTTTGGTAAAATTTGTAAAACGTCCTCATATATTCTTCATTCCATTCAATTAGGTCCCTAGCCTAATGAATAAAATTCTATTTATGTTTCTTAAGAATTTCATTATAATTATTTTATCCTTATTTACTTGCTCATTTATTTATTTAGCTTCATTTTCTAAAGTAATTAAATTTAAGATATCACATTTTCCCCCCTTAAAATAAATTTTGTCCCCAAAATTTAAACTAATGCATATATATACATATGAAAATTGTACCACGACGTGCATGAAATTAAATATCCCAAATACAAACATCACACTTGAAAGTAATGGTTGGAACCCAAGAGGGGGGGTGAATTGGGTTTTATAAATTTTTCACAAGAATTAATTAGAAGTTAAAATGATTTTCTGTAGAAGTACAATGCTTAGGATAATAAATACAATACAGAAAATCAATGTGCTGTCAAGATAAATAATTATAAAGATCAAGGAATTAAAGAATAGATATCAATATGCACAAATTAAAGGGTAAGGGATAGAGAAAGCAAACTTGGAGATTTATACTGGTTCGGCTAATCCAAGCTACATCCAGTCCTCAAGAGACCACTTGAGTATTTCCACTATAATTGCAAGTTTAATCCGGGTACTTGCAAACCACTACAACCATGCAAATTCGATCCGGGTATTTGCGAAACCACAATAGAGAATTTATGAATCCGGGCTCCTCCTCAACCCAAAGCAAGTTCTTCCAACACCGGTACTTGCGAACCTCAACTTGGAATAATATATGTGTTGATCAAAATCAACAATACAAAGAAACTCTCTCTAAAGAGTAGATGAATACAAATGAAGCTCTAATAACTCTAATGATAGAGAATATGCAAGATTTGGCTCACGAATGCTTTCCTTTCTCTCAAAGA
Source organism: Biancaea sappan (assembly GCA_037074585.1). Lineage (NCBI taxonomy): Eukaryota > Viridiplantae > Streptophyta > Magnoliopsida > Fabales > Fabaceae > Biancaea > Biancaea sappan. The sequence goes on from CM073498.1 coordinate 27,688,023, forward strand.
TGATAGAAGAAGTTAATATCACATTGTAGGACTTTGTTCTAACTCAAAATCGTGTATCTAAGGTCATATATATAAGATTTTACAAAACTAGCCGTTATATAGCCGTTACAGCACTTATACAGTCCAGGTGTCCATTGGTCGACCAGTGTGGCACGTTGGTTGACCAGTGTAGTCCAGAAGTGATTCATCAGTCATGTTGGTCGACCAGTGTAGATGGGGTGGTCGACCAACTGCTGGCAGTAGCGAAATACAGATTTTGAGCTTTCTTTAAAAATTCATAACTCCCTCATTTGAGCTTTGTTTTAAACAAATAATATACCATTAGAAAGCTCTTGGAGTCTAGTTTCAAATGAGCCAAGTTTTACTCAAAAAATTATTTTTCGTTTAAAAGATATAATCAAAATACTGACTATAGGTCAGAACAGAATAATTTTTGAGTACAGTAAAATCAACTTTCAGTTTTTCAAACTATATTTTAAATAGTCATATATTTCTCATTTGGACTCCGTTTTGAATAAATAATATACCGTTGAAAAGATCTTTGAGTCTACTATCAAATGAGATTAAGATACTTGAAAAATCGATTTTTCATTTATGAGATATGATATAAGGAGTGACCAAAGGTAAAAAAAAATAACTTTTGTAAAACTTCATATCTCACTATCTTTTTGTTCAAAAATGCTTGAGCCAATGTATGCAAATCTAAATCATTGAGTTGCACAAATATACTAGCCTATATAAAATATACCTAATGTAAACATATAGGCTATCTTGATGCATCCAAGCTTCCAAGACTTCCAATCTTCTAATTATTCATTTCTTGGAGCTTTATCCTTGCATGTTGTTTTCCTTGAGTGAAGCAAGATATTTCTTTTCCTTGTTCTTCAATCCAATGTTCACTCTTCTTGTTTTTGAACCAACCTATAAAATATGTCTTACTTGCAAATCCAATGGTTAGTTCAATTCATGATAATATCATGATTCAATATATGCAACAAATATATTAAGTAACATAATCATGCTTAAGTACTTGTAGCATATATATGATAATTAACCTTTATATAGATCAATACTACATTTCAAATACATTTGTCATCATCAAAACTTATGGCATATAGCCTTAGGGCTAACAACACTTACTAACATAGTCAATCTATCATTCATTTTACACAACTGTAGTATTATATTTGTTTGAATTGGTATATGATTTCTTGGGTAATCAAACTTTCAATCACTTTGCATTTGTGTCGTAGATTTGCTTATGATTTCTTGGGTGATCAAACGCTCAATCACTTTACATTTGTGTCATAGATACTTGCACCGAGTAACCTGAAAATTTATCCCTCAACCTTTTTATGCATAAATATGCTGCAGATACTTGTACCGAATGATCTGAGAATTTAACCCTCAAACTCTTTGTGCATATATAACCGTAGATACTTGTATTCCCTTGAATTTCTATCAACAATCATAGCAATCATCACCTATTATCAACTGGAATGTGGATTGTTTAACATTTCAATAATATTGTAAATGAAACTTATATTGTACTTTGTCTAATAATATCAAATTAGTTTAGCAAAATTATTAATTTACTTTGACTTTTGCCCAATTTTACCTTGAACCATCCTCGAAAATATATAAGATAATGAAAAATGCATCACAAAAACATCTAAGGCATTCTCTTTTTTTTTTAGTTATAACTTTATTTTCTTATAGAATTTAATTTCTATTATGAAACATATCTTCACTTATTTCATAATACATCATAATCATACATACTTTCTTCTAACTCAAATTCTCTCTACAGAATTAAGAGTTATTACATAAACATAAATATGTTTATACTAATAACATATATAATCATAAATATGGCATGGAATAAGAATTCCATATCATTTTTGTAAAATTTCATCTTCAAGAATACTTTTAAAGAGAGAACAAGCACATGGATAATTTATATGATCATAGGAAATATAAGCTTTATTTATAATTCAATGTACACTTCAATAGGTACTTGCTTTTTTTTTTTTAGAGATAAATATCTCTTATATGTTTATCTAGATTATCACATTCAAAGTGAATTCTAATTCAACTTCGGCATACCTTTCATTTTTATGAATTTAGACTATAATGATTTCTTATATGTAAAATATATTGGTCAGACATACATTACAAATAAGACTCCATTATTTTCTTTATTCATCAAAAGATACCTGGTATGCCTTTATTCATCTTTAATCAATTCTTTATATGACTTACTTTTACTCAGATATTCTTCCAAATCTCACTTAATCATAACAAACATTCACAACAACTCAAATACAAACATTATAAAAATAATGCTTTTAACAAATCAAACAATTATATGTAAGTATTTTCCTCTCTGATACCATTTTGTAACATCTTGCACTTTTATTTCCTTAAAAAAATAATAATTCTTCTCTAAATCGGTTTTTAAATAATTTTTTGAATAATTTCCTTTCAAATAATTATGGATTTCACTATTAACAAATTTTACTATTTATGTGAATAGTAATCTCTGAGAAATTTGACAAGATTCTCATTAATTATGTTTGAACTTGAATATATATAAAAAAATAAATTACATAATTTTTACTATTTTCTTTACATTTTTGAATCATGAACTAACACAAAATATATTTTTATACTTCAATCTCATCAATAATATCATCAAAACCTTCCTTTTTGCCTTTTTTTCCTGAAATAATCAATTTTCTAAAAGTGAGATATAAAATATCTTAGTAGCTAGTCACTTTATTAAAAATATGTAAATACATGAATAGATCATTTCAGTCATAAAAGTATAACATCACATTGATAATAATTAAATTGCTCTTATTTACTATGTAGAACAAGATTTATAAATAAAATTATATAAAAACTGATTATGCATATAAATATCATAAATCATAAAATAATCATATTTTTATGCAAGACTAACTACCTAATCTGATTCTTTCTTTGCTTTGCGTTTCTAGTTTTCTCTCAATCTTTCTCTCTCTAATTTTCTCATCTCTTTCCTGTATGCCCCTATATAGACACCACTCATATATATATATATATATATATATATATTAATCTATCAATATCATTATTTTTCCTTCTTTTTCTTTCATTCATCCACTTGTACACACACTTCCTTTCTTTTCTCACTTTTTCTTTTATTTTGTCTCTTTCTCTTTTCATTATTTGACTCATGACCTCCTGTTCACTTGCCATTTGCTAACCACACACACACACATATATATTTCTTTTGGTAAAATTTGTAAAACGTCCTCATGTCTTTTTCATTTCATTCAATTAGGTCCCTAGCATAATAAATAAAATTCTATTTATTATTCTCAAAAATTTCATTATAAATATTTTATCCTTATTTACTTGTTCATTTATTCATTTAGTCTCATTTTTTAATGTAATTAAATTTGGGATATCACACATAGCTTCCTCTCTTATGTCTCATGTCACGTCCCAAAATTTGAGCACGTGACCGGCACGGAAAGTGAATTTCATTTCACCTCCGTAAGCCTATCTTTCTCTTAAAAATCATACAATTCTTTTTCATGCAACCAAAACGAGTTCTCTATACATACTACAATTACTCACATTACATCACTGAATGAACCTACCCGATTACAGAGATTTCTAGATTTATACAACTTAGAATAAAACTTAACTATTATACCTTTATCCTGAACAAATGAAAAGGTAATTATGAACTAAGGATCCATAATTCCTTGTTCCGATATTTACCTTCAGCTGTCAATTCTGAAAAAAAATATCAATAACAGGGGTATGAGCAAACCACGTGCCCAGTGAGTAGATAACACAATACTATGACAAAATAAAAATCATGCATCATAATGATAACATGCAGCAATCATACGTAGATCGATCATCATATGATATAATATTATTCATAATACTTCACAACAATATCCAAGTGAATCAAATGCATTTCAACAAAATTCAAAATTCACAACAGCAATCGATGAAATCAATTTCACACACAATTTTCGTACCAACCGGGTCGTCCAGAATACCTCTGGATCGTTGCCCGCGGCCCCCGCCGCATCCACCCTTATCGCTCCATTTATATTCTCCACCCTTATAGCTTCACATAGATTTCTCCATGGGGTGCACCACCATGCCTTTCCTTTCCAGTCAAACACAATCACAATCACATATAAAAACATCCTCAATCATAATCTTGAGCCACATACACAACTCAGTCATTTACAATTCAAGCCACAACATAATCAATGTGGTTCCAGCAACATAGCATGTATATAACATAACCCATAATATAGAACAATTATTCAACTCGGTTCACATGCCATTCACAATCCATCATATAACCTCCATTCATGGGAAAATAAGAAAATATAATTATATACATTACCAGACACGTTCCACATTTGTTTATGCCTCATCGTTCCACATCATCCTCTTCAAACTTGGATATACAACATATTTCCACTATGATGCAAAAAGTCAATAACAGATATTTAATCATAGCAAGTATTAACCCACTCACCTGGATTTCACGCTCTCGGCACTCCAACTTTGCACCTTGACCATTCCTATTGTAACCAGACAAAAACCATCAGGGTTACAAAATAGAGAAATTTCCTACCACTACTCTCGACCTTTACTCACATCTTAAGTCATAACTCCTAATGGGTAATGAATATCTAAATGAAACTTATACCATTGGAAACTAGACTCAAAGAGCTTTCCAACGATATAAAGTTTGCCCAACAAGGAGTTCGGATGAAGAAGTTATTGCCGATTGAAAATAAGCTAAGGTTTTCCGGCACACCTGGCGCCTTTGCGCCACCCATGCCCGGCGCTTAGGCGCCCCACGTGGCGCCTGGGCGCTATGCCTTTCTTTTCCCTTCCCACATGTCCTTGGCGCCTAGGCGCCACACATGGCGCCTGGGCGCCACGATCGCGACCCTTCGCGACTTTCTCTCGGTTTTGGCCCGAATCTGGCCAAATCTTCACCGTTTTTCATGATTTCTTCCATGGGATCTCATCCTTAATGTCTAAGGAGCATTTAGACACCAAAATCACCAATTTTAATCGAGAAACGAAGTCGGAATCTCGATTTTACCTCAAACACTCTTAAAACTAGAAAATAGAGAAAAGCTTAAGAAATAGAAATTTCTACCTCGATTCCTTGCTTTCCCTATGTTGCTTGGCTCCTAGAGGCTCGTCCCGTAGCTCGAGATCCACCCTCCAAAGGCCGGTTGTAGAGTTGGAGTATAGAGAGAGAAATTAGAGAGAAGGAAGAGAGAAGGAGAGGAGAGAAAGTGAAGAGAGAGAGAAGAAAGGAGAAAAATAAATAAAAAATAGGTGAGGCCACCTATATACTCGCCCGGGGTGAAATTATCACTTGCTCTGCAATTGACCCTCAGTCAAGACTAGCAAAAGCAAATTCATAAAATCTCACGTCAGGTGTTTCTAAATCCTCGGTGCCCCACAAATTTTCTTATTTCACTTTAGTCCCTCTCAATGTATCAAACTTTACTTTAACCTCAAATTCATCATCCTTTCGGTACCGGACTCATAATTCATTCCCATAAGCTCTATTCTTCTTCTCGGGTTCCTAGTTGGTCATTTCTCAAAAGTCCTCTATACTTTCTTTTCTTTTCACTTTAGTCCTTGAGAATATGTAAAAATTTCGTCAATTAAAAATTAAAATTTCTATTCCCACATTTTCTTCAATAATTCAAAAAGCAAATTTTTCACGTAATTAAATTTTTCACTAAACTTCAAATTAGACTTTAAATATTCATAAAAATTCTTGGGATATTACATTCTTCCCCCCTTAAAAGAATTCGGTTCTCCGAATTCAAAACTTACCTCAAGATTGAAACAAATGCAGATTTTTTGTCTATATCTCATTCTCTCTCTTAGAATTTTCACAATCAAGTACAAAATATAACAAGTTCAACATATTTTTATTTCTAATACATAAGTTACAGGCAACAAGCTGAACTTGATTTACAAAACAGATAATTTTAATACGTAAACATTAGATCAAACATCAGCTTTAGGTACAAACAAAAGAAAAGATAAATTAAGAACGAGGAGGCTTTTGAAATGCAGAAGGTGCTCCAGGTCTAGAAGAAGAAGGTGCTTCAGACCTTAAGGAGGAAGTTAATCGTTGCAGCCTAGAAAGAGTTTCTGAAGGAAACGTCTGGGAAATTTGGCGAAGTCAGAAGTCACTCTATTCATACAGTCAATACATCTCGCTTGTTGGTCACGAAAATTTTGAGTTGCAAACATCGAATGTCTATCAACTCTATTCGCCAATTGCCTAAAATGACGGTTCAAAAGCTTCTCTTGTTCTGTAAAGAGACGATTTATCAATCTCCCCTGGTGCTCAAAGTGGCGGTTTATCAGTCTTTCCAAGTCCTCCATCTTTTGTCTCATAAGCGCAAGCTCATTATTAGAAGATGTTGCTGTGCTAACATCCTCTAACTCTACTACATCCCTTTTTCTTTTCTTAGCCTCTGGTGACTCTTCCATGGATCTCTTATTCTTATAATTCTCCAGGCTAAGATTTAGATCTAGCTCTACCTTGCCAGCCTCAAAGTTTAAATTGAAAGATTTATTGCCGGCCATATCTTTCTGAGCTATAAAGGTTGTACAGAAGGAGAAGTTTGATGCTAGAAAGCTTATAGATATAAACTCTTAGTGTAGTGAGCAGCGTAATGGGGCATCAATTATATATAGACGAAATTTAGGGCTACAAAACCTTTACATCATACGCTAAAGATGACCTACAGACCTTATCCGATGCAATGCCAACGGTCTCAGATAAGCATGCCAGAAAATAACAAAATATAATCTAATACAAAAGATTTCTTCAAAAATTTCGGCTAACTTTTGACTCTTGCTCAAATTATTAAACTAATCGCCGCTTCAATTTATGGCTTCTTAACTCTGTATTTGTCTTATCCAATAATTCTAAATCGAGATATTACTCCATGAACGGGTAGCTTCATACTAGCCTTATCTAGGTTTCTAATCCGTGGCTTTGCCCTAAGCTTACACATTTTCAAACATACATATTAAAATAAAAACTTCTCACATCTACACACCAAGCGTTCCATAAAGTGAGAAAAATTTTACCTTTCACTTGCCTCTACGAGCATATAAGTATATATGTATAAACATGGAGATACATCATTATCTATATATTTTCATCTATTCAAGTCCTTTTAAATTTCAGACTTCTCATTCTCTGAATATATGTAGAATCACTACATATTATTACTGGCCATAACAAATAGCCTTCACTCTCTATACATGAATAACATACATACATATCATATGTATTTAGATACATATAATCACAGTATAATTCAATCAATCATGTATATTATACTTAACTGAAGGCTTTCAAGAACAATACAAGAAAGCATAGAAATACATTTTAGTTCATCGTGAAAACATCCAAGACACTCTGTAATGGCTACATTGTCGACTTCCTTCAATTTCAGAAAATGCCAACGAGAGAAATGGAAAAACCAAGTGTAAATCGGCCGCAAATCCGCCGAATATTGACTTTCGTAGTTTTGCCATTAATACGACGCGTTGTTGGTGTGCATGCCTACCCTAGACTCCTAGCTTCCAGCTTGCAGAAATCCATAGGTTAAGCGTGTAGGGTGCGGCGAAGAGATATCTTCTTTGTCTCTAAGTTCAAATTTTTCCTCTATAAGAACTGTCCCAACGTTCTCAGTTACCACATCACAAAGAGTAATCATATCTGAGCCTACAACTTCTCAGCATTCCTCTCTTCTCATACTCCGACATAAATTTCTAAATTTTCCAAATCATGGCCACAAGGAAGTACATTGATCTCACAGTGGATGCCAGGAGAGAAGAGCTCGACTTAAACTTAAGTCTGGGCAAAGACAAGGGCAAAAGACCTTTTGAAGGGTCTTTAGAGAAGCAGAAGGAGAAGAAAATGAAGAAGATTGAGGAAGCTGAGGAGACTAGCACGGGCCATACCTCGGAGGACAAAATCGCCTGTCTAGAGCAGGAGGTCAAAAATCTGAAAAAGATGATAGAAAACCTGGAGAAGTTAACTAAACGCAATCATGCAGAAATGACTTCAAGAATAGACAGGTTCTTCTATTGGTCTACCCAGTGCTTCTGCAATCAACAACAAAGAAGTGTTGATTGTATGAATGTGATTTACTCTACCCTCCGCGACATTGCTCTGTTTCTCGTTCCAAGGAATGGTCGAGGGGTGATGATACAGTACAACCCTCCTAATCCGAGACCACCTCGCTTTTAGATTACTCATGCATGAGTAATTATTTTTTTTTTTTGCAATGTAATCCTTCTGCTTTTAATGCCAGTGGTTTCTTTTATGGGATGGTACTCCAAAAATAGTAATAATAAAATTAAGAAGGATAAAAGAAATCAGTCACACAAAATCAATCATGAATGTAACATATAAAGCCCCATACATACAATTTGATCCGACAGCAACGGAATCAAACAAATAATAACCTTTCCTTTACCAAGTTCAAAAGTATAGCCATATCTATCTAAAACTAAAACTAAAACATAATTTATAAGAAAAGACAAGTCTTGGAGGAAAAGGAAATGAAAACATCCTACTGGACCTTCAATGGAGCCATCTCTCTATAGTCGTGCCCGGGTTCACCACGATAGAGGAGATCCCACTAAGGTTACCTTACTCTGTAATCGGTAGGAGACCTAATCCCAAAGCTCTGATACCAACTTGTCACGTCCCAAAATTTGAGCACGTGACCGGCACGGAAAGTGAATTTTATTTCACCTCCGTAAGCCTATCTTTCTCTTAAAAATCATACAATTCTTTTTCATGCAACCAAAACGAGTTCTCTATACATACTACAATTACTCACATTACATCACTGAATGAACCTACCCGATTACAGAGATTTCTAGATTTATACAACTTAGAATAAAACTTAACTATTATACCTTTATCCTGAACAAATGAAAAGGTAATTATGGACTAAGGATCCATAATTCCTTGTTCCGATATTTACCTTCAGCTGTCAATTCTGAAAAAAAATATCAATAACAGGGGTATGAGCAAACCACGTGCCCAGTGAGTAGATAACACAATACTATGACAAAATAAAAATCATGCATCATAATGATAACATGCAGCAATCATACGTAGATCGATCATCATATGATATAATATTATTCATAATACTTCACAACAATATCCAAGTGAATCAAATGCATTTCAACAAAATTCAAAATTCACAACAGCAATCGATGAAATCAATTTCACACACAATTCCCGTACCAACCGGGTCGTCCAGAATACCTCTAGATCATTGCCCGCGGCCCCCGCCGCATCCACCCTTATCGCTCCATTTATATTCTCCACCCTTATAGCTTCACATAGATTTCTCCATGGGGTGCACCACCATGCCTTTCCTTTCCAGTCAAACACAATCACAATCACATATAAAAACATCCTCAATCATAATCTTGAGCCACATACACAACTCAGTCATTTACAATTCAAGCCACAACATAATCAATGTGGTTCCAGCAACATAGCATGTATATAACATAACCCATAATATAGAACAATTATTCAACTCGGTTCACATGCCATTAACAATCCATCATATAACCTCCATTCATGGAAAAATAAGAAAATATAATTATATACATTACCAGACACGTTCCAGATTTGTTTATGCCTCATCGTTCCACATCATCCTCTTCAAACTTGGATATACAACATATTTCCACTATGATGCAAAAAGTCAATAACAGATATTTAATCATAGCAAGTATTAACCCACTCACCTGGATTTCACGCTCTCGGTACTCCCACTTTGCACCTTGACCATTCCTATTGTAACCAGACAAAAACCATCAGGGTTACGAAATAGAGAAATTTTCTACCACTACTCTCGACCTTTACTCACATCTTAAGTCATAACTCCTAATGGGTAATGAATATCTAAATGAAACTTATACCATTGGAAACTAGACTCAAAGAGCTTTCCAACGATATAAAGTTTGCCCAAAAAGGAGTCCGGATGAAGAGGTTATGGCCGATTGAAAATAAGCTAAGGTTTTCCGGCACACCTGGCGCCTGGGCGCCACCCATGCCCGGCGCCTAGGCGCCCCACGTGGCGCCTGGGCGCCATGCCTTTCTCTTCCCCACATGTCCTTGGCGCCTAGACGCCACACATGGCGCCTGGGCGCCACGATCGCGACCCTTCGCGACTTTCTCTCGATTTTGGCCCAAATCTGGCCAAATCTTCACCGTTTTTCATGATTTCTTCCATGGGATCTCATCCTTAATGTCTAAGGAGCATTTAGACACCAAAATCACCAATTTTAATCGAGAAACGAAGTCGGAATCTCGATTTTACCTCAAACACTCTTAAAACTAGAAAATAGAGAAAAGCTTAAGAAATAGAAATTTCTACCTCGATTCCTTGCTTTCCCTATGTTGCTTGGCTCCTAGAGGCTCGCCCCGTAGCGCGAGATCCACCCTCCAAAGGCCAGTTGTAGAGTTGGAGTGTAGAGAGAGAAATTAGAGAGAAGGAAGAAAGAAGGAGAGGAGAGAAAGTGAAGAGAGAGAGAGGAAAGGAGAAAAATGAATAAAAAATAGGTGAGGCCACCTATATACTCGCCCGGGGTGAAATTATCACTTGCTCTGCAATTGACCCTCAGTCAAGACTAGCAAAAGCAAATTCATAAAATCTCACGTCAGGTGTTTCTAAATCCTCGGTGCCCCACAAATTTCCTTATTTCACTTTAGTCCCTCTCAATGTCTCAAACTTCACTTTAACCTCAAATTCATCATCCTTTCGGTACCGGACTCATAATTCATTCCCATAAGCTCTATTCTTCTTCTCGGGTTCCTACTTGGTCATTTCTCAAAAGTCCTCTATACTTTCTTTTCTTTTCACTTTAGTCCTTGAGAATATGTAAAAATTTCCTCAATTAAAAATTAAAATTTCTATTCCCACATTTTTTTCACTAATTCAAAAAGCAAATTTTTCACGTAATTAAATTTTTCACTAAACTTCAAATTAGACTTTAAATATTCATAAAAATTCTTGGGATATTACATCTCACTTCCTAAGGGTCAACGTAGTAGAACACATGCTTAACGATTTGAATGAGAGAAAGAAGTGAGGAATCCTCTTTTCGACTTTGACTCTCCTACTCCAGTCGTTGCTTTTCTTTCTGTTACTTCGAAAGTAGCTGCTTCAGCTTCAGCCACTCAAAATTTTGATATTCCTTTTTATTTCTCATCAAACGAATGGCATCTTCTTCTGGAAATCCTAGCTATTCTATCAGAAATGGATTTGGGACTAACAATTGAACAAAGTTTGCCCCAATGAAATCAATTGTGATTATCATAAATCAAAACAAATATTAACTGTCTTCCATTCACAATTCTTTGTATTACATAAAAGAAGGGTACTGTAATCCAATCAATTGACTAGGAGCTTACTAGAGACACTAGGTTACAAAATTTGACTGACAACAATCTTTTGTCTCCTTCGTCTCACGCTGTGGATCTTGGTTGTGGGTTTGGGTAAAAGTTGATATGACATTATTTTAGTCATATTAGTGACTAATGCGGCAAATTTGGACTAACGTGACATTAACCGTTAATTAAACTAACAATTTTTTTTAATGAAATGGCTTAACCGCGAGTCCGGAGTCCCTACTTTTTTGTATTAGAAAAGCATATACTTTTCTTGTTGGCCACGGTTAAAACCATGGCCAACACTTGTAAAGAAGTTTCAGCAATGGTTTTTAAACCGTTGCTATAAGTTTTGTAAAAAATGTCATAATTAATATTTATAACAACGGTTGCAACTTGTAGCAACGATTTTTAGAAAACTGTTGCTACAGATAGAAAAGTACCTGCTTTTCTAGTACAAAAAAGCAGGGACTCTGGACTCCTAAACCTCATGAAGTAAAAAATTTATAGAAATTTTTTTGTTAAGTTTCAAAATTCATGGAGTTTTTTACATACTAGAAAAAGTTCATGGAGGTAAAATTCATTTTTCCCAAAAAAAATTTATGATGTTTTATTTAATAACATATTAAAGTCATTTTAAACATTTATTTTAGGTAGGAACATTTTAAAGTGTAAATAAATGTTGATAACACAATATGCCCCAAAAAAAATTAGTTTAGTCACCAATAAATGATACTAGCTTCAATTTGTCCTTGAAATATTAAAATTTTTAATTTAATTCTTGAAATATTATTAATTTTAATTTTATCTTTTTATTTATCAAGTAATTTTTGACAACCAAGCGAATTGACATTAAAAAATGATCGATTTGATGATCTAACAATACAAATAATTAAGTTAAAATAAATGTGAATGTTTTAGGGACAGTATTGAGATATTTAATGTTTAAGATACTAATTTTGAGATAAATAATACTTCTAACAATTAGCCAACCATTAATCAAAATAAATGTGATGTTAAATAAAACATCTCAATTTATATATGAATTCATGTCAATGACTTCACCGGTCAATGCCACGTTATATCCAAACATAAGTTATTTTAAGTCACATCTGATTAATTAGTAAAGGAAAAACAAAAAAATTGAAGCGTACCGCGAGATGAATAAAATATTATTCATCAATTTTTTTTCTTTAATGATTATAAATAAAAGGGTCAGGTTTATTGCAGCAAATGAAGCCGCAATCTCAGCTTTGGAGTGGATGAATCTGTGTGGTTCTATTTGGGAGGAATCTACAAAGAAAGTGCTCGGAAGAAATTTTGAATCTACGGTTTGCGTCTTGGCATTTGGAAACCTAGAAAGTTTTTCCAGAAAAATTTCATAGATCTGATTATTGGTTCAAAAGTCGTGCAATTGTTAAAATTTGACTCCGGATTTTGCCGATAATTTCACCGAAGTAGAGGTTCAAGCTCGTTGAAGTCATCACCTTCATAGATTCATCACGGTGGAGATTGTCAATTTGAAAACCCTAAAGCTGTTCTTATTTTTCTAAGTAACTATAAAATTTGATTACATTCTAGTCAAACATCATGTTTAATTTTTAAAATCAAACAAAAAATTATTCTCTCCTTCCTCTCTTTCAAAAATAAAGTGAATCGAATAAATTATTAATTTTTAAGATTTTTTATTTTAATATGTGTTTATTTATTAAAATAAATCAAATAAAAAAGGAAAATTATAAGGATGATTATTAGAAATTGTAAAAAAGATGTTATTATTAAAACAACTTATGCTGGATATGAATTTAAGGATTGCAACGCTCCTCGTCGGGGAAAAGAAATCTCTCTCATTTTCATTCCCCACCTTTTTGTGGGATATTAAAAAAAATTGAAAATATGCAAAAAAGAAAAAAAACCATGACCGCAACAAAGGAGACTATAACGCTAAATTGAAGGACGGAGAGAGTGATAATGAGAGGGAAACCATACTTGAGAGCGACGGTGAGCGTGAGTACGAAATTGCACGAACAGACCAAAGGCGTCGAGCACAAACATATCAGAGACGATGAGAGCAACGACGAGCATGAAGCCACGAACTGAACACCATAGACAGAGAAGCAAAGACGTCACGAGCACGATGAATTCAAATGGTAACAGTGAGAGCAAAGACGACCACGAAGTCACGAACATAACACTAGAGGCAGAGAGGCCGAGATGTCACGAGCACGATGAATTCAGATGGCGACGATAAGAGCGACGACAATCATGAAGCCACAAATAGAACACGAGAGACCGAGAGGCAAAGACGTCACAAGCACGATAAATTCAAATGGTGACAGCGAGAGCGACGACAAGCACAAAGCCACGAGGCAGAGAGGCTGAGACGTCACAAGCAGTTGAGCACGATGAATCCAGTCTCAAATGGTGAATTTGGGAGGGGGGGAGGAGGATGAGATTAGGGTTTTACTTTTTTTTTAAAATTAAATTTATTTTAATTATTTTAAATACAAAATACCTAAAATATTTCAAAAATAGGCATTTTAATAAATTTACTTAAATGTTTTTTGAGAACGGAGACTTTGTGGAGTAGGAATTGCGATCCCTATCCCTAATCTCAAATTGCTTTCCAGAAAATTTTTCCTCCCCGTTTCCATCCTTGTAGGATTCTGAATATGGAGATTTTAGAATTTGAATCTTCATTGTCATTCCTAAATATGATATGATCATTAACTATGCATCACGTGGCCGTTGATATAAGTTTACATAGTGAATCAGATGTCATATTTAGTGTCATATATGCTTTAACTAATAGTTCTTGATTCCAAGGATCATTCTTCTAAAGTTTTGAAATTATAGAAAGTGAATTTTAAGTTTTGAAAAATGTAAAAATGAAATTAAAAAATGAGTAAAGATATAAGAAAGTGAAAGTGGATTTGAAGGTAGATATTTCACTTTAATCAAAAAAAGGAATTGAAGGAGAGAGAGGAAGAGAGTGAAGTGAAGTGCACGTAAGACGACAATGGAAAAACAACAGGCAGTCTGCGAGTCCTTAAGATTCTCACCTAGATACGTGATGTCGAAAGCTCACTTCACTACTTTCCCGCGCTTTCCTTTCCTTCGCTTTTCAGTTTTTCTAATTTATCCACTTTCAACCTACAAATATAATAACCAGCAAATTTTACTTTTTTTTTTAAAGGTTCGATTATATTAAATATTATAATTATTCTGTTTTTAAAAATTACATATAATTTATTTTTATCCTTAAAATTAATTTTTTGAATAATATATATTAAAATTATTTAATATTCTTGACCGTAATATTAAGACTAAAATTATAATTTTATGTTAAAGCTTAAGATTAATTCAATTATTTTTATTGTTGTACTAACAGTAAAATTACAATTTAATATTTTGTATAAAACCAATTTCTTTAACAAAATAATTTTAAAGAAAGATTTTTTTATTATGTATGCAAAAGTTAAGAGAATTAATTGCAATTATAACTAATAATAAAATATTAGTTATAAATAATAGTTGGTGATGGTGTCCACCAAGCTTTCTAGAAAATGATTGAAGAGAAATAGTTTATATATAATCTTAATACATTCTTCTTATTACCTGACATCAACTTTTTTTTTTTGTTTTCTTGCATTACATAACAATACAGCAACAAAAGTGGTTTTGACTTAATCGTATTTGAATTAACGAAGTGGAAGCATATGGCTACAACCTGTCCTTTTCCTCTCTTGGACAAGAATCCGGATTTTCTATCGTTACACCAAAGTGAGGTTGATTTTTAGGAGAGAAAAGGAAAAAAATAACAAGTTGGATAAGTTCGTTCATGCACTGAAACACCTATTCTCAACTTCTTATTTCAAAATATGCTGCTTGCACTCAACCACAAATAGCTGAACACGTGGGAATATATATATATATATATATATATATATATATATGTATATGTAGAGCAGACCACTTTTTATTAACTGTAAACCATCCACTTCCCGACATGGAATCACTTTTTAGACCCCATCTATCTTTTGATTATGGCATCAGAAATGAACGAAGTTAATCAGAAATTTTCACCCATGCAAATGGCCTTGGTACGGCCGACTGTAGATGTCAAACAAAATAAGACAATTAAAGCGAGATTTAAAGGAAAAAAGAGATACAAAAGGTTCACACAATGATGGTGTCATGCAGAATGAGGTATGCTCAAAAGAAAATGGCTGTTTGCATTATTGAAAAACCATTGAGCTGGTTGTGTACTTGGAGGAGGAGCACCAAGAAAAAGTGCATCTCCAAAAAGCATATTCAATCATGGAATGCCCACTTCTTAATTAATCCTTCTCTCCAATTTGCCCATATAAAGCAAAAAGGCTACGTTTGGAAAGGTGTTGCTTACAGACAGATTACATTCATTAATCCCCCAAATTCCTCCACTAAGTCTTCTTTTTCTGTATCTCACTTCGAAGTCCAAACCCACCTTATTTCTTGTCACAAGCATAACGAAGGAAAGGTGTTTAGGTATCATTCCATGCAGCAAACAGTGGCAAGTGAGATGCCGTAGAAGGAGAAGGAAACCAAGAAGTAGCAAGGGGACTAACGATATTTGATGGCATTGTGGGATCGGGAAAGAGTAGTGTGGGTCCATTTTTGTGTGGACTATCTTCTCCTGAGCTGCTTAAACTGGTGAACAGCGAGGATGGGTTTGAAAAATGAGTCCCTCTCTTGGTAGAGTCGTCAACAGAATCAATCCCCATGAGATCTTGTAGGGCCCCTGAGAATGCACTGTTTCTACAATTCCCGCTCTTCATGGTTTTCTGAGGAGATTCACACACACCCATCTTCTTCCACTCCCAACCCTTTTCACTCTTGTTTTCAGCTTCAAGAGCTTCTTCTCCTACCCCTTTGCTCTGCTTTGTTGCTTTGCTTCGTCTTGCTACCTCCCCAGAAAGCAGGGTATTGCTGCTCATGATCCTTTCAACATCATATCTGCATGTGTCAAAGTTAGTCACTGCATTTGCTCCACGAAATTTGATTGCAGCTATGTCATATGCTTCTGCTGCTTCCTCCTGTGTGCCTGAATAAGTGACTGTCATTAACTAGTTCTTGAAATAACAGCATTCAAAAGTTACATTACATGTTACCGTCTCAAAGCAGCTACAGAGAGAGACTGAACTGAACCAGAAATAACAAACAAAAAGTCCTACCTACCCACTTCAAGCACGCTAGTGCTTAAAGCATACACAATTCTAAAATTATTAATTTGGTCTCTAAAAAATTACAGTTCTCTCAACTTAGTCCCTGATATATTAAGTGTCTCAATTGATTTTGTTTGTTCCAATTTGGTATTTTTTAAAATAAAAATGACTCTTAACAACAATAGATTGTGTGATTTAACAACAAAAAGAATTAAATTAAATTGAGATAAATGTAATCTTTCATAGACTAAATTGAGAAACTTGATATTTCAAGGGCCAAATTGAGAAAACTATAATCTTTTAAGACTAAATCAATGATTTACCCTAAAGTTAAAATGCCACTGTTGCTATTTAGTAATGGCATTTGGAAGGACTTACTGAATGTGCCAAGATAAAGGTCCTTGTTTCCTGCAACTCTGCCTATTCTTGCTTGCCATCTTCCTTGTTGGTGGTGTCTGCATGATAACAAAAAGAAGACTCATCACCATTAATCAACCAATTATTTCTAACTCAGACAAAAGTGGTACATGAATCAAACCAACCTTGTCACGCCTCTGTAGATTGAAGCCCCTCTTGAAAACCCACTGCTTTTTCTGCAAACCAAGACAAACTTGATCATTATCATGAAGTAATTGTAATCTTTTGGCAACATCAGAACTAATTAACTATTAATCAATGTTTGTGTGTCTGTACCTTCTCAAGTGGGCAACGTATTCTTGCCGGGTCATGTTCTTCATTTCTTCAAGTTCCTTTTGGTAATTCTCTGACTGCCAAAGAGAACAGGGAGAATGAGATACTTACGAAGTGAAAGATTCAAGCAGAGTAAGAAACGCCATTTTTTGAACATATATATATACATATACATATATATATATATATACCGGAAAGTTGATATGGGTTGAAGGTCCCCAGTACTTTAGAGCTGCAAGATCATAGGCTCTAGCAGCTTTCTCTTCCATATCATATCCCCCTAAATTTCAAATGTAAATGTCACCATTTAGCATTTAACAACATCTAAGAGGGTTGGAAAACAAGTTTCTGTGAAAACAAGCGTACCTAAATACACTGCAACATGCAACATTGCATTGAATCGCCATCGTCATTGTCATCCCCAGGAATGAACACTGAACATGTCAGAATTACTGCACTAAAAAAGTGCAGTGGAAACAACAAAGCAGAAAGCTTGCAGACAAATATTCTGTAATGTGCTCACTAACCTTGTCTTCCCTTCCTGGTCTGGCCTTCCTTCTTGCAACTGTTATCCCACAAATGTGCCTCATACCTACCTGTCCATCTGTGCCTGATACAGAGCCATTAACGCAAGTCACTCCACAATTGATTAACAGTTAGTGATAGAATATATAGAAACATGAGACTAGCATGAAGAAATTACAAACCTGGTGACGCCTCTATACTGTGAAGTTCTGTGGCCAAAAGTGTCTATGGACTTCCTATGGACAGGCTGCCTCTGTCCCAACTTAACAGAGGCTCTCTTTTTAGACTGAGAAGAAGGGCTCATGGATAAGCTTAGCGACTGTATATCTCCTCCGACACAGTTTTCGGTGCCTCCAATGTTTGCCTCTGCGGTTTGAGTGTGCTTGCTTTCGTAGATCCCATGGGAAGCAACTCCAAAATAGTATGGATGAGTCTGGAGGGTGACGTGGCCCTGTTGCCTCAAGGCTTCTGAAACAAAACGAACCATATGAAAGAAAAGGTACAAACTTTGGGAACAATGACTCCATGAGCAGGTTCTGAAGAGAAAATGATTGAAAAGCAAGAAAAGCTAGCTACCTTCAGTTTGAGATCCAATGAGAGTGAGAGGTTCCATTACAGAGAGTGAGCCATCAGACCTGAGGGGCATTGCAGTCAATGGAGAATGAAAGACAGCGTTACTATTTTCCCCAAAACCATAACAGAAAGTAGTGGGAACAGCAAGTGTAGCAGAATCAGACGGTTGGGGTTGATGATGATGATGATGATGGTAGTGATGATGAGGAGCGACATAAGTAACCTCCATTTTCCTGTTATGATTATTCCTATCGCTGCTGTTATTGTCATTCATGCACTTCATCTTCCTCTCTCTCTCTCTCTCTCTCTCTCTCTCTCTCTCCCTTTTTCTTAAAGGTTCGAACTTGCTACCACTTACCAGTATCTATGGCAGCAGCAGGACAAGTAATTGATTGGGTAACAAACAAACTAATCATATCGAAAATCTCTTGCCTCCTCCATACCAAGACTTGGTTTTTTCTTTCACCATCAAACCCAAACTCGTCCTTCTATTTGTCTCTCTATATCTCTCCCCCGACCACAAGACTGGTCTCTTTAACTTGAGCAGAAAGAATAAACTCCCAGCAAGCAATGCCCTTGGGATCTGTGTATATTTAACTTTATCTCAAATCCAGAATCAATGTAACACTAAAACCAAAAGTACTTACTGCTAATTGCTAATGAAGGCAGGAGAAATAGCTCAAGACGTTATTTGATTAACATTTTGGTGTGATTGAATGTATTGGATGGAAAGTGGAAACGGTGGAGTCAGAGGTCAGAGCTGAAATAGACAAAACTTTATCGCAGAGCCTCACATAGGTTTGACGACTATTCACTCCTTTCACGCAGTACCTTCATTTCAATTTTTTATTTTATTTTAGGTCGAGTATGGTTTACTGCTTTAAATTGGAATAATAATAAAGTAAATGTGCTGGATTTGCACAAACTTAATTTTAAACTAACACTAAAATAAATCAGATACTGCTTTTAATTTGTGCAAACAGGAGTTTGAAGAAGAAAAATAAATATTAAACTAAATGGTTGATTTTGTGTTCAAGATCATATTCTGAA
Organism: Biancaea sappan; assembly: GCA_037074585.1. Taxonomy (NCBI): domain Eukaryota; kingdom Viridiplantae; phylum Streptophyta; class Magnoliopsida; order Fabales; family Fabaceae; genus Biancaea; species Biancaea sappan. Next base: position 27,707,574 of record CM073498.1, read on the forward strand.
GTCCCATTAAATTTGTAAAGAGTACAAACGTGAAATCAATGACAATCTAACAAGCTTATCATCCACCGTCAATCTGGACAGAGGTTTCTTTGGTAGTCATCTTTCTCAAATCTGCTCACTGTTTCAGCCTTCATTCTTCGGTGTTTCCACACAGAAGAAATGAGCTGAGTACTAGTGACTGTTAAAATTGCAACCATAAACAATACACTTTTGAGGGAGCATGTTTATCTTGTACTCAAATATAACAATAATACGAGTATGATTATTACATCAGACCAGAGGAAATAAGTCTTACTTTTTTTTTTCTTTCTAATTAAATATCTTTCCACGATGTCAATGTATACAATGTTTCATGAAGAGAATTATTCCCCAATGAAGAGTTTATTATTTCCTCCAAAATATGCGTTACACAACCTGCTCACTTATTCGCATAAATAATATTACTTACCATAAAAAAGGTAGAATAGTCACCTTTTTAGGAGTATGGCGTTAAAAAGTTGTAAAATTACTGGAATTCACTTTGTTTTCTTTCAGTTGTCTTGGAGTGTTTAGTCAACACCTACTTCCACAATCCACACTAAAAGTGGGAAGAGATCACCGATGAACTTGAAATTTTCCAGAACTCATAAGCAAAAGGGTCCCAGAAACAGACTTTATGTGGAAGATGAGTTTTATTTCCTAAAAAAGGAAACTTCTCATTTTAATAGTCGAGAAATATTTCTCCAGATAGACGAAAGAGTTCAAACTCTGAGCTTGTGTGATTCATCCCTTCTTGATATTAATTCTCCAAGGATTAATCATTGCATTTACTGTAATTTTGTATTGTTTTCTTCTTATTTTCTGTTCATATTTTGGCTGGTCAAAGTATATAACTCCTTTTCCACGCTTTTATTAATCGTTGCTACACAGTTGAGCTTCTTTCTTGAGTGTGAGTTGTTCAAGGCAGATTTTGTAACATTGCATGCTGTCTTCATGGAGACAAATTTTCAAATGAAAATCATTTCAGTTTGAACATTCATGAAAGGTAGTCTCATTTAAGCAGTGTTATATGACTCGTACCGATCTAATCGGGTCGACTCGGAAACAGACGACCCAGAGCATGATCTGGTACAGGTCAATATTTTAGATCGGTCTGCGCGTGACCCGGTCGACCCGGTCAAAACTCGGTCGACCTGGTGACCCGACGACCCATTGACCAGAATTTCTCTTTTAAAAAAATTTTTTTTTTATGGCTAAAATTGATTAATAATCCTAAAAAAAGTTTGTTTTATTTACTCTAAAAATTAATGGTTTCTTTTTCTCCATATCTACACTGTTCCACTATAAACAAATTGAAACATAATATTCTCACTTTATTTCTCTAAAAATATTAGTTAAATTCCTCTTTCATTTTCATAAATTTTATTTAAAATTGAAGTTAACTCCTTAAGGTTAAAATATGTCAAAGTATTACGTTAGACAATAAACGTTTTCAAAGTAGCCTATAACAAATATTGGTTTCAAATAGTCCTTTAAATTTATAACAAACCATTTAAAGGATTAATTTGAATTCTACAAGTGGTGGATTTTTTTTAATAAAATTGAAAATACTATAAAATAAAATATCAAAATTATTATTTTTAATTTAAAGAGGATAAATTAATTTTTTTCTTAAAAATTACGTAATTTTTCTTAATTATTAATGACTTTATAAATTGTTATGGATGTTTAAGACTTTAAATGTATGAATTATTATATTTGGATGATTTTATTTATAACTTTATGAATTATTATGAATATTTATGACTTTATGTTTAAATTATTATAGATGTTTAGAAATTATTTTGGATGTTTATGACTTTAAATTGTGAAATTTACATGTAAATTATTTATTTTATTTATTTTTTAATTTATTTGTAAAGATATATATGTATATATATAATTTTAATTTTTTTAATGCATTTATCCGGGTCAGCAATTAACCCGGTGATCCGACAGTTGAACCAGTGACCTGATGACGTGAAGGTCGATCCGAGTCAATAGCCGGGCCGGTTCTGACAACATTGCATTTAGGAATTCGGAGGGAGAACCAAATATGGAGTAAATGGGAAAAGTTTGGGTATTTTTTACTTTGGAACCACTAATATTCAGTTAGATCATATCACAAATGTGTAAAATTTTTTTAGATTTTATTTAAAAAAAAAACTACTGAACCATTTGAACTAACTAACAACGTTGTTAAAAGTTTGAATATAAATTTGAATATATGTGTGTGCTTAGTGATGAAAATTCTTGTTTGGACTAAAAGAGTAAATTATTATTTTAGTTCTTGAAAGATTTAATCTGTTTGGTTTATAAAAATATTTTCTATTTTCATTTTCAATCTTTATTTCTTGAAATGACTTGAAACACTGAAAACATCTTTTTGGTGTTTTCAAATTTAGGCATATTTTAAAAAATATTTTCAAGAAAACGTTTTCATTTAACTTAACCAAACGCATTTTTAAATTCTTTTTTGTTTTCAGTGAAAATGAAAACGGGAAATACCCAAACCAAACATGCCCTATTTTATCAATTTAATTTTTTAAAAATTATTTATATCAATTTAATTCTTAAAAAACCTACCTCTCCACACATTTAACAAACATCTAACAGATTTGTTAAGCTATGAATAAAATAAGGATTAAAATGAAAAAAAAAATGTAGAGATGCGACCACAATGAATTTTTAACAAACTCATGGACAACTTCTACCTGTCTCTCCCTTTCTTGCTTTCACACTCCACTCCATCTTTTTTCACGCATTCTCACATACAATTTGATAAAACACCAATCTTTTAGGACTAAAACAGCAATATATTCTTTTTTTAAACATTAATTATTTATAAATTGTAAATATAACTAATAGCGTCTAGCTTTGAAAAGTTGACAGAATTTGAACGGAGACAATGTTGATCAAGATTTTAATTAATGTTGGTTTCGCCTTCGCCAATAGGCAATATGGTAAATTGGATTCGGTAGGTAGTACCATGGTGATGCATTTCTTTAAATTCGGTGTCTCTGTTGTTTATTTCTAAAACAGTAATTTCGCTGGTACGGGATCACTAGTGTAATAAATAATATAATAAAATATGAAGGTTAAAATATACTTGATGTTTCTATAGTTTCACACAAAAATAATTTTAGTCTCTATACTTTAAAAGTAATAAATTTAGTTTCTATGATTTTAAAAATCATGAAATTAGTCCCTCGAATTAGTCTTAGGTTAGTTAATCGTTAATTAATATTTTGACCAATATACGTGGTGTTGACTAAGTTACCACGTGATAAAAAACATATGTCATGTTGACTCTCTAAAAAAAAAAGGTTTCAGTTTATTTATTTAGGTTTTTGGTCAAAATTTTCCTTTTATCTAATTTTTTTAATATAAACTTGTTTTATATTTTGTCTAGGTCCCTAACTTAAAAATATATATTTTTCTTTGTCAAAATCATCTCCTACAAACTTTTCAATTTGTTCACTTTAGTCATTGTTCTTCACTTTTATGTTTTTTTTTTTCATGTTAGTCATCCAAATCATTCCATAATTTCATTTTGAGTCATGATACGATTTAATCTATCATTATTACCTAAAAACAATATAAGGAATGAATTAAATTTCAAGTTTTAAGGTTTACCTTTTATTCACTTAGGCTCTTGGTCAAAATATTCCTTTTGTCTAATTTTTGATCTAAACTTGTTTTCTACTTTATCTTAGTTCCTCGTTTAAGAATATATTTTTTATTTGCCAAAATTATCCCTACAAACTTTTTTATTTATTCACTTTAGTCTCTATTATTCACTTTCATATTTTTTTTCTCACTGTTTAGTCTTCTAAATCAGTCCATAATTTTATTTGTAGTCATGATATGATTCAATTTATCATTTATACACAAGAACAATACAAGAAATAAATTAAAATTTAAGTTTTAAAGCTTATCTAAGTGAAACCAAAACTCCCAAATGGATATTCATATATCAATATATGTGACTTTGAAAAAAAATAAAACATAAGATAATCTAACCATTAAAACTCAAATACAATCTAACAATAAGTGATATTGGTGCAACAAACTTGCATATTTTATTATATATAGGCTATAATTATATTTTGTAAAGTATTGTTTACCTAAGTGAATAAAAAGTAAACTTTGAAACTTGAATTTTATATTCATTTCTTGTATTGTTCTTGATATAAATGATAGATTGAATCATATCATGACTAAAAATAAAATATGGACTGATTTAGAGGACCACATCGTGAGAAAAAAGTATGAAAGTGAAGATCAGGAACTAAGTGAACAAACTGAAAAGTTTGTAGGGAAAATTTTGACAAAGAAAAAATATATTCTTAAGCTAGGGACCTAGGCGAAGTAGAAGATGAGTTTATATCAAAAATTGGACAAAAGAAAAATTTTGACTAAGGACAAAAGTGAATAAAAGGTAAGCCTTGAAATTTATTTCTTGTATTGTTTTGGATAAAAATGATAGATTAAATCATATTATGACTAAAAATGAAATTATGGACTGATTTGGAGAACCAAACTATAAGAAAAAAAATGAAAGTGAAGAACAAGGATTAACGTGAACAAACTGAAAAGTTTGTAGGGGATAATTTTGATAAATAAAAAAATATATTGTTAAATTAGGGAACTAGACGAAGTAGAAAACAAGTTTATATAAAAAATTAGACAAAAAAAAATTTTAACCAAAAACCTAAGTGAATAAATTAAAATTTTTTTTTAGTGAGTCAACGCGACAAATACTTTTTACCACATGATAGCTCAATTAGTGCCATGTATACTGGTCAAAATATTGACTAACGGCCTACTAATCTAAAACCAACTCCAAAAATTAATTTCATAATTTTTAAAATTATAAAAATTAAATTTATTACTTTTAAAGTACATAAACTAAAATTATTTTTAAATGAAATTATAAAGATATCAATTATATTATAACTAAATATGAAAAGATTAAGAAATGATGTTATCAAAGCGTTTTAATGCTAATGAATAATGATGATTCAGTTCAGATTGAAATTGATAGACTTCAATGTTATTGTTTGAAAGTCGAAGACAAGTTGAACTCTAAAATGTGAATGATGTGTCGCTGTCGCGTATCCAGTTAAAACTTAAATAGATAAATAAATAGCACTGACAAAGGATAAGAGACAGAGCTCTGGTCGAGTCGACAAACAGAGTCCTGTGGAAAAGTTACACTCACAATACAAAATAACTCAGAAGGACAGATTTTCCCCCGCGTATTGACCTGAAATGAGTTATAACTTCACCATCTTCGCTAAGATAAATATATATTTGTTAGAATGAGAGATAAGTATTTGGTTGGGTGAGTTAAAAGTTGAGAGTTGAGGTCCCAGAGTGAACAGAAGAGAGGATAGTAGTAAATGGGGGGACGCAGTAATGAGGATCACGTGTGGGATCAGAAAATCCAAAGCAAAATCTAAAAAGCAATAAGGGTAAGATCACTGCCCTAAAGCCATAACCTGATGCCTACCTCTGCCCTCTCTATTTCAAATTTGAAAATGCCACTTTTGCCATTCCCCAGCTATCCCTCCTTCATTTAGCCTCCCCTGCTTCCAAAATCTGGCTCTCATCTCTAATGTCAAAACGCAAACCTTTATGTTCGTGCTGTCACCATCATCCTACTTTCCTACATTCTCTCTCTCTCTCTCCTTACCAACACAGTATTTTTGGTTTTTCATAATTACCCTTCGTATTATAAACAATTATATTTGAGACACTATATTGCATGTATACATCTTTCCCAATTCAAATTTAGATTCACTATATTATAAAGGATTAACTCTCGAACTCAAACAGGTTGATTATGGGTGACTGTGCTTTATTTTACTGGAGAAGGAGAGTCCACTAGCTTCTAGTCTCTGTCACAGATGTCGCAACTAATAGTCAGGAGTAATGTGAGCAATCCCTAGGTTGAAAATACAGGTAATCGACCAAACCAGCCACATCCAAGGGTCCCCCATATAGGTCTACTAGTTTCCAATAGAGTAACTGAAAATGATGAGTTCTTCATTGGTAGATATCAGAACACAAGTCCATTGATACATGTTTTCCGAAATTAGGGTTGGACTCCTTGCTCAAAAAGTAATTGATGCCCTCGACAATTGTGATCGTTTCTAGATACAAACAAGTGCCTTGGGCCTCGTAGGGTTTGGTCTATCTACTTATATGACGAGCATTTACAGGCATGGGGCTGTCAGGAACGTGATGAAAAAGAAAGCCAGCCCTACAGACGGATCCATCTTCAGCTCATTCCTTCACAAGATACCCAAGCAATAGGGAATCTCTTGGCCCAGAGGGTAACATGTTCCCTGCTTTCCAAGGGCCTATTATATGTGAAAACATGGCATCGAATCTGAACAATTTTTTGGTTTGGCCATTGGTTGATTTTACTGCTTTGATGCAAGAGGTCAACATGATTGAAGACTGAAGTGCTAGAAAAACAGATTCTTAAAAACATCAGAAATGGAGCTGTATTATTTGCAGACTGCCCTTTTTCACACTTGGGGTTGCTCAAATTTTAGCAATTTATTACTTTTTCTTTTTTCTGAATACATTCTTCACACTTTTCATTAAGAATGTTTTTTCATGAGAAATTAAAGAAAAAAAATCTGCAAAATAATAATTCGAATGTACCCTCTGACTCTGAGACTCGAGATCAATGTTGGTCATTTTATTTAAAGTCATATTGATGTTTGATACACACTTGTATTTAGTGTTACAAACTTTAGCAGAACAGAATGCAAAATTGACGAGCACTGGTGGGCCCAAAAAAGGACAAAACACCCAATTTAAAAACCAAATCAGACTGTGATTAAATAAAATCAGATATTTCCATAAAAATAATAAAATATATTTTAAAAAACATTTTAATGTCTATAAAAAATAAAATTTATAAATTTAATTTAAAAAATAAAATTTATAAATTTAATTTAATTTAATTCTATTGATAACAGCCGGCTTCATTCAGTTTGATAAATAACAGTACAATAACGATGAATTAGTCAAATTCCTCTTATTTATAGTCAATTTTTTAGATCCCGTTTGGCCGGAGATCTAACAACTCAAGGCCAGAATTAATTTTGGTCAAGATTTTAGACCGACGCGCAAGCAATCCAAAGACAACTCGACTAGATCAACTTGATTGACCCGAACCCCTTATATATATATATATATATATATATATATATAAAGTACTAAAATTATTCTAACTCAAAAACTATAACATGCATGTAACAAGATGGGAAAAAAATTAATATACAAAAAACATTTAATTTAACAAAAAAAGTATATTATTACTACTGAATTAGAAGATAAGAAAAAAATTATATTTATATAATTATTTAATGTAAAATAATTAAATCAAAAAAATTGAAGAGCATAAATAAAAAATTTTATAAAACCATCTAATTTGAAAAATAACAATCAAATATTTTAAAAAAATTATTTATAATTTTATGACAAAAATACTATTTATGAATATTTATATTTTAATTATTTATAACTAATGACAATAATTTTAAAAATTTAAAGTGTGAAATTTACATATAAATTATGTATTTTACTTAATTTTAAATTTATTTGTAAACAAATATCAGTGTATATATAATTTTTAATTTATTTATCTGGTTCAACAATTGTCCCAAAAGTTAACTTGGGTCAATAACTGAACCGATTCTAAAAACATTGCTTATAGTTCAAAAACCAACAATCTTGATCCAACTTGAAAGGTGAAACTTCTGTCCCAACCCTCTCCTCCATCTGTGGACATGAGTAGCAAAGAATAGCCCCTACCACCCCAAAAAAAAAAAAAAGGACGGAAATGAGGGGATACTAAAGATGTGTTTGGTACGCAGGAAACGAAAGGAAAGGAGAGTAAAGGAAAGTACAGGAAAAGGAGAAAGAAGAAAAGAAAAAAGTGTATTTGGTATGGAATGAAATAAAATAATGAGACATAAGATATATGTGAAGTAAAATTATCAAATTAACCCTTGATTTAAAATTCTAATACTTGAAGAATAAAAAATAAATAAAATTCAGATTAAAGGACCCTAGCCCCTTCCACGATCTGCTTCGCCCATAATGCACAAACACATCAATCTTGCCTTCTCTGTTCCTCGCCATCAATCCTGCCGTGTAAATCGCACTCATCCTCCCCGGAGCCCTGTCGAAATAGCCGATGGGCACATCCACCACGTGGTACAACTCCAGTGTAGGGAATTGCTCGTTGATTTTTTTGATCCAAGATTTGTCTTCCTTGAGGAACACCATCCGGCCGCCATGGTTAAGCGATGTCCACATCAGGCTGTCGTGGCCAAGGCCGAACACAAGGAAGTTGCAAGGCGATTTTCTCTGCAAAAAGATATAAGTTCTTGTTCTAGGGTAATTATTGTTGTCTTTGAAAAATGGGTCTGTAAATGAATGGGTTGCTATTGATAAATTGGGAAGAAGAAGCTTGATCAGATGATCAAAATGAAGATGAAGCAGACCACACACGAGCAGGAGGGAGGGAAAAACAGACATTGCACTCACAGCTTCCCATTCCCTGTGCGCTTTCCACTGGCCTTTGGAGGGAGACGAGCCGTACAAAAAAGGGGAAAGAGAGAGGGATCCGATAATCCATTGTTACTGTGCTACAAGCTACCAAACAAAGGAAAGGAAAACAATAAGGGAGCACAATAGAGGAGACTCACCCGGGACGCCCTGCCAAACATGCTGTAAAATCCAAAATCTTTTAGCAAGAGCAATCATGCCCATGCGTCTACATATAGTGTGGCATGCAGAAAGTGTATATACATAGCAGATTATAAGTACTCACAATCATCAAGCTCAGCAAATAATGAGAAAATACATTTCAACAATCAAAGGTACCAAAAATAAAACTAATGCAATGGAGAACTGAAAGGGGAAATTCACCTGTGCAAACATGCCAAGACTGCACTTGTGAACACGAAGAATAAAAGAGAGAAGTATTTGCATGTCATTATTTTACAGAAACCAGAATCCTCTAGTTATGACCCCATATCTAAACATCAGAGATACCTACAAGCCTACAACTACATATTGACGACACATTAAGGGAGTACCTTTACAAATTTAAACTACAAAGAAGAAGAAAAGTGACCAGCTAATACATCATCTATTCATTGCCTGGCAAGAAATAAGTGAGCAGAAATTTACCTACAGGGAATCAAGTATTAAGGGCCAAAAACCCTGTCACTTTGTTAGCTGGAAGCTTCACCATCGCTTCCTCTCAATCTTGAAGAGTCAACATCCAGCTTTACTACTCCAACCTGAGGTAATGTCACATGACTCACATCAGCTGGTACAAATCCGTTAACATGATCAAACTTCAAATTTGTTTCCGACCCCGCGATACCACTGTAACCTTTGGCTCCGGCACCAAATATTGCAATCTTACCACTCATATGTGCAGGACTTGGCCAAGCATTGCCGTAGGGCACCTGGCATGCCTGAGCATTGGTTACCAGTGGCTGATACCAAAAGTTCCTAGGAGCATCAGCCGGAACTCCATATCCATTCCCCTCATACCCTCCCACAGGGTACCAACAATTATAGTTGTTTAATCCATAAAAATATAATCCATCACTGCTATACCAGGAAAGAGGTGCAAAGCCAGGGTGCATATACCTAGGACTATACTGAGAGAAACTTTTGGGGGCTCCTCTTCCACTCTTCAGCCTTAATTTATTAAAACCATCACTACCATTGTTCCCCTCTTTCGGCACAGCCCTTTTGACCTCCACCTGTCTACCATTCAAGTCATGAAAGTTTTTCAACATAACATTTTCAACGGAATCTTCTGAATCAAAAGTGATGAAACCAAACCCCCTAGGCCGGTGAGTTATATTATCCTGCATCACCACTGCGTCAGTTATTCTACCAAACCTCTCGAAATATTTCTTAAACTCCTCCTCAGATATACCAGCTGACAAGCCTCCAACAAAAATCTTCTTCGTCCTAACGCGGTCACTGCTACTGTCATTACTAATACTGTTATTCGTCCCCCTAGCCTGTGGCTGGTACTGAATTTGCTGTTCACTTCTGGGTATCGCTTTTTTCACTTCTACCTATATAAGCAAAAATGTCTGAACATAAATTAATCGACCCGTATACAACACTACATGAAAAGAAATTTAGTTGGTTTCTTTCATTTGTTAAGTAGAGAACATTTTCTTTCAAATATATTCCAATTCCGTTCAGTTACGTCAACTTCTTTTTTCTGTTTTTTTTTTTCAGCCCTAGTCCCGCTTAGTTATTTCATCAAGAAAAAGAGCCTACATTTAAAAAAAAAATGTAATTAGCAGAGAGGGAGTGATGTAAAACTGACCGTCCTTCCTAATATAACATGCTTGTCGTGAAGAGCTTTATCAGCTGCTGACAGATCAGAAAACCAAACAAAGCCGAAGCCTCTGGGATGTCTTGTGCTTCGGTCCACCGAAATGGTTGAACCCAAAACAGAGCCGTACTTGGCAAAGTGGTCTTTGAGAATATCTTCGGTGGTCTCCCGCGAAATGCCACCGACGAACAACTTGGCTTGATCAGAATCCATCTTCAATTAAAATCCACAAGGCCTAACTCTTTCATGTACCTAAATCCCCAATCACAACAGAAACCCTAAAACCCCTAATTCGCAGCCTCGCCGATTGCCGCATTGAAGTTCTGAACTCCTAGTGTCAGTCTTATCTTTTTTTTGGTCCAACTCCATCTTCACTCCTCATATGCCGGAGGCCCTTTAAAGGTTTAAGCCCAACAAAACCCATTGACCTGTAATTTCACCTTCTTACGTTGAAGAGGCCCAAATGATGTCGGAGTTTCGGGGAGAAAAAAAAAAGAAAGGGGCTCAGTGCTTTCGAATATTCCGTATGACAAATGCGAATATTCCGGACTGGTCTACCCCTCAAACGTTGAATAAACATTAAACCTTATATCTAACCAACCTGCATAAGAGGAAGGGTTTGAATAATCGTTGATGTTTTGGAGAAGAGATATGAGAAGCCTTTACTCCCCGGATTTAATTAAACTTAATTTCTCATATTTTTGTTATCTGATTTTTTACTAAAAAATAAAAATATTTAAATTAAAAAAAAACCGATCATGTGATGTTTTTTGAAAAAGGCATTTTATTCAAGACTAAGGAAATACATCATTTTGGGCAAGATAAACGATATCATCAAGGAAGAACTCAAACCACACTAGAGCTTCAGATCTCCAACATGTGATGTTAAGTTATAAAAAAATTTATTATTATGCCAATATTTTGAAAATCAAACTAATAGAAGGACTAGTTTAAATTTTTTTTGTCAAATCATGATTGAAAAGTAGCTAAATTGATTGTAATTATATATATATATATATATATATATATATATATATTTTATATATATTAAAATTCTAATATAATAAACTAATAAGTTTTTTGATGTTTAGGTTTATTAAAATTACAAATAGTTTAGACAAGTTATTAAATATTTTTGTAAAAACTTTAACAATAATAGCTAATTTGAATAATATATGAATGTAAAACAAAATCTAAAATATGTTACAAAATATTATATCAATTATACCCATATATATAATAATATATTAGTATTCAATGTATGAAAAGTATAAAATGTTTGAAAAAAGATTACAAAAATTAAACTAATTAAATAATTAAATCGCTTAATTTTATCAATTTTTGACATATTTTTTTAATGATAAGTTCATTGGATTAAATAAAATTGTTAGTATCACTAGTTCACCAATTTTTTAATTTAGTTCTTTAAATAGTGTGTTACATACCTATTGTGTTTTAACTGAAAATTTTAATAATAAATATATAAAGATTATGTTAGCTCTAATGTATTATGCTATAAGTTTTGATGATAACAAATATGTGAGAATTATAGTATGGATTTAATCTTTCTTAGCCCAAATAGTATGATTTAATTTTCTTGGCCCAAATGTATGATTTAATCTTATTGGCCCAAATGCATGATTCAATTTTTCTTGGCCCAAATATTTTTAATGCTTTATATATTTATATATAGTAATATAAATTGATTTTTGATAAAGTTTATTGGGTATTGTAATATAATTTGAAAAAAAATATCTTTTACTGTAGCACTTTTGAAAAAGAAATTTGATTGTTGAAAAAGTATGATAAAGTTTATTGGGTGTTGTAATATAATTTGAAAAAGAATATCTTTTACTGTAGTATTTTTGAAAAAGAAATTTGATTGTTGAAAAAGTATGATAAAGTTTATTGGGTGTTGTAATATAATTTGAAAAAGAATATCTTTTACTGTAGCACTTTTGAAAAAGAAATTTGATTGTTGAAAAAGTATGATAAAGTTTATTGGGTGTTGTAATATAATTTGAAAAAGAATATCTTTTACTGTAACACTTTTGAAAAAGAATTTTGATTGTTGAAAAAGTATGATAAAGTTTATTGGTTGTTGTAATAAACTTTGAAAAAGAATATTTTTTACTGTAGCAAATTTGAAAAAGAATATTGATTGTTGAAAAAGATTGATAAAATTTTTTTGGTTGTTGTAGAAAGGTTGAAAAATGATGATGAAGCTTACTGTAGCAATTTTGACTAAAGCAGTCACTGTAGCAGCAAGGTTTCACTATATAAAGGGGACTTTACAACACCATTTAAATCAAGCTTCAATTGTTCATTTCTCATATTATCTTGGGTTTCATTCTCTCTAAATTGTTAGAGAAATATTCTAAGCTTAATTTTTGCGTTATCTACACTTTGAGAGTGTCCACCATTATTTTCCTTAAGCTTTCAAATTTAGTTGCTCAAGGATTGGTTGCTTGAGTTAGTGTTTGAGAGAAAACACATTGTAAGCGGGAGAGACACCCTTGAGGAAGAAAAGATCTCTATGTTGTAGTGGCTTACAAGTGCCCAATTGCATAAACTTGTAGTTTATAGTGAAACACTCAAGAAGTTATCTTGAGGACTGGATGTAGGCTTGGTTTAAGCCGAACCAGTATAAATCTCGCTGTTTGATTTTCTCTTCCCTTGCTCTTTAATTATTTATATGTTCTTTACTTTCTTGCATTTTATATTCATTCATCTCTTTAATTGTTTTTGATTAATTGTACTCTATATTTATTCATCTTGATCATACTTATTTTACTTTCATAAAAAGCTTGGCATTGTTTTTAAAACTTCTTAAACTTCCATCAAGTCTTCGCAATTTTTTTTAAAACCCAATTCACCCCCTGAAAGAAATGGTTGGATCCCAAGAGGGGGGTGAATTGGGTTTTATAAAAATTTTCACAAAACTTAATTGGAAGTTAAAATGATTTTCTGAAATTGGACAATGTTAAAGATAATAATTTAATTCAGAAAATCAAAGTGTTATCAAGATGAATAATATTATAGTGCAAGGAATTAAGGAGAAAATATAAATCTACACACGTTAATTAATACTTCAAGTAGAAATCAAATATAAACGCAAAGCATTAATTAATTAACTTCAAATGTAAATAGAGTAGGGATAGAGAAAGCAAACTCAGAGATTTATACTGGTTCGGCTAATCTCAAGCCTACATCCAGTCCTCAAGAGACCACTTGAGTATTTCCACTATAATTGCAAGTTTAATTCAGGTACTTGCAAACCACTACAACATAGATCTTTTTTTTTTCTTCAAGGGTGTCTATCCCCCTTACAACGTGTTTTCTCTCAAACACTAACTCAAGGAACCAATCTTTGAGCAACTAAATTTAAAGGCTTAAGGAAAATAATGGTGGACACTCTCAAAGTGTAGATAACGCAGAAATTAAGCTCAGAATTTTTCTCTAACAATTTAGAGAGAATGGAACTCAAGATAATATGAGAAATGAACAATTGAAGCTTGATGCAAATGGTGTTGTGAAGTCCCCTTTATATAGTGAAACCTTGCTGCTACAGTGACTGCTTTAGTCAGAATTGCTACAGTAAGCTTCATCATTATTTTTCAACCTTTCTACAACAACCAAAAAAAACTTTATCAACCTTTTTCAACAATCAATATTCTTTTTCAAATTTGCTACAGTAAAAAGTATTCTTTTTCAAAGTTTATTACAACAACTAATAAACTTTATCATACTTTTTCAACAATCAAATTCATTTTTCAAAAGTGCTACAGTAAAATGTATTCTTTTTCAAAATTTATTACAACAACCAATAAACTTTATCATACTTTTTCAACAATCAAATTCATTTTTCAAAAGTGCTACAGTAAAAGATATTCTTTTTCAAAGTTGATTACAACAACCAATAAACTTTATCATACTTTTTCAACAATCAAATTTCTTTTTCAAAAGTGCTACAGTAAAAATATTCTTTTTCAAATTATATTATAACAACCAATAAATTTTATCAAAAATCAATTTATACTACTATATTTAAATATATAAAGCATTAAATATATTTGGGCCAAGAAAGATTAAATCATTCATTTGGGTCAAGAAGATTAAATCATACTATTTGGGCTAAGAAAGATTAAATCATATATTGGGCCAAGAAGATTAAATCATTCATTTGGGTCAAGAAGATTAAATCATTCATTTGGGCCAAGAAGATTAAGTCATACTATAATTCCCACATATTTGTCATTATCAAAACTTATAGCATAATACATTAGGGCTAACAATCTCCCCCTTTTTGATTATGACAAATCACCAAAGAAAAATATGTTACAATGTAATAATCATTATACAATATACACATATTTTTCTTTCCATATCCTTCTCCCCCTATTTGACATCAACAAAAAGGTATAAGGAAGGCAATATATAAAGGCTAAAGCGTATTCCTTCTTTAAGCAAGAATATCATATGACGTCATAGGGTAAAATTTCATCAAAACTTATCATTGATATGCCAAAAATATATAGTTAAGGAAACATTGCATCTCATATAAAGTGACTCTAAAAATATAGAGCATTTAAGTATAGATTAGGCTCCCCCTCAATCAATGCATATTAAACAAATGTAATTTTTAAGATGTATTCATATATGTATCTTGAGGATGAGCACCTACAAAAATTTTGACAACCACTCCGATGCTTAAGTTAGTAATGTAAATCAAGGATTAAAGGCAAAATTAACTGCTTACGGTCGCATGCATCAAGCATTATCATAATGCAAGGAAATCATTGCCTTCCATTTGTCCACAAAAGCATTATATGTAAGTATGTGTAACTATGAAGATGTATTATCCTCTACACATTTCATTTTATTTAAAATTTTTTTTTTGACTTCTCATTTTCTATGAGTGCATGTGGAATCATGACATATTATTCTTAGCCATAGCCTTCGCTCATGATGCATGAATAGCATACACAACATATGTTCTTAGATACATGTAATCATAGCATGATGCAATCAATCATGTATATTATACTGAAAGCTCTCAAGAACAACACAACAAAGCAGAGAAATACGGTTCTGTTTATCTCCATTTTATTAATCCTTAAAATTTTTAATCAAAACAAATTAAATCAGCCGCAAATCCACCGAAAATTGACTTTCGTGGTTTTGCCATTAATGCGACGCGTTGTTGGTGTGCATGCGTACCCTAGAGTTCTGGCTTCCAGCTTGCAAAATCCGTAGGATGAGCGTGTAGGGGTGCGGCGAAGAGATATCTTCGTTGGCTCTAAGTCATAATTTTCTCTCTATAAATACTGCCCCAGAGTTCTCAATTACCACACCACAAAGAGTATTCATCTCTGAGCCTAAAACTTCCTGACATTCCTCTCTCTTCATACTCCTACAAAAATTTCTAAAAATTTCAAACCATGGCAGCAAGAAAGTTCATTGATCTCACAGTAGAGGCCAGGGAGGAAGAGCTCGACTTAAACTTGAGTCTAGGTAAGGACAAAGGCAAAAGACCTTTAGAAGGATCTCAAGAGAACCGAAAGAAGAAGATGAAGATCGAAGAAGCTGAAGAGATTAGTACAGGCTATACGTCAGAAGACAAAATTGCTTGTCTGGAGCAGGAGGTGAAGAAACTCAAGAAGATGATAGAGGACCAAGAGAAGTTAGCTAAACGCAACAATGCGGCACTGACTTCAAGAATAGATAGGTTCTTCTATTGGTCTACCCAATGCTTCTGCAATCAACAACAAAGAAGTGTTGATTGTATGAATGGGATTTACACTACCCTCCGTGACATTGCTCAGTCTCTTGCTCCAAGGAATGGCCGAGGGGTGATGATACAATACGGGCCTCCTAATCCAAGACCACCTCGCCTGTAGATTGCTCATGCATGAGCAAACCTTCCTTTTTTTTTTTTGCAATGTAATCCTTCAGTTTGTTTTTTAATGCAAGTGGTTTCTTTTATTGGACGATACAAAAAAAATAATAATAAAGAAAGATAAAAGAAATCAGCTACACAAATTTAGCACAGTATATATATATATTGAAAAATATATATCCATTTTAAAGATGGAAAGAATTTTCTGGCATGGACATATATATCATTTCAAAGCAAAAGCAAGTTACATACTTATCAAGATAAAACATATTATAACCTGAGTATGTAGTACAATAATTGAGGTAATATAGATTAATAAGATATAATCAGATATAAACTATAATTCATAAACAATCGTTCATAAGCTATAGCTTATACAAAGGATATGACATGCATAATGCTCAAACCATGATGTATTGAATATTTAAAAAATAATTTAAGTATTTAACATATTTTTATATGCAATGATATTATCAAATATGTAAGATTTCGTAAAATAGTATATCATTGCTATGAAAATATGTCAATGATAACAATTTGCTAGTATAGCTAATTAAGATCAAAGAGTATCATTCAATTAAATAATAAAGTAGTAGCGGATAGAGATACTCATCAATTTTGGCAAACTCTTGTTACTTCTTGAAGTCCCTCCTTAAAATGTTGATATCTTTATTTTCTTCATTGCCCTTCTTTTGATCCTCTCCTTTTGTAATTTTAATGGTTTTCATTGATTGATTATTTGCAAGATCCTCTTTACTTAGCGTCTAGTGTTGGCATCTGGTGTCACATCCCAAAAATTGAGCATGTGAAAAGATACTACTCATTTGATATAATTCTCAAACATACGTTATATACATATATTGTGTAAGGTTTTACATTCAACCTTAATCATTCATTCCACACTACAGAATTATATTCATCTGATAAGCAAATATAGACATACATAGTCTGATATTTCTATCTCATCGCAAGCCTAGGAGACCTATAGAAAGTACAGAGCGTTTCTAGGGTCCATATTAATAAGTACTGGTATCCCACCAGACAGAAATAGAGAATAATCCTAAGGGGCTTCTAATCTTCAAACGGATACTCTTGTTCTTTATTTTCTGTATCTGAAAAAAAAATAATCATAGGGAGTGTGAGTTTATTTAAAAACTCAGTAAGTAAATAACTGTACTATATAAAATATCAAAAGTACAAATACCACATTTACTCATATAATTAATTGTCTTATACATCGAGTAGTATGAGACTCTAACCCTTTCAAACTCATGAATAAGATCTCATCGGTATACACCGAGTAGTATGAGACTCTAACCCTTTCAACTCGTGTATAGGTTTCATAGATATGCAATGAGTAGTATGGGACTTTAACCCTTTCAAACTCGTGTATGAGCTTTCTTAGATATACACCGAGTAGTATGAGACTTTAACCCTTTCAACTCGTGTATAGGTTTCATAGGTATGCACTGAGTAGTATGGGACTTTAACCCTTTTCAAACTCATGTATGAGCTTTCTTAGATATACACCGAGTAGTGTGGGACTTTAACCCTTTCAAACTCGTGTATTAGATCCCGTAGATCTTTACTCATTGACAAGATAGTGAGAATTTATCACATAATACAATTGTCATGAAATAAAATAATTTTTACATACTCTTATTTCTACCGATCATCATATACTCCCATATGAAAATTGATTGCTTATTATACAAATAATATTGTAAATGAGACTTATATTGTACTTTGACTAGTAATATCAAATTAGCTGAGCAAGGTTATTCACTCACCTTGATGTTTGTCCAAGTTTACTTTGTTCCACACTAGAATTTGTGTAGAAAAATTTCCTAGTAAAATATATTACAAGGAATCATAAGAAAGGAAACAAAATCACGAAAATACGTAAAATTTTCTGACTGCTACAGTAACGGGTTGCTACAGTACGGTTTGCTACAGTAACGGTTTGCTACAGTGTCGGTTCGCTACAGTAACGGTTCGCTACAGTGCCGGTTCGCTACAGTACGTTGACTGCTACAGTACCATTGACTGCCGACACTACAGTACTGCTACAGTAACCCGAAGAAAATTTTTCAGATTTTATTTCGAAATTTTTGGTCGCTACAGTAACCCTTTTTTTTGCAGAAGTTTTTGCAGAAATTTCTCACAAATTCATCCTTTCCTTTCTTGTTTCAAAACCAGAATTTCAACTATTTTAACCGATTATAACTCAAATATAACTTCTAAAACTACTGAGATTCATGAATTATCATCAAAATCTTCAAGAACAAAACCTCCTCTGATCTTCTACATAAACTGAAATTTAAGGAAAATAATCAGATTAAAGCTTACCTTTGATCCTTACAAAGCTTTTGAACCGAACAAATAATCGAAATTCTGAAGATCAAGGAAAGGATTTGAGAAGAAAATGAAGAACTGAGAGAGAAATGCTTTTCTGCTTCCTTCGGCTGAGTGAAAATGAGGGTTACTATTGAAACTTTATATTAAATATTTCTAATGGGTTATTCAATAACCCATGGGTATCCATAACCCAACATCCAAACCCATCCAGTCAATTTACAATAAATGGATTAATTGACCATTCTGAAACCACTTTTCCATGAATTTCACCATTCTTAGAATATATCCCTCATTGTGCAAATATTTAGTCCAGTCATTTAACTCAATTTTCATAAATAATATTCAAAGAGAACAATTAAATATGAAAATTAAAAATGACCAAAATAAATAACTAAAGTAACGTTATAGAATTCTAAAATACTCTTAAGCGAATTATATTCTGAAATTAACAGGTATTACATTCTACCCCCCTTAAAAGAATTCGGTCCTCCGAATTTAAATCTTACCTCAAGTTTCAAATAAATGTGGATAGTTTTTCCACATCTCATCTTCTGCCTCCCATGTAGCTTCCTCGCGAGAATGATTTCTCCAAAGAACTTTGACAGTAGGAATTTCTTTGGTACGCAATTTCTTGACTTTTCTATCAAGGATAGCTACTGGTACCTCTTCGTAGGTGAGAGTTTCATCAAAATGAACTTCTTGGGGTTGAATGACATGAGAAGGATCAGGAAGATACTTCCGTAGCATGGACACATGAAATATTGGATGAACTCCCTCTAGGTTGGAAGGTAGGTCTAGGCGATATGCCACATTACCCACTCTGTCTACAACCTCATATGGGCCAACATACCTCGGACTAAGCTTGCCTTTCTTCCCGAATCTCATTACTCCCTTCATAGGTGAGATTCGTAAAAAAACCATATCACCTATTGCAAATTCAAGGTCACGTCGTCGGTTGTCCGCATAAGACTTCTGTCTACTCTGAGCAGTTAACAACTTCTCTCTGATCAGTTTAACTTTATTTATATCTTCCTGTATCATCTCAGGTCCAAATATTTTGGTTTCACCAAGTTCAAACCAACCTATAGGAGATCGACACCGTCTCCCATACAAAGCCTCAAAAGGTGCCATCTGAATACTGGCTTGGTAACTGTTGTTATAAGCAAATTCAATAAGAGACAAATGATCTTCCCAACTTCCACTGAAATCCATCACACAAGCTCTTAGCATATCCTCTAAAGTCTGAATTGTCCTTTCGGACTGTCCATCAGTCTGAGGATGGAATGTTGTGCTAAGATTCACTTTGGTACCCAAAGCCTCTTGAAAGACTTTCCAGAACCGAGAAGTAAACTGAGGTCCTCGGTCTGATATAATGGATATTGGTACACCATGAAGTTTCACTATTTCTTTAACATAAAGTCGAGCAAGATTTGCTACACTGAAAGTGGTATGAACAGGAAGAAAATGTACTGACTTAGTAAGTCGATCCACTATGACCCATATTGAGTCATTTCCTTTTGTTGACCGAGGTAAACCTACTACAAAATCCATAGTGATCCTTTCCCACTTCCACTCGGGAATATCTAGTTTTTGCATCAAACCAGGTGGTCGTCGATGTTCAGCTTTAACTTGCTGACAAGTCAAACATCGAGCTACAAAGTCAGTCACGTCTCGCTTCATGCCCTCCCACCAGTAAACTTGTTTCAAGTCCTGATACATTTTCACAGCACCAGGGTGTACAACGTATGGCGAACCATGAGCTTGCATTAAGATTTCATGTTTCAAAGATTCAATGTTGGGGACACAAAGTCTTCCATTAAACCATAAGACTCCTTCTTCATCTACCAAGAAACTTGGTGCTAGACCTTGCCTTGCCTTATCTCTGATTTTGACCATATCAATGTCATTTTCTAAAGTTGCTTTTACTTTTTCAACAAGGGATGATCTAACTGTTAAATGAGCCAGAAATGTACCTGACTCAGTGATCTCAAAGAATACTCCATCAGCTTCTAATTCTTGTAGTTCATGTATTAGAGATCTCCTTATAGTGACAATGTGAGCTAAACTTTCCATAGACTTTCGACTTAGAGCATCAGCCACTACATTTGCTTTACCTGGATGGTAAAGGATGGTACAATCATAATCTTTCAGAAGTTTCATCTACCTTTGTTGCCTTAGATTGAGATCTCTCTGCTCAAAAATGTACTTAAGGCTTTTGTGATCTGTAAAAATTTTACAAGTCTCCCCATACAAGTAATGTCTCCATATCTTTAGGGCAAACACTACAGCTGCCATTTCCAAATCATGACTGGGGTAATTCAATTCATGCTTTTTAAGCTGACGTGAGCCATAAGCTATGACTTTACCATGTTGCATCAACACACACCCTAAGCCTATCTTTGAGGCATCACAAAATACAGAGTAACCCCCTGGTCCTGATGGTAGGATTATGACTGGTGCAGAAGTTAAACACTCTTTCAATTGGGTGAAACTTTGTTCACATGAATCATCCCAAATGTATTTAACATTCTTTCGGGTTAACTTATTTAATGGGAGAGCCGTCTTAGATAAATCTTTGACCCTGCTAAGCCAAGAAAACTACGTACTTCAGACACAGTTGTTGGTCTAGGCCATTGTTTTACTGCTTCAATTTTACTTGGATCTACATGAATACCTTCTTGGGAAATAACATGTCCCAAAAATGTTACTTGACTCATCCAGAATTCACATTTTGAGAGCTTTGCGTACAACTGATGCTCTCTCAAGGTCTGAAGCACTATTCTCAAATGTTCAGTATATTCTTCATGACTCTTTGAATATACCAAAATATCATCAATAAATACAATTACAAACTTATCAAGGAATGATTTGAACACTCTGTTCATTAAATCCATAAATGCTGCTGGTGTATTTGTCAACCCAAAAGACATCACAAGAAACTCATAATGTCCATACCGTGTACGAAAAGCTGTCTTAGGTATATCATCGTTCTTAATTCGTAACTGATGATATCCAAACCTTAGATCAATCTTTGAGAAGTATTTTGCTCCTTGAAGCTGATCAAACAAATCATCTATCCTTGGTAAAGGATACTTATTTTTCACTGTGACTTTATTCAGCTGACGATAATCTATACATAGTCTCATAGAACCATCTTTCTTTTTCACAAAAAGAACAGGAGCACCACAAGGTGAAAAACTTGGGCGAATGAACCCTTTGTTCAACAAATCTTCTAATTGTTCTTTGAGTTCTTTTAGCTCAACAGGAGCCATACGATAAGGTGGAATAGAAATTGGTCTTGTGTCTGGGACCAATCAATACTGAACTCAATATCTCTTTCTGGCGGTAATCCAGGTAAATCTTCTGGGAACACATCTGGGAATTCATTAACCACATGAATGTCTTCTAACTTCTGTTCTTTCTTTTCTAAATCTTTGATAAAAGCTAGAAATCTCTGACATCCCTTTCGCAACATACGCTGGGCACTTAACATAGATATCATGTTGCAAGGTACATCACTTCGATCTCCTTGAAACACAAAATTACTCCTCCCCGGTATATTAAAGAAAATAACTTTGTCACGACAATTTATAGTAGCATGACAAGAAGATAGCCAGTCCATCCCTAGAATCACATCAAAATCTAACATATTGAGAACCATAAGATCTATCTCAGTTTCCATGCCTCCAACGATTATTTTACAAGAACGATAATATGTTTTAACCATCAAAGTCTCTTTCATCGGTGTGGAAACCAAGAATGGTTCCTTAAGAGTAATCGAATCAAATGCAAATCTCTTGGCAAATAGGGGTGACCATATGAGTGAGTAGAACCAGGATCAAACAAAATACGTGCAACAAAAGTATTGACAGATAATATACCTGTAACTATAGCATTGGATGTTTGAGCATCCTGTCGGGTTAGAGCATATACTCTTGCATTTCCTCTGCCAGTAGCTTGTTTTCCACGGTCACCTTGGTCTCTTCCAGAACCTCTTCCCATACTACCCCCTATTGAAGGGGTTGGTGTTTGAGTAATAGATTGTGGTCGAGGTGGCAAAGTAGACCCTTGACCTGGTTTTGTCATGAGCTGAAGGCACTCCCTTATAAAATGTCCTTTTTGTCCACAGTGAAAACAGCCTGTACCAACAGTGTTTAACCTGCATTCTCCGAAGTGAAACTTTCCACATTCAGGACATTGAGATTTTTCCCTTCTACCTTGAGTACCTCCTCTACTAGAAGAGCTAAAACCACCCCTGTTCTCTGAACGAGGCTTAGCCACACTGGCTGTAGAATAAGTTGACTTAGTAGGAGTGGCTGGAACATTTTGTGACGCAGTAAAGGGTTTCAAAGTCCCTGAGTCTTCCCCTTGATCAAAAGATCTTCTATATCTAGCTTTCTTCTTTTGACGATATTCTTCTTTATTCTTTGACCTCTTTTCCATTCTTCGGGCCACGTCAACAGCCTCTGAGTACGAAGAGTAATCGTTCATATTGGAACCCACTTGATCATATAAGGCATCACGAAGCCCTTCCACAAACTTTTCTATTTTCTTCCTTTCAGAAGGAATGATTTCAGGGGCATATTCAGATAATTTAACAAACTGAGCTGAATATTCATCAACAGTCATGGTTCCCTGTCGTAGATACAGAAAATCTCTGGCCCTGGATGATCGTTCACTTGCCGGAAGAAATTCATCCATAACCAATTTATAAAATTCTGTCCACATAACTGGCGGTGCGCCTTGAATTCTAGCTTTCTTCCAGTTTCTCCACCATTTACCAGCCCTACCTTTTAACTGAAAGGAAGTGAATTCTACCTTTTGAGTAGGAGAACACCCTATAGCCTCACATATTGCTTCACAATCTTCAAGGAAACATTGTGGGTCCTCTTTGGGATCTTCCCCTGAAAAAGTAGGAGGCCTCATTTTCTGGAATTCAGACATTCTTACCTCCCTTACGTTATCTCCTCCAGCTAACTGAGCTGGTGGTACAATTTCAGCTTCAACAATAGGAGGATCCACTGGCAGGTTAGCTTGTGCAGCTCGACCTCTCATTTCAGCCTCAAATCGGTCAAATCGTTCATTCATCAAATTAATCACATGTGCAATAGTTGCATTGCCAACGTGAGCATCAGGTTAGACTCTCCTTGCTTGCTCACTAGTTGCACCCTCAGTACTTTGAGCATGTAAACTATCACCACGGTTAGGATCATCTTGCACATGTACTGGTGGATTTATGGCCCTCCTTGGACCCATATGCTCATTATTATTAGAAGATCCTTCTGACATTGTACTGTCACAGATCTACACACATAACAAACAATTTTCAGACATAAACAAAATATCACTTACTAGCCCCACTGAGAAGTTATCCATAAAATGACGTTATACTCTACAAGGTCTTTTATGGAACCTAATCCTATGGTCATGCCGCGGCTCATGACAATAGGGAAGGGCCCACAAAGATCACTTTGCTCTGTACTCTATAGGGGACCTATAAAACCTTTCCTCTGATACCAAATTTGTCACATCCCAAAAATTGAGCATGTGAAAAGATACTACTCATTTGATATAATTCTCAAACATACGTTATATACATATATTGTGTAAGGTTTTACATTCAACCTTAATCATTCATTCCACACTACAGAATTATATTCATCTGATAAGCAAATATAGACATACATAGTCTGATATTTCTATCTCATCGCAAGCCTAGGAGACCTATAGAAAGTACAGAGCGTTTCTAGGGTCCACATTAATAAGTACTGGTATCCCACCAGACAGAAATAGAGAATAATCCCAAGGGGCTTCTAATCTTCAAACGGATACTCTTGTTCTTTATTTTCTGTATCTGAAAAAAAAATAATCATAGGGAGTGTGAGTTTATTTAAAAACTCAGTAAGTAAATAACTGTACTATATAAAATATCAAAAGTACAAATACCACATTTACTTATATAATTAATTGTCTTATACATCGAGTAGTATGAGACTCTAACCCTTTCAAACTCATGAATAAGATCTCATCGGTATACACCGAGTAGTATGGGACTCTAACCCTTTCAACTCGTGTATAGGTTTCATAGATATGCAATGAGTAGTATGGGACTTTAACCCTTTCAAACTCGTGTATGAGCTTTCTTAGATATACACCGAGTAGTATGAGACTTTAACCCTTTCAACTCGTGTATAGGTTTCATAGGTATGCACTGAGTAGTATGGGACTTTAACCCTTTTCAAACTCGTGTATGAGCTTTCTTAGATATACACCGAGTAGTATGGGACTTTAACCCTTTCAAACTCGTGTATTAGATCCCGTAGATCTTTACTCATTGACAAGATAGTGAGAATTTATCACATAATACAATTGTCATGAAATAAAATAATTTCTACATACTCTTATTTCTACCGATCATCATATACTCCCATATGAAAATTGATTGCTTATTATCCAAATAATATTGTAAATGGGACTTATATTGTACTTTGACTAGTAATATCAAATTAGCTGAGCAAGGTTATTCACTCACCTTGATGTTTGTCCAAGTTTACTTTGTTCCACACTAGAATTTGTGTAGAAAAATTTCCTAGTAAAATATATTACAAGGAATCATAAGAAAGGAAACAAAATCATGAAAATACGTAAAATTTTCTGACTGCTACAGTAACGGGTTGCTACAGTACGGTTTGCTACAGTGTCGGTTCGCTACAGTGCTGGTTCGCTACAGTAACGTTGACTACTACAGTAACGTTGACTGCCGACACTACAGTACTGCTACAGTAACCCGAAGAAAATTTTCCAGATTTTATTTCGAAATTTCTGGTCGCTACAGTAACCCTTTTTTTGCAGAAGTTTTTGCAGAAATTTCTCACAAATTCATCCTTTCCTTTCTTGTTTCAAAACCAGAATTTCAACTATTTTAACCGATTATAACTCAAATATAACTTCTAAAACTACTGAGATTCATGAATTATCATCAAAATCTTCAAGAACAAAACCTCCTCTGATCTTCTACATAAACTGAAATTTAAGGAAAATAATCGGATTAAAGCTTACCTTTGATCCTTACAAAGCTTTTGAACCGAACAAATAATCGAAATTCTGAAGATCAAGGAAAGGATTTGAGAAGAAAATGAAGAACTGAGAGAGAAATGCTTTTCTGCTTCCTTCGGCTGAGTGAAAATGAGGGTTACTATTAAAACTTTATATTAGATATTTCTAATGGGTTATTCAATAACCCATGGGTATCCATAACCCAACATCCAAACCCATCCAGTCAATTTACAATAAATGGATTAATTGACCATTCTGAAACCACTTTTCCATGAATTTCACCATTCTTAGAATATATCCCTCATTGTGCAAATATTTAGTCCAGTCATTTAACTCAATTTTCATAAATAATATTCAAAGAGAACAATTAAATATGAAAATTAAAAATGACCAAAATAAATAACTAAAGTAACGTTGTAGAATTCTAAAATACTCTTAAGCGAATTATATTCTGAAATTAACGGGTATTACATCTGGCGTTAGGCGTTGGTACACAAATTGACATATATAAGTCTTGCTGGTCAACCACTGATGAGCTAGCTGGTCGACCAACCAACTGCAAGACACTTTTAATGGAGTACTTTGATTCTCAAATTAGTGATGTTCAAATAAATCTTCAACCATCAGGAGAAACAATACATTATGTTCAAAGTATGCCATGCTTCCATAAAATGCATTTGTGTGAGGATTTTTGATTTTATTGAAAATATTTAAATAAGATTACAATAAAGATAAACATTACAAGTAAGAGTAATCTTATTGATGTGAAACCAAGGGAAATATGCATGTAATGAAAGCAAGTTGTCGTGATGCGATAAATAAGAAAGTTCAAGCTAAATTTAGAAGAAAGATTTTAGCTCAAAGCAAAAATCATATCCTTAGGCCGCACACCTAAGAATCATTTTTAGAAATAGCATGCATGAATATCAAAGATAGATGAAAGGCATGCTAGAAAACAAACATAAGCATTTGATACAGTAAACATATCAATCAAATTTCTTACAATACATTCCAGCTTATATGTTTACTTGTCCATTGCCTCCTTTTGATGCAAGAGAGTGGAGTTTGAATGATGTAGCCATTGAAAAGTCATTTCCGCTCCTTGCTTCGAGGCAAATCTGCAAATTAATCCTTTGTCTTTGGTACCCAAATTTCTTTGGGTCCGCCTGGGTCATGAGTTCCTTTTTGAACCCATTTCATTTTAACTCCATGAACAAGATTTTTCTTATAAAAGCATGAGTAAGATTTGTGTCCTTTTAGTCCACAATAAAAACAAGTGCAAGTTGGACTATTTGACATCTTTACAGAAACAAAGAAGTTTTTAGAATGCTTTTGGTTTGATTTCTTTTTAGAAACAAGACCAACTTTGTTAAACATTCTTCTTTGTTTCAAAACTGAGGTATTTAAAATTTCTCTACCTTGAGAAAATTTTGCAAGTGTGTTTTTAAGATTATTATTTTCCTTTTTCAAAGAATCACACTTGGTACAAAAGCAATTTTTGTTGGTAGAGATATTTGCTTTTAAAATCAAATTCTCTTCTTGCAAAGTTTTGTTTTGATTTTCAAAAACAAAATTCTCTTCCTTGGAAATAGAAAATTCGTTTTTCAATATTTCCAACTCATTTTCAAGAGAAGAGTTTTTCTGTTTTGAAACATTTAGTTTCTTTGCAAGTATTAGAGATTCTTTATGTAAATCATCAAAGGCATCTTGTAATTCTTCAAAAGAGTAGTCAAATGAATTTACCTCATCTTTATTTCTGGCCACAAGACAAGTGTTGGCTTCTTCATTTGTGTTCTCCTCATCAGAATTGCTATTTCCCCAAATGGAAGATAGGTAAGCTTTCTTTGATGATTCAACTTTTGGTTGTGGTTTCTCTTTTTCTCCTTTTTCTTTTTCTTCTATCTCCTTGGTGATTTGAGATTTTTCTGTAAGTTCAACACCAAGAGCTTGCAATTGATTAAGCACAAGTTGTATCTCATTAATGGTTTTACAATTGTTCATTTGAGCAATTTCAAGTTCATTAATGAAACTTCTATACCTTAATTCCTCAGCAATAAGATCTTCCTCATGTGCAACTTCAAGAATTTCCCACATTTCTTTTGCAGTTGCACAGTTGGAGATTTTGAAAAATTCATCTTGACTCAATGCACAAGAAATAATCAATTTTGCCTTAGCATTGAGTTGCATTAAACTTCTTTCAGTATCATTCCATTCACTCTTGGGTTTTAGAATGCATTTTCCTTGTTCTTCCTTGACAGGCATATAAAAACCATTTTCTATAACTTCCCAGAGTTTATGGTCTACTGAAATTAAAAACATTTTCATTTCATACTTCCAATATTGAAAATGATTAGCATAAAAAACTGGAGGTTTTGTGAAAGAATAATTTTCAGACATAAACCAATCACTAAATCCAACCATGTTTACTCTTAGACGGTTAAGTCTCAAATCAAGAGCCCAAGCTCTGATACCAATTGAAAGAAATGGTTGGATCCCAAGAGGGGGGTGAATTGGGTTTTATAAAAATTTTCACAAAACTTAATTGGAAGTTAAAATGATTTTCTGAAATTGGACAATGTTAAAGATAATAATTTAATTCAGAAAATCAAAGTGTTATCAAGATGAATAATTTTATAGTGCAAGGAATTAAGGAGAAAATATAAATCTACACACGTTAATTAATACTTCAAGTAGAAATCAAATATAAACGCAAAGCATTAATTAATTAACTTCAAATGTAAATAGAGTAGGGATAGAGAAAGCAAACTCAGAGATTTATACTGGTTCGGCTAATCTCAAGCCTACATCCAGTCCTCAAGAGACCACTTGAGTATTTCCACTATAATTGCAAGTTTAATTCAGGTACTTGCAAACCACTACAACATAGATCTTTTTTTTTTCTTCAAGGGTGTCTATCCCCCTTACAACGTGTTTTCTCTCAAACACTAACTCAAGGAACCAATCTTTGAACAACTAAATTTAAAGGCTTAAGGAAAATAATGGTGGACACTCTCAAAGTGTAGATAACGCAGAAATTAAGCTCAGAATTTTTCTCTAACAATTTAGAGAGAATGGAACTCAAGATAATATGAGAAATGAACAATTGAAGCTTGATGCAAATGGTGTTGTGAAGTCCCCTTTATATAGTGAAACCTTGCTGCTACAGTGACTGCTTTAGTCAGAATTGCTACAGTAAGCTTCACCATCATTTTTCAACCTTTCTACAACAACCAAAAAAAACTTTATCAACCTTTTTCAACAATCAATATTCTTTTTCAAATTTGCTACAGTAAAAAGTATTCTTTTTAAAGTTTATTACAACAACTAATAAACTTTATCATACTTTTTCAACAATCAAATTCATTTTTCAAAAGTGCTACAGTAAAATGTATTCTTTTTCAAAATTTATTACAACAACCAATAAACTTTATCATACTTTTTCAACAATCAAATTCATTTTTCAAAAGTGCTACAGTAAAAGATATTCTTTTTCAAAGTTGATTACAACAACCAATAAACTTTATCATACTTTTTCAACAATCAAATTTCTTTTTCAAAAGTGCTACAGTAAAAATATTCTTTTTCAAATTATATTATAACAACCAATAAATTTTATCAAAAATCAATTTATACTACTATATTTAAATATATAAAGCATTAAATATATTTGGGCCAAGAAAGATTAAATCATTCATTTGGGTCAAGAAGATTAAATCATACTATTTGGGCTAAGAAAGATTAAATCATATATTGGGCCAAGAAGATTAAATCATTCATTTGGGTCAAGAAGATTAAATCATTTATTTGGGCCAAGAAGATTAAGTCATACTATAATTCCCACATATTTGTCATCATCAAAACTTATAACATAATACATTAGGGCTAACACCCCCCTCTTGAGTGCTAGCCATTTCTATCAATTGGTATCAGAGCTTGGGCTCTTGATCAAAGACTTAATCGTCTAAGAGTTGAAATATGGCTGGCTTTGGTGATTGTGTTTTACCTAAAGGAAGTTCCTTTACAAAACCCCCTGGTTTTAATGGAAACCATTACACTTATTGGAAGTCTAAGATGAGAATGTTTTTCAATGCGGTAGACCTTGATCTTTGGGATGTTGTGGAAAAAGGTCCTTATACTCCTACTAAGGAGGTTGAAGGGAATGTTATTCCAAAACCCAAAAGTGAATGGAATGATACCGAAAAGAAACTTGTCCATCTTAATGCCAAAGCAAAAATGATCATAGTTAGTGCTTTAAACCAAGATGAATATTTTAGAGTTTCTAGCTGTGCAAGTGCTAAAGAAATGTGGGATACTTTAGAAATTGCACATGAAGGAACTCTTGGAGTCAAAGAGTCAAAAATAAGTACTCTCACCAATGAATATGAAAATTTCAAAATGAAAAGTGATGAGAGTATTAGTGAAATGCAATTAAGATTCACTCATATTACTAACCATTTGAAAGCTTTTGGTGTTTCTTATTCAGAAAAATCACAAACCACCAAGATTCTAAGATGTCTTACCCCGGAGTGGGAGGCAAAGAGGACTGCGATTATGGAAGTAAGAGGAGAGTCAATGAATTCCCTCACAGCCTTGTTTGGGAACCTCCAAAACTATGAGTCCAAAATAATAGAGATGAGGCAAGAGGAAGAAACCAAGAAAAAGAAGACTCTCTCCCTTAAATCATCTTCTTCCAAGAGGGTGGAAATCGATAGTGATGAGGGAGAAGAGGAACTTGAAATCAATGATGAAGACATTGGTTTCTTGGTCAAAAAATTTAGTAAATTCCTAAAAAGGAAGAATACAAGAAGATGGCGAAGAGACCAAGATAGCAACAAGGAAGGTCCCACTTGTTATGAATGCAAAAAAGTTGGACACATCAAATGGGATTGTCCACAATTCATCAAGAAGCAAGAAGGAAAGAAAAGCTATGACAAAGTGAAAAAGAAAGCATATATTTCTTCTGTATGGGGAGAAAGTGAATCCGATGAAGAAGAAAATGAAGAAGCCAACCTTTGCCTTATGGCAAGAAAAGATGAAGAGGTAAACATTCTTGAACCTTTACACTCTTTTGATGAATTACAAGATGCTTTTGAAGAACTACACAATGAATCTTTAAAGCTTGCTAAAAAGTTAAGTTTTTCAAAGCAAAAAATTTCCTTACTTGAGGATGAAATTTCAAAATTGAAAGATGATCTTATTGCACTTAAAAAGGAAAGCCTTGTTTTTGAAGATCAAAACAAAATTTTGCAAGAAGAAAATGCAAGCTTAAAAGAATTGATTATCTCTCCAAAAGAAAATTGTCCTTGTTGTGAATGCATTGAATTAGAAAGGGAAAATAAAGATTTAAAAAATACCCTTGCAAAATTTACACTAGGAAGAGACAATTTGAACATATTGCTTGGAAAACAAAGAGTGTATTTGACAAAGCCGGCTTAGGATATAAGCCCAAAGCTAGTAAAAAATACTACAAGAATTTCTTTGTTCATGCAACTATGTCAAGTAGTCCCTTCACTACTTGTTTTTATTGTGGTTTAAAAGGACATAATTCCTATTCTTGTTGGTATAGAAAGAATATTTCCTATGAAAATAATATAAAATGGGTTCCCAAGGGAACAACTAACAAAGAAGGACCCAAACAAATTTGGGTACCTAAAAAGAAAACTTGATTTTGTGAGTTAGGTGTGCCTCAAGACAAAGAGTGAAAAATGATACTTAGATAGTGGTTGCTCAAAGCACATGACCGGCGACCAATCAAAATTTCTCTCTTTGACACCAAGAGGAGGCAAAGTGACCTTTGGAGGAAATAACAAAGGTCTAATCAAGGGAATAGGTAAAGTGGGTAAAAATTTCTCAACTTCTATTGAAAATGTCTTATTTGTTGAAGGCCTCAATCATAATTTGCTTAGCATTAGTCAACTATGTGACAAAGGCAATAGAGTGATTTTTGATTCAAATCGTTGCATAATTGAAAATATTAATGATAAGCAAGTTAAGATTGTCGGTCAAAGGATCAATAATGTTTACGTTATAAATCTCGATGAAGATCCTTCTATAGACTCTACATGTTTAATTAGTGTTAGTAATGAAAGTTGGTTATGACATAGAAGACTAGCTCATGCTAGTATGAATCTTTTGGATAAACTAGTCAAGAAAGAACTTGTAATTGGCTTACCCAAGATTAATTTTGAAAAAGATAAGCTTTGCGGTACTTGTCAAATGGCAAAGCAAGTTAAAAGCTCTTTCAAGACTAAGGATATTGTTTCTACAACTAAGCCTTTGCAATTACTTCATATGGACCTTGTAGGACCATCTAGGACAAAAAGCCTTGGAGGTAACTCCTATGTACTAGTTGTTGTAGATGACTACTCAAGGTACACATGGACTCTCTTTCTAGCTCATAAAGATCAAGCTTTTAAATCTTTTCTAAAACTTGCAAAGTTTATTCAAAAAGAGCAAAGCTTGACCATTGTGAGGATTAGGAGTGATCATGGTGGAGAATTTGATAACCATGACTTTATGAAATTCTGTGATGAAAATGGCATTGAGCATACCTTCTCATCTCCTAGAACTCCTCAACAAAATGGTGTTGTTGAGAGGAAAAATAGAACTTTAGAGGAGATGGCTAGAGCTATGCTTAATGAAGGGAAACTTCCTCAATATTTTTGGGCAGATGCGGTTAATACTGCTTGTTATGTAATGAATAGAGCCTTGATAAGGCCAATTTTAAATAAAACCCCATATGAGCTATATAGAGGAAGAAAGCCCAACATTTCTCATCTCCATGTGTTTGGTTGCAAATGCTTTGTTTTAAACAATGGAAAAGATAATTTGGGAAAATTTGATGCCAAAGCCGATGAAGCCATTTTTCTTGGATATTCTAGTACTAGTAAAGCATATAGAGTCTATAACAAAAGAACTTTACTTGTTGAAGAATCTATGCATGTTGTTTTTGATGAATCTAACAATTCCCTTAAAGATTATGATGATCAACATGAAGTGTTAGATTACTTCAAAGACCTTTCATTAGATGATGAAATGAGGAAGAAGCAAGAAATAATACCAAAAAAATGATGATGATCATGATGAGGGTGCTAAATTACCACAAGAAGAGGAGAAGCCTCAAGAAAAAGAAAAGCAACAAGAAGAAGAGAAACCACAAGAGGAACCAACAAGAAACAATGATGATCTTCCAAAGGATTGGAGGTATGCAAAAAATCATCCTAAGGAGCTCATCATTAGAGATGCCTCTCAAAAGGTAATAACACGAAATTCTCTTAGGAATGTTTGTAACCACTTAGCCTTCCTTTCTCAAGTTGAACCAAAAAATATTGATGATGCAATTATAGATGAACATTGGATCTTAGCTATGCAAGAAGAACTAAATCAATTTGAAAGAAACCAAGTTTGGGAATTAGTTCCTAGACCCAATGATCATCCAATAATTGACACAAAATGGGTTTTTAGAAACAAACTTGATGAAAATGGAATAGTGGTTAGAAATAAGGCTAGACTTGTCGCAAAAGGTTACAACCAAGAAGAAGGCATTGATTATGATGAAACTTTTGCACCCGTAGCTAGACTTGAAGCTATTAGAATGTTATTGGCATTTGCATGCATAAATGATTTTAAACTATTTCAAATGGATGTGAAAAGTGCCTTTCTAAATGGCTATATCATGGAGGAAGTTTATGTTGAACAACCTTCCGGTTTTGAAAATCATGATAAGCCAAATGATGTTTTTTAATTGAAAAAGGCTTTATATGGTCTCAAACAAGCTCCTAGAGCTTGGTATGAGAGATTGAGTTCATTTCTTTTAAATAATAGATTTTCAAGAGGAAAGGTCGATACAACCTTGTTCTTCAAAAATAAAAAGCATGATTTAATTATAGTGCAAATATATGTTGACGATATAATATTTGGTGCTACTAATGAAAGTTTGTGTAAAGAGTTTGCTAAGATCATGCAAGGTGAGTTTGAAATGTCAATGATGGGAGAACTCAACTTCTTCCTTGGGCTCCAAATCAAACAAATGGATAATGGAATATTTGTTAGCCAAACCAAGTATGCAAAAGAGTTGCTCAAAAAGTTTGACATGGAGAATGCAAAACCAATTGCTACTCCCATGAGTACCTCAACAAACTTGGACAAGGATGAAAGAGGTCAACCATTTGATGTGACAAAATATAGAGGTATGATTGGCTCTCTACTATACTTAACCGCTAGTAGACCCGATATTATGTTTAGTGTATGCATGTGTGCACGATTTCAAACTAACCCCAAGGAATCTCATTTTAAGGCTGTGAAAAGAATTTTTAGATACTTGGTTGGCACATCTCAAATGGGTTTATGGTATCCTAAAGGATCCTCTAATTTTTTAATTGGCTACTCTGATGCGGATTTTGCGGGTAGCAAAATAGACAGAAAAAGTACAAGTGGAACTTGCCAATTCTTTGGTAGTTTTCTTGTCTCTTGGTTTAGTAAAAAGCAAAACAGTGTTGCTTTATCCACAGCTGAAGCTGAATACATTTCAGCTGGGAGTTGTTGTGCCCAAATCTTGTGGATGAAATAACAACTAGAGGATCTTGGTGTATTTCTTAAAAACATACCCATTAGATGTGATAACACAAGTGCCACATGCTTATCTAAAAATCCTGTCATGCACTCAAGAACCAAACATATTGAAATAAGACATCATTTTATAAGAGATCATGTTCAAAAGAAAGATGTCTCTCTTGAATTTGTGCAAACGAATTTTCAGTTAGCTGACATTTTCACGAAGCCTCTTGCTGAAGATAGATTCAACTTTATTAGGAGAGAACTTGGGATGGCAAATCCAAATGAACTTTAAAAATTATTTTTTTTAATTGCATGATTTTTAAATCTTTCCTTTAATCTTTGATTTACATTACTAACTTAAGCATCGGAGTGGTTGTCAAAATTTTTGCAAGTGCTCATCCTCAAGATACATATATGAATACATCTTGAAAATTACATTTGTTTAATATGCATTGATTGAGGGGGAGCCTAACCTATAATTAAATCCTCTATATCTTTAAGGTCACTTTATCTGAGATGCAATGTTTTCCTTAATTATATATTTTTGGCATATCAATGATAAGTTTTGATGAAATTTTACCCCATGACGTCATATGATATTCTTGCTTAAAGAAGGAATATGCTTTAGCCTTTATATATTGCCTTCCTTATACCTTTTTGTTGATGTCAAATAGGGGGAGAAGGATATGGAAAGAAAAATATGTGTATATTGTATAATGATTATTACATTGTAACAAATTTTTCTTTGGTGATTTGTTATCATCAAAAAGGGGGAGATTGTTAGCCCTAATGTATTATGCTATAAGTTTTGATGATGACAAATATGTGAGAATTATAGTATGGATTTAATCTTTCTTAGCCCAAATAGTATGATTTAATTTTCTTGGCCCAAATGTATGATTTAATCTTATTGGCCCAAATGCATGATTCAATTTTTCTTGGCCCAAATATTTTTAATGCTTTATATATTTATATATAGTAATATAAATTGATTTTTGATAAAGTTTATTGGGTGTTGTAATATAATTTGAAAAAAAATATCTTTTACTGTAGCACTTTTGAAAAAGAAATTTGATTGTTGAAAAAGTATGATAAAGTTTATTGGGTGTTGTAATATAATTTGAAAAAGAATATCTTTTACTGTAGTATTTTTGAAAAAGAAATTTGATTGTTGAAAAAGTATGATAAAGTTTATTGGGTGTTGTAATATAATTTGAAAAAAAATATCTTTTACTGTAGCACTTTTGAAAAAGAAATTTGATTGTTGAAAAAGTATGATAAAGTTTATTGGGTGTTGTAATATAATTTGAAAAAGAATATCTTTTACTGTAACACTTTTGAAAAAGAATTTTGATTGTTGAAAAAGTATGATAAAGTTTATTGGTTGTTGTAATAAACTTTGAAAAAGAATACTTTTTACTGTAGCAAATTTGAAAAAGAATATTGATTGTTGAAAAAGATTGATAAAATTTTTTTGGTTGTTGTAGAAAGGTTGAAAAATGATGATGAAGCTTACTGTAGCAATTTTGACTAAAGCAGTCACTGTAGCAGCAAGGTTTCACTATATAAAGGGGACTTCACAACACCATTTAAATCAAGCTTCAATTGTTCATTTCTCATATTATCTTGGGTTTCATTCTCTCTAAATTGTTAGAGAAATATTCTAAGCTTAATTTTTGCGTTATCTACACTTTGAGAGTGTCCACCATTATTTTCCTTAAGCTTTCAAATTTAGTTGCTCAAGGATTGGTTGCTTGAGTTAGTGTTTGAGAGAAAACACATTGTAAGCGGGAGAGACACCCTTGAGGAAGAAAAGATCTCTATGTTGTAGTGGCTTACAAGTGCCCAATTGCATAAACTTGTGGTCTATAGTGAAACACTCAAGAAGTTATCTTGAGGACTGGATGTAGGTGTCACATCCCAAAAATTGAGTATGTGAAAAGATACTACTCATTTGATATAATTCTCAAACATACGTTATATACATATATTCTGTAAGGTTTTACATTCAACCTTAATCATTCATTCCACACTACAGAATTATATTCATCTGATAAGCAAATATAGACATACATAGTCTGATATTTCTATCTCATGGCAAGCCTAGGAGACCTATAGAAAATACAGAGCTTTTCTAATATCCACATTAATAAGTACTGGTGTCCCACCAGACAGAAATAGAGAATAATCCCAAGGGGCTTCTAATCTTCAAACAGATTCTCTTCTTCTCTGTTTTCTGTATCTGAAAAAAATAATCATAGGGAGTGTGAGTTTATTTAAAAACTCAGTAAGTAAATAACTGTACTATATAAAATATCAAAAGTACAAATACCACATTTACTCATATAATTAATTATCTTATACATCGAGTAGTATGGGACTCTAACCCTTTCAAACTCATGAATAAGATTTCATAGATATACACCGAGTAGTATGGGACTTTAACCCTTTCAACTCGTGTATAGATTTCATAGATATGCACTGAGTAGTATGGGACTTTAACCCTTTCACACTCGTGTATAAGATTTCTTAGATATACACCGAGTAGTATGGGACTTTAACCCTTTCACACTCGTGTATTAGATCCCGTAGATCTTTACTCATTAATAAAATAGTGAGAATTCATCACATAGTACAATTGTCATGAAATAAATAGTTTCTTCATACTCTTATTTCTACTGATCATCATATACTCCCATATGAAAAATTAATTGCTTATTATCCAAATAATATTGTAAATGGGACTTATATTGTACTTTGACTAGTAATATCAAAGTAGCTGAGCAAGGTTATTCACTCACCTTGATGTTTGTCCAAGTTTACCTTGTTCCACACTAGAATTTGTGTAGGAAAATTTCCTAGTAAAATATATTACAAGGAATCATAAGAAAGGAAACAAAATCACGAAAATACGTAAAATTTTCTGACTGCTACAATAACGGGTTGCTACAGTACGGTTTGCTACAGTAACGGTTTGCTACAGTGTCGGTTCGCTACAGTAACGGTTCACTACAGTAACATTGACTGCTACAGTACCGTTGACTGCCGACACTACAGTACTGCTACAGTAACCCCGAAGAAAATTTTCCAGATTTTGTTTCGAAATCCCTGGTCGCTACAGTAACTCGGTTTTGCAGAAAAATCTTTCAAAAATTCATCCTTTCCTTTCTTGTTTCAAAACCAGAATTTCAACTCTTTTAACCGATTATAACTCAAATATAACTTCTAAAACAACTGAGATTCATGAATTATCATCAAAATCTTCAAGAACAAAACCTCCTCTGATCTTCTACATAAACTGAAATTTAAGGAAAATAATCGGATTAAAGCTTACCTTTGATCCTTACAAAGCTTTTGAACCGAACAAATAATCGAACTTCTGAAGATCAAGGAAAGGATTTGAGAAGAAAATGAAGAACTGAGAAAGAATCTTTTCTGCTTCCTTCGGCTCAAGTTTCAAATATGAGGTTACTATTGAAACTTTATATTAAATATTTCTAATGGGTTATTCAATAACCCATGGGTATCCATAACCCAACATCCAAACCCATCCAGTCAATTTACAATAAATGGATTAATTGACCATTCTGCAACCACTTTTCCATGAATTTCACCATTCTTAGAATATATCCCTCATTGTGCAAATATTTAGTCCAGTCATTTAACTCAATTTTCATAAATAATATTCAAAGAGAACAATTAAATATGAAAATTAAAAATGACCAAAATAAATAACTAAAGTAACGTTGTAGAATTCTAAAATACTCTTAAGCGAATTATATTCTGAAATTAACGGGTATTACATTCTACCCCCCTTAAAAGAATTCGGTCCTCCGAATTTAAATCTTACCTCAAGTTTCAAATAAATGTGGATAGTTTTTCCACATCTCATCTTCTGCCTCCCACGTAGCTTCCTCGCGAGAATGATTTCTCCAAAGAACCTTGACAGTAGGAATTTCTTTGGTACGCAATTTCTTGACTTTTCTATCAAGGATAGCTACTGGTACCTCTTCGTAGGTGAGAGTTTCATCAAAATGAACTTCTTGGGGTTGAATGACATGAGAAGGATCAGGAAGATACTTCCGTAGCATGGACACATGAAATATTGGATGAACTCCCTCTAGGTTGGAAGGTAGGTCTAGGCGATATGCCACATTACCCACTCTGTCTACAACCTCATATGGGCCAACATACCTCGGACTAAGCTTGCCTTTCTTCCCGAATCTCATTACTCCTTTCATAGGTGAGATTCGTAAGAAAACCATATCACCTATTGCAAATTCAAGGTCACGTCGTCGGTTGTCCGCATAAGACTTCTGTCTACTCTGAGCAGTTAACAACTTCTCTCTGATCAGTTTAACTTTATTTATATCTTCCTGAATCATCTCAGGTCCAAATATTTTGGTTTCACCAAGTTCAAACCAACCTATAGGAGATCGACACCGTCTCCCATATAAAGCCTCAAAAGGTGCCATCTGAATACTGGCTTGGTAACTGTTGTTATAAGCAAATTCAATAAGAGACAAATGATCTTCCCAACTTCCACTGAAATCCATCACACAAGCTCTTAGCATATCCTCTAAAGTCTGAATTGTCCTTTCGGACTGTCCATCAGTCTGAGGATGGAATGCTGTGCTAAGATTCACTTTGGTACCCAAAGCCTCTTGAAAGACTTTCCAGAACCGAGAAGTAAACTGAGGTCCTCGGTCTGATATAATGGATATTGGTACACCATGAAGTTTCACTATTTCTTTAACATAAAGTCGAGCAAGTTTTGCTACACTGAAAGTGGTATGAACAGGAAGAAAATGTGCTGACTTAGTAAGTCGATCCACTATGACCCATATTGAATCATTTCCTTTTGTTGACCGAGGTAAACCTACTACAAAATCCATGGTGATCCTTTCCCACTTCCATTCGGGAATATCTAGTTTTTGCATCAATCCAGGTGGTCGTCGATGTTCAGCTTTAACTTGCTGACAAGTCAAACATCGAGCTACAAAGTCAGTCACGTCTCGCTTCATGCCCTCCCACCAATAAACTTGTTTCAAGTCCTGATACATTTTCACAGCACCAGGATGTACAACGTAGGGTGAACCATGAGCTTCCATTAAGATTTCATGCTTCAAAGATTCAATGTTGGGGACACAGAGTCTACCATTAAACCATAAGACTCCTTCTTCATCTACCAAGAAACTTGGTGCTAGACCTTGCCTTGCCTTATCTCTTATTTTGACCATATCAATGTCACCTTCTAAAGTTGCTTTTACTTTTTCAACAAGGGATGATCTAAATGTTAAATGAGCCAGAAATGTACCTGACTCAGTGATCTCGAAGAATACTCCATCAGCTTCCAATTCTTGTAGTTCATGTATTAGAGACCTCCTTATAGTGGCAATGTGAGCTAAACTTCCCATAGACTTTCGACTTAGAGCATCAGCCACTACATTTGCTTTACCTGGATGGTAAAGGATGGTACAATCATAATCTTTCAGAAGTTCCATCCACCTTCGTTGCCTTAGATTGAGATCTCTCTGCTCAAAAATGTACTTAAGGCTTTTGTGATCTGTAAAAATTTTACAAGTTTCCCCATACAAGTAATGTCTCCATATCTTTAGGGCAAACACTACAGCTGCCATTTCCAAATCATGAGTGGGGTAATTCAATTCATGCTTTTTAAGCTGACGTGAGCCATAAGCTATGACTTTACCATATTGCATCAACACACACCCTAAGCCTATCTTTGAGGCATCACAGAATACAGAGTAACCCCCTGGTCCTGATGGTAAAATTAAGACTGGTGCAGAAGTTAAACACTCTTTCAATTGGGTGAAACTTTGCTCACATGAATCATCCCAAATGTATTTAACATTCTTTCGGGTTAACTTATTTAATGGAAGAGCCGTCTTAGAGAAATCTTTGACAAAGCGACGGTAATACCCTGCTAAGCCAAGAAAACTACGTACTTCAGACACAGTTGTTGGTCGAGGCCATTGTTTTACTGCTTCAATTTTACTTGGATCTACATGAATACCTTCTTGGGAAATAACATGTCCCAAAAATGTTACATGACTCATCCAGAATTCACATTTTGAGAGCTTTGCGTACAACTGATGCTCTCTCAAAGTCTGAAGCACTTTTCTCAAATGTTCAGTATGTTCTTCATGACTCTTTGAATATACCAAAATATCATCAATAAACACAATTACAAACTTATCAAGGAATGATTTGAACACTATGTTCATTAAATCCATAAATGCTGCTGGTGCATTTGTCAACCCAAAAGACATCACAAGAAACTCATAATGTCCATACCGTGTACGAAAAGCAGTCTTAGGTATATCATCACTCTTAATTCGTAACTGATGATATCCAGACCTTAGATCAATCTTTGAGAAGTATTTTGCTCCTTGAAGCTGATCAAACAAATCATCTATCCTTGGTAAAGGATACTTATTCTTCACTGTGACTTTATTCAGTTGACGATAATCTATACATAATCTCATAGAACCATCTTTCTTTTTCACAAAAAGAACAGGAGCACCCCAAGGTGAAAAACTTGGGCGAATGAACCCTTTGTTTAACAAATCTTCCAATTGTTCTTTAAGTTCTTTTAGCTCAACAGGAGCCATACGATAAGGTGGAATAGAAATTGGTCTTGTGTCTGGAACCAAATCAATACTGAACTCAATATCTCTTTCTGGCGGTAATCCAGGTAAATCTTCTGGGAACACATCTGGGAATTCATTAACCACATGAATGTCTTCTAACTTCTGTTCTTTCTTTTCTAAATCTTTGATAAAAGCTAGAAATCCCTGACATCCCTTTCGCAACATACGCTGGGCACTTAACATAGATATCATGTTGCAAGGTACATCACTTCGATCTCCTTGAAACACAAAATTACTCCTCCCCGGTATATTAAAGGAAATAACTTTGTCACGACAATTTATAGTAGCATGACAAGAAGATAGCCAGTCCATCCCTAGAATCACATCAAAATCTAACATATTGAGAACCATAAGATCTATCTCAGTTTCCATGCCTCCAACGATTATTTTACAAGAACGATAACATGTTTTAACCATCAAAGTCTCTCTCATCGGTGTGGAAACCAAGAATGGTTCTTTAAGAATAATCGAATCAATTGCAAATCTCTTGGCAAATAGGGGTGACACATATGAGTGAGTAGAACCGGGGTCAAACAAAATACGTGCAGCAAAAGTATTAACAGATAATATACCTGTAACTACAGCATTGGATGTTTGAGCATCTTGTCGGGTTAGAGCATATATTCTTGCATTTCCTCTGCCAGCAGCTTGTTTTCCACGGTCACCTTGGCCTCTTCCAGAACCTCTTCCCATACTACCCCCTGTTGAAGGGGTTGGTGTTTGAGTAATAGATTGTGGTCGAGGTGGCAAAGTAGACCCTTGACCTGGTCTTGTCATGAGCTGAGGGCACTCCCTTATAAAATGTCCTTTTTGTCCACAATGAAAACAGCCTGTACCAACAGTGTTTAACCTGCATTCTCCGAAGTGAAACTTTCCACATTCAGGACATTGAGGTTTTTCCCTTCTACCTTGAGTACCTCCTCTACTAGAAGAGCTAAAACCACCCCTGCTCTCTGAACGAGGCTTAGCCACACTGGCTATAGAATAAGATGACTTAGTAGGAGTGGCTGGAGCATGTTGTGGTGCAGTAAAAGTCCCTGAGTCTTCCCCTTGATTAAAAGATCTCCTATATCTGGCCTTCTTCTTTTGACGATATTCTTCTTTATTCTTTGACCTCCTTTCCATTCTTCGGGCCACATCAACAGCTTCTGAGTACGAAGAGTAATCATTCATATTAGAACCCACTTGATCATATAAGGCATCACGAAGCCCTTCCACAAACTTTTCTATTTTCTTCCTTTCAGAAGGAATGATTTCAGGGGCATATTCAGATAATTTAACAAACTGAGCTGAATATTCATCAACAGTCATGGTTCCCTGCCGTAGATACAGAAAATCTCTGGCCCTGGATGATCGTTCACTTGCCGGAAGAAATTCATCCATAACCAATCTGTAAAATTCTGTCCACATAACTGGCGGTGCGCCTTGAATTCTAGCTTTCTTCCAGTTCCTCCACCATTTACCAGCCCTACCTTTTAACTGAAAGGAAGTGAATTCTACCTTTTGAGTAGGAGAACACCCTATAGCATCACAGATTGCTTCACAATCTTCAAGAAAACATTGTGGGTCCTCTTTGGGATCTTCCCCTGAAAAAGTAGGAGGCCTCATTTTCTGGAATTCAGACATTCTTACCTCTCTTACATTAACTCCTCCCGCTAACGGAGCTGGTGGTACATTTTCAGCTTCAACAATAGGAGGATCCACTGGCAGGTTAGCTTGTGCAGCTCGACCTCTCATTTCAGCCTCAAATCGGTCAAATCGTTCATTCATCAAATGAATCACATGTGCAATAGTTGCATTACCGACATGAGCATCAGGTTCGACTCTTCTTGCTTGCTCACTAGTTGCGCCCTCAGTACTTTGAGCATGTAAACTATCACCACGGTTAGGATCATCTTGCACATGTACTGGTGGATTTATGGCCCTCCTTGGACCCATATGCTCATTATTATTAGAAGATCCTTCTGACATTGATCTGTCACAGATCTACACACATAACAAACAATTTTCAGACATAAACAAAATATCACTTACTAGCCCCACTGAGAAGTTATCTATAAAATGACGTTATACTCTACAAGGTCTTTTATGGAACCTAATCCTATGGTCATGCCGCGGCTCATGACAATAGGGAAGGGCCCACAAAGATCACTTTGCTCTGTACTCTATAGGGGACCTATAAAACCTTTCCTCTGATACCAAATTTGTCACATCCCAAAAATTGAGTATGTGAAAAGATACTACTCATTTGATATAATTCTCAAACATACGTTATATACATATATTCTGTAAGGTTTTACATTCAACCTTAATCATTCATTCCACACTACAGAATTATATTCATCTGATAAGCAAATATAGACATACATAGTCTGATATTTCTATCTCATGGCAAGCCTAGGAGACCTATAGAAAATACAGAGCTTTTCTAATATCCACATTAATAAGTACTGGTGTCCCACCAGACAGAAATAGAGAATAATCCCAAGGGGCTTCTAATCTTCAAACAGATTCTCTTCTTCTCTGTTTTCTGTATCTGAAAAAAATAATCATAGGGAGTGTGAGTTTATTTAAAAACTCAGTAAGTAAATAACTGTACTATATAAAATATCAAAAGTACAAATACCACATTTACTCATATAATTAATTATCTTATACATCGAGTAGTATGGGACTCTAACCCTTTCAAACTCATGAATAAGATTTCATAGATATACACCGAGTAGTATGGGACTTTAACCCTTTCAACTCGTGTATAGATTTCATAGATATGCACTGAGTAGTATGGGACTTTAACTCTTTCACACTCGTGTATAAGATTTCTTAGATATACACCGAGTAGTATGGGACTTTAACCCTTTCACACTCGTGTATTAGATCCCGTAGATCTTTACTCATTAATAAAATAGTGAGAATTCATCACATAGTACAATTGTCATGAAATAAATAGTTTCTTCATACTCTTATTTCTACTGATCATCATATACTCCCATATGAAAAATTAATTGCTTATTATCCAAATAATATTGTAAATGGGACTTATATTGTACTTTGACTAGTAATATCAAAGTAGCTGAGCAAGGTTATTCACTCACCTTGATGTTTGTCCAAGTTTACCTTGTTCCACACTAGAATTTGTGTAGGAAAATTTCCTAGTAAAATATATTACAAGGAATCATAAGAAAGGAAACAAAATCACGAAAATACGTAAAATTTTCTGACTGCTACAGTAACGGGTTGCTACAGTACGGTTTGCTACAGTAACGGTTTGCTACAGTGTCGGTTCGCTACAGTAACGGTTCACTACAGTAACATTGACTGCTACAGTACCGTTGACTGCCGACACTACAGTACTGCTACAGTAACCCCGAAGAAAATTTTCCAGATTTTGTTTCGAAATCCCTG
This sequence comes from Biancaea sappan, assembly GCA_037074585.1. Taxonomy (NCBI): domain Eukaryota; kingdom Viridiplantae; phylum Streptophyta; class Magnoliopsida; order Fabales; family Fabaceae; genus Biancaea; species Biancaea sappan. The sequence goes on from CM073498.1 coordinate 27,751,939, forward strand.
GTCGCTACAGTAACTCGGTTTTGCAGAAAAATCTTTCAAAAATTCATCCTTTCCTTTCTTGTTTCAAAACCAGAATTTCAACTCTTTTAACCGATTATAACTCAAATATAACTTCTAAAACAACTGAGATTCATGAATTATCATCAAAATCTTCAAGAACAAAACCTCCTCTGATCTTCTACATAAACTGAAATTTAAGGAAAATAATCGGATTAAAGCTTACCTTTGATCCTTACAAAGCTTTTGAACCGAACAAATAATCGAACTTCTGAAGATCAAGGAAAGGATTTGAGAAGAAAATGAAGAACTGAGAAAGAATCTTTTCTGCTTCCTTCGGCTCAAGTTTCAAATATGAGGTTACTATTGAAACTTTATATTAAATATTTCTAATGGGTTATTCAATAACCCATGGGTATCCATAACCCAACATCCAAACCCATCCAGTCAATTTACAATAAATGGATTAATTGACCATTCTGCAACCACTTTTCCATGAATTTCACCATTCTTAGAATATATCCCTCATTGTGCAAATATTTAGTCCAGTCATTTAACTCAATTTTCATAAATAATATTCAAAGAGAACAATTAAATATGAAAATTAAAAATGACCAAAATAAATAACTAAAGTAACGTTGTAGAATTCTAAAATACTCTTAAGCGAATTATATTCTGAAATTAACGGGTATTACAGTAGGCTTGGTTTAAGCCGAACAAGTATAAATCTCGCTGTTTGATTTTCTCTTTCCTTGCTCTTTAATTATTTATATGTTCTTTACTTTCTTGCATTTTATATTCATTCATCTCTTTAATTGTTTTTGATTAATTGTACTCTATATTTATTCATCTTGATCATACTTATTTTACTTTCATAAAAAGCTTGGCATTGTTTTTAAAACTTCTTAAACTTCCATCAAGTCTTCGCAATTTTTTTTAAAACCCAATTCACCCCCCTCTTGAGTGCTAGCCATTTCTATCAGATTACACCTAAATTTTCTTCTTAAATTAACTATACTATTGCTATTATCCATAATTATTAACCCTTGTATTATCATATTGTATAAAATATCTCCACCTTAAAATTAGTCTAATTATAAATTTAAAACAGCCCCTACAGTATTATATATGATCTCAAGGTCACAATGGGCAAACTAATTTAAAATGATTCGTGGTGGGTTTAAAAGCATCTTTTACTAAAGTTTACAAATATTGTGTACCTGAAACTTTTGTCTTCTTATTGTTATCATTTTTATAGAAAGATCAAGAAAGGCTATTGAACAGAGGTGAGGCAGCATTTTGTCAGGTTTTAGTTGGATTTGCATTCCATCATGACAGTCATGTCACACGTTTAAACTAATATTTCAAAAATTAAACTAATTATTAAATTAATTAAAATATTTATTTAAAAATTAATAATTAAATCGTCGAAATCGATCAATTTTAAAATATTAATATATATATATATATATATATATGTATATATATAAAATAATATACATATATATTTTAATTTTATAATATTATAATAAAAATTCATCTTTATTTTTAATATTATATATATTTATATTAAAAAATTTAAAACATAGCATTTCATGTTTTATGACTTTCTCCGCTAGCACTTCATTATGCCTTCTGACTTTCTCCACTGGCAAACAGCAAATTGATATCAATATATCACCTTTTTTGGCTTTTTCTTCACCATATATGACATTTCATCACAGTCTCTTCTTCTTCTTCTTCGATTAAGCTTCATGGTCGTCGTCTCCAGCAAATGACGTCGTCGCTGCCATCTCTAACAACTCTCCCACTGAGTTATGACTTCTTCCTCTTTTTCTTTGACGATTACTCTTCTTCGACGACAACAACCACTTCCCTCCTTTCTTTCTTTTTTTTTTCAATGGGTGAAATCGATCAACTAGCCGGTTTCTCTGGTTTTACTGGATTTCAACTGGTTTTACACTGATCCAACTGCTTATTGGTTCTCTGGTTGTTTCTAGATCAAACCTAGGACCGGTTCCTGGTCTGACTAGTTAAATTGGCCAATCTGATCTAATTTTTAAAATATTGATTTAAACTGTCTATATTAGATCAGAAGGTTTATATCAAAAGATAAAAATATCTCATATGGTCTATTTTTTTTCCTTTTAATTATTTTATTTATTATGAACACATTATCTAGTTACAACAAAGACACAGGGGGACCGGCCAATACCCGTTGTCTGATCAAGGTGAACTCCTATAGATTCCATTTACCACCTTCAATAGGTTGTATCTGCCACTTTCAATTGAACAATCTACTTCGGCCAGCGGAACCTAGCTCTCATTCTTTTCCAGATTGGCTCCCATAATGGCCGGGGAGTGTTGTGAATAAGCAAACATAAGGGAAACCAACAGTCAATTGGGATGGAAAAGAAGGTTTTGAGGTAGTCGACTGGAACACTAAGAAGGAGAAGTCGTAGATAAAAGAAGGCTCAACAGTCGACTGGGAAGAAAAAGAAGTTGTTGAGGCAGTTGACTAGAACACAGAGAATGAGAAGGTAGTTGACCGACTTGAAGAAAGCTTGACAAAGCAAATAGCTGGGAAGGAGAAAATGTTGATCTAGCACCTAAGTTAAAGAATGGAGTTATGACAGGTAGGAAAGAGATTAAAGGGAGCATAGTCTTGGGCATGTGACCATTCTATTTGCTAGAAGAGAATGAAAAAAAAGGGACCAATAATAGTTGTATATTATTGCATTTTGTCGTTATTGTTGTACTAGATTTGGCTTTTTGGTTGTTAAAATAAATAGTGGAGGAGGAGCGTGAATGAGGATAGGCAGAAATTGGTCTTTGACTTGTGGAGCTACGCTAGCTAGAACAGGGAACCTTTGGTGTATATTTTCCATCTTTTGGAATCTGATTTACATTCATCCATTAACCACAGCTTCTATTCTTTCCATTTGCTTATTTCTTCTCCTTTAGATTTTGGGTTCATATCAATTGGTCCTTTCATTGAGAGGTTGCAATGACAACATCTAACTCAACATTTCAGGATACATGTGAGAAGATGACACAATCCATGAAGAGGATAGAAGCTATGATGCAGGAATATATTCAACAAGAATTTGGTCAGGAATCGAAGGAATTGAAATCATCCAATTTAGAATTGATGGGCGGTCAAATAAAAGAAACAACAGCAACATGGGCAACTGACATCAGCAACTCAAATTTCAAACGCCAAGCAACTGTGCCATCACAGATGGAGGAAGAACATATAATAAAAACATTGATGACGATAGGCAACGACAATGCGATGGGTATGACAGCGACACCAATTGATGTTTTAGATCAATCATCCCCAACTACAGAAAAGATATACAATTGAGAGAAAAGTTCTTATAGGTGTTGTCCATGAGTTATCTCCAATATCATATTTATTGGAGGAGACCAAGAATGAGCTGAAGGACATCATGCTAGTTAACAAAAGAATGCTAAAACAATTAACATGTAGGAAGCTTCATATGAAGGACAACTTTTTGTTTCAACTCTATGGTATTTGGGTAATATGATCATTCCTCCATTTTCTAATAAATTGCAAAATGCACTTACAGTCCCTGAGGATGCTGACTTGCATTTTCCAAAAATGTTAACCAAAGAACCCATCCTTGTTTTAGTTAATGATTATGCATCTGGATCGTTGAAGCTTAATAGAGAAAAAATTGATGGGATGAATTTTATTACAACATATGATCATGGTGGAATTTATATTGTGTTCTTGAACATTTATAAGACGGATTTTCATAATCCTAAAATATGTGTTCACCTTGGAGTGCCAACTAAGTGTTTGTGCAAATGCCATAGTTGGTTAATTGAGTTGAAGGTAGAAGATCTTCTTGTTGGGTTAATTTCTATTAACTTGAAGATGAACTTAAATAAAATCAAATATTATATTAGCCTTTTTGTGAATGCTATCAAGAACTAGGAGGAGGAGATGAAGGCATTTGGAGTTTATGAGCTATGCAAACTAGAAAATATTTTCACGCTCTTAATGGCTAGGTGGGAAATCCAAATCATTAACATCAGTGTCACAAATTCAAACAGCATTAATGCAATTTATGTTGAAGAGATAATGATCCTCAAATATTCTTTAATAAAGGACATTACCTGCACTATATTTTTCTTAAGAGCTTTGACATTTGAAGATATTCCAAATCATAACTCCATCCATTGGGTCTGTAACTCAATATTAGTGAATTATAATGTCATGTTCCTAGTTGTTCAAGAGGACTCCTTTTATGTTGAGGCAACATTAGCTAATACGCTATGTACCTTTGGATATGTAGCTATTAAATATGGCATCAAAAAGGAGATATTGTGCTTGAAGAATGAACTGTTCTAGTTTTTTACCTTGGAGGATAGAATTTATTTATGGCTATCTACTATCAGTACTACATTTATGGTTTACTTTATCTCTGTAATGTAATCTTCCATTAGATTGCAAAGTTACACCCAATAGTCTTTATATCACTACTGAAGGAGCATCATATACACCTGTGGAGCTCACTCTTATGCCTACAACAATCTCAATCTTTGAGTTAAAACCAAGTGCTATTGTTAATTAGAGGTTCTGTGTGAAATCAGAAGAACAAGAATTGGAGGTACTGGTAGAATAGGAAGGAATGCCAAGGGAAAAAGCAACTTGGGAGAATTTTAATCTACTAAAAAACAAGTTTTTCCTATTTATAAATTTGAGGACAAGGTTCTTTTTTAACAGAGGGATATTGTTGTGAATTAGCAAACACAAGGAAACCCGATGGTCGATTGGGATGGAAATGAGGGTCTTGAGGCAGTCAACTAGAACAATAAGAAGGAGAAGTTGCAGATAAAAGAGGGCCTGATAGTTTATTAGGACGGAAAGGAAGTTGTTGAGGCAGTTGACCGAAATGCAGAGAATGAGAAGGTAGTCAACCAATTTGAAGAAGAGCTTGTCAAAGTAGTGAGCTGGGAAGGAGAAGATGCTGATTTGGCACCTAAGTTGAAGAATGGAGCTGCGATAGGTAGGAAAGAGATTGGAGTGAGCACAATCATAGGCACGTGGCCATTCTATCTGCTAGAAGAGAATGAAAAAAGGGGACCACTAATAGTTGTCTGTTATTGCATTTTGTCATTACAGCTATATTGGATTTAGCTTTTTGCTTGTTAAAATAAATAGTGGAGGACGAGGGTGAGTAAGAATAAGCAGAAATTGGTCTTTGACTTGTGTAACTACCCTAGCTAGAATAGGGAACCTTTGGTGTATATTTTCCATCTTTTGGAATATGATACATATTCATCCATTAACCACAACTTTTATTCTTTCCATTTGCTTATTTCTTCTCCTTTAGATTTTGGGATCATTTCAGGGAGCTGGTCTGTCAACTTCACTTCCCCTGCCTTATACATGTATGTAATCACTCCTCTAAATTAGTGTATATACATTATTTAATAATAACAATACGAGTGTTTGTGCCAACAAATAATGACCTCATTGGCAATTCTTCTTCCTTGCCTCTTATAAGTGTTTGTGCCATCCTTGCAACACATTAACCCCTCATGGAGCCATGGAAGGAGAGAAAACCTCATTTGTGCTTTTGCTAATTCTTTTTGTTCCTAAAGTTTAGAGCACTGCAATCTAATATTGAGCCGAAGGAATGACGAATTACCTAAAAAAGTTGAGATTCAAATCAAACACTTATGAAGAAACTGATGTGATGTATTAAAATGGCTGTCGCTAGTTTGCGCAAAGAAAAGTCCAAAATGCAATGAACAGAGAGGGTTATTACATATGGGTGGTGCTCATATTCTACGGGTGCAAACGTGTTTGTCATGCCATGGTAATGACATTCAGAACGAGGAATTATTGTATAATCATTGCAATCAACCATATTTCTTTACCAGCTTTTGCTTATTGAAGAATTTGAATCAAAGTCCAAACAATATGCATGTATATAGAACTAGGAAAAAACAAAATAAAATGATGCAATTGAAAATGAACCCAACATCATATCTTGAAATCTATAAAATTAGAGAAAGAAGGAAAGGAAGAAGCTTAGCAGGAGATGAGAATGGAGCAAGAAGCTTGCCACCATTGAAACTGACACGAGATAAACATGTTGTTTGTCTTTGGAAATAAAAGGTCAGCATTTGGGTTCAGTCATGGTCACCACGTCCAAAACCCTAGCCCTCTCACTTGGGCTGACCAAACCTTCTTATTGGACTCAAGAGTAACACAATGCCAACGTTGGGCTTGCAGGGTTGAGTCCCACTACTTCACCACCATAAAACTAAAGTTTTTAAATTTAGATAATGGGAAACTTATTGTATTGAGGCTACTGAATCAGAGGATTTACTACAATTTTTTATTTTTAATTCAAAGAGACATTAAAATTGTAAATAATATTTAATATAATAAGTGTATTTTTTAAAAGAAAAGGATAAAACTCTCTCGAAGAGCATTAAAAAAGAAAGGATACTGGAGGATGTTCCAAATTACCTTTTCGAGCAATGGTGTAGGATGGGTTTGGCAAAATTAGCCGATAAGCTAACTAAAAGTTTATAAGTTAATTTTTAACTTACAGCTTATAACTGAAAGTTGAAAGTTTATAAACCAACTTATTAAATTAAAAGTATTTGATAAATATAACGGTTGAAGTAGCTAAAAAATGTAAAATAACATAAAAGGACATATATTTTATAATATTAAAATAATACAAATAAACATATATTTTTAATTAAATTAATGTAAATTATTATATATAAAAATTAATTAAATATATATATATATATATTATATTATTATATTATATATATAAATACATTTTATATTATAAAATATATTTTCTTATATATACATATATATATATATATATATATATAAAATAACAGAAGAACAAAGCACGGCAGACAGTGGATGATGAGGACGGACAGCAACGAACAGTAATGAAGGACGACGGACAACCATCGACTGAGATGAACGACCACTACCAAGGACGCAAAAGTTGGCGGAGAGGAAGATTGATTGCATTTTAAGGAATTTGGAGATGATGAATGACGGACGGCAGAGGATGACGAACAACCACCAGAAGCCATCGGAGAGGGACCCATGGCAGTGTGATTGCATTTTGGGTGTGTATATACATTAAGGGTATAATGGGAATATTTATAAAATAACAAGGGTAAAAAAGAAAAAATATATATAAGCTATAAACTACTCAAGGTAGCGTTTCAAAATAACTTATAAATTGTTGAAATAAGTTCGTTTACTAAACAGTTATAATAAACTTATAAGTTAGTCAAATAAGCTATACTTTTTTTTTGTCCAACCAAACACATCCGTGTTATATCATATATTCATATGATTTTCTATTAACTGCAGAAATTGGGAAGGCAGGATGAATCCTTCAAAATTATAGGAATCACAATTTATAGTTTATGTTTTGCGCACAGATGAAGCACAAAGGCTTTAATTATATATTTTCTTTAAGAAAATAACCCTCTATATATCTCCATGCATCAGAACTTTTTCTGTCAAGTTGTCAACTGTATTCAGAAGAGATACTATTTAAATTATTTTTTATTTTTTATTCATAATACTTGAAGTTAATATTTATTCAAAGATGATAATAATTATCTAACTACTTAAACTAATCAAATTAATGAAATAAAGTCTGGTAACTTTAATACACACACACACACACAGGAGATACACCAAATAGAGTCATTATCATGGTCTGTTAACTTGAACATCTTTCATATCATCTTTCCTTTTACCACATTTTACTATTAGATGGATAGATCGATACAGAATTCTCTGAAAGTCCAAAAGGAAACCTTGAACTATTAGATACTCAACAAACGGAGAGCAAATGTATGGACGACGTTAAAATTCCAGCATATATTAGACTTCATAATATTTTAGCTCTGTTTCGAAGGAACATATGATCCATTAGAATTAGAAATCAAATATCAAAATGGGGCTTAAGTAAAAAAGGAGAGGTCAGATGTCATTATCGCCCATCAATTATCAATCCAAATACTAGCTATAAAAATAAAAACTCGCACTCTGAAATGTTGACCAGAAAGTTGTATCAATAATATTTTCAGCGACTGGTGGACCCTATCTCTTTGTCCTCGTCGAAATGTACTAGTTATGGTAGTAACTAATTATACTGACACGTTGATTTGAACCTTAGTGGTAGTTACTCCTTGACAGTGATGCCATACCCTTGCGTGCATTTTAGAAGCATATATCTCTTAATACGTCAAAGAAAAGAAATTACCAAACTTAAATTTGACATCACCATCACTAAGTGAATTCTGACAAAATAACCAACATCAATATTTAGACGTGAAAATTCATGTCTAACAAACATTACGGGGGGTTTATGATATATGATTCTCTTGTTTACTTTTCCTTCTTTTCTTCAACTATTAATATTTAAAAATTTATTAAATTTCAACTAATTTAATTTAAATCAAATTAGAGCACAAGATTGTAAAATATTAAGTTCTGGTAATCCATTTGGTTGGATATAATATATTGACACAGACTTTAAAAAAGAAAAGAGGTTCATGAGGAAGGTCTAATGAAAATTTTGAGGAAAAATGGGAGTTACAATGATGACAAAAAAGATGAAGAAAATGCGAGCCAAATATTTTGGGTCTTGTAACCGAAGGAGGCTATCGCTGAGGCATGCAAAGTTCCCACTTCTACGCTTCCTAAATTCTATCTATTTATTTATTTATTTAGTGATGGATCATGACGTACGTGAGGCTATGCGTAGTTAGTTGCATGTATTTTTCATCTCATCACTTGTATGTCTTCTTACTATGGATTAATCTACAAGCTAACCCAATCCACCAGATTCTAGGCTTATTTAGCCGTTATGGGTGGTGAAGCTCGATCCTAATATATATATATATATATATGGCTTCTTTAATAAGAAGCAAGAACCAGTAATTCAGCTAAGGAGCAATTCAACAATCGATGCAGCAGAGGAATTACAGCATCAGTAGCTATACCTACAATGAAGTTTACTACTCTCCAATTAATGTCCCCTTCTCTTGGGAATACAAGCCTGGTCTGTCCAAGATCACGCATCAACGGTCCAAGAAAGACCCCATTAGACACGCTGCTCAGTTTGTGTTATCCCCTCCTCCATGCTCACTAACAGAGCCTCACAGAGTCAGAGAACTAGACGATGACAAGCAGATTCCACTTATTCTATGCTCAGTTCAGCCAATCACGTCTTTTCGGAAAGAGCAGAAGAAAGATGACCCTTTTCTTGAAGCTTACATGAATTGCACCCAGAGCCCCTTGAAGCTTGCCAGGTCCAGAGCTGCAGGTAAAAGAACCTTCAATTGGTCCTTCATAAGGAAGTGTATGCGAGTTCTTTCCTGTTACTCTGGCCATGTTAGGCCTTAATTGGTAGAATGGTTTAGTCGATTGTATTGTAATGTAATCCTCAAAGGTATAATGTGTGATGTGAGTGCACCAATGGATTTCCTCATATTTATTACTTATACGTCTTTCCCAGTTCAGTTATACCGTACATGTTTCATTTGTGGCTGCGTCCATCCCAGCCATTGCCGTTTATGTATATGTTTCGGTTTTAGAGTAGCTAGTATGGCTGGTCAAATTATAACATCTCTAGTATAAATACTCCATTTCCAATATAGATATTAGAACTCTCACAACGAAAATTAATTACTTTGGTGGGAAAAAGATATATAAAATGGCTTTTGTAATCTGATCAGTTAAGTAGGAAGCAAATAAGTCAATCATCTTTAGACTGTGTCATGTCCTGCTAATCCTTGTGGTTGTTATTGTCATTCCCGATACTGGATTATGCATATTGGTGCGTGAACTTGGTCCGCTTTCTCCTCCAAGTCTTGTCATCCCAATTTTGTTTCGGAGCCAAAAACAAGTATGTAAAGCAGGCCTTCCTCAATCATCGGTTGGTGAGTCTTGACATTTGGTATTTTCTCTGTGATCTGAGGACATCTCCTTGCAAGCTCGTCACTGTTCTGTTCCTAATTTTGCTTATATGAACGAATAATCAGAGAGCCTAGCGACGTGCCCTGAAGCAAAACATCCACCGCTATCCAGTAGTGGGCTGAGGCAAATTTCCCAGTCTAGAGAACAGTAAACACATCACAATGTTGTTATTAAAAGAAAAAAGATAAGTACATGATACAATTAAACCATATATTGGATTATAATTTTGAAATCAAATTAGCCACTCCGTCACTTCATCGAATTGTATATAACGTTTGCATCTCTTTTTTAATTTATACTTGTCCACAATAGCTTGACAGGAAAACGATATATTTTGAACATGTATAAAAAAGACAAAATATTTACATAGAAAGGGAAAAGGAAAAGGTCAGGGAAAGGGCATAGAAATAAGCATAGATTATTCTCACTAAAATACCTTAATTTTTTAAAAAATAAAGTTTACTTTTTTTTTTGGAATAATTTGGACAATTTTTCACTGTCTCTTTTATTACTTCCTTATCTACCAAACACACTCTAAGTCAAATATAACTATATCATATTTTTGAGAAAGCAAAAGTATCTTTCATGCCTCCAAACTTTAACCATATATTAATTATAACTAAAACTTTTATTTCGTGTCAATTATATTATATATATTTCTAATTAGTTTTGATTATGCTCTTGAGTCTAACAATAGAAACTGATGTGACATTTCATTTTACACTTTTTAGTCCAAACATCCATCCTAAATGTGTCACCTTAGATACTAACTTAAAATGACACTGTGAACACTCCAAAATCTCTTATTCTTTTTGTCATTAATGAAGGTTCATGTAATACCCGCTATTTTCGGGTGTTAATATTTTTAGATTTTTATTAAGTAATTGGAATATGTGTAATACCCATGAAAAATAAAATATAAATATTTGTTTACAAACTACTGTTACTATTTCAGTATATGGTACTATTCACCCGTATAATACTATTTACATATACGATACTGTTCATTTATACAATCGAAATGTCAAGTACTAGATGTGGTTTGGTCATAAGAGAAAACTAGAAAGAAGTTCGTGGGAGAAAATGACGTTTTATGTGTAAAAATACCCTCAGGGACTAAAGTGAAAGGACTGAATTGAAAAGAAACTTAAAGGTTTAAGGTGAAAGGATAGTTTTCCTTTTAAGTTTCCAATAATAATAACAGAAAAATTTTCCATCGCGTGAGGTGTACAGTAACTGCATTATTAGAAATGTCATTTTTATAAATAGTAAATTGAATATTTTATTAGCGCATAGTATCAAATAGTACCCTTAACTTTTGCTATAAATAGGCCCTTCCATTTCACTTCTAAACTCACACCTTCAACTTCTCTTCTTCTCTCCTTAAGTTTCTTACTCTAAAGCTAGGCCTCTGAGATTTTGGGCCTTTACTTTTCAGCTTAGGTAAGGATACTATGCCCTTTCTATGTCTTTCAAATTTTAGAAGTTATTTTCTTAAGTATGCTATGTGGTTGCGGCCTTGGCTGATCTTCCACATCAGAAAAATTGTCCTTAGCTGTTTATATGTTATTTTGATTCTCTGATTACCGAAATAGAATGTAAACTGTGAAGAATACATGTCTAGGGAAGTTCTGGCTAAGGAAAGACCTGGTTTTTAAGTGTGTCCAGTGTGACCCTCCACTCTTTCCTGGGAACTTACATGGTGTACTCTTTTACAGATTATATTTTCTATTTCTGGTATGAATAGTAACTGTACGTATGAATAGTGACCGCACGTATGAATAGTAACCATATGTATAAATAGTAACCGTACATATGAATAGTATTCGTACGTAAAAATAGTATTCATACGTATGAATAGTGACCGTATGTATGAATATTATCTATATGTATAAATAGTATCCGTACGTATGAATAGTGACCGTATATATGAATAGTACTGTATGTATGAACAGTATTTGTATGAAAACAATCCTAACTTGTTTTCTCTAATTTTTCATGAAAATCTCTGTAGCGGAATACTAAAATTCATCTGTGTACTCTTGTATGTAACGACTTAGAGAAGCGATATTCGTACGGAATCCAAGTGAGTGGAACGACCCCGTTTTAATAGAGTTTTAGCATTACTGGTGATAAAAAGTATGTCGTAAGACACTCCCAAGATTCATAGGGGGAAATTGGATTCAGAATGGTGAATATAATGAGATAATTAATCTAGAAGTATGGATAAGAAAAAGCAAGTATCTCATGATGATGTGAAGATTGAATCTCTTGAATTGTGGTTTATAAATCTATAATATAGTTATATACTATACATGTTATATGGATGAATATTATATTGTGCTTCTGATTATGATATGAAATACTGTACTATTGATTGTGATTGAGCGGGACAGTACCCCCTCTCCCGGCAAGGCGGAAAACCCGGTTGACAGGGTGTCTTGACCAATGAGTGTGGAGACAACGATTCCCTCAGTAGGGATATAGCCCGGATTGGTGATAAATCCGTGAGGCGCCCTAGCTAAGAGGATGAGGTTGTGCGTCATGGCGGAAATATACATAATTGGTGAGCCGGCCTGTGTGCGCTCTCCGGGATATATTGCCATTGACGAGTACTAGTAACGTTTGTTGAATTGGATGAATTTTTATCTTCTTGTATGTAAAAGGATGATGTTGTGCGTCATGGCAGAAATATACATAATTGGTGAGCCGGCCTGTGTGCGCTCTCCGGGATATATTGCCATTGATGAGTACTAGTAACGTTTGTTGAATTGGATGAATTTTTATCTTCTGTCTATTGAGTATGAGCCTTTGGATATGCTTGCATGACTGGTGATGTATTTGAATTTTATTAATGCGAGGCCGATTCGCTCATTGAGTTTAAAAGCTCACATTGTTTGTACAATATTTTTGTTCAGATCAGGTTGCCATCGAAGAATATCTGCTAGAGGAGTAGATCACTTTGGACCTTCCCGTTGTCGGGTAGACCTCTCTTTTGTTATAGATTATGTTGCTCTGTAATTGTCTAGGACATCTAGGTCAGGGGTTCGACATTTGGCTTGTATGTCAGTATAATAATGTATTTTAAATTGATAATATATTATTACATGCAAATAATCTCTATGATTTTCAGATAAGAAAATTTGATATATTTATCGGAAGGCTTACAGTGATGAGAGATTCATCATTGTGCCGGTCATGTGCCCAGAAAACGGGTCGTGACAATATGGGAAAAGTTTTTTCATTGCGTGATAAAGAAATGTGAGGTTAAGAAATAACAACGTTTACGAGATAATGAGTGATAGAGACTTGAGGGAGTCATATGAATTTCTAAGTCCAAGGAGGGACTAAAATATAGTAAGGAAAAGCTGTGAGGTACCTAGGATTTGGGAAATATCCGAGTTGGAGAAATTAAGGATTTGCCATGGATAGCGTTGACTGGGAGTTAACCGGAGGGAAAAATAGTAATTTCACCACAGAGGGTTATTTATAAGTAACCTCGCCCTATTTTCTCATTTTTCCTTCTCTCATTCTCTCATCCTTCTCTTTTCTCTCTACTCTCTCCACCCAAACCTACCATCCAAGCTCCAGCGAGCATCTCTCCAGTGACAAAACGGATCTTTGACGACCAACTATCACGAGGAAAGTAATGAATCGAGGTATGTATTCTAATTTCTCAAACTTTTCCTTATTTTCAGATTTTAGGGAAAATTGGGTAGATTTGAGGATTGAGGGTTGGGTTGTTGGTTAAAATAGAGGGTTTTAATATCAAAATCCTCCTTGAACATCAAGGATGAAAACCCATGGAAGGAATCAAGAGAAATGGTGAAGATTTAAGCAATTTTGGGAAAAAACCAAGAGGAAATTGCGAGTTCTTGATTATGGTGCCCAGGCACCACGCTACAAGAAGGAAGGGGAGGAAAAGGGAGTGGTGCCCAGACACCCACGACTGAAACTAGAGTAAAGGGGAGGGAAGTTGGCAGCCTGAAACATGGAATCTTCCATGTTTTCGTATTCTGATTAGCGTGGTTCGTGTCCTATTTGTTTGGCCATGGGTTGGGGTTTGGCCGAGGCATGTGATGGGAGCCAAGAGAGCGTGGAATCCAGGTGAGAGATCTAACTCTCCTCTGTATGAATATGTACATATATGTATGTATATTTATATTTTAGGATTTACTTTCCTAAACTATTTTAAATTCATTTAATTATTAAATGTGTTATGCTTGATGTGTATGGTGGGGGTCGTTTGGGATTTAGTTGGCACGATTGGGGATGGTATGAATACTACCACTTCATTCAGATGCCAACTATAAATTTCAGAGAATGTATACATTTCATAATTCTAATTACCTGTATGTAAACGAAGGGGAGTTTTAGGGCGCAAATGGAAATGGTACGAGTGCTACCATTTTTCATATAGTGTCCAAGGTAAAATGCCAATGCATATTATAATATGTATTCTGTAACATCCCAAAAATTTCTCCTTTAAGTTATAAAAGAAAGCATGATTATTTCTAAATACTTAGAAAGGAAATTCAAATAGAATTTAGAAATGATCATAAGGAAGTAGCCCAAAAGTGGAAGAAAACTAATTACTGAGAGGACCAGTTAACTTCTTGTAGGCCAATAGTCGATTGATTGCAAAGAAATAAGGAAAACATTATCTAATGTCTGCAGTTGGTCACTAATGGCAAGGTAGTGGTCGACTGATAGCTCTCTGTAAGTCAAAAATCTAAAACCCAGAAGCAATCAGTCGACTATCGCCTTCCTAGCAGTCGATTGACATCTCTCTGAGATGCGAGATAAACACGTTTAAGGGGGTGGAAAGTGAGATTTTTTTTATATAGAAATTGACTAAAATACCCCTAATTAGTCTAGGAAAGCTTAGAAATAAATAATGAAGGGTAATGAAGTCTTTTTACATCAAAGCTTGTAGGATACTCTTCATAATCAAGCTAAGAGAGAAGAAACACATATTCTGCAGAATTGGAATAGAGAGAGAGAGAGAGAGAGAGAAGAACATGATAGAGAGAGAAGAAGGGAAAGAAGGGTTTTCTAACTAAAAATTTGGCAAGAAACTGCCAAAGGCTAAGGAGAGAGAGAAAGAGACAGAGGAAGAAGTCTGAAACTTGAGGAAACAAGAATGGAACTCACAACTTCAGCTCTAAAATGAAGTAAACGTAACTAATTCTCATAAAAGTAATTACTCATAATGATTTGTGATTATATCATGATTTATGAAAGCTATGATGATGACTTCATTATGAGTTATGATAAACTTTCCATAACCATATGAGAAAGTATGTTATGAGAATAGTGTATTGTAAACCCATATGTTGGGTCGACTCATGGTGCATTAAGAACCCTTATGAGGGGTAAACCTCTTGTGCATCATGAACCCCTAAATATGGTAGACTTATGGTGCAATATAAACTCTTATGGTGGGTAGACTTATGTTGCATTGTAAACCCTTGTGAAAATGGGTAGACTTATAATGCACTAAGTAAAGAGCAAAAATGCTATGTCAAATAATAAAGCTTACATTCATGACAATAGTTATGGTAGATTATATTGCTCTTATAGTAGAAATGATTATTTGCATGTTTTAAATTATATTACTAGCTACTGAGATTTGTGTATCTCACAGTTTAAGATGTAACTAACTATTTCAGGCACTGATGTTGAAAGGAAAGAGAATGACAAAGCTTGAATATTTCTTTACATTTAGGAAGTAGAAAGGCCAATGTAACTCTAAGCTACTCATGTTGTATATTATGACCTGTAACATTATATACATACGTGATGTAATGTATGTTTGGGATTGACACATATGCCTTGGTTAGAGTAAGATTTAAGAGAATTGTAGAAAAAAGGGCTGAATTAATGTTTTAAAGGAAGTCTGCAAACTACCAGTCGACTGATATCTCACAGAATCCAAGTAGTGGGATTTGTAGTGTACCAGTCGAGTGGTACAAGTCTGCCAGTCGACTGGTAGCCCTTTGCCCATTATGGAATTTTTATGTTTTTAGTGACCTACAATTTTCCTAAATATCTATTAAATGGTGTTCCAAATGAATTTCATTAAGCCTTTCTAAGGAAACATCTAAATTCTTTTTTTAATTTTAATTATAAGCTGGTTATAATTTAAAATTTGAATGGATGTTATATATTCAATCAAGGGACGTAGTAGGAACTAGCACAGAAAAGGGGTTGTGCTTGCTTGTATTGTTTATATGTGATGCATGTTATGATTGAGGGCATAACCTAAGAAATTGGTTACATGTTATGGCTAAGGCATGACCCGAGAGGCAAATAAATGTTATGGTTGAAGGCATAACTCAAGAGACCGAACACATGACTTGGTTTTCCATGAAAACGTAGACCCATAGGAGATGAGGTCTCATGGTGTACTCCTGGGGTCAGGATAGAGGTTGTCGACGGTACGATCCATGATAGAATATCTCAGTGATAAATATGTGAGAACGTAGACCTACATAGATGAAGCCTTCAGAACTAAAATATGGGAATGCATATCTATATAGTTGAATCCTTGTGGGGATATTTTAGTCTGTGGGAACATAGACCCATATGACGGTACTCTTAAGTGATCATTTGTAGGAACGTTGACCCCACGTTGATGAAGCTCTTGAGATGTAGCCTTATAGGAATGTGGATCTATTAGGGGGGATGTGTAATGTGTAATAATATATATGTGTGTGTGTATGATATGTATGATTGGGGGAGAATATGATGGGATGTGATGCGTGGTGGCATCCAGAGTATGCTCTATTAAAGCCAAGGATGTGATACCATATGTATGCCTTCAGTCAGCTTAGTGTCGCGCTAGATGAATTCTTGAGTGCATTATATATATATATATATATATATATTGCATATTTGTGTAGAGTAGGGTTATTTTGGATGAGTCCGTGGTTTAAAATCACCCCTTCATAGTTACAAATACGAAAGGACGATCAGATCGAGGGCTTATGGATTGAGGATGCCTCCCCATTATTTTGGGTAAGGTGCTTTATTTTTATTTTAAGTTAATTATTCTAATATGCTCTGCAATTAGATAGGCCACTTAGGAAATAATGTGTGTGGTTATTAGTTGGAAAGAATTAGGCTTGCTGCGATGTGAATCCTACATCTGCCTACGTTGGCCACGATTTCGATTATGGGAGTAGTAAAACTCTTAACCCCAATTTTGAGTCGTGATAGTTCACATGGTCATTTTAGTCATTTAATGTTGATATGTGACGTTGTACATCCAAGATGGGCCATTTGGTGTTGATGTATGCAAGATGAAATGTTACATTAGTGTTTATCGTTAAATATTTAAACAACATTAGATTCAGGGGTATAATTGAAACTAATTGAAAACATGTGAGGTATAATTGACATGAAATAAAGTTCTATATAATTGAAGCATAGATCATGTTTAGGGACATAACTAGTGCTTTTAACTTTGGAGAATAAGTTAAAAAAATATTTTATCAAAAAGAAATTAATTTCCCTAATTAAAACTAGACAAAAAAAGGTACTTTATGTCCCTAAGGTTGACATCAATTTTCATTTATGCCCCAAAGGTTTTTTTTGGCCCAGTTATGTCTTTTATGTTTCAAATCTTAGCATATATGCCCTTTTTTTGTAATACCATCAGTCAATATAATAGAATGCTGACTGGGTTGCCATGTGGCAAAAAGCATCTGCCACATGGAAAAAAGCATCTGCTATGTGGCAGCCACATGGACTGCTAAAAAAAAACTTTTTTGGCTGCCACGTGGCAGTTACGTGGCAGTCTACATGAACTGCCACGTGGATTGCCAATGGCAAATTCTCCATGCCCAAAGGCATTCTAATTCCCTTACCTCTGTGGTAGAGAAATTCCTCACCTATACTCCAAGCTGGTCATTTCATCCTCAAAAGATGTGGAAGATACATAAAAAATCTAAGGGAACATTTGTGGGAACGTAGACCCATATGACAACTCTCGGCAATAAATCTATGGGAACGCAGACCCACATTGATGAAACCTAAGAAATGGAAGTATGTGAATGTATACCCATATAGTGAAATATATGAATGGGACATATGGGGGAGCGTAGACCCCTAGCATTGCAACCCTTGAGATGTAGATAATCAGTCCATGGGAAAACAGACTCATGTGACAGGGCTATTAAGTGACAATCCGTGGAAACATAGACCCACGTTGATAAAGCTCTTAAGAGGTGGATCCTTAGAAACGTAGACCCATGGGGAGTGATGTGTGTATTTGATTAGTGTATGCGGACTGGTATGTGATGATAGGTCTAAAATACATATATATGTGTTATATTGTATAAGGGTGGGAACTTGCTGTGGGAGTATAGACCCAAGGCAAAGCCGAGTAGTGAATCCTCGTAGGCAACTCTTGGGGGGATTAACGCTAAGCAAATGTAGACCCCTAGCAATAAGCTATTGAATAGTGATCACCCGGAAAGGTAAGTCTCGTAGTTAATACTTGATGAGGCATTTGTGAGAACGCAGAATCACAAAAATGGAGAATGTATGTGTCTATGCATGGCATACTACATATATATTTATATTGCATGTCTGTGTAGAGTAGGGCTAGTTTGGATGGGTCCGTAGTTTAGACTCACCCCCTCACAGTTGCAGGTACAAAAAGATGACTAGACTGAGGACTTGCGAATTGAGGATACCTCTTCATTGCTCGAGGTAAAGTAGCTTTATTTATTTTTAAGTTGATTATTTTAGTATGCTTTGTGATTAGAAAAGCCACCTAGGATATAGTGGATGTGGTTAGGGTCGATAAGAAAAGGATCTAGGCTTGCACCAGTGTGAATACCACATTGCCCACGCCGATCACAGACAAGTTTCTGGGAAATGGCGAAAATTCTAGCCTCCGATTTTGGGTCGTGACAAATTGGTATCAGATGAAAAATTAGGTCTCCTATCGATTATAAAGTAAGGTAACCTTAGTGAATCCTCCTGTATCATTATGAACCCAAGCATAACTATAGAGAGATGGTTCCACCAAAGGCTCTATAGGAGGTGTCTTCCGTTTTTTCAAATTAAGTTTCCTTTCAAAAGACGTGTTTGAGTTCTTAAGTGACTCAAACATCTACATTTTCCGTGTGAGGCATGTGTATTTTGAAGCCATAAGGGAGAATATGGCAAGATAGAGGCATGAGGGATGAGGTGATCATTTTGAGGAGAGCATAGGCTTATGAGTACACCCCAAGGTAGAAGGTAAGGATTATGGAAATGGCGAGAAGGGAAGGAAGAGTTATCAGAGTAGAAAAGGTAGACAATGGTAGGATTTTGTGGAAGGATCCTAGTGTCAGGACAGTTAGCGATAAAGACGCTAAAAGGGGGAAAGTGGCTGATGAGAATGGAGACCATACTCATAGATTATGAGGACTACACAAATAATGAATTGGAAATACATGGAAGATCAGCTTCATCCCAGTTAGGAAGGAAGAGCTCATGGTCAAGAGGGCGCAACGAGGGGTAGCAAAGCCTTAAATTTCCTACCAGAGGAGTAGATAGGGTGCAGGAAGACGTTCTTAGAGTAGTTCGTAACTCAAAAAGTCTATTTGTGGGAAGGCTAGTAAGTTCGAGGCTCTTAAACAAAGATTGATGGCAATGTGATAGTGTGGCACCTAGTTCAATCGATCGATATGGAATGCCCTTTGCATACCCTTGATGTCACACCCCAAATCTAGTCACATGATCGGCACGATGGTACCACCGTAAGCCTATCCAACATTATTATATCTAATCCCTTTTTCCCAACTTCATTGTCCTTTAACTTTAATTTTGCACTTATACTCAATAATCCATGTATTATATCAAAATACTTTAAGCATTCCTTAAATAACAACATATAAAGTTTACACGACAAAATCAAACTTGGGGTTCAAAAACAACAACCTAGTACTGGCCGCTGAAACACCAGAGCTGAGCGTTGGTTCAATAGCAAAGATTCTCTCTTCTATCGTGTTGGCACTGAGCGTACTCTGGTGGCGCTCAACGCTGACGTACTTGCATTGGTTCTCATTGACGCTAATTTTCATTGGCACTGAGCGTACTCTGGTGGCGCCCTGTCGTGATGCCTGGTGCTGGTACAAACTCAGCCCTCTAGATGGCTGGCGCTGAGCATCCATGGGTAGTGCTCGGTGTTGGCCCACCAGTAAGCAGCAATAATGTTTCTACAGGGTTGGCGCTGGCCTAGCAGTACAGTACTAAACCTTCATTTTCTTTGAAAGTTTTCTAGTTTTCTTGGAAAAACACTTCGATTCATCAAACACACACATGAGAGGATATGTGGGGAGACATACCTAGATTCCTTGCTAACCATAATCTAAAATTTAATTGCATTACCAAGGAGAAAGGGAAAACATACTCGGATTCCTCGCGATCCACCCACATTTAACATTTAACATTAAATAGACAGAAAGTTACTCAAATCATAAACTCACTTCAACATGCATCAATCCATAATCACTATTACAATCCTTAATAATAATTCATGCCATCAATCTTTGAAAATCAAATCCTTATAGTTAAATTAAATTAAATACAAAATGAATGAAATAGTTCAAATGCCCAAAGACCCCATAGATGTCCTAGTTGATCACAAAACTTCCTAAAACTTAAAGAAATGATAAACTAATGACAAGGGACCTACCCAACAATGGGATAGTCCAACGGCAACTATTCCTCTAGCAGAAGATCCTCGTCTACAATCTGATCTGAAAAAGACAAAGTCAACGAGTATAAGATAATAATCTCAGTGAACGAGTCAATTCCCGCCTCAATAAATTCTAAAAACATTAAAGAATAATAAAACATACCAAGGTCTTCATCATGAAATCACAAAGGGAAAGAAAACATACTAAAGATGTTACAATTCAAGTCAAACAATTCAAACCAATGAAATTGATACTCGTCAATGACAATATACTTGGGAGCGCCCGTAAGCCTACTCAACGAATCTCATCAAACCTGTCATAACGCACAACCTCATCCTCTATAACCAAGGCATTTCACGAATCCCAATTCCAGATCTGGGCTCATCTCCTTATCAAGGAAGTCGTTGTCTCTAATTTCAGAAGTCAAGATACCTAATTTTTAGGTTTCCAGCCTTGACAAAAGAGGGGTACCACCCCACTCAAACACATTCAAGAGATTAGTCATTCACAAAAATCCAATGATCACAATCATCAATTCCTATATATAGATTTAACGTCTTATCACAAATATAAAAGTGCTTGTTACATAGCACATGATCTTACCTTTCTGCTTAAATATTCTCGTTAGCAAAATTACATTAACCCTTGAATTTGTAAATCCTCTCATAAAATCACAAATGCTTATTTGAATTTCCCACCTTCCTAAACCATGAATTTTGCCTTTTCTTTTCACTTTACTATTTTTAATGCTAAGAAAATATGAAAACAAGGTTAACATCACTTACATGTATTCCAACGAATCCTACTGATCAAAACCTTCTTGATGTGAAACAAAACTTGCGTGCTATAAGTGTTGTGTTTTTCGAAAGAAAAGAGGGAAAAGAGAATTCTAAATTAGAATTTCTATTCTCGTTATTACTTGTATCTTATCAACCAAACAAAATTTTATGAACTTAGTCTGTTTGAAGTTGCTAGATAATGACCCTTCTTGAAGTTTTGCAACGTTTTGTAATGGTGAAACTTTATGTTGGGAAAAAGTGCTTGGCCGAGGGGGTGTATGAGTGAGATGTAGTGTGGTGTAGTGTATGTTGTGGTTGACCTAGGGTTTAAGGAAAAGAAAACAAAGGAGAGAATAAGAGAGAGGAAGGGAGAGTACGACGATGAGAGAATTCTAGGGTTATGGTTTGATTATTTTTAGGCAAGTGTTTATTGGATTTAAGTTGAAACAATTTAACTTGAAAAAGATTTGATGTTATATTAAATGGTTAAATAACTCTTTGGTTTAATTGAATTAACACCTTCTTAACAATAATTTGGTTGGCTAAACATTTGATAATATATTAAATAATTAAATTAATATTTAAATTATTATTCCCTAATAATTTCAAAATCTTATAGCTTTTTAGATTAGAATTTTTTTTATTTTAATATGGTATCAACTATCTACTAAGATTTACTCTTCCTATTAATCTCTTTTCCCATAAATTCAAAATTAACTCAATAATTTAACATAGTGAAATCATAAGTTAAGGTTTAAACCAAATTTGAAAATATATTTTCAGATTTATTTATCTATTATCTTTTATTAATTATTCTACTAGATTGTGTAATCTTATAAATTTATTCAAATCTTAAATTATCCTAAGCAAAATAATTTTTTTAACTCAGATCTTCCCAAGATACTTTTCAGATTTATTTAGTGGGATTCATTATCCTTTATTTAATATTAAAATTGGATTTAGTTAGTTGGATAATTGACTAATTATTTTATTTAATCTTTTGCATTATCCCTTATCTACTACTATTATTGTTTAATTATATTTACTTTCCAATAACTATACGACGCCTCTCTCTTGAATTTTACATTTAACTTATTTTTCTTTTATTCTTTTCTTATAATTAATAAATTAATTATACTATTTATTTCAAAAATTCACATCTTAAGATTTAAGAGTTGTCTTTCATTTCTTATTTCACATCAAGGTTCTCTATAATTTTTTCCTTCCATTCTTTTTCCATTTTAGCCATTTCGCTATGCCCCAATAAAATTTCAAAATTTTCACTTGAGTCTTTGCAATTTTTCACTTTAGTCCCTGTATAGCCTAGCACCATTCATTGCTAGCCTATAACTCGAAATCACATACTAACGCATCATCACATCACATAAGAACCTTACAAATATATATTGCACACAAATTTGCAAATCAATATATGTGAAATAAAATTTAACAATAAAAATGGAAAAATTAAATGGCGACTATTATAATGTTACCCCTTTTAAGAAATTCGGTCCTCCAAATTTAGCTTACCTCTAGATATAAATAGGTGCGGATACCTAGAACGCATATAGGCCTCGGTTTTCCATATGGCTTCCTTGTGAGTCTTATTTCGCCATAAAACCTTAACCGATGGAATCTCCTCTAGCTTTGTAGGTAGGGCTTGTAATACCCATGAAAAATAAAATATAAATGTATGTTTGTGAACTACTGTTACTATTCCAGTATACTGTACTGTCACGTCCCAAAATTTGAGCACGTGACCGGCAGGGAAAGTGAATTTCATTTCACCTCCGTAAGCCTATCTTTCTCTTAAAAATCATACAATTCTTTTTCATGCAACCAAAACGAGTTCTTTATACATACTACAATTACTCACATTACATCAGTGAATGAACCTACCCGATTATAGAGATTTCTAGATTTATACAACTTAGAATAAAACTTAACTATTATACCTTTATCCTGAACAAATGAAAAGGTAATCATGGACTAAGGATCCATAATTCCTTGTTCCGATATTTACCTTCAGCTGTCAACTCTGAAAAAAAATATCAATAAGAGGGGTATGAGCAAACCACGTGCCCAGTGAGTAGATAACACAACATTATGACAAAAAAATATCATACATCATAATGATAACATGCAGCAATCATACGTAAATCGATCATCATATGATATGATATTATTCGTAGTACTTCACGACAATATCCAAATAAATCAAATACATTTCAACATAATTCAAAAGTTCACAACAACAATCGGTAAAATCAATTTCACACAAATTTCCCGTACCAACCGGGTCGTCCAGAATACCTCTGGATCGTTGCCCGCGGCCCCTGCCGCATCCACCCTTATCGCTCCATTTATAATCTCCACCCTTATAACTTCACATAAATTTCTCCATGGGGTGCACCACCATGCCTTTCCTTTCCAGTCAAACACAATCACAATCACAATCATATATAAAAACATCCTCAATCATAATCTTGAGCCACATACACAACTCAGTCATTTACAATTCAAGCCACAACATAACAAATGTGGTTCCAGCAACATAGCATGTATACAACATAACCCATAATATAGAACAATTATTCAACTCAGTTCACATGCCATTCACAATCCATTATATAACCTCCATTCATGGGAAAATAAGAAAATATAATTATCTACATTACCAGACACGTTCCACAATTGTTTATGCCTCATCGTTCCACATCATCCTCTTCAAACTTGGATATACAACATATTTCCACTATGATGCAAAAAGTCAATAACAGATATTTAATCATAGCAAGTATTAACCCACTCACCTGGATTTCACGCTCTCGGCACTCCCACTTTGCACCTTGACCATTCCTATTGTAACCAGACAAAAACCATTAGGGTTACGAAATAGAGAAATTTCCTACCACTACTCTCGACCTTTACTCACATCTTAAGTCATAACTCCTAATCGGTAATGAATATCTAAATGAAACTTATACCATTGGAAACTAGACTCAAAGAGCTTTCCAACGATATAAAGTTTGCCCAAAACGGAGTCCGGATGAAGAAGTTATGGCCGATTGAAAATGAGCTAAGGTTTTCCGACACACCTGGCGCCTGGGCGCCACCCATGCCCGGCGCCTAGGCGCCCCACGTGGCGCCTGGGCGCCATGCCTTTCTCTTCCCCACATGTCCTTGGCGCCTAGGCGCCACACATGGCGCCTGGGCGCCACGATCGCGACCCTTCCCGACTTTCTCTCGGTTTTGGCCCGAATCTGGCCAAATCTTCACCGTTTTTCATGATTTCTTCCATAGGATCTCACCCTTAATGTCTAAGGAGCATTTAGACACCAAAATCACCAATTTTAATCGAGAAACGAAGCCGGAATCTCGATTTTTCCTCAAACACTCTTAAAACTAGAAAATAGGGAAAAGCTTAATAAATAGAAATTTCTACCTCGATTCCTTGCTTTCCCTACGTTGCTTGGCTCCTAGAGGCTCGCCCCGTAGCCCGAGATCCGCCCTTCAAAGCCCGGTTGTAGAGTTGGAGAGTAGAGAGAGAAATTAGAGAGAAGAAAGAGAGAAGGAGAGGAGAGAAAGTGAAGAGAGAGAGGAAAGGAGAAAAATGAATAAAAAAATAGGTGAGGCCACCTATATACTCGCCCGGGGTGAAATTATCACTTGCTCTACAATTGACCCTCAGTCAAGACTAGCAAAAGCAAATTCATAAAATCTCACCTCAGGTGTTTCTAAATCCTCGGTGCCCCACAAATTTCCTTATTCACTTTAGTCCCTCTCAATATCTCAAACTCCACTTTAACCTCGAATCCATCATCTTTTCGGTACCGGACTCATAATTCATTCCCATAAGCTCTATTCTTCTTCTCGGGTTCCTACTTGGTCATTTCTCAAAAGTCCTCTATACTTTCTTTTCTTTTCACTTTAGTCCTTGAGAATTTGTAAAAATTTCCTAAATTAAAAATAAAAATTTCTATTTCCACATTTTCTTCACTAATTCAAAAAGAAAATTTTCCACATAATTAAATTTTTCACTAAACTTCAAATCAGACTTTAAATATTCATAAAAATTCTTGGGATATTACATGTACTATTCACCTATATAACACTATTCACATATATGGTACTGGTCATATATATAATCGAAATGTCGAGTACTAGATGTGATTTGGTCATAAGAGAATACTAGAAAGAAGTTCGTAGGAAAAAATGATGTTTTATGTGAGAAAATACCCTCAGGGACTAAAGTGAAAGGACTGAATTGAAAAGAAACTTCAAGGTTTAAGGTGAAAAGATGGTTTTTCCTTTAAGTTTTCAATAGTAACCAATAATTCAGCTACCTTCGTCTTTCCGCGATTTACACAGTAAGCTAAATTATTAAAGCGCACAGTAAATTAAATTATTAGAATGTCATTTTCATAAATAGTAAATCGAATATTTTATTAGCGTATAGTATCAAATAGTACCCTTGACTTTTCCTATAAATAGGTCATTCCATTTCACTTCTAAACTCACACCTTCAACTTCTCTTCTTCTCTCTTTAAGTTTCTCTTGCTCCGACACTAGGCCTCTGAGACTTTGGGCCTTTCCTTTTTAGTTTAGGTGAGAATACTACGCCATTTTTATGTCTTTTAAATTTTAAAACTTATTTTCTTAAGTATGCTCTGTGATTGCGGCTTTGGCTGATCTTCTACTCAGAAAAACTGTCCTTAGCTACCTAAATGTTATTTTGATTCTCTGATTACCAAAATAGAATGTAAACTATAAAGAATACATATCTAGAAAAGTTTTGGCTAAGGAAATACCTGGTACTTAAGTGTATCTATTGTGACCCTTCACTTTTTCCTAGAAACTTACTCTTTTATAAATTGTATTCTTTATTTCTGATATAAATAGTACCTGTACTTATGAATAGTAATCATATGTATGAATAGTAACCATACATATGAATAGTAATCGTATGTATAAACAGTATCTATACTAAAACAATCCTAACTTGTTTTCTCTAATCTTTCATGAAGATCTCTGTAGCAGAACACTAAAATTCACCTGTGTATTTTTGTCTGTAACGACTTAGAGAACTGATACTCGTACAGAATCCAGGTGAGTGAAACGACCCCGTTTTAATAGAGTTTTAGCATTACTGGTGATTAAAAGTATGTCATAGGACACTCCCAAGATTTATAGGGGGTAAACTATATTCAGAGTGGCGAATCTAGGGAGATAATTAATCCAAAAGTATGTATAAGACGAAACAAGTGTTACATGATGATTTGAAGTTCAAATCTTTTCAAAAACAGCTTAATTGTTATCTTGAATTGTGGTTTATAAACCTATAATATAGTTATATACTATACTTGTTATATAAATAAATATTACATTGTACTTCTGATTATGATATGAAATACTGTACTATTGATCGTGATTGAGCGAGACAGTACCCCCTCTTATGGCAAGGCGAAAAACCTAATTTAAAGAGTGTCTTAACCAACAAGTATACAGACAACGATTCCCTCAGTAGAGATATAGCCCGGGTCGGTAACAGATCTGTGAGGCGCCCTAGCTGAGAAGATGAGGTTGTGTATCATGGTAGAAATATACAAAATTGGTGAGCCCGCTATGAGCGCTCTCTGGGATATATTGTCATTGATGAGTACTAGTACTGTTGGTTGAATTGGATAAATTTATATCTTCTAATATGTAATTTCTAACTATGTCTATTGGTTGAGTTTGAGCCTTCGGATATACTTGCATAACTGGTGATGTATTTGAATTTTATTAACGCGAGGCCGATTTGCTCACTGAGTTTTAAAGCTCACACTTTCTGTGAAATCTTTTTATTCAGATCAGGTTACCGGCGAAGAATATCCACCAGAGGAGTAGATCATTTTGGACCTTCCCGCTGTTAGGTAGGCTCCTCTTTGTTGTAGATTATTGATGCGCTATTTTCCGACAAGTGTATCGGGTCGCACAAGTAGTAAAGTGATGAGAATAAGTTATCGTCCTCAGGGATTGACTTTAACAATTACCAATTTCACTAGATCAAATTATATTTGGACAGAGGAAAAAATGTAAAGATAAACCGAAAATAAACTAAACTAACAACAAGGAATTAACTAAACACCAAACGAAGAACTACGCCAAAACACAACGGGTAGGGGATTGACTTTCTTAACTCCTAATCCGATTAATTCATAGACAAACCAATCTTTGAATCGTTAAAGGATGCTTAGAAACATTCACAGATTCCATTTAATGTTGGTCGAGTTCACGAAAATATTTGAACCCAATGTCTTGGTGAGCAAATCTTCCTAGCCAAAATAATTAGCTAATGTCTTAGTCCAATTAATTGGTTCGGAGTTTAAGTTCAAGAACTCATATGACCACGCAAACAAGATTATCTATGTCTAGACTAACCCGATTCACGGTAGAAGTTACAAGGGCATGTTTATATCAAGCTATGTCTAGCATTAATACAAACCCCAAATGCATCTAAGTGAAATGATCACAATCATCTAAAACCAGTTAAACCAATAACAACTACTCCAATAATCAGAAAAACAATTGTATTTAAGCATCCAACAACAAAGCTTCATAGGAAGTCAATATACATCAATCCCCTAACCCTAGAGTTTATCACAAGAGGAAGAAATACATAACAAATACACAACAAAATATGATCAATAGGAAGGAGAAAAAGGAAGAAAAACTTCAAACTCAGTAGAGAAGAGGTCTCCCAGCTCCTCCATCCTTGCCCTAGCAGAGCTCCCTTGCCCTCCAACCTAAAGATCCACAAAACATCAGCAAAAGAGCAATATATACAAGAAAGCTCGCAGGTGCAGAACCGGGGCGCCTAGGCGCCAAGCAAAAACAAAGAGGAAATGGGGCTGGCGCCTAGTTGGAAACAAGGAGTGGCGCCTGAGCGCCACGTTCTGACTCTTTGGCAGAGAGTTGAGGGGCTGGCGCCTGGGCGCCAGCCATCAGATGAGCAGCAGAACTTCAGATTCTCCATGTTCCAGACCAGAATGGAAAGCCTACTAGAATGTACAACAAAAAGCATAAAAAGGCAAGGAAAGAGACTAAAATAAGATAAAGCAAAGCAACAACTATGTACAAAGAGGAAAGCCAAAATAAAGGACAAAGCAAGCAAAAAGCTAACAAAAATGGAATCAAGGAGAGGAAAAAGCCCTAAAGAAACAAACAAAATTAACCAAAATAGAGGACTCATCAACTCCCCCAAACCAAAACTATTGCTTGTCCTTAAGCAAAACACTAATCTAAAAACCACGAAGCCAACAGATTTTTAAGATAGAGAGGAAGTGCTCAACAACATAAAACATTAAACAAAATCAACTCAATTCCACATAGTCATCTTCTTAAAACCCAACTTGGCATTGAGTAATTGAGAATTTAAAGATAAACGTGATACTTTTCTAAGCGTTTTTAAAGACAAATTGCAAACACCCTCACTTTCTCAAATTACTCTCCACAAACTTAAAAGAAAATATCTTTTTTATAACAAACTCGGCTCTAAAGGAAAACTTCTCAAACAAGGGATATTTTTAAGAAAAAGTGATCGAAGTGAAGACAGTGCGCCTAATCCACACATCTCCCCCTCAACCTATGCAAGAAGAAAAGATAACGAGGTTAAGGAACAAAGAGTTGCCCGTGCGCCTAAACCACACAACAACACCTTGACCATCACCTTTATTTGCTAAGAAAATGTAATTCATTGGTTAGAACAAGTGTTGTGCGCTAATCCACACTACACTTACTCAACTTAAATCACACTTCTATTTTATTTAATCAGAATTGTTTTGCCTTTTTTTTTCTTTTTCTCATTTTTTTTAGAGAAAGCAGTCCCTTATTGAGCAAAATGTTGTCATAAAAAGAGATATAAAATTTCAAGATTTTGAAAGAGTGCTTTAAGAAGGTTGAGAGGGTCGACAACTTTTAATTAAAAAGCTTGAGATTTCTCAAATAAATCTAGAAATTCTGAAAAACCAAATTTAAGTTAAATTTTAAACAAGATGACCATGTAAAGAATTAATTGAAAATAGAATAATATAAAACTTGTAAAGCACATTCCAATCTATCAAGAAAAATCCAAAGATATGATGGTCAACAAAAACAGAGACATTCCTTTTGAAAAGAAGATTTAGATGTATCACCCTAAAAACAATCTTCTTAACCCGAATTACAGAAGAGATTACTGAGGCATGTCTATATTAAGGCTAAGACAAGCATTAATACAAACCCTAGATTCATTGAAGATGGTAGCTAAGCATCCAAGAGCAATAATAACAGTAAAATCTTCTCCCCCCAAACCTAAACAACATATTATCCTCAATAACAAACCAGTAGGGAGCGGGGTCCAAAAAGGAAAGCTATGCACAGAAATAGACCATCAACAAAGGCACCCAGAATTAAAATGTGAAAAATAAATACAAGGACTAAACAAAACAATAATTAAAGCAACGAATAAAAATAAAAGCGAAATTAAAAAGATAAAATGGAAAGAAACTTGGGTTGCCTCCCAAGAGCGCTAAGTTTATAGTCCTTAGCTAGACTTTACCCGGTTTGTTCAACTATGCCTGCACCACATCCCTCCACAGAAGAGATTTTGTAATCCATGAGAGTTTTCATAGGAGGATGAGCAGGTGGGCTTTGATTATTTTCTGCCTAAGTTGCAGGTTGAGCTTGTTGGGCTCTTATAGCGTGTAAAGCTTGTATTTTGGCTTATGCGAACCGACCTTCCAATTTCCGGGTAGAATACTAATGAGCATGAGTCGGTGATGCCTCGCACAAACCAATGAAAAGTAAGAAATAAAATTTAAACAAAAGCAAAGCATGTACAAGTATAAGAGTAAAATTTACAGTATAAGTATGTACAGAAAAAGGCAAAGTCCAAACTACAACCCTACTAGCTACTCTTAATATTGTCAACACCATCAATCCCCGACAACGGCGCCAAAAACTTGATGCGCTATTTCCCGACAAGTGTATCGGGTCGCAGAAGTAGTAAAGTGATGAGAATAAGTTATCGTCCTCAGGGATTGACTTTAACAATTACCAATTTCACTAGATCAAATTATATTTGGACAGAGGAAAAAATGTAAAGATAAACCGAAAATAAACTAAACTAATAACAAGGAATTAACTAAACACCAAACGAAGAACTACGCCAAAACACAACGGGTAGGGGATTGACTTTCTTAACTCCTAATCCGATTAATTCATAGACAAACTAATCTTTGAATCGTTAAAGGATGCTTAGAAACATTCACAGATTCCATTTAATGTTGGTCGAGTTCACGAAAATATTTGAACCCAATGTCTTGGTGAGTAAATCTTCCTAGCCAAAATAATTAGCTAATGTCTTAGTCCAATTAATTGGTTCGGAGTTTAAGTTCAAGAACTCATATAACCACGCAAACAAGATTATCTATGTCTAGACTAACCCGATTCACGGTAGAAGTTACAAAGGCATGTTTATATCAAGCTATGTCTAGCATTAATACAAACCCCAAATGCATCTAAGTGAAATGATCACAATCATCTAAAACCAGTTAAACCAATAACAACTACTCCAATAATCAGAAAAGCAATTGTATTTAAGCATCCAACAACAAAGCTTCATAGGAAGTCAATATACATCAATCCCCTAACCCTAGAGTTTATCACAAGAGGAAGAAATACATAACAAATACACAACAAAATATGATCAATAGGAAGGAGAAAAAGGAAGAAAAGCTTCAAACTCAGTAGAGAAGAGGTCTCCCAGCTCCTCCATCCTTGCCCTAGCAGAGCTCCCTTGCCCTCCAACCTAAAGATCCACAAAACATCAGCAAAAGAGCAATATATACAAGAAAGCTCGCAGGTGCAGAACCGGGGCGCCTAGGCGCCAAGCAAAAACAAAGAGGAAATGGGGCTGGCGCTAATAGCTGGAAACAAGGAGTGGCGCCTGGGCGCCACGTTCTGACTCTTTGGCAGAGAGTTGAGGGGCTGGCGCCTCCAGGCACCCTACGTGGCGCCTGGGCGCCAGCCATCAGATGAGCAGCAGAACTTCAGATTCTCCATGTTCTAGACCAGAATGGAAAGCCTACTAGAATGTATAACAAAAAGCATAAAAAGGCAAGGAAAGAGACTAAAATAAGATAAAGCAAAGCAACAACTATGTACAAAGAGGAAAGCCAAAATAAAGGACAAAGCAAGCAAAAAGCTAACAAAAATGGAATCAAGGAGAGGAAAAAGGCCTAAAGAAACAAACAAAATTAACCAAAATAGAGGACTCATCAATTATGTTGCTCTGTAATCGTCTAGGACATCTAGGTCAGGGATTTGGAATTTGGCTTGTCTTTCAATACAATAATGTATTTTATATTGAAGGATTTATTATTATATGCAAATCATCTCTATGAATTTTAAATAAGAAAATTTGATATATTTTCTTCGTATTAAGGAATGGTTATTTTAATAACATAGAGATAATAACTAATAATTTAACTCGTGGGTAGAATTTATCGAAAGGCTTACAGTGATGGGATATTTATCATTGTGCCGGTCATGTGCCCAAAAAACGAGTCGTGACAGGGCTAGTCGATAAGCCACCTTCCCCTCATGACTTAACACTTGATAAGGTCTAATGTACCTTGGATTTAACTTCCCTTTCATTGGAAAGGCAATAAAGGATGAGTGAATAAGATAGGGAAAAAGAGTTATGGAAGAGGGACCTTTAATGTCAGTACGACTTATGACCGATGACAAGAGAGCCAATTTAGATGGTAAAGGAGAATAGGGTGCAAGTTACCAGAACTTATATGGAAACGGGCGAGATAGGCTTAAAATGCTTGATGTGGGGGAATTCCATTATGGGGTGCATTGTTATACGAGGTTTGTATACGATCGAGGGAACTAAGCGAGTCACATTAGAGGGGGAGTGCCCTCAGTCGACATTAAGGATGAGACGGGAGTCTACTTGCTCCCACTTCACTTCTAGAACCTCTTTAGCACCTTCAGAAGACATAAGGTTCGACAAAGGGATTGGTAGTGGACTAGGGAGGAAAGGCAAGGCTATGAGAGGTTGGGAATAGATCGGGCATGCATTAATCCCCGAGAGGTTCAGATACCACATACGGAGGACACCGATGCTTTTACCTTGTGTGAATCCTCATAACCTCTATGTGCTATGCGATAGAGATCATATAGTTATATATGCTTGTGTTATATGTATGCATATGGTGTATGCAAGCTGATGGCATTGAGTTAGATCACCCCTGGGGGTAGCCAGTGGGTTGATACTCAATGTGGGCTTGGACAACTTGTCGCCTTTGTGACGAACCTCGTAAGGAAGAGGTAAGTTATTTGATAGTGGCTTTGGCTTAGATGATAGCCAGGGGGTTCAAGGTCATACTCTTGGAGCATAAAAACTATACATGATGTAATTCAGTATGTGGGACAAGGAACCTCTAGTTGAGGTGACTCCGAGTCACACCAAAGTGGCGTGGGATAAGCATGGTGAACATTAGCATTGATACCTCTTCGGAGGTAAAGGAAAAAAAAAAAGGGAATCGTACTAGGGCATAGTGAGGTAGATATTCAAAGGGAGTTAGTTGAGCTCATTGGGAATTCCTTAGTCTTTTCAAGACTATTTTAGGTCAAGTGAGACCATGAGGAGGTGACACCTCTCAGGAAAGAGGGGATAATAACAGGTTTGAGCCAATGAGGAAGTTAGTACGTAGGCAAAACATATTTCAGGCTTAGTACCTGGAATCGAGACTGCTGGGATATTGTGACCATGACGAGTGGAACTTGCCTTAAGGGTGACTTCGAGCTTAAGGGGGAAGTTTTGGAGGAACTTCACTACCATCCTCTACGGGGAGAGAAAGGACATTGGACAATCTAGTTAGACAAGGTAAGCATTAGAAGGGCTGCTATGTAGGCCTTGTGGAGAAGTCAAAGGCAATAGGAGGGGAACAAGATTTGTATATGGACTTTTATATCCTACTATTCAAAGGAGCTGGAAGTACCCTAAGAGGTATGTCGTAGGTGAAATGTCGTGAGCAACGTGATTAAGAGTGGGTCATCACTCATAAACATGGTAATAGGATGATACGACAAAGATGACTAATTTACTTGTTGGATTGATCAATGTATGGGAAGCATTGATGGGTGATAAGGTATTAGGGATGAAGATGCAAGGTCTCAACGTTGGAAAAGATACAGGAAAATAGATGAACATAGTTGACAGGCAGGGACAGTTCCTCCTCCCTGACTGTGGCAAAGTAAAGAAGGGATGTTAATCTTTTAAAAGCATTCTTGTGAGAAGCCCTAAAGGAAGGGTATGAGAGATATGCCAAGGCATTACCTAAGTTGAGGCCATTTAGGAGAAGGGGATGCTATATAGAATACTCCTTACTACTGATAACATTCCTCCCTTATAAGAGCTAACTTATGATTACAATTGGGTAATCATGTCAAGGGTTTCAATAGGGTGTCAGGTGCTCGAGACATGAGTGTGAGATCATGAAAGGTTCGGCCACGGGGTCTCCATCAGTGCACAAAGAAGAGGTAACAGACAGGTAAATTATTAAAGGATGTTGAAATTCGGGG
This sequence comes from Biancaea sappan, assembly GCA_037074585.1. Lineage (NCBI taxonomy): Eukaryota > Viridiplantae > Streptophyta > Magnoliopsida > Fabales > Fabaceae > Biancaea > Biancaea sappan. The sequence goes on from CM073498.1 coordinate 27,786,048, forward strand.
ACTGAATTTCTTTAAAGGAGAAGTATTGTAATACCTACAGTTTTCAAGTATCATTTAAATTTATTTTTTTTAGGAATCAATTAGAATACAAGGGAAAATTTTTCGTTGCATAATAAAGAAATATGGAATTAAGAAATGGCAAGGTGTACGAGATAATGAGTGATGGGGACTTAAAGGAGCTAGATAAATTGCTAAGTCCAATGAGGGACTAAAATGTAATAAGAAAAATTATATGGCACATAGAGTATAAGAAATACCTGAGTTAGAGAAATTACAAATTTGCCACTTCTAAGGTTGGCCGGGGGTTAATCGGAGGGCAAAATAATAATTTCACCATGAAGAGATATATATAGGTAACCCTACACTATTTCCTCATTTTTCACTTCTCTTCCTCTTTTCTCTCTCTTTTCTCTCCACCTTCTCTCTACTCTATCAACCTAAACTCAAGACCCAAGCTTCTAAAAACTGTTCTCGAATGACGGGGTAAGTCTCCAACAACTAACCACCATCAGAAAGCAAGGAATCGAGGTAAGTATCTCACTTTCCCATAATTTTCCCTATTTTTGGATTTTAGGGCAAAAAGGGGGATTTGATAATTGAGGCTTAGATTGTTGGTTTAAATTGGAGGTTTTGGTGTCAAAATACTCATTGAACATCAAGGATGAAAACCCATAAAAAGAATTAGGTTAAAAGGTGAAAAATTGGCTCAAAACCATCAAAAACTGAGCCTAAATTGCATAGGTCAGGATCATGGCACCCAGCACGTAACCTATGCTGGGATCATGCAACCGTGTTTTTCTTAGACCTTTTTCAAATAGCCATAATTCTTTTATTCACACTCTGTTTTTAGTAAATCTTATGCCACTAGAAATCTCTTTGGGTCTAGTTTCTAATGATATAAGTTTCATTTGAAAATTCTTTTCCATTTAAGAGTTATGACCAAAGGGGTGAGCAAAGGTTAGAATTAGTGATAGAAAATTTCTCTATTTTGTAACCTTGATATGTTTTTACATGGTTACCTTATAGGGACGGATTCTTTTGTGCACCTTCCACACTTTAGAATGTAATGGATAGCTTAGAGCTGAGGTGAGGGATCTAGCTCTTCTCTGTATGTATGTATGCATATATATATATATGGATTGTGTTTCCTAAATTTATTTAAATGCATTTGAATATAAATATTTGTGTGTTGAGCATATATATGATGCATTGCGGGTATATAAGTATAATTAAGGGGCACAAGTACCTAGGGATAGCCCTTAGGATTAATATCCTAAGTGTGTTGTGGTGTGGGAAGGGGGTGCTCAGGGTGAGGAAGCCGATGTGGGCTCCACTATCCACCCAAAGGGCAACGTTGTGGTAAGGCAAGGTCTGACTCTAAAAATGTCAAGGTAAACTATTAAATTTCTCAAGGGAGAACTTGTCGGTGACGTGATCCACTAAGTATGGATTCCCATTTTAGGGTTTCTTTTATCGTTATTTGTTGATTATGATTGCAGATATGTTTGATGAAGAACATATGTGGGAATGTAGACTTATGTGACACCTCTTGGTGACGAATTTATGGGAATGCAGACCCACGTTGATAAAGCATTGAAAAATAGAAGTATGGGAATATATACCCATGTAGCGAAATCCATGAATAGGACGTGGGGGAGCGTAGACCCCCAACAAATTGACCCTTGAGATATGGATAATTGCTCCATGGGAATGTAGACCCATATGATACGGTTCTTGAGTGATAATCTGTGGGAATGCAGACCCATATTAATGAAGCTCTTGAGATGTGGATCCTTGGGAACATAGACCCATGGAGAGTGATGTATGTATTTGATTAATGCATGTGGACTGGTATGTGATGATAAGTCTATAATACATGTATGTATGTTGTGTTGTATGAGGGTGGGAACTTGCTGTGGAAGTCTATGCATGGCATACTACATAGACTCACGAAAAGGGAAAATGTGTGTCTATGCATAGTATACTATATATATATATATATTTATATTGTATGTCTATGTAGAGTAGGACTATTTTGGATAGGTCCGTGTTTTAGACTTACCCCCTCACAGTTGCAGGTACAAAAGAACAGCTAAATTGAGGACTCATTGATCGAGAATACCTTCCCACTGCTTGGGGTAAGGTAGCTTTATTTATTTTTAAGTTGGTTATTCTAGTATGCTCTGTGATCAGGTAGTCTACCTAAAATATAGTGTATGTAGTTAGGGTCAATTGGAAAAAGATCTAGGCTTGCGGCAGTGTGAATACCACATTACCCATGCCGATCATGGCTGTGTTTTTAGGAAATGGTGAAAATTCTAGCTCCCTGATTTCGGGTCCTGACATTGTTCCTCTAGAGCGCTCGACCTTCCATATTTCTTTTAAAATTTTTGATTTTCTAGGAAATTATGGCCATTCAAACAAACACACACAAAGGAAAACACGTGGGGAAACATACCTAGATTCCACGCAAGCCATAATTCACAATTTACATTTACACCTAATGTAAAAGGAGTCTTACCTGGATTCCTCACATTCTACCACAATTAAAGAATTAATTAATTCGTAAAGAGAAAATCATGACTTCCATTCAGTCAAACATATTCTCACACATAATATACCAAAACACATTGTCTCAAATCCAATGAAAATTCATTGCAAGCTATAACCAAATTAATTACAAAATTCAATAAATAATATTTTGCCCCAAGAATCCCTTAGATGTCCTAGTTTACCACATAGCTTTTTAAACTAGAAAATAAATAACACCATGATACGAGACCCACCCAACAAATGGGAAAGGTCCACGACAACTATTCCTCTAACGAAAAGTCCTCGTCCACTACTTGATGTGAAAAAGAAATATTAATGAGTGTGAGATAAGAATCTCAGTAAGTGAATCAATCTTCGCCTTAATAAAATTCAAATACATTAATAACAATAAAGCACACCTGGAGACTGCCACGTCTAGCCTAAAACACATGATCAACACGAGAGTGCGTCTGGCTTTACCTCGAAACCTAGTCTATTTATTAGAACTGACATGCATAATATTCTAAAATAGATAAATAAATAAGTTTCATCTAAAGAAACTTTTCCTTTAATTATTCATGAATAGTAATATACAATTAATTTTATCACCACGGACATATTTTTTTTACATCCCATCACAATAAATAAATTAAATTAAACACTTAGAACAAGATCTTTAATACAGCTGAATCATTCATGTACATCACTTTGCAACTTAAAATGACAAAAATCCAAATCCTAGGTTGCCTACACAATCATGGAGCAACTCTAGAGTATTAAAATAAAAGATACAAAGACAGGGTTTAAATCATCCCCATAATCGAGTAGGGTCTTGACTGATAATTCATTATTCCCTAAACGAATATTATTTATCATGCATCATGAGCAAACTACTTGCCCAGTGAGTGGATAACACTACACTATGACTAAAAAAATATTTATCATGCATCATAATGATAACATGAATCAATCATACATAAACCAATTATAACATGATACACTATAGTCTAGAATAGTTTTCAACAACATTCAATTAAATCAATCACATTTCAATATAACATAGTTCAAAACAATTCACAACATCAAACAATTCAATCAATTGCACATAATTTTCTGTACTGTTGGTCGATTTGGCAAGTATACCAATCGTACAAGTAATACAAAGTAAGTAGAGTATCGTTCCCACGAGGATTGAGGTACCAACTACCCGCGAAGCTAAAGTTAAATGCTATCTAGACTATTCATTAAACAGAAATATGAATTTAACGCTACAAATTAAACTAAAACTCTTATCTAGAACCTAAACCTAAGCTACTCCTAATGACAATAACCTAGGATTGATGGGATTGATTCCACTTAATTCTTAATCCGACTAATTCATAGACAAATGAGTCTTTGAGTTGTTAAAGAATGATTCAATCAAATTACAAATCCTTTTGGTGTTGGTTAAGCTCTCAAAATTGTTTGAACCTAATCCCTTGGAGAAACAAACTTACCTAACCCAAATGATTGTCTAATTCCTTAATCCAATCATTCAAGTAGGTGATTAAGTTTAGGAACTCATAAAAACCACATAAATAAGATTATCTATTCCTAGATTAATCAGATTTATGGTGGAAGTTACAATGGGCTAGTTAATATCTAGCTATCCCTAGCATGGATAAAAACCCCAAACTCATAAAAGTGGTGATCAAGCATTTTTAGAGCAATTTAATTCCGTAAAATCCACTCCAACAAAATATGAAATGTAATTCAAAAGAATCACTCAACAACAAAACTTCATAAGAAATTAAATTACATCAACCACCAAGCCCTTCATTTTTCATAGGTTCCATTATCATCCTCTTACTCTTGCTTTCATCAATTGTACATGCTAGTCTAGGGCACAAATATTCCTAGAAGGATTTTTCCAAACCTCAACTAAGATAAAACCTAATTCTCCATAATTTCTTATGTGAAAATCAAGTTCATTAAATGAGCAAACCCTAATTTGACTATATGAGGCTAATATCTATATTCCTATGACATTAAGAAATTAATCCCCTCTCCTTTAAGATTCAAGAACTTATACAACTCATTCCTTAGGTCTAGTTTTTACCTCCCTTTCTCAAGTTTGGTAAAAACACCAAATCATTCTAATAAGTGGCCAATTTAAAGGAAAGCATTAAGATTGGAATAAATAAACATGTATTAACCAAGCAATAATTACAAGAGTTCAAGAAATTACTCAAAACCTAATCTAAAATCGGGCTCATAACAACCCTTGAGTTACATACTACCTATCACTACAAATTACAAGAAAAAGCAACATGAAAAGAGAAGAAAATGAAGAGAAAAGAGAAGAGATGGGGAAGGAAGACTAATCCCATGAGGGAAGGCCTTCTTCCCCCCTAACCAGCTCAAGATGTTGCTCCCTTGCTGCCTCCAAGCTCCCCAAAATCTCCCAAATCCAAAATTAGGGCAAAATGCCCCAAAAGAAGCATTTAAGCTGCAGATTCGTGACTTGGCGCCTGGGCGCCAAGCCTGACAGCTTCAGTTTCAAGTTCAGGGGTTGGGCGCCTGGGCGCCAACTGGGCAGAGGGCTCTTTGCAGTTCAAATGCCTGGTGTCTGGGTGCCACGTCTAGTGCCTAGGCGCCAGCTCACTAGAGTCTCAATTTCCTCTTGTTTTCTCCCCAAAATTGTACCTGCAAAAGACAACAACTAAAATAAATTAAAAAGGCAATAAAAAGGGGAAATAAAACAAGAAAATAAGAAAACTATAAAGCACTAGAGAACTAAACGAAAACAAAGATAAAAAACAAAAAAGGAAAGCAACAAGGCAAAAAGAGGACTGAAAATCTCACATATGATGGCATTATTTAGTGACTTTCTAGGACTTATCATGTACCAATCAGATTGTCCAGGGTACCTCTGGATCGTTGCCCGCGGCCCCTGCTGTAATACCTCGATATTATATAAAAGTATAATATATTCATGAGAGAGAAATATTTTTTCCTTTTTTTTCGCTAATTTAGGAGTTTTGATTAGGGAAATAAAGGACTCTAAAGTTTATTAAGGCTAAGATTTACACTTGGTCAGGTAAGATTTCATCGATAAAAGGAAATATGTGTGGTGAGTGTAAGAAGTACATTCAAGGACTAAAATGAAAAGAAAATAAAATATAGAGTACTCTTAATAAAAGACCGAATAAGAACTCTTGAGTGAGAATAGATCTTATGAGAATGAATTATAAGTCAGGTGTAGAAAGGATTATGGATTCGAGGTTAAAGTGGAATCTAGAATACCGAGAGGGACTAAAGTGAATAAATGTAAAATTTTGGTATTTTAATAAAAATAGGATGTGATGATGTGTATTTTATGAAAGTGTATTTAGATGCCTTATGTATGATCAAGTTTTTCTAATTCCCTTATAAGGTTCTAATTTTACCAAGGGGACCAAATTGAAAGGAAAATCACTTGAGCCCGCACATACTTACAAACACTCATCCTTCTCTTTTATTTATTTTTTTTCACTTCTCCTCCCCCTAGCTCCCTCACTCTCTTTCGACTATGCATCCCAAGGCAACTCTTCATCATGCATTCATGCCATCTTTTTGCTTGGGGAAGGAAGCCATGGAAGTTAGGAGGATTGGTAAGTTGATGTTCTTATTCTTCTTCTTCCTCTTACAAGACCAAATCCTAGGTTATCAATTTGGAAAATTTTTGTAGAATGTTTCTATGGATGAATTTAAGTATGGGTGTTAATCTAAAACATTCCTGGGTGGTTTATGATATTATTGGAACAAGAAATTTAGAGAAAACTAGGAGAATTTCATAGAATTTGGATATTTGGAAAAGTTAGAATTCTTAATGAAAATTTAAGATTAGAGCTTGGATTGTTGGTAAAAATTGAGAGTTTTGGTATCAAAACACTCCTTAGACATTAAAAAAGAAAACTCATGGAAGAAATCAAGAGAAATAATGATGATTTGACCTCAAAATCATGAAAACCTAAGAGGAAAATCGCGGATTTATTATAGCAATACTGTAGCGTTGATAAAATTTCCAGATTTGGGTTACTGTAGCAAACCAATACTGTGGCAAACTGGTACTGTAGTGTCAATTTTAAAATGGCTATATCTCTTTCATTCGGACCACGTTTTTAGTAAATAAGATATCGATAGAAAGCTATTCGAGTCTATCTTCAAATGAAATAAGTTTCATTTGAAAATTCCTTACCATTTGAGAGTTATGTCTAGATAGATAATTAAAGGTCAGAATTGTAGTAGGAAATTTCCTTATTTTGTGACATTGACATATTTTTGCATGATTATCTTATAGGGATGGGTTCTTTGATGTATCTTTCACATCTTTTGAGATGTTGTGACTAGATTGGAATAAAGAAAATTGCTTTCTATCATCTTACACATCTTCGAAAAATGTTCAAAGTAAAATTGGGCAACGTCAAAGTGAGTGAATAATCTTACAAAACTAATTTGGTATTATTAGACAAAGTATAATATAAGTCTCATTTACAATATTATTGAAATGTTAAATAATCAACCTTCCAGTTGATAATATATGATGATTGATATAATTATTAATAGAAATTCAAAAGAATACATGTATGTATAAATTAAGCTATTTATAGTAGTTATAAAGCATGATAAATTTTCACTGTCTTACTGGTGAACAAACTTCTACGGTTATCTATGTACAAAGAGTTTGAGGGTTAAATTTCTGTCACTCGGTGCAAGAATCTACGACAAAATTGTAAAGTGATTAAGGGTTTGATCACCCAAGAAATCATACGCAAATCTACGACACAATTGCAAAGTGATTAAGGGTTTGATCACCCAAGAAATTATACGCAAATCTAAACAAGTGTAATGCTACAGTTGTGTGAAATGAATGATAGATTGACTATGTTAGTAAATGTGGTATTTGTACTTGTGACACATTAAAGTTGCACAGTCATTTTCTCACTGAGTTTTGATGAATTCATACTCGCTATGATTATTTTTTTTTTAGATACAGTGGTTGAGGAGGACGATTAGTACCCCTTCGTGGTAATACTCCACTTTCGTTTGGTGGGCTTTTGGATGTAATTTTTGGTAAAGTGTTAGGACATGCTCTGTAATCTAGTAGGTCACTTAGGCTTGCGAGGTTGTATAGTATTGTATAGTGTACGAATGTTGAACATTTTCTGAATATGTATGCAAAATATCTTTCTTGAAAAATTTATGATTCGCATAGTTATAGATATTAAGAATGTTCATAGAGGTCAAGATGTACCACGGAGGTACACCCTAGGCATTTTATATTTATCTTACATGTCTAAATTTTGGGATGTGACACCTGCCGTATCTACCTTTATCACTCCATTTATAAATCTCCACCCTTTTGGCTCCTTGTAGAATTTCCCATGGAGTGCACCACCATGCTTTTCCATTCATTTCAATCACATACACAATCATAATCATAAATCAATATCTCATAACACAAATCAAATACTTTTTTATAACATATCTTAATCATTTACAATGAATAAATGCAACAATCAAAGTATGTCACATTTCAACTTAGTTCACATAGCATTCACAATCCATCATATAATATTTATTTATCAGAAAATAAGAAAATATAATTATATACATCACCAGACAAGTTTCTCAATTGTTTACATCTCATCGTTCCATTCAAGCATAATAAAATTTAAATATACAATATATATTTAAGTCACCATTCTCTTCAAATTTGGATATACAACATATTTTCACTATGATACAAGAGTCAGTAAACAAAGATACTTAGTCATAGAAAGTATTAACCCACTCACCTCGAATCCATGCCAAACTTACACTTTAAACTAGACAAGGAAGGCCATAAACCTCACCGAATGCCTAAAAAATCAAGTTAAGTGATAAATAACACCAAACCAAAACATAAGTTACTAATCACTTAACCTTGTTCTATTTTGAGGCCACATTCGAGTTCAAATTTTAGAAAAATTTTGGTATTAATCCATAGCTCTAAAAATCATGAAACTTGGTACAGAATCTTCTTTATATGTTAACATACTACAATAAAAATTTTAGATTAAAACTCTCTTATTTGACCCCTCTACTAACATGATTAGTGACCTTAAGTCAGAGCCGTCAAATTTTTGTATAGGTGCTGTGTTATGCATTTTAGACCTAGTTAACCATGTCCAAATGCATTGACATTTTGCAAGGAGATAGAGTAATATCTTAGCTAGGTGTTATAAAATTTTTAATTCAAAATATTATCATTTAGTTGCCCTAATAGAGCAAACCTTTGACTTGCCCAGATTTGCCTCTACAGTGAATTCAGACTGTGTTTATAAATATATTACCAAGTTAACCTTTTCAAATTTCCATGAAACTTTCCAGTTTAATCCTTAATCCTCCTAAGTAGTTATCATAAATTTTTAAGGATTTGAGGGCCTCATTTGATCATCCAAAATACTCAAAAATCGCAACATGCCAAATTAGTTATGTTTTATGCATTTATGCTATTCTCGGCTGAAAATACCACAGTATGTCTTATGTAAATATATTCAACTACTATTTTATCCAAAAGGTACAACTAACTCTAGTTATACTTTAATTAGTTTAGCTCATTTATCTTATTCACCAAAAGAAGCTTTTAGCATGAAGTAATTTCTTCTCTATTCTCTGTTTCTGACCATGCCAATTGACTGCCATATATTAAGAGGTCAACTGCCTCATTTAATTATTTCCCTTGTTTTATTGAAATTCATGTTTTTCCTCTTGATTTTTCTTTATTTCTACTTCTTAATTTCATTTTAATCTAGATTAAAAAATAGCTAGCTAAATCTACCCAAGAACAAGACAAAAAAAAAATGAAACAAGAGATTTAGACTTACTAATGCCTTCTACTGAGTTTTGGTTTCTCTTCTTTCTTTCGTCTCTCTTTTTTCCTTTAATTTCAAGCTTCAAGTCTGGCAAGAACTTCACCAAATCCTAGTTTGGACTTTCACCGAAGAGAATTGTTATAGCACACATGAAAGCTTCAAAAATTTTCCATAGCTAAACTTTTCCCTTCGGCTTGCACTCGAGTTCCATGAAAGAATCCTCTGTTTTTTATTAGCAAAACAGAGTTTCTTAATCTTTGACAGTCTCAGCCTAGGTTTTGCTCACAGAAATTGGAGAAAGAGAAAGACAGTCTTGGAGAGCTATATGGAAGGAATTCGAATTCTCTTTCCTTCTTTCTGATGCTTCATGGCTAAGTGGTAGGAATACATACATGTGGTTGTTATTTTGCCAACACAAGGGTCACGTGTGATGTGTTTTGGGCTACCACCACATGTCTTTTGGATAAAATTTTAAAAAGTCTTTCTATCCTTTTGTTTTATTCAATTAGGTCCTTAGATTAATGGATACAATTTTATTCATACCTTTCAAAATTTTCTTTTCATAATAGTCCTTTTTAAATATTTAAAATAAAAAAATTTCATAATTAATAATAATAATAATAATGATATTCATAATTTAGTCAACATATTACACCTTACTCTCCTTCTTGCTAGAATTATACAAAACAACCTGCTCCAAAATAAATTTTTAATTGGGTCCTTAAAATCTAGGATGTTATAGAGGCCTTCATCATAAACCACAAAAGAGAATAAACATATACTGGAGAGAAGCAAATCCAAATGCAAACAACAAACCAACGAGATCAATACTCATCAATGGCTAATATCTCCAGGAGCGCACATAGGCCGTCTCACCAGTCATAAAACTTCGCCATGATGCGCAACCTTGTCCACTATGGTCAGGGTGCCTCACGGGTCCCAATCCCAGACCTAGGCTTATTTTTCTACTGAAGGAGTCATTGTCTCCATTCTCAGAAGTAAAGATACCCTATCACCCGGGTTTTCCTCCTTGACATGAGAGGGGTATTATCCCACTCAAACGTAATCATGAAATTCACAACAAATCATCACATGTACAATTAACCGATCAATTACACTCATTGATCAAACATTATCTAGTTTATTATCATTTGAATCAACATATACAAAATGATCATAAACATGCCAAAGATCTCCCTTTCCCCTAACGTTCAATGTTAGCAACACAAGATAATACTTTGAATTTAAATTCTCCCAAATTCCATCCTCGAATTCTCCCTTCCCTAAGTGTTTATGAATTCACCCACCTTACTACATTATTATATTAATGCTAAGATAATATTAAAGAGGGGTTAATGTCACTCACCTATATTTCAATAAATCCCTTCAATCGACACCGTTCAAACTTCCCTCAATGTGAAAAGAATTTGTGTGCTCTATAAATCTTGTGTTTTCGAAAAAAGGGATAGTTGATGTTAGGGTTTGTCTAGTTGTTACTCATATTTTCAAACCTAAAATGAAACTAATTGAACTTACCTTGATCTCTTTTAGAACTCTTTGATGATAGTTTCCCTTGAAGTTTCCAATGTTCTGTAATTGTGAATCTTTATGTTTGAAATAAGCATTTGGCCAAAGGAGATTATGAATGAGGTGTATTGTTGTGTAGGGTTGGCTTTAGGGTTTTAGTAAGGGAAGAAGGCAAGAGAGAGAGAGAGCACAATGTGGGAGAGATAGAGAGAGAGTGTGTGTGTGAGGGGCCCGATGGCTAGATGGGAATTAGGATTCTAAGGTTTTTTGTTTAAGGTAGATTTGTCTGATTAAATATGGATAATTGTTCGTTTAATTGAAGTTAGTTTAATTTGAAAAGATTTGAAGTTGATTTAATTAATCAGATAGTTATTTTAGTTTAATTAGAGAGAGAGGATGATTTGAATATTAAGATTATTTAATAGATAATCCTATTATATGTATATGACTTGTTAGTTAGGGGAATCTTAAATAATTTATTTAGTTTACTTAATTATATTTAATCAAATAGCATTATTATCACCATTATTATTATATATTATTGTTTGCATTTATTGAAATCCCTGTAGCTTATTAGATTAGGATTTTATTTGAATATTTTATCAATTATCCACTAAGGTTTGTACTCTCATTAGTTTCTTTCTTAAACTTCGAAAATTAACTAAAAAATTCAATCATAGATTGTGTAAATAAAATCTAAGACTTAATTTAGATCTTGGAAGATATATTTTTAGATTTGTTTATCTAGGATTATTTATTCTTAAATCTAATATTAGATTTGGGTTAATTTGGATAATTACTAATTCCTTTTATTTTAATTAATGCATTATCCTTTAATTGTTTCTACTACCAACATTATTAGTTTAAATTTCATTATTTAGATTATCCTTTTATTTGTTTTGGAAAGTTATTAGTTTTTTTTCCTTTTATTCTTTTTCTTGTATTTAATTATTTCTTAATTATAACCATTTATTCCAAAAATAATATCTTAAGTTTTAATTGTCATTTTTACCTTTTTATTTCACATATAGGTTCTAGGTTCCTTACAATATTCTCTTCCTATTCCTACCTTTTATGGACATTTCGCTACACCCCAACAAAACTTTTAGTTTTTCATTTGAGTCCATATGATTTTCACTTTAGTCCTTGTACAGTTTAGCACCACATATTGCAAGCCTACAGTTCGAAATCGCATACTATAGCATCATCACATCACAACATCATATTATACACATAAATTGCACACACAATTGCAAAATGATACTTGTGAACATCAAGTTTAACAATTTATAGGAAAATCAAACAGTAGGTATTACACTTAACTTTCTAAAGGAAATTATCTCTCCCTCTCTCTCTCAATGGATAATGTTTCATGTGATTATTAGGTTTAGTTGAAGCTTAAGCCCTAATTGTGACTATGTGAGGTTAATATGTATATGTCCATCTGATTAATGAAACCATCCCCTTAATTAACCAAGGTTCAAGTATTCCCACCATTCAATTTCTAGCCTATTTCTACTTCCCCCTCTCAATTTATGGCCTATTCCATGTTTAATTAAAAAAATCTTATTTTTCTCTTAAGATCCCAAAATTGGTTTTTTCCAATAAAGAAAATTGTTTTTAAAACAAGTCAGAATTAAGAATTTCTTTTACAATAATTCCTAAGTATTACTTTCAAAAATAAATAAATAATCAGATAATTTTTTGGGCATTCAAGAGATAATTTCAAGAGTTTTCATTTATTAAAGTTTCTTTTATCCTTGAACTTTAATTTAGGGAAGATTTATTACCTTTTTTCAAACTTCCGTTTTATGAAACATTCTCTTTTAATTACTTTCTTTTTAAAAGGAAAGTATATTTGAAAGTTCCGTTTAGTCTTCTGTTTTGCAAAGAAAGCATTACATTTTTTCAAAATAGTAGTTTATTTCTTTTGAAATCATTAGGTCTTTTTTGAAAACAAAATTTCTCATCAAAACTTTGTGAAGTTTTCTCAAAATGATTGAAACAAAAATACAAGTTTTTTTCTTCCAAAAAACCCTTTTCTTTTTTTGAAAAAACCCAAAAAGAAATAGTTCTAAAACCACAACGACTCATCTCTTTTTCAAAATCCAATCAACTCATTTTCTTCAACCTGTTTTTGAAAGTCAAACTACATTGACTTTGATCCATTTTTGTGGGTATGTAGGACCCTTAGATTATCATCTGAGGTCAAGTCTCCTATTTTGTTTTATTCTCAAAAAACAACAAAAAGCCACATAAGAGATTAAAATACATAGGGTAATCATTTAGATAGAGAAACTAGGATCCCTAACACCTTTCCTAAAGCCTAAATAGGCTTCCGAATCTTTAAGATCCTAAAAAGCCTTATCCATAACTTTTTAGGGTTTTTCCTAGTTTTTACCCTTAGATATAAAATTAGATGGCCACTCCATTAAGCTTAGCTTTCGTTTAGGAAGTTAGATCTAAACATCATTTTAGTCAACAAGCGTGAGGGTCACATAATTGATATTTCTAAATGCAAGCAACATTACTAATATGTGTTCCATTTGTTACATGTTTGATAGAAGCATTGGATGAGGTGCTTCAAGGTAACAAACACATATTTTGTGTTAGACATATGTATGCCAACATACAGAAAACATATGAGGGGGGATTGTAATAAGAGATTTGGTGACGGGTGTGACTACGACTACTTATATGGAGAAATGGAAAAGGAAGATGAATGAGTTTCACAATGTCTTCAAAGGGGCATATGACTATATAATGAAGAAGCCACCAACAATATGAGCTACATCACATTTTAGTGAGTGCCTGAAGAGTGATGCCACAACAAACAACATTTTTGAAGCCTTCGATGGCAGGAAACTGGAAGCCTATAATCAATATGCTCGAGTGGATAAAGGATTATGTGATGGATAGATTCGCCTTTCAAAGACTAAAGGCCCAAAAGTACCTAGCCAAATGGGGTAAAATGTCTCCAAAGGTCTTGAAGCGACTTAACTTAGAGATCAACAAAGCTAGGAAATGGGTTGCAAAATGGGTTGGAGGATTAAAGTTTGAGGTTTTTTGGTTTAAAAAGCAATACATTGCAGATCTTGGAGATCATTGTTGCTCTTGCAAATTTTGGGGGTTGACAGGCCTACTTTGCAAACATGCAATTAGTTGCATATTTCATCAAATGATGGATCCACATGACTTTGTGAACGAATATTACTCATTGAGAAAGTATGCAAAGTGCTATGCCCCCATGGTTCATCTTATTAATAGGGAAAACATGTGGTCGTCGACTAATATAGACCCCATTATTCCATCAAAATTTCATAAATGGCATGCGAGACCTAAGAAGATGAGAAATATGAACAACCAAGAGCTCATAGGCCTGCAAGGGTTAATTTGAGCTTGAGGTGTACAAATTGTAACCAAATGAAACATAACAAACATACTGACCTAAGGTGTCTTTGGGTATTCAATTTTATAATGATAATGTCTTCACTTGGACATAGATCTTTATATGAATGTGTAAGATATTTTGTAATGACGCCTCTCTTGTAAAGAAAAGAAAAATGCTTGTTTTGGGACTCTTTTGATACCTCTTTTGGATTTAATTCTTGAAAAGGACTAAAATAAAAAATTAATTATTTTGTGACTCTTTTGTGATGATGCCTCTCTTTTAGAGAAAGGCTCATTTACAAACATCTAAAATCTTGGCTTCAGTCCTTGAAAATTACTTTTCTTGTAGAGAAGGACTAAAATAGAAAATTAATTGTTTTGTGACTCTTTTTTGATGATGTCTCTTGAGAAGGGTTTGTTTGCAAAAGTATTGGCTTAATTTCTTGAAAATTACTTTTCTTGTAGAGAAGGACTAAACTAGAAAATTATTTTTTTGTGACTAATATCATTAAATAGAAAATATCATTATATTATGACATTACTCTGTGCAAAAAAGAACAAATTGCATTGAAATAGAAATTGTCATTACATTAAAATAAAAACTGTCATTACAAAGTTTGCCTCTACATATTTGTGCCACAAGATGACAAACTAGCATCAACAGTCTTAGTTCCAACTACTAGTACAAAGTTCTAATGTATACAAGTCAAATATTTCTAATTAAAAGAACAACTATTACAAGGCATGCAACCAATACAATCATCTTCCAAATCCTCATTTTCCTTTGCATTGACTTGATTATTTCTTTATTACATTGTATAGTTTCCTTATATTTGTCCATTCTAGGTTGTTTAACATACTCAAAATATCCAAAACACCATGGCTCCTTGTAGTTCAAACATATGAAAAATCTCCTGCCAGGGTTGGTAGCTATGGTGGAAGCCAACAAGACAACAGTGTCCCCACAATTGCATAGTGCCCTTTGCCTCCTTTGTGCATGGCTTGATACTAAAACACGTGAGTTAGAAGCCATAATTACTTAAAAACTCTATAATATAAGAACAATGTAATGGTTTTGCATTAAGTGGTGCAAGATTTTACATTAAGTGATATAATGGTTACGTTGCATTAAGTAGTATAACGATTTCAGTTATGACATCAATGGCCATTGATTTCAGTTATAACATCAATGGCCATTGATGGCCATTTAACAAGAGAGATGATAACAAATTTCAATTACTAAAACAAAATAAGTATTTATGATGGTTGAACGCTATATATAGGTTTTGGAGGTCCTTTCTCTACTCTCTAATAGGAAAACACATGCACTATCTAAAATAGAGAGGTAAGTGAGATAAATTTTGCTCTATCGTGAAACGAAAAACAATAGCTAGAGGTAAATCGATTTTTCGGTTATGTTTCGAATGTTTAGAAACATGTTTAGGTGAATTCAATTTGCTTACAAACAAGTGAAGTAGCTTAAGAACAAGATGAATTATAGTTCATAATGAGGGGAGAATACAATTCAAAATAGCTTAACAATAACAAGCCACCATTTTATAGCCAAAAAGTGCTTATATCAATAACACATTCAAAACCCAGTTACTTGTACCATTACTCTTCCAGCCAACAAAAGAACTAGCTACAAACATAGAATATTTGCAACTAAGCATGTCAAATATGTCCACTAAGGAAGTTAGGATCCACTTACTTATACCATTAAGTTAGAATAAATTTACATTCAATCCAGTTAGTCAAGCTTATAATACCCTATTTATGATTCTCTCACAATTTTTCACATTGTATAAACATTTGCCATCAAGGATGTCAAATATGTCACCAACATTACAAAATAAAGAAGCACAAGATAAAAACTCTCAAGTTAGAAGTTGATTCTCTCAATTTTTAATTACGATTACACAGTCACAAACATTTGCAATATCATTTGAAATTGCAAACTAGTTCCATTTTGTACATCATATATTTGCAAACATTCTAGAAAATAAGTTTCATAAACACTTCTATTATGGATAGATCAATCAGTTTCTACATAATGGGAGGGATCTACAAGAAAATAAAGTAGCAACACTTCAATACTGGATAGAACAATTAGTGGCTAAATCCCATATTATTCACCCTCTCACTAATGCTAGATAGAACAATCATTGGATAGAACAGTCAGTGGCTAAATTCCAATGGCTAACCATTTCTATTAAGAGTGATATTTAACAAATAATTCACCCCACTTTAGTGCTAATTCAACAAAAAATAAAGAACATTTCAGGCCCCATATTAGATTCAAAACCTATAACAACACAGAGCAAATTAGAAGAACAAATTAGTCAATTTTTCGGAAGAAGAACAAATAAGGAGAAATCACATCTCAAATTTATAGGGTTAGAAATCATGATGCCTTCGAAATTAGGATGATAGGGTTCAAAATCACCATACCTTGTTTGAAATGTTGCGGTGCATTCGTCTTAATCTTTGTCTTCTTCGATGGGTTCATTAAATGCACGCCTTTGTCTTCTCTATGCACGCCTTCGCTTTTGTCTTCATCTTCGAAATCACCAGGCTTGTTGGAAAATGGGTTGGCCCATGCTTGAGCTGTTTTGACAGTGCAGTATAAGAGTTACATTTCAGTATGTACAACGTGCTATATAATATTATAGTGTGTATGAGCATTGATTAAGAAGAGTATTATCATTATTTTGTCCTTACTAAATGAAAATGATAGGATTTATTTGATTTCCATAATTTTACAAATTCAAAATAATTCATACATAAATATAGCCATAAAAAAATAAAATTCCCATACCAGTGCTCGTGACAATATGTGGTTAGGACTAAGGACTCCTTGTAGGCCCTGGCATCGAGTGTAAATACCACAAAACATTGATAGTATTTTTGCAAATAAATGCGTTTTAAGGGATATTTGGAAAACATTGAGTAAATCTAGGTTTAAGATAATTGATTTTGGGTAAATTTAAGTTTGCATGAACATGATTTATATTTGGAAACTGCTATCAGAAAAGTGATTTTACAAAATGAATTTCGTTTGAATGTTAGTTAGTAGAAGTACTTTTGAATGTGTAATTACTAGAAAGTGTATGAATTTTATATTGTTTTGTTTTATTTATCTTTATTTAACTTCTCTCGTATGAACATGTAATAAAATAAATAATATTAATGTTTTAATGATAATTTTTTATCTATTGGTACTAATATTTGATTTAAAATATACATTTATGAATATTGTAATGAAATTAATTATTTTAATTTTTTTAATAATTATTTAAAGATTACTTATGAATTTTAACAAAATAAGATCAACAAACTCACATAGAAAATAATACAAGTAAATGTTAAATTAAAATTTAAATAGAAGTATATGGTCTGAATAAAGTACAAATAATTGTCAATTATTCTGCATATGTTTTACAAGTTGATCATAAATAGCATCTCGAACATGATTTATTTATGATGAAGATATTATGTTTTGACTTCATAAGGAATTTAAATCAACATGGTCATCATACTTTTCTTGAAACTTAACCCCGCATACCTATCAACTAATCAATAAATTTCAAAACAACCCAAAAACATCCCCTTAAGCCCATAACTAAAACAAACCCACAAAATTAAAAAAAAAAGGAGTTATCGTCGTCCTAGGCTGTTGAGTCACAAAGGATCTGACTTTGTGACTCGACATTGAACACACGGAGGAGACACGTGGCATGGTGTGCTTAGCCATTTTCGACGCCAATAGCACCACGCCTGCATCAGACAATGAAAAAGCAAGGAAAACAACACTTTGGGAAGTAGAAGATGAGGATTGGCTCATTCAGGTCTTCCCAAATGGAATTTGAAGACAGAGAACGGATTGCTTGCTTTTCCTTAGGAAAAGTAAGCATAAGGGAAAGCAGATGGCGGTTGGATCTTTTTTTTTTGTATTAAATGTATTTTTTTATTTTAAAAAAATTTTAAATAGAATCTAATACTTTTTTTTTCTTTGTGCCTATTTTCATGAATTTATTAAAAAAAGAAAATATTGTGGTATATCTGAAATTTTTCTTCAACTAAATCCATGAAAATAGACAAAAAAAAGTATTAGAACCTATAAATTTTTTAAAACAAAACTATACATTTAATGCCAAAAAAAAAAACTGGTGCTTGCTTTCCCACAGAAAAAGCTGGTGATGAGGACATGGATAAAGATTGCACTTCTAGTGAAGTCTCATATCTGAAAGGTGTTTTAATAAATTTATTAATTTATTAAATTAATAATTGAAGTAATTTACTTAATTTAAAATTTAATAAGTCTCTCCTCTAAAAAGTATTTTAATAAATTATAAATTTAATAAATTAATAATTGAAGTAATTTACTAAATTTTAAAATTTAAATTTATTAAAATACCCTTAATCTTTGACAATATTTATACTAGTCATATATGTCAATGAAAATAAATTAATAATTGAAATATTTTAAATTCTTTTATCTGAAATATTAAAAATAATAAGTAAATAAACCCTAAAGTCAGATTTCCTATAGCTTTCACATTTCCGCCCAGCCATTGCGAGTCTGCGATCGCCGTTCCCGTTCGTGCTCGACTGCTCTTAGCTCAGCCTCTCACCGTCTTGCCAAAGTCCGCTGTTGTCATCTGCTCTCGCCGACATCCACCGTCTGCCGTTGCTGTTGCCGTTGCCGTTGCCTAAGTGTTACTTGCTCAGGTTAGATGACCCCTAATTTCTAAAGCTCACTGACATACAGAACATGTTCTCGGTCCCCATTGAATCTTACAAGTTGTGGTTTTTTCTTTTATCGTCTTTTACTTATTAACCACAGTAATTTAGGGATTTAAGTTGGTTTCATGATTGGGTCTTGTCGTCAAGGGTTCTTGGGTGACAGTGATTGCTA
Source organism: Biancaea sappan (assembly GCA_037074585.1). Taxonomy (NCBI): domain Eukaryota; kingdom Viridiplantae; phylum Streptophyta; class Magnoliopsida; order Fabales; family Fabaceae; genus Biancaea; species Biancaea sappan. Next base: position 27,805,293 of record CM073498.1, read on the forward strand.
AGATTTGGACTTTGATTGTCTCTATACTATTTTATGCTTATGAAGGATTGAAGTTTTTTCGTGCTTCCAAGAGGGGGATTACAAATTAATTAGAAGATAATTATCAATAGTCTGGTACAGACCTTTTGGTGTATGTGCTTTAGTTAATTAAGTAAATTTCTGTATATAGATGATTACTCTATAGTTTCTACCCTGAATGGTTTAGTAAATAGAAGGCTGTCTACTTTCTAAACTAAATCCTGTCTTGTTGCCACAATGACCAAATCTAGAAAAATTATAGTTCAGTCTTCAGTTCTTTTACTATTTTCTAAACTGAACTCGTCTTTCGGTAGCATTAGTCTTTGTATGTTTCTTAATATGCGTTTCTTGAGCCAATATCAATAGAGATTCTATTTGGCTGATACTATAGGAATCGGGTCTAAATTATTTGAGGTAATGAAATCTCCTATTACATGCTGTAAAAATCTTTCCAACTGTTCTGATGGATTGATAATATATGAGAACATTTTTAGGGAACAAGAAGATGGAGTAAACTTCTTTTCAATCATACTTACTTAAAATGGAGTTTAAAACTTTAAGAAATACTTGATACGCTATTTTGCTTCTTTTTCTCTTTTCAGATTGATGCTTTTAAAGCTTGAAAGAGACCAACTGAATTTCAAAGTGAAGTCTCTAAATGTTTGTTTACACTAGATCCACTGTAGAATACCAAGTCTTCTCTCTTGGTTCAAAGCCAAGTCGTCTTCCAATTTAATGGAGGATCAGTTCTTGCTTAAATATTGAATTCTAAGTGTTTATAGAATTAATGTGATGTAGTATATCTTGTATATATCTAAAGAGTTGGTCATTGATAGAGCTCAATGGCGTCGTGCGATCCATGTAGCCGACCCCACTTATTGGGATAAGGCTATGTTGTTGTTGTTGTAGTATATCTTGTATATTTGTCTTTATATACTGAATTACTTGTCTTTTCTGGCTTCTACAAGGAGCTTTGTATTACAGTAAGAGGACACTGAAATTAATTAATATGCTCGCATTTTCTAATATTTTTTATGACCAATATTTGTTTGATTTTTTATTTTTGTAGGAAAGTTGCATATAAGCTAGAATGATGATGAAGCACATGGTGGGTGGTAGCCAAAAATATTGAAGTGTTTGAAATTTGATGTTATGTTTGAAGTGTTTTGAAGTTTTAAATTTGCTGTAAGACAATTTATTTTGCTTTCTTGAACTTAAATTAAGTTGTTTGGAGATGTTATTTAAGCTTCAAATTTAGACTTATATGCTTAATAATATATGTTTTTCATACATTATTTTTTTTTTGCTTTTTTTATTTTTTTAAATTATTTATTAAATTTGCGGGGACCCCTGGCGGCAGGGATGGGAAAAAAATTTACCCTGTGGCGAGAATCGGGGATAAGGATGAGGGTGGGGATAACATGCGGGGACGGAGAGTGAGGAGGCCCTCCCCTTGCCCTGCCTTGGTGCCACTTCTAATCGGTTCTCACAAATCCTTTTTGTTTTGCCTGGGTGCTTCAAACTCTCTTAAACCCTAGTACAGGTGAGTTCATTAGGGAGAGGTTTCTTTGAAATCAGCAACATATAGCCTTCCCTTTGGTTCTTGATCTTGTCCCTTTTTCTGCCCTAGTTGTATTTAATTTATCTTATTCGTCAAGGCGTAGTATTGTCATTGCATAATTCTTTAGTTTCTTTGAATTTTAGTTCAATAAGACAATAAACGATGGTAGTGTTGGAGACTTGCCTGGCTAAGGTTAAGGTTAAGGTCCTCACAGAATCGGAAAATCGAGAAATTCAAGAAAGTAGTTTGATCTATTATTTTCTTTTTAGTGGATAACAGTCACCCTACGTTTGAAATTAGTCATTGTCTGATATTCTTTGCTTTAATTTGAGATTGTGGTCCATATTCGTGAGCCCTAGGTAGTTTATTTTGAATGGCACCATCTGAACTTGTGCTGACTAGTGACATCCATAATTGAGGCACTATAAAGAAAGAAATCATTCCTTTTTCTTAATAAATTGCGTTGTGAGTAAGATCTGTACAAAGTGGCTAGGGACACTATGAAAACAAGAATTTATTCTTTTAGAGTTCCTGCTTTGTTAGTGAATGGAAGATGCTGAAGCATTCTGATGGAACCGGTGCAAATTATATGTAGGGGGTGAGGGAAGAAAAATATGTGAAAGCAAGGTATGGATTGAATAAAGTTAAGAGAGATGGGACACATGTTCAACTTAGGTTGAATGTGTGGGGACCAGCAGAGGGGTTTAAAAGGAGGATGCAGGAGAATGAGAAGGGGGGGCGGGAATATGGGAAATGGTCTGGGAAAATGCTCGGAAGTCTAGCATCTGTGTTTGAGTGTTTTTCTTGTGTGTCTGTGAATGTTTTCTTCTGCTTTATTATCCTTTTGTGTGTGTGTGTGTTGCTGCATAGTGAGTTCTGTGAGTACTGTGAGTGTTTATCTCTCTGTTTTGGTATATTTTCTATATCAGTGTAATTTTCTCTACTCCATCCACTGGTAGAGATTTTCAGTAATATTACATAATATTTCAGTTCCCATTTTCTTTATTTCTGTTCTTCTGTCATTATATTCTTTTTATTGTATGTTTGGAAGAAGAATAGAAAGGAAAGGAAGGGATTAGAAATTTCAATTGAGATTTAAATCTCAACATTTTTTTGTCTTAGAATATGTTTGGTGAGGAAATGGATGGGAAGGGAAGGAAAACAATTTATTTAAATTTTCATGTTGATTGAATCTGCTCTTGCTATTTTGCAGGGTAATCTATGTTAAATGGCCAGTAATTCTCAGCCCTCCAGTATGCAGGTAGCATTTTTGCTCTCTATATTGATGAAGAATATCATGGTAGTACATTGTTAAGTGATTGGTATGCTGTGTGTATATTACTATGAGAACTTAAATTATTGTTTGAAGGATAGCTCAATATATTTGTCAACAGCCTCTCCACCCCCTCCCTTTCTGAGGAGTGAACCCGTGTGAACCCCGGCCAGATTTTCTTGAAATGTTGAATTTGATCAAGTTGTCTAAGTATGATGGCATCATAGAATCATAGCGAGTCTTGCTAATTCATTTCATGCTCATCTTCTCATCTGTATATGACCATTTAGTTCTATTAGCAACTAAAGTATTTATTTATACAATGAATGACAACATTGGGATATGCACGCAACTTCTGTAATCAATCTTTTTCCTCATTTTTAATTTTTCATTTTTATACTTTGCTTTATATACTATTAAGTACTTACTATGCAAAATGATTCTCTGATATCCTTGATTAATTTTCGCAATTTGCAAATGTATATGATGTTTCTCTTGATCTCTTTTCTTTTCTGCCAACCTCCTTCCCAACTCTCTCTTTCTCTCCCTCCCCTCTCCCCCTTATATCTATCAATCCTTGGATTAGCCTCTTCGGCCTCCTGCAGTTGGATCCTTGGGTCCTCAAAGTTTTGGTTCACCCTTATCTATGCAAGTAATTTCTTCTTCTTGCTATACTAACCTCTGTTAGTTGCTCTCTTGTGAGAATCTATTGCAACCACTCTTACAACTCTTTTTCTGCAGTTTCGGCCTGTGGTTCCAGCCCAGCAAGGGCAACCATTTGCACCAACGGCTTCACAACAATTTGCACCTGTTGGACAAGGAATTTCTTCTTCGAATGTTGGGATGCCGGTTATTCAAAGCCAGCAATTGCAGTATTCTCAACCTATGCAACAATTGACTCCTAGACCAATTCATCCTGGTCATCCTGCACCATATATTCAGACTAGTAGGCCGCTGACATCTGCTCCGGCATATTCACAGCAAACTGTTCCCCATATTCACATGCCTGGGTTGGCTGTTTCTGGAGCACCTCCTCATTCTTCATTTAGTGTATGGTTGCCTTAAGTTTTCAATTTTTCATTCGTAGCTTTCTGTGAATTTTTTAGTTACTTTACACTCCTTAAGTCATCTGACGTTGTTTTGCACTTTCAGTTCACACCATCTTATGGCCAGCAACAAGATAATGTTAATGCAATGGCTCAATATCAGACTCCTCATCAGATGAATGCACCTGCTGGAGGACAATCTTGGATGGCTACTGTATCTCAGAGCAGTGCAGCTGTTCCACCAGTGCAGCAGGTTGGAGTACAATCATCTGGTACTGCATCAACAGACGCGGTAAGTGTTTTTTTTTTTGTTTACTTTGATTCTTTTATGCACATTGCACTGGCATAAATTTTCTTTTCTTAATTTTTCATATCTTGGTGCAAAATGTAATAGTGATTGGCATTTTTATGAACTTGTGCATTTTTAAATGACTGGTTTCTTCCCTTTTCTTCATGGCTTTTTAAAATTTGTTACTTGGACTATAATGGCATCAATACATTTCATTGATATGGCTATGATGGTGATATTCTTGTGTCATAGGATGATGAGATTATAAACTTGTAATTATGATATTTGAAATTGATTTATTTATTCATTTTTTGTGCTGCCAAATTTTAGGCAACAAATGGCCCTGCCCAGAATTCCGCATCTGATTGGCAAGAGCATACTTCTGCTGATGGGAGAAGGTCTTGGCTTATATAAACTTTTTATGTTACTTTGCTATTTTGTTATTTAAATAAAGCAATCACCCAATATCAGTATCATTTTTACAATTTGTTACCTATTCTTGATCATAAGGATTTGTTGATTATCTACTACTTTTTTACTTCATCGCAATCATCAAAAATATTTTTATTCTTCTCTTAATGTTTCCAGATATTACTACAACAAGAGGACTAGACAATCTAGTTGGGAGAAACCTGTGGAACTTATGACACCTATTGAGGTGAGATTGAGTGATCTGTCGCTGTTGCTGCTATTTAACTTTGTTATTTGAAAATAATCGGTTGTACATGCTTCGTAAATGTTTTGTGGTCAATTAAACTATTATCTAGTATGGATGTTGACAAATTATTCAATGCTTTCAATAATCATACAAAGTTTATGTGAATTCTCCTTTTATATGCATGTGCTTCCACTGATTTGTAGATATCATGGCAAGTCAGGAGAAATTTTAACAACTGCTCTATATGGTCACTGTGAAGGTTTGCACTTTCTCAAGGCAGGCAACAGTTTGCTATTATACTCCTATTTTTCCCCTGATTGTGAAATTGGTGTTTGGTTATAGTTTAATTCATCTTTTTCACCCCCTTAATCATTTTTTATTTAGGTTTCTTGCCTGTGTTATGATTTTTGCTTTTTCCTTAGATTGAGTGGTTTGTTGGTTGTGATGGTATGTTCACATAATTATGCATAGACATGTATAAATTTTGGTTTATGGCATTATTTATTGTTATTCATATTTGTATTGACATCATCATCATTTGACAATAATTAACTCAGCAGGCTTTCCCCCGCTCTCCCTTTATTTTATTTGTTTAACACGTTTCTTTCATATCTTGCAGCATCATGTCTACATTTCTTTTTAATTATTGTTGTCCTGAAAGTGTAACACCTTATTTGTGCTCAATACTTTTTATCTTGATTTAATAATTTTTCCTGAATGATTTACATTTGACAGTTTAAAATCTCAATATTTCTACTTGATGTGACAGAGGGCAGATGCTTCAACTGTTTGGAAAGAATTTACTTCTCCTGAGGGGAGAAAGTACGTTTATGTAAAACTTGTTCAACTTTTTGCTGCACCCTTTCTATGGCATTTGTTTGTAATCACTGACTTAGTGGTTCATATTTTGGGTGACTTTTTGCAGGTATTATTACAACAAGGTTACACAGCAATCTACGTGGACAATACCAGAGGAGCTAAAGGTTTCTGATTATTCTTGTGATTTTTTTTTCCAGATTTCAAATGGCTGCAGTTAATTTCTGACACCAAATTGCAAATTTCTTCCCAGTTGGCTCGTGAACTGGCACAAAAATCTAGTAACCCAAGTGATACATCCAATGCTGCTGATGCTTCCTTGACTGCAACATCCACACCAACTAATGCATCTGGCTCCAATACTTCTTTGACATCAACTGGGGTTGCTACTAGCCCAGTTCCTATCACTCCAGTTGTTACTACAACTGATCCGCCCCATTTAGTTTCTGGATCACCAGCAATCCCTGTTCCCCACTCTGCAATTACTTCAAGCTCTAGTGGTGTTGAACCAAGTACAGTGGCAGCTTTGAATGCTGCACCTACGGAAGTTGCAGGAAGATCAGGACTAGCTGCAAATTCACATGATTCCAATTCATCATCCATGTACCATTATCTTCTGTCATATTCTTTTTTCTGATATTCTAATCTCTGTAATCTGATTGTAGTTTCACTACTGACTTGTGTATTGAAATTAAACTGAGCAGTGTTGAAAATCAAACATTCCAGGATGTTGCTGCCTCTGTGAATGGAGCTTCTTTTCAAGATATGGAGGTATTATCCATTTTATGTTGTAGGTTATCATGTGTATATAAATTATGTAGTATAGGAGGTGCTTAAATGGCACAAATTGTGTTTTGGTTTTGGCCAGTATTGCATGTAACGCTGTTTATTGACTAAAAGAAAGCAGGTTGCAAGGCCAGAAAAATCTTATGGAACTACCCCCCCCCCCCTCCAAAAAAAAAAAACTTGAAGCTTGCTCATATACATTTTTTTGCAATCCTCACAGGAAGCCAAAAGAGGAATGGCAGTAGCTGGAAAAATTAATGTGACTCCAACGGAGGAGAAAGCAAATGATGATGAACCCTTAGTATATGCAAATAAGTTGGTAAGAATTCAATGTGTTTTGGAGATATATGTGTATATATATGTATATTTTTTAAAGAGTTGGAAGACAACTTATGCTTATTTTTTATCTTGTTCTGCTCTTAGGAGGCAAAAAATGCATTCAAAGCACTTCTGGAATCTGCAAATGTTCAGTCTGATTGGACCTGGGAACAGGTAGATTACCGTACCACCCTTTTTTTAATGCCAGTCTTTTCTTTTTTGTGCTTTAAATGCTCACCATTAGTTTTGAACTTTAATTCAGGCAATGAGAGAGATTGTCAATGACAAAAGATATACTGCTTTAAAAACACTTGGTGAGCGGAAGCAAGCTTTTAATGAGGTGAGAAACAAGCGTCCCTCTCCCCCCCCCCCCCAACAAAAAAAAGCAACACATTGCATGCATGTATTGGCTTGTGGATTTTTGGATCTAGTGAATTGGTTCTATGCTACGATGTGGTTGCAACTCAATTTTTGTTTGTGCATTACTGGTTATGTCTGTCTTTTTGATTTTGAATTAATTTGATCTTCCAATTAGTACTTGGGCCAAAGAAAGAAGCTAGAGGCTGAAGAGAGGCGTATGAGGCAGAAACGGGCTCGAGAGGAATTTTCAAAGATGTTGGAAGTATGTTGAAGTTCTTACTGTGTAATGAATACCTGATCACTTTTTGCTTCTATCATTTAATTCTGTGTATTTTTATTTTTTTTTTGGGTCAGGAGTGCAAGGAGCTCACATCATCTACTAGATGGAGGCATGTCTCTACTCTTTTATTAATAGCTTATTTTTAGTTGGTCTCTCTGTTCTCTTGACGGAACTAATTCATGTAACATGTAAGGTGAACCTTGTTTTAATTAATCTCTTACCATGATCAGTAAAGCTGTAAATATGTTTGAGAATGATGAACGGTTCAAGGCTGTTGAACGTGCTAGAGACCGGGAAGATCTATTTGAAAGCTATATGGTGGAACTTGAGAGGAAGGTAAGATTATTACTTTGCACTTGCTTATAAATATTGTGGATAATTTCATTTTTGTTTCCATCTTATGCTCAAGGAGGCTGCATAAACAATTTTTTCTTGTGGTTAATGTGGATCTGTGGAAGTTCTTTACCTACTCATCATATTTTGAAGAATAGTGTTATCTTCTGGGTAATTGCAGGTTGTAGGATTCTACTTGCAATTTGTTAGGGTAGAAATCTGAGGATGAAGATGGACAAAAAAGGAAAAAAGATATATCATGACCATGTTTAGATTTCATGAATTGCTGATGGTGGCTCTGATTGTTCTCTTGGATGGTGAAAATAGCTGAGCCAGTGGGAGTTGGTCTTAACTTCAGCAAGAACGTTTGAGAATTGATTTTAGATCACATATAGAAGGTTTTAGTAGTGAGATTTCTGCGGAAGATGTAGAAATATTAGAGAAAGCTTATGGGTCTGCTTCTGATGAGCGATGACTTTGTGCTCGTATAGGTCAGTAGAGGTAGGTTGTAATTCTTGGGTGATCACTGTGACGTTGATGGAATGATTGCCTAGTCTGATATACTTTGTCCTATCTGTTTAGAGGAGTGGACCAGCAGGAAGAGGCAGAATCTTCTTTCCATTTTAAAATATAACAGGAAGAGGCAGAATCTTCTTTCCGTCGTTATCTTTAATGACGGAACGGAGTCGACTTGCGATATGGAAGATCTAACAACCTTGGAGAGAGAACAAAATTTGGCATATTATCGCAGGATCAAGGTTGATGAGGTCAAGGAAGCTCTTAGAAAAATGGATAATGGTAAAGCTGTTGGTCCCGATGGTATTCCTATAGAAGTTTGGAAGTGTTTGGGAGAGGAGGGTACTATCTGGCTAACTAAGCTCTTTAATGAAATTTTAAGGTCTAAGAAAATGCCTGAGGAATGGAGAAGAAGCACTTTAGTGCCTATTTACAAAAACAAAGGAGACATTCAGAATTGCGCAAACTATCGTGGGATTAAGCTTATGAGTCACACTCTAAAATTATGGGAAAGAGTGATTGAACGTAGGTTAAGAATCGAGACGAGTATTTCTGAAAATCAATTTGGATTCATGCCAGGACGGTCTACAATGGAAGCTATATATCTTCTAAGGGGGTTGATGGAAAGGTATCGGAGTAAACAAAGAGACCTTCATATAGCATTTATTGACTTGGAAAAAGCCTATGATCGAGTACCAAGAGAGGTGCTGTGGAAAGCCTTGGAACAGAAAGGTGTACGGGTTGCGTATATTAGAGCCATAAAAGATATGTACGAGGGGGCTACGACTAGTGTGAGAACGTCTGGAGGGGAGACTAGAGACTTTCCTATTAAAATTGGCCTACATCAGGGATCATCCTTAAGCCCTTATTTGTTTGACTTGGTTTTAGATGTTCTGACGAAACACATCCAAGAAGATATTCCTAAGTGCATGCTTTTTGCAGATGACGTTGTTCTCATAGCAGAGACAAGGGAAGAGATTAATTCTAAACTTGAGTTATGGAGAGCTACTTTGGAATCGAAGGGTTTTAGTCTGAGCAGGAGTAAGACCGAATATATGCATTGTAAGTTTAACAAGCGACAAGCTAGGAACGAGCTGGAGGTTAAACTTGGTGATCAGGTCGTATCACAAGTGTCAACGTTTAGGTATTTGGGATCAATTATACAAGATGATGGCGAAGTTATTAGAGATGTGGAACATAGAATACAAGCTGGGTGGTTGAAGTGGAGAATGGCATCAGGGGTTGTTTGTGATCGGAAAGTACCTGATAAACTCAAAGGAAAGTTTTATCGTACTGCTATAAGACCAGCGATTTTATATGGGAGTGAATGTTGGGCAATGAAAGGACAACAAGAACATAAAATTGGAGTGGCGGAGATGAGGATGTTGCGTTGGATGTGTGGTCATACACGAAGAGATAAGATCCGTAATGATCATATACGAGGTAGAGTTGGGGTGGCACCTATTGAGGAAAAAATGGTTGAAAATCGTTTAAGATGGTTTGGGCATGTGCAAAGGAGACCGTTGGAAGCGCCAGTTAGGAGAGTTGAGCAGATAGTTTGGAGCCCTATGAAAAAAGGTCGAGGAAGACCAAAAAGGACACTTAGAGAAATTATTGAACGGGATCTTTTAGTAAATGAGATATCTAAAGAGTTGGTCATTGATAGAGCTCAATGGCGTCGTGCGATCCATGTAGCCGACCCCACTTAGTGGGATAAGGCTATGTTGTTGTTGTTTTTACTCCTTGAAGTTGAACAGATAAATTTTGCAGGCAGATAATTTGGAAAATGGGTTAATGTTTTTCATTGAAATGTTAAACTGGGGGAAATTTTCAAAGTTAATCACACGCTAATCTACTACTCCCTTTCATCTTGATACTCATGCTTTATCTGAAGATTGTTGAGATTGGTTATTACAGTGGTATTGAGCATATGCCCCCCTATATCATTTTTTTCTCCTCCACCTCTGCCTCCTTCAACAGGCTTGAACCATCTTAGACTCTGCATAATGAGGAAAACGATGACCTTCACCAGGGATAGTATGTAGTACTTTTAGTTGGTTTTACCGCACATCTTGCTAGAAGATACTATACTACTACTACTACTACAATAACAAGTCTTATTCCACTATATGGGGTCGGGTACATAAATCGCACGGCGCCATTGAACTCTATTAATAACCAACTCTTTAGATATTTCATTCATCAAAAGATCTCATTCAATGACTTCTTTAAGTGTCTTTCTTGGTTTTTCTTAGCCTATTTTTATAGGACTTAATACCATATGCTCAACCCTCCTTGCTGGCATCTCCAACTGTCTTCTTTGAACATATCCAAATCACCTTAAGCGATTTTTTACCATTTTCTCCTCAATAGGTGCTATGTCAACTTTACCTCTTATACAATCATTATGGATCATATCTTTTCTTGTATGACCACACATCCATCTCAACATTTTCATCTCACAACTACCTCAATTTTTTGTTCTTCTTGTCCTTTCAATGCCCAATATTCACTCCCATATAATATCATCGGTCTTATAGCAATTCGATAAAACTTTCTTTTAAGTTTATTAGGTACATTCCAATCACAAACAACTTATGATGCCCTTTTTCATTTCAACCACTCAGCTTGTGTCCTATGCGTAACATCTCCATTAATTTCACCGTCATCTTGTATTACTGATCTTAACCTGAACTTTGACACTTGTGGTATAATTTGATCTCAAATTTTAACCTCTAACGTGCATATATTCTGTCTTACTCTTGCTTAGATGAAAACCCTTCGATTCTAAAGTACATCTCCATAAATCGAGTTTAATCTCTTCCCTTGACTCCAACATGAGGGCTATATTATTTGAAAAAAGCATGCATTTGGGGTTTTCTTTTTGGATGTGTTCCGTCAGAACGTCTAAAATCAGGTCAAACAAATAACGTCTCTTTGCTACAAGATACTATGTACTAAAAAAATAAAATCTCAACAGGGATAGTATTTATGGTGGTTATTTGATATTCCTATTAGTTGATACTCAACAATGTGTAGCTTAATTTATTCTCTTATTTATAAAGTGAGCAACTGTTATCATTCTTTCATGGAGTCAACAGTAGCCAGCAGGATGTTTTAATTTATTTTCTGCAAAGCATGCCTGTTCTTACTTTTTTTTTTTTTAAATCTAAATGTAAATCTAGGAAAAGGAAAATGCTGCGGAGGAACATAGACGAAATATTGCAGAATTCAAGAAATTTTTGGAGTCCTGTGATTTTGTGAAGGTAAATTTATTAAAATGAAGATGTTCACTTCTCTTGTCATGATTGTTTTGTTCTTGAGTCTTTTTCCTCATGATTTATCTTCTACTTTAGGTGTATAGCCAGTGGCGGAAGGTCCAAGATAGGTTAGAGGATGATGAAAGATGCTCACGTCTTGAAAAGATAGATCGCTTGGTTGTTTTCCAGGTATATTGCCTTATTAATAGTTGGTCATCGTTCATAATGAATCTGTATGCTGACATAGGTTGTTGCAGGACTATATTCGTGAATTGGAAAAGGAAGAAGAGGAACAAAAGAGAATACAAAAGGTAAAATCAAGTCATGATTATTGGTAGTGGTTCAGTCTATATTCTTATATTTCTTTTGTGGCCACAATATAGGATCAAATTCGACGGTCTGAAAGGAAAAACCGTGATGCATTTCGAAAATTGTTGGAAGAACATATTGCTTCTGGAACTCTTACTGCTAAAACACACTGGCGAGAGTATTGCGTGATGGTAATACAACTTTTTATTTATGATAATAAGCCAGAATGTGACAGGACAGAATTCATTTTCTTGTGTTCTCTGTTTCATAGGTCAAGGATTTGCCTCAATATCAAGCTGTTGCATCAAACACATCCGGTTCAACTCCTAAAGATTTATTTGATGATGTCGTTGAAGATCTTGAAAAAAAGGTTATGAAATTGTCATTTGAAGTTTTTATTTTATTTTATTTTATTTATTGATCAAGAGTTCGTTTTTAATGTTCATTGCTGTTGTAAACTAATATGATTTAGTATGCTATCTATACTAGTTTGCTGGCTAGTTCCATGATATTTCAAAGTTGCCTTTCTCTGCCCAATAGACCCACCTTTTGTATTTAAATCATGTTCTGATTACATTCTTCATATTTACCTTTGAGGATTTGCAACAGATGATAGCAAATTAAATAAATTATGTTCATTGATTTCCTGAGTTAAATGTTAGCCAAGAGGCCTTTGTATGATTTAGAACAAGTTTTGAAAAATAAGAATCTTCATATATTCTAGAGTCTTGAATTGAATTTTCTTTGGTGATCATGAGTTTGATAATGAACTATTAAATTTGAAGTTTATCATCACTTGATTGATGCAGTTTTGACCAAGTGTCTTAAAATTTAGTTGGTGTGATATGAAAATGCTTTATTTTGCAAGGATGACTCCTCAATGTACCGTGTTGTTTGTTTCTTTGTCTGATATAATTCTTTTGTTGACAGTATCATGAAGATAAGACACGTGTAAAAGATGCAGTGAAGTTAGGCAAGGTAGGCATTCTATTGGTCTTCCTTGTGTTTTACCTGTAGTTTGTGTTTGATGACCTGCCCACTTTCAAGCAGATTGCTGTAGATACTACAACAGCATTTGAGGACTTTAAGGCTGAAGTCTTGGAAGATGTTGGTTCCCCAGCAATATCTGACATCAATCTGAAGGTATTTTCCTTTCTCGTTGGATTGTATGCCATGTCATTTTGATTTCATTTCTTGCTCCTTAAATGTAAACCTCATAATCTGTGGGAGTAGTTTGCTCAAAGAAGCTCTGTGTAAGTCGCTGCCTTGGTGTCTTAGAATAAACTAAGGCTGTCACTGACAATATGTTTTGAAGTATCTAATGAACTTTTTTTTAGCCATAAAAAGTTGGAGAACAATCATTTTTTTTAATACTCGACTAAATAATCTTTACTGGGGAAATGGATTAATTTATTATTAACTTTGAGGACTTATTTTTAAATTTATTGTTCTTATTAAATAGTTATAAGCAACTTTTCTAATGATATTGAATTACTCAAATATGATAAAATAAAAATTACAGACTAGCATATACATAAATATATAATCTTTTTATCGAATTCTCCATCAGACTTGTGATGTCATTTATCAATTCCAGTAACATGGTATCATTTTTTGTCGTTATATGTAAGTTTCGGTTTAGATGTCAATGCAAGCTATACAGCTATGTAACATGTTTACGCCTCTGCAACATGTATTATTAGAATTTGATTCTTTTCTTTCTTTCTATCTATCTTGAAGCTTGTATATGAATATATTTACAATTTGATTCTTTATTTCTATTTTGAAGCTTGTATATGAAGAGTTGTTAGAGAGAGCTAAGGAAAAAGAGGAGAAGGAAGCTAAGAAGCGTCAACGCCTTGCTGATGAATTCACTAAGTTGTTATATACATTCAAGGTAAGTTAGGAGTCTTTCAATGACCAAATTCTTGTTTTGCATTGTTTCATTAAAGAGATTGCTATGAGCTTTATATCTTTTATAGGATATAACTGCTTCTTCAAAATGGGAGGATTGCAAGCCACTTTTTGAGGAGACACAAGAGTACAGGTATTCTATCTATTTCAAGTACTTGGCGTATGTTCATTGTATAAACTATATGGGAGAATTTCCCTTGATGTTTTCTGTTCTTGCACTTATTTATATAGGTCAATTGGTGATGAGAGATACAGTAGAGATATTTTTGAGGAATACACTACATACTTAAAGGAAAAAGCTAAAGAGAAGGAACGCAAGCGTGAGGAGGAAAAAGTATGTAAATTTGCTTAATCTGCCTATGCATTTGGTTTAATACTCTTTACATGTTTGATATGGTTGTTACTAGGAAGCACCAATATGTGTAAGTTCCTTGAGTATGTGTCAGATACGATGGGGTAGAAATATGGATGGGATACAGCTTTGTACTTAACTAACTCACATTGAATAATTGAAACTTATGATTACCATTTAGGAAATCGGAACTTTTCATTAAAAGCAGAACTCACCATTAGGGTATTCTGGTTGAAATTGCAACTTGATTTTGAGATTGATTTTCATCTTCATTTGACTCTGGTCAAAGTTTCTGTTCCTCTGTGAAATTGTGTCTGTCTAAATGGGTCTGGTTTTCTCTGTCTCTTCGTGTGGGTCTGATTTATACTTCTTGTTGAGTGGAGAAATGAGTTTAGATATATATACATATACATCTGGGTTTAGATTGATCTTTGTAATTATCGGTGAAAATTGTGTTGTAGTTAATTGTTGCTTGGGAATTGGGGACCTTCGTTGCCTGCATTATCTGCTGATTAAATTGTTAGTGCATCAGGTTTATTATGTAGGGTCAGAACATCTTTTTAATAAATAACTATTTGCAGGCCAAAAAAGAGAAAGAAAGAGAAGAGAAAGAGAAACGGAAAGAGAAGGAGAAGGAGAAAAAAGATAGAGAAAGAGAACGCGAGAAAGAAAAATCTAAGGAGCGACATAAGAAGGACGAAACTGATAGTGAAAATCTAGATGTAAGTGACAGTCATGGTTTCAAAGAGGACAAGAAAAAAGAAAAGGACAAAGAAAGGAAACATAGGAAGAGGCATCAGAGCAGCACAGAGGATGCGGATTCTGAGAAGGCTGAGAAGGAGGAGTCAAAGAAATCACGAAGACATGGTAGCGACCGCAAGAAGTCCAGAAAGGTAAATGATATATCTGTTTCTGTATATAATATTGTTTTTCTTAGTGTTTTCAATTTTTGAACATGGTTGAAATGGGTGGAACTATATGCCACTGTACTTCGCAGCATGCAAATTCACCTGAATCAGAGAATGAAACTCGACATAAAAGACACAAGAAGGATCACCGGGATGGTTACAGAAAAGCTGGTGGTTATGAGGAACTTGAAGATGGGGAGCTTGGTGAAGATGGAGAGATTGATTAGTTTGTTGCTAATCTTTTTACGTAGGTGAGATAGAAGAACTTCACCTGCATACTCGGAAAAATGTCAACTTTCATTATCCACATATATTTGTTGTTACTTATCTTCTCCGTAACACACTGGCGAATGTAGGATCATCCTTTATTTTCAAATGTAAAAAGAAATATTTTGGTACTTTCCCCGTGGTGTTATTCATTTGTCAGCGTCATTTTGTGCCAAGAGTGTTTTATATTTGTAACTTCAAAATTTGTCATAGAAGAAAGTTATGTTAGAAGGCAACCTGGATTGGATGTCCAAATTGTATCGGTAGCTTGCTTAGTTGACTTTGTTATAAACTATTTGATGAATTGGAAGTCCTCATTCATGTCAACATCACTGCCACTGGTATTATAGAATTTTCTGTTGACATTTTCCCATTATAAGCAGATAACTGACAAAAAGTGCTTCAGTGACCTGCATGTAATTCACCGTGGGACGATGACTAAGCTGTGCTTTTGTTGAAATGGTTATTTCCTTCCCATTTTGCCCAAATGTCCTGTTGAGGCTGTGATTTTTGGCGTGAGGTTTTCTTCCTACACATAAGAGGTTTTTATGTGTAGGAGAGAAATTAAAAATCGTTGGATCAGTTTGATTTAACAGTTCTCATTGTATAGTATTTTTTTTTAAATAAAAATTTTATAAGTATTCAATTAATTTAATAATAATTATAAACACAATAATAAATATAAAATAATAATTATAAATTTTATTTAACTTTTTTGTTTAAAAAATATTAAAAAAATACTGAATAAATGAGAATTATTAAATTAAAATTTAATAATTTTTTTTCTTCTATGCATAAAAACTTTTTATGCATAAGAGGAAAGTTTTACTCTTGGTATAGGTTGAATTTGTATTGCAGTTGGAAGGATATCCCAAATTTTACTTTGATCGTTCTTTTAATTTTCGAAGTGTACGCGAATATCTAACAAAGTTGTTGTGTTAGTTACACTTATCCACCGTAAAAGGTAAGGCAAAAAGGTGTGGGAATTAAGGCATGTTTGGTTATCCGGTAGACTGCCTTCAACGCGCGTTTATGTATTGAAAATCGATACTTCAATAAAATTATTGTGTTTGGTTTCGCGTTGTTCATCAAATTTAGAATCAATTTTTACCTCAGAATCGATTTTGTGGAGAAGTAGAACCTTATAGCTTCTCTTGAAAATCGATTATCCACAAATCATTTGCAGTCAAAATTTTTCATTGTTACCCCTCTTCATATGGACTTCAAAACAAAAGGAGAGAAAAATAGAATCACCATCACTCTTTTGTAAATGTATTGAAGGAGAGAGAGAGAGAGAGAGAGAGAGAGAGAGAGAGAGAGAGAGAGAGAGAGTTGCCAATGAAGAATTCTGTTGTCGTCATCGCCATTGCTGTTCCCGTGCCTGTCCTCGACCGGAGAGTGGAAGAAGAAGAGAGGTGACTGTTTGGTGTGGAGGAGCGTGACTGAAGCTACACGCGTATGGATAAAGCAAACATTAAAATACATTTGTTATAATTGAGAGGGAGGAGAACTGAAGTCTGAGACCGTGGGGGAGCATGTGGCATAGCATGTGTGGATGAAGCATTATATTTAATTATTGTATAAGAATTAAATATAATTGTTATGATTGCGAAAAAATTAAAAGAAACTCACAAAAAATTAAGGAAAATGAAATGTATTTTATTAAAATATTGTTATAATTTAACCTTTACTTGTATTATTTTTTATGTGAGTGTTGATCTTAAAAATAAATTTATTTCATTACAATATTCATAAATGTATATTTTAAATCAAATATTAGTACTAATAGTTAAAAATTAAAATATTAATATTTTTATTTGATAGACCACCAATAAAGATAAATAAAATAAAACAATATAATATTCATGTCCTATTTTAAATCACTTTTTTTATAACAGTTTCTAAATATAAATCACATTTATGCAAAATCAATTCTACTCAAAATTAATTCTGAAAATCAATTCTACTCAAAACTAGATTTATTCAACGAGTTTCCAAACACACGCTGAATGGCTTTGGCGACACCTTTGGGAAAAGCCAATGTCTTTTTTTTTGTTGGGTTTGAAAAAAAATGCCTAGCTAATTTGTTGTTATTGTTAATGTTATTATTTTTAGTTTTTGAGATTCTATTATAATATAAGAAAGAGATTAAAATATACGTGAGAATGAAAAGTTAATTTATTTTTTTAAAATTACATACAAATTATTATAAAAATAATTCATCATTGTATTGTCCGTCCCGAAGCTCATCTTTCAGATGGCTTCCATTTATATTCGCTCAAATTAATTATTCTCCACCAACGTGGCTTCCTGTATGTATTCATACAAAAATAAAGATGTGTTGGCTAAACGACAAAATTATTTGGAGGCCGAAATAAATTTACCACGTAGACTCTCGTGTCAACATACAAATGCTCAGGGGATGAATCAATGGAAGTTCAGCAAAGTTATACATTCAGCAAACCAAGAATTCTGAATTGAAGGTTTTGGGGACGTTGGTTTCAAGTGGAGGTCAAAGTCATATTTAATTTTTCTTAAATAAAAGAAAAAGAGGACAATTAACAATGAATTTTTACATACTTTACGCATTTATACGTTGTCAATTTTCATTTTCTCCTTAAAAAGTATCTGAGAAAGAAGAGAGGAGAAGGTAGCCCAGCAATTAAAACCGAAATTTTGGTGGTTATATAACTGGCAAATATTCAATGAATTCCGATACAATTTCATGATTGATGCATTCCCAAATGGCGTCAGCGATCTCAAGAGCAATATCCTTCACATGTAGCTCCAACTCGTTCCATTCACACATTGAATTCAATTCGTCCAAACTGATTCCATCTCTGGTCACTATGCTCCATCCTTTTGTTTTCTTGGAAACGAGCTTCCCCAGCTCGTGAGGCCCCAAGAATTGCTTGTACTTTTGTTCTCCGTTGTCTTTCCCTGGAAAGTTTGTGGCAATTTCTCTCACACAATCAAAAAGAAGCTGCTTTGTCTTCTGCAACACCCTTTTAGATTTCAGTACTTGAGAAACATTAGCTCCTCGATGCTCTCCCAATTTCCTCCTACCACTTTCTTTCTTAACTGTCTGAATAAATAATCCCCAGATGGCAGCTGATGACATCCACTCCTCTCTGATTTTCTTCTCTCTTCTCCTGACATTCTCATTAACTGCTACTTCTGCAAGATAAGCCCACAAAACGTTTAAAAACAAATATGATATGATGAAATAAAATCCTGTGTTGATAATAGCAATAAGCAAAAGAGACTTGCCACTTTGAGATAGTGGAGTTCTACGCGAAGGTATTTTGTGGAGTGAAACAGAGCCTACGCATCTCCACCAGTGCTTTCCGTTGTAAATGACCTGTTGGCTTTGTAAGGTAACCAAACTAATTCATATACACACACACACACACACACATATATATATATATATATATATTCCTGAACTACTCAAGCTTATTTCTTGGACGTAATGGTATGAAGGTAATCCATATAACAAAGGAAAAGAAAAAAATTGTACCTCTCTTGTCCAAGATGGCATGCATTTGAAGGTTGGCAAGTATCTGAAGAAAACGAAGGGTGATCTTTATGTGAAGATATAGAATTTTCTTGTTCATCAATCTCTGAGCATGAATTAAACAGAGTTGAGCTGCTGGCGGAGGAAAACCGATCTGTTTCCACAACAACATCACCAATTGTGGGAGTTTCAGGGACAAAAAGATCTTCATTTCTAATATCACCTTCCTTGGTTGTACAACCAGTATGGTTATGTGAAGCAATCTTCTTACAGAGAGACGTAAGAACTTTAGAAAATGGCAAGAGAAACTTTGCGTTCTTGTATAAGCAAGAATTGGCAGATTTATGGAGACTACAAGGTCTCTTGGAAAACCCTCTTTCCAAAAGGTAATTGTCGAGGACGAAAGGTTCTTGTTGCTCCTTCAGGAATTCCGCGAGTCTTTTCTGCTCCATGGCTGTTGCAGAAGCCATAGGAGGAGAGGAGGTTGAAGTCTGAAATCTGAATGAAGGGTTCGAAATTCGAATATGGAAGAAGATCGATGTTGGTTTCAAGTTCAGGTAATAGGGAATTAATTTGAGTGCGTGACGAGGTACAGAGAAATAAATATGGAATGGACAAATTATCTGTCGGTTTGGGAATTTATGATCCAGTCCCTCCCCTGTTCTTTTGCTTTTAAATTTAACTTATGGCTGCTTGTCTCTCTCTCTCTCACACTAACACACTATGCACTGTAGAAATGTACAAAACAGATCTAAGGATCAAATTAAACTAAACTAAATTGATAAAAATCAAGTAAAAATCGAATAAATAAGCTTTAGATCAATTTTTAAAATTATAAAATTTTCATTTTGATTCTTGTCGATTTGGCTGAATCATACCATATACAATAAAAGAATATATTTATATATATTATATTTATATAATTATATATATTTAGTTAAAAAAACATACCAAACAATTGTTGCACGCTTTCATATTATTTTAGAGTTGAAATTCTAATATATTATATTATTATATTATATATATATATATAGTTATAATTATAATATAATATATTATATTATCTTTAAATTCACAAAAAAAATTAGATTATGTTAAGAAAATTATTTCACATTTTCATTCCATCTTAACCAATTAAGTGTTGGGATAAAAGATGAAATTTTTGCTATCAAATTAATAATTGCAAAATCCCTTTTGATTAATAATTACAAAATTAATAATAAATTTTAACTTCCATTACATAGAAAAATTATTTGATTTGAGCAATACTTTCAGAAGAAAATTAGATTATGTTAAAAAAAATAGAAAAGTAAATATTGAACACTTGGTATTTGATAAAATTAAGATTTTTTTTTAAAAAATAGATAAAAGTGAGCATCTTTTTTTTTTAAAAAAATTTTTTTTAAGAGTATCAAACCGCTAAAAAAGATTGAACTAAATCGTTCAAAATCGAATCAAACTGTTAAAAAAAAATTTAAATAAGTCCAAAAATTAGCAAACTAACTTAGTTTGATTTGATTTTTTGATTTATATCTAAAACCCAATTGAACTGAATCTTTATACACTCTGATACACTCTAGAGAAATAATAACACTTATAACTAAGTCAAAAATCACAACTACTATGACTTAACATTTTATTTTACCTTTTGTCATAACATATAATTGACGTTGTCCCTTGGCTTTTTGTCACGACCTAACTTTTGTTGATTTTCACAATTTTTTTTATTGGAGATAATTTTATTAGACATTAAATATAAATATTTTTTTAACTAAAATTTAAACTTGAATTAATATTTTGTGATGGACTAATCTCTTTTATTGTTGGAATGCAACTTTATTCAAACTTATGACAAGTCAAATGTGTAAATGCTATAATTTGACTATGATTCAACCCTACCACTAGAGTCTAGGGTAGAATAATTGTTGCGATATATGTTTTGTCCAATAGTATAATAACAAATGGTCCCAAAATATTGTCATTTGTGAGAGCAGGAGGCCACCCATAACAATTTGCTAGTTCGGTGGGAGTAAGGTAGAGAGAGGATATGAAGTGAAATTCTTGAGACCATTCAATGATTGTGTGCACTTAAAAATGTATTTATTATTGTAAATAAGTTAATCTTCATTGGTTACGTATTTGGTATAAATTAATTTTTTTAAGATTAAATCATATTTTTATTTATTTTTGAAGGACTAACTTAATAATGATATGTATAGTTGTCAAAACCCTAAAATTGATGATGATTGAATTGGTCGAACCTAATAAAAAATAATGATATATGAATTGGCTGAATCAATTTATGTGAAGAATTTTTTAATTTTTTTATTTTATAATTAGGTGATGAAAAATTTAATATTTTAGACTAAGTCAATTTTAACGAAACTACTAATATATTAATATTTTATGAATTTGATATGAACGAATATTATATTAATTGATAATATTTCCTTGTTAGTTAATTTTTGTTGCAATTTTTTATTATGGAGGTTATTTTTGTGTAATTTGATATCAAATCTTATTTTAATTAAATTTGTAGATTTACATTTATAATTTTTAATTATGTATATTAATTTTGAATATTTTTGAAAGCACTACTAGTTCAACTAATCATAGTTCAATTATTACCAACTATTGACTCTTGAATGTTTATTTCTATTGATTCAGTGATTGATTCGATTTTTAAAATTTTGATATTTTGTAAAGAAAATTATAACATTTAAAGAACTAAATAAAAAAATTAAACTATTAAAAATTAAACAATTGACCTATATATTTTTTAGGAGCTAAATTATTAATATAGTGTATAATAGGAATACTTTCTTTTGTATCTGCACATAAGATTACTATTCCTTTCTCCCCACACTCTTTTCTCTGAACGCTAACTGGCATCGTCTTTCGGTCTCCTCCGTGGACTTTTTTCTTTTTTAAATATAATGACTAAAAGGCTCAAAATAAATCATATTAAAAAAAATTAGTAGCTCTAAAAGAAAAATAGAGATAGAAAATGAAAAAAAAAACCCTCAAAAAAACTTTAAAACCTATCAAGAGATTTAAAAAAAATATATACATTAAATTACCAACTAAAGGAGGTAAAACAAGGTATATCGCTAGAACATCTAAAGTTGTTTCATCTATCTTATCTTGAATCATATGAACAAGTGTTTGCATATTTTGACAATAAAGAGTTCCGTTTTTTTCAAAATCATTCTTGGAACTCTTTTAAAATATTGAAAGCCAAACAACACACCCAAAAGGAAAAAAAACACAGAGGGGATAAGAAATTACCACCTGAGAGAAAAACTACTGAGAGGATGTGAAAGAAAACCACTACTCAAGAGATCAAAGGGGACAAAAGTAAATCACCACCCAAGAGCGATCTACTCAAGAGGGACTAAAGGAAGATGAAAAGAGGTAGTGGCTATCCTCCTCCTAACCGCCGCCACCAAGAAGACCAAAGACAAGAGCAGTTTCAAATTTGGATGAGGAAGAAGAGAGAGAGTGCATTTTCTCTCAATAACCACCTCAAAATACTTTTTCTACTAATTTATGAGTTATTTTACTATGTGGACATTTGAATACAACGTAATAATACTGATTCTTACATTTTCCATCAGTTAGAATTATTGGTAATAGGAAAAAATAAAAAGAGAAAATGTATCTTTTGATTATTAAAAGATAGATATTTTAATTATCTGATTCATAAATTTTAAAAATACATAATTTTTTCTCTCAATTTTCTTGTTGTTTCACTATTTGGTCAAAAATAGTAAATGCTTCAAGAACTAGTGAGTAAGGAGTAAAAAGACTTTTGAGAATAAAATATTCAAGGACCAAATAATTAAAAGCATGATGAAGGCGAAGTATAAACAATGCATTTCTTGAAGTGGAAGTCTTGTATTTAATGTGACAAATGAAATGAAATGTTGAAAGCGTCCAAATGTGAAATCCAGCATGATGGAGGAGGGAGAAAGAAAAGTGGTGTGAAAAATAGAAATAATTGGATAAAGGTGGGGATGGAAACATAAAATTAAAAGCATGAGGATTTGAGATAGCAAAAGCAAAAAAGGAAACGACATTTTAGTTTAACCACTCTCACTTAAGGGAAGAATATCATAAGGGAAAAGGAATCTGAATACTCCAAAAAGTAGGTTTAGTCTTTTTATGGGACAAAAGTGGGTTTGATTTGATTAAATTTGTGATCCTGATTAAAGGAAACCCCATTCTAAATGATCTCCAAATCCAATATTATAAATCAAACCACAGTACAAGACAACAACACCCTAAAAGGGGGGAAAAATAATAATCTAGTGTATGATTTTTGCTTTATCACGGGCATTCATTGGATTTTGCATGCTTTCGTGGATGATAAATATTTCTTGCATTTTTTTGTTGTAGGTTCCGAATAATTTATATATTTTCAACCACTAGAACCTTGATTTCTCGTTACTTTACATTTTAGAGCAAATTATTGATTTCGACCTTAAAAAATTACAGATATTTTAATTTGATCTTTAATTTAGTTTTTTAAAAATTATATTTATGTTTATTTGATTTCTCTATTTAGCAAATGACATTTTAAAGCAAAATTTGAAATTTAATAACAAATAATTGTGATTTAGTAATAAAAGATCGAATGATAATTTTACAGAAACAAAATCAGTAATCTCCTCTGCATTTTTACAATTGGTGTGGACAATTTTGGCACTGCATTTTTGTTCGTTTTTGTTCTTTTCATTCTTACGGTGGGGGTTCCCGGCCCAAGTTGTTATTTGGGCCCTTAAGCCTATTATGAGCGTACGGAAAACTATAATCGGTATCAATGACATTTGTGGGCCTCAAATTTACCCATATTTTTTATGGACCCACAAGGTTCGAATGCGACTACCCCTATCTACCTGATCGACCTGTAAACAAGAATTTGCTGCCCTCCATCACCCAAAAAATAATAATAATAATAGTAATTTTCTGCCCTCTAACTTCAAGAACTGTTTTGTCTCCACCACCCCCCCCCCCAAAAAAAAAAAATTTAAGAACTGTTGATCAAGCAAGGGTCTCCCTCCAGCAGTCCCCAGTAGTCACAAGATGCAGCCCTCACCTTTTCCTTCATCTTCTCGTTCATCTTCCCCATTTCTCTTTTTCTCCTCTCTTTCATGAGAATATTTTTCTCTTCTTTTTGTAGGTGTTTTTCCCTCTCCCTTAGAAGAGTTTTTTGCAACTTTGATTTGTTTCCCCTCTCCTTTGATTTACAGCTTCAGGGACTTCGTCGTCGGCTAGGGTGAAAGTAAACTATGGTTGAGGCTCACGGTGGATTACTAAATGGCGTTGCAGAAAGACCAACTCTGATATAGGGTTTAGGGGGGTATTGCCTCTATTTAGACTTGCTCTGATTTAAGGTTTAGAAGTGTATTGTCTCTATTTTGTCTTCTAATTTTGTTGTGTAGATTTGGTATTATTTTAGAGTGTATTGTCCTAAATCATATATCTTATTATTCTATAAGTTTAGGTTTGTAACATATTAGTTGATTTTTAGATTCTGAAAAATCTTATGTAATTCCAATTTGATACCATTTTAATAGAAATGTTTTTCATTATGTCCCAAAAAAAACCCAATGAAAGAGGGAAAAAATGGGTTGAGAAAGAGAAAAAAAGAATTTTAAAGAACAACAAAAACCAAGTGAACCAATGATGAAAGATGCGAGACATAATATCCATTATTAGAAAGAAGAGTAAGGTCATTTCACTGATTAAATAAACAATAAAGAAATATATGGATCGATTCATATGAGATATTGTTGTTGTCACGACCCGTTTTCTGGGCACATGACCGGCACAATGATGAATCTCTCATCACTGTAAGCCTTCCGATAAATATGTCAAATTTTCTTATCTGAAAATCATAGAGATGATTTGCATGTAATCATAGATTATCAATTTAAAATACATTATTATACTGACATACAAGTCAAATGTCGAACCCCTGAACTAGATGTCCTAAACGATTACAGAGCAACATAATCTATAACAGAAGAGAGGTCTACCCGACAACGGGAAGGTACAAAGTGATCTACTCCTCTAGCAGATATTCTTCGATGGCAACCTGATCTGAACAAAAAGGTTGTACAAACAATGTGAGCTTTTAAACTCAATGAGCGAATCGGCCTCGCATTAATAAAATTCAAATACATTACCAGTCATGCAAGCATATCCAAAGGCTCATACTCAACCAATAGACAGAAGATAAAAATTTATCCAATTCAACAAACGTTACTAGTACTCGTCAATGGCAATATATCCCGGAGAGCGCACACAGGCCGGCTCACCAATTATGTATATTTCCGCCATGACGCACAACATCATCCTCTTACATACAAGATAAAAATTCATCCAATTCAACAAACGTTACTAGTACTCGTCAATGGCAATATATCCCGGAGAGCGCACACAGGCCGGCTCACCAATTATGTATATTTCCGCCATGACGCATAACTTCATCCTCTTAGCTAGGGCGCCTCACGGATTTATCACCAATCCGGGCTATATCCCTACTGAGTGAATCGTTGTCTCCACACTCATTGGTCAAGACACCCTGTCAACCGGGTTTTCCGCCTTGCCGTGAGAGGGGGTACTGTCCCGCTCAATCACAATCAATAGCATTTCATATCATAATCAGAAGCTCAATATAATATTCATCCATATAACAGGTATAGTATATTACTATATTATGGATTTTATAAACCACATATCAAGATAACAATTAATCCATTTTTGAAAACATTCAAACTTCACATCATCATAAGATACTTATTTCATTTTATCCATACTTATGGATTAATTATCTCATTTAGATTCGTCATTCTGAATCCAATTTCCCCCTATGAATCTTGGGAGTGTCCTACGACATACTTTTTATCACCAGTAATGCTAAAACTCTATTAAAACGGGGTCGTTTCACTCACCTGGATTCCGTACGAGCATCGCTTCTCTAAGTCATTACAAACAAGAGTTCTCAGGTGAATTTCGGTGTTCTGCTACGGAGATTTTCATGAAAGATTAGAGAAAATACGTTAGGATTGTTTTCGTACAGATACTGTTCATATATACGGTTACTGTTCATATATACGGTTACTATTCATACGGTCACTATTCATACGTACGGTCACTATTCATACGTACGGTCACTATTTATACCAGAAATAGAGAATACAATCTGTAAAAGAGTACACCAGGTAAGTTCCCAGGAAAGAGTGGAGGGTCACACTGGACACACTTAAAAACCAGGTCTTTCCTTAGCCAGAACTTTCCTAGACATGTATTCTTCACAGTTTACATTCTATTTCGGTAATCAGAGAATCAAAATAACATATAAACAGCTAAGGACAGTTTTTCTGATGTGGAAGATCAGCCAAGGCCGCAACCACAGAGCATACTTAAGAAATTAACTTCTAAAATTTGAAAGACATAGAAAGGGCATAGTATCCTTACCTAAGCTGAAAAGGAAAGGCCCAAAATCTCAGAGGCCTAGCTTTGGAGTAAGAGAAACTTAAGGAGAGAAGAAGAGAAGTTGAAAGTGTGAGTTTAGAAGTGAAATGGAAGGGCCTATTTATAGCAAAAGTCAAGGGTACTATTTGATACTATGCGCTAATAAAATATTTAATTTACTATTCATGAAAATGATATTTCTAATAATGCAGTTACTGTGCACCTCTGGAAATATTACTATTGGAAACTTAAAAGGGAAAAATATCCTTTCACCTTAAACCTTTAAGTTTCTTTTCAATTCAGTCCTTTCACTTTAGTCCCTAAGGGTATTTTCACACATAAAACGTCAGTTTCTCCTACGAACTTCTTTCTAGTTTTCTCTTATGACCAAACAACATCTAGTACTTGACATTTCGATTGTATAAATGAACAGTATCATATACGTAAATAGTATTATACAGGTGAATAGTACCGTATACTGAAATAGTAACAGTAGTTTGTAAACAAATATTTATATTTTATTTTTCTTGGGTATTACAGTTGTACTCGTTAATTATCCTTTTCAGAGTTAATGTGATACAATATGATCCTAGAATTCATTGTCGAAATTGTGTTTGATTCGCGTTATTATTAGGTCAAAAATTCCTCGTAAGTTCGAAGGAACTTGCTTACGAAGAAAGCAGAAGACACGAAACAGAAGGCAAATGCATGAATGTTAGTGTACACTATATGGTCAAATATAAGCAACAAGAAGGCACCAATAGGAGAATAACACTTCCCGTATGATTATATCGCTTTTCTTTTCTTCTTTCATTTTTCCTTTATCATCGATCAACTTTTCCACAATGATTCCAAGTGGATTCCATGGGGCTGCAAATCTGAAATCCAAATTCATTCCTTGAATTTGGATAGAAAAACGATCCTTCCATGACTTCAGTGTGCATGTTCTTTATTTGTTTTACG
Source organism: Biancaea sappan (assembly GCA_037074585.1). Lineage (NCBI taxonomy): Eukaryota > Viridiplantae > Streptophyta > Magnoliopsida > Fabales > Fabaceae > Biancaea > Biancaea sappan. The sequence continues at coordinate 27,832,519 of CM073498.1, forward strand.
TCAATGATTATCAGTATATATGGATATCAAGTTATTTAATACGCATTTATATGTATAATACATTCATGTTGACTATACTTTGTTGAATCTTATGGGAGACTCCCATCAAATACTATTTTAAATGAATTTATTTCTTAAAATATCTAATAATCTCGACATACAGATTTCACTCTGAACTTTTCCTAACTTTCGGTTGTTCTTAATAAAGTGGCAATATTGTAGCCACCAAATATTCTTGATTAATTCACTTACATTATTAAAGCTGTCAACACGTACACGTGCAATTCAAAGTCACACTTAATGGATGGACCTTAGACTCCCAAGTGTTGCATATGTAATGTAACACTTACATGTACTCACACTATATTTCACCAAACATGAACATATCAATGGATGAATAGCTAGGAAGGAAAATCATGAAATCAGTACTTTGAAAAGTTTAATTAATTATTGGCAAGTAAACTCAGAAATTAAAGAGGGATAAGGAAACAACATATCAATCAGATTAAAGGAAGCAATTATATCCACATATCATTCTGAGTATGGCATAATAGAACCGACACAGAATAAAGGGACTTAAGTGAAAGAGCAGGCAGCTTCTCTAGTTTATACTTTTAGCTAGCTAGGTAGGCAGCAAGATGACTCCCTCCTAACCCTAATTTCTTTTGTTCTTTTTGGTCCACCACTACTTCCGAATTATATATATAGCATTAGTTCCCAATCTTATCTATGCTACAAATTGGAAGTTTCTTGATTAATTAGGTCCATGCACAACCCGAAAATGTATATATTAATAACTTAAAAAAAATGGTTCAAAACCACAAAGTAATAAAACCTTTTTTTTAAAAATATAGTAGTCTCATTTGATGGTGGAGTCTGAATATATGGCTTCAATTCATGCTATTTTAGAAAGTTTTAATCAAGGAAATATTGTGATTAACTTGAAAGAATCATTTGGGTACTGATGATTAATGGCTTTTAAAAGAAATCAAGGGGCGATTTATCATATATGCCAACTTCGCGAGTATATAACGAGTCAAGCTTCAAAGGGTTCTTTTAATTTCTTTTACCCTCGGAAATATAACAATGTTTTCAATATGTGTGTATATAAATTATGTGAACTTATCTATGGATTACTTTAGTTGCCGAGACTTATATTATCCCCTTAATTGAGGCCATTGAGAGAACTGTAAAACCATTAAATTAATGTAAGGTATGATTAAATATGATACAGCTAGAGAGCTCACTGTTTTTAATATCTACATTTAACTCATTTTCTTATATATATATATATATATATATATATATAGATTTTTTACAGATATTCTTTATTAGAAATAATTCTCGAGGAATTGTCAACCAGTAAACGCGATATATATGAATGACAGATAAAAAGTACATCATTTAATTATACATAAAAAAGTACTTCATAATATTTGATACAGCACTATAATTTGTTTGGTTTACTATAAAAGGCTTACAGAAAGGAAATTAAATGTTGCAATTTGATCGATAAATATTAACAAAGACAATTTCAATTTTAAATCTATTAAAAAATAAAATCCTATCTGACGTTTTGGCCAAGATATGGAATTATTTTTTCTCAACTTTTGACACGTGGAGAATGATTGAGACCCTAGGCCAGGCTTTAGGGGGAAGGATCATAGGAGTTATTTATCTTTTAAGAAGGTACTTATTCCTAGTTTCTAATATATATTGTAGTGTTTGTCTAAGCTATTTAATCAAAATATTGATTCTATTCTAATTAACAACAAAAACAGTTTTTTCTGCAGTAGGAAACGAACATAAATTTGGAGTTTCTACTTTAAAGTAGAAATAGAAGCAGAATTTTTTTTAAAAAAAAATAACTTACCTAAACCTATTATTTATCATCACTACTTCTAACTTTTTTTCTTTTATCTGTCCTCTTAATATGCTTAAATACATGAAATTTTAAGTACTTTGGTAATATTAAAAGATACTATTTGTAAAATATTTGTCAAAAACAAACTACTTCTTAAATATTGATGAAATTAAAAGCCTATCAAATGAATGTGTCAAACACATTACATCTCCCTCCTTCTATAATTTTTTTTTTCAAATTCAAATTAAACATAAATCTACATAAATCGCAAAACGAAGTCTAAATCTGAACAGTGACAGGAGCAGCTAGAAAAGTAATTTACATCACATGATTAGCAAATTAAGCGTCATTCACATGTGTGGGTCCTAGGTGACATTTTTGTCCGGACGTTCTTTTCTATCTTTAGTTCCTTACTTATCCCATTTTCTCGCGCACTCTATTTTATTTTTTTGGCCCCAAGGAGAGAAAGACAGAAGGCACTATCCACCAATATATATATATATATATATATATATTAATATACATAGTCCACTAATTAAGGTCTTAGTCAAGTCTACATTTGAAGATTTTTTATCAAAAGAAAAAAAGAAAATGAAAGAAACAAAGTAGATATATGCATGGCATTACTTGTTTGGCTCACAAACATTGCTACGTATTTACATTGAATATGACTACAAGAAGATTCCAAAAGAAGATACCCTCGCAAAAAACTCAAGTGCAATTTTTAATTATATCTTTAGTATTAGATTTTTCAATTAGAAAATTATAAGCGTATAATTTTTTAATTAGAATACAATAAGTATATAATGTTTAAAAAATAATTACATAATTTTTATAACTCAGTATTGTATTATTGCTTTTTTTTAAGAAACTATTTATATATGTTATTTTTAGTGAAGAACCAATAAACAAAAGTTTTAACGAATAACTCTTATCCCTAATTGCATAGAGTAGTCCATTAATTACATTTTGACTCCAGCATATCTGTGTTACGATTAAGGTATTTTTACTTTTTATCTTTAATTCTAATCGTTCAAATTAAAATAAACAATTAATCATATTGAAAATTGCACTCTACTATTATTGCAGAGGATCCAAGGCAATTATCCCCAAATAAATTCTTTGTCATAATTTCATAGGGCACTCCATCAATTACTCTGTGCTCCAGGCAGTTGAAATTGGACACGGATCCTTTACTATAAATTAGAGAGTTCAATTTTTTTTTAGTCATAATTTTGTGACTTTTAGCCATAATTATAACAATTGTTAAAAGTGTTATAAAAATAACCATAGTAAAAATCACAAAATCGTGGCTAAAAAGAACTAAATTTTCAAACTTACAGGAGCTGATTCAAATCTGTTGAAATTAAGATGTCTTTTCACAATTTATCTTTATTTCTGATAATTCAAATTAAAATGAACAATCACAATAAAAACCACACAATATAGTTATTACCGAAATCCTTAGGCTTTAATGTATTACCTTCTTTTACAAAGCTAAGCTATACATCTCTCTCTCTCTCTCTCTCTCTCTCTCTCTCTCTCTCTCTCTCTCTCTCTCTCTCTCTCTCTCTCTTTCATACACACGCACAAAAAAATAAAAAAAAAAAAGGTAGATGACAAGAGGATCATGAAAAAGTAGACCATTAGTCTTTACATTTTACTTCCAAGTTCCAACAACGTGGGGCTTCTCGAAACCCACTACGTAGTACATTGTGTGGTCCTAAGAAAGAAGATAAACAAGTAGGCATGCAAGTGCCAATATTAAAAGTTTCGCTAATTCATTGATCGATTGACATTTCATGCAGCCATCATGCACCCACTTCCAACTTCCTACGACAAACACATATAACTTTTTCTAGTTTCTACTTCATTCACAGCTTTATTATCTAATATAGTAAAGCTGCACGACGTACTTATATCATATATATATAAATATAATGTCTTTCACGTTTTGCTGTTTTGTTAATGGCTGGCCTATTGGGAAATATCGGAATGCTGCATGTAGCCTAAGATCAAATATAGATCCGAGAGTCTGGCCAAGAGGGCCACGGATTCCGATCTCAGCCGTTCATTGTCCAAGCACACCAGACGGTGTTGATGCACGGCCAAGCCCAGCCGGTTTTTGAGCTGCCGGTTTTCGATTGTGAACTTGTTCACTTGGTTCGTCAGGTTCTCTAAATGCCTCTTCTTTCTCCAGCGGGACAGCCGGGCCGATTCCCTGTTCGATTGCTTGCGCTTGCGCTTTTTCTCGTCCATCGAGTAACAAACATCCTGGTTTGACGACGACCCTTGCGAACCGGAGCTCGGGCTCTGCACCGCAAAATCTCCGTCTTCTGATTGAAAAAGGGACAAAAGCTCCTGTATATCCCCTGCCGTTAGTACGGTTTCAAGAACCGGAGGGAACTGGAGCGCTTCTTCTTCTTCGTGGAACAACATGCTTGCACTAAAAACCGCTATTTCAAAGAGTGAACCGGAGGGAGGGAAGAAAGGGAAAAGGGAAGAACTCGAGGAGGGGTGGTGGGTATTTAAGGAGGAAGAGGATGGATACGTGGGGTCCACGAGAGCAAAAGATTTTGGAAAGCTAATTAAGGGCACATTAATTTATTCAAAAGAAAAAGAAAAAAAAAAAGAAAAAAGAAAGGAATTGAATTCAGATGTACGTATGGGTGTGAATGTTTTAGTGAAAACAAATGTGTCAGGTGGCATGGTGGTGGTGGTGGGGGAAATCAGACAGTGATGAGGCTTTTCTTTTTTTTCTTTTTCATTGTTTTTTGGGTTTTTGCTTTTTATTAGGGTAAGAGAATATGGGACCCTGGGCAAGATTAGCTTTAGCTTAATGACGAAGAATCTTACCAAAATATGTAAACAACAAAAGGGATTAGAAAGTTACTGGAAGCGGACACAGTGCGTGTCCCCAAGTGATTTCGGAAACCCACGTAAAGATGAAAAAGCAGTGAAAGTTGCGGCCCACACATCTCATCAACATATTAAGGAAAAGAAATTTTGCAAGGTGAAGGTGAAGATGAAGAAGGACTCATCATGAGTGTTTAGGCTATGTTTGATGTATGTTTAGACTATTTAAAACTTGTTAGGACTTCAAAGATCAATTTTGAGCATAAAATTAGTTATTTAACCAAACCAAAGTTTTTATAGCTAGACTGGTCATTGAATTGGAAGGGATATCGATTCAAGGTTTAATGGTCGAATTGTGGTTGAACCAGTAGTAATTAAAAAATTAAAAAAATAAAATATATACATAAAAATAGTGAAATAAGTTATTTCAAATGACTATATAATTATAATTACATATCAATATATCATAATTTATATATGTGCAAATGTAAAATTAATTAAAAATAATATTTAATATTCAATTACACAAAAAGTGTTTTAACAAGATAACATATTCAAATAAATATTTATAAGTAACAACAAAAATAAACCAATTAATCAAAAAAAGTATCATTTATCAATTATTACTTTATCAATTGACTCTATAATTGGTTAATTTTTAATTTCTTCAACATCTAATAATAAAATAAGAAAAACAAAGTGACCAAAATGACCCAAAAAAAAAAAACAAAGTGACCAAAAAAAAAACCGGTTAGACCAGTGAACCGGCTAGTTTGGCCGGTTCATTCAAAGCCGGTTCAACCGGTTTTTAAGAGTTAACCGGACCAGACAGAGGACTAGTTTTCGATTCAACCAGTTGAACCGGCCGGTCCGGTCTGGTTCTGAAATCAGTGAACCAAACATTCATTTCTCCTCTCAATGTTTAAAAATAAATAAATAAGCTTTCATTTGCGTGAAGCAATATTGTACTTACTTTTACATTGATTTAAAATCAAACTCGTCTAACTCCTATCTAAATACATTTGATTCTGGAACAATTTGATTTTAATTAAAACCAAGTTAAAGTTATTTCATGTAAACCGGAGTTTGAGAAAAAAAAAAGTAGTTTGAAGAGAGATATGAACATCAAACCAAATAGTTATTTTTGTGTTTAAGATCGTGTTTTAGAGTTTAAAGTGACTTTTAAGGTGGAACATGAAACCGAAAAGACATTTAATTAGTTGGTGGAAATTAAAATCGTCGCTTATCACGCCTCCTCATTTTGCCTAATAATTCTTTCCCTCCTCGCCACCTCACGTCCTTCATTATCATTCATAAAGCTACCCTTTCATCAATTTTCAAATTTAGGTTTACGCAAACTTTGTTAAAAATCGGGAAATTTTATGTTCGCTTCACACATGACCAGATTTTTCTTTTTTTTGGTTAATTCTGGCTCCCTCACATGAGCATTTGTCTTATTCAGGTTATGATGAACTTCATCAATTTGAAAAATTTAGATCCATGCGTGCACACTTATTGTGTATGGAGATCATGCAAATGAAAGTATGAGAAGTAAAATTAGACGCATATTGTAATTAATATTGCAATCGCTAATTAATCTTCTCTTTTCGTACATTCTTGAAGAATTCGCGTAATTTTTAAAGCACGATATCTTACAAGCTAAGGGAAGGGCTCGCCATGTAAAGCTCTACTTCCAAATATATTTGATTTTCCAACTTGGCATAAATATCGGTCCTATGCCTCTTCAAATTATTTGGAACATAAAAGGAATACATATGAACAAATTAATAAAAGTGACTGATTAATTCAAAGTTCGTGGACATGTATATATATATATATATATATATATATATATATAGACACACACACACTCACATCAAGTATACGCTTACAGAATGTAACTGCTATGATGAACGTTGCTTTTTTAACTAGCTTTACTCACCAAATATATATAAACAACCCTAAACATGGCACAGATTCATAGGTATTAATACGTTGTGGTGTTAAAAAAATATAGTGAAAAATGGAAAGGAATATTCTTGAGGGTAGTTTTCTTGGTTGAGGAATCGTTTCGTGGGGCAGTTGGTGTGGGGTGGACCTAGGGGCAATTAAGTATAAAAGCAAATGTGAGTGGAGGATAACATGCAAATGCAATCCTTCTATACATTGCCATTTTTGTAAACGTTGATTAGTGTGCTAAAGTTGGTTGCATGTGCCTGCAAGTAAATTTTAACAGAAAGAAGAAATATAGCACCGTTTTGATATATATATATATATATATGCCTCTCGTCATATATATATATCCTTTCTCATGTTCTTCAACACTCTATATATGCACTATGCACAATGAAGTGTTTTACTTTAGCAACTGCACTGTGTACTCCTTTTCCTTTTAACTTCCCACGCCTCTTGAGAAGGTGGCAGAATTGCCAGTTTACCATCACATCTCATCTTGTACATCAGTATTAGTGTTTGGCCGAAATGGGTTGTAGTCGTTGTCCTCAAAATTATAATATTCAAGTTGCAATTTTGAAAGAGTAAATCACTAAATTGCACTAAGTATTTAAAATTACACAAATTATCATTTTACTTTAAAAATATACATGCATTTCTCTTCCTTTGTAACTTAAAATACACTATATTTTAGTTTATTTTTATATATATTTTCTATCTAAAAAAACCTGTTATATAATGTTTTTTTTTAACGTTTAGTAACTAACTTTTTTTTTACTAAAATATTTTCTATTAACATAAGGACATGACATATTATATACATTTCTTTTCGTTGCTTTTCTATAATAATATGTTACAACTATTATATTTTCTTGTGTTAAAAAAAGCTCTTTATACTTAGGTTAATGAATAATATTTTAGTAAAAAATATTGGTATATATTGATCAGTTATCAAACATTAAAAGAAAAGACTGCAATGAATTTTTTAAAACAAAAAAAATATAAACTTGGACTGTAATACATCAATTTTATATTTATAAGGAATGAAAATGTATATTTTAAAAATAAAGGGGAGTAATATAATTTTAAATACTTATAAGGTAAGAGTGTGTAAATTACTTATTTTAAAAGGATCTTGGAATATTTACTGCCGGGGCCTTGCTGTTTCAGAAAAAGAAAACGGTTTTATTCTAAAGAAAAAGGGGGGAAAAGAAGAAGAAAGAAAACTGAATTGGTGGAAGAAGGAAAAGCTTGTATTTAATTAATTAGTAGATGATAAAATGAAAGGAATGGGTGAAAATTGAGAATGAATGTATGGTTTGAATGCGTTGTCAATTTCCCACTTTTCTCTCTCCCTATGGTATTTATACTCTTTGCCTTTCCGTTTCCACCAAGCACATCTAATTATATAATATTCATATTTTTTTAATTTGTCACTCAACATAAATAGTGTTGGTAGAGGTCACATCGTAGTGTTATAACTATATTTAATTTTAATATATATATATATATATATATATATATATAATACAGATTAGATGATAGAGGATGAAGATACAAATATATCATAGGGACAGTTGGAATGTGGGTAGAGTCATCAGCTTTTGAAGAAAATATGGGCGGAAGTAAGGCGCCTTAGATGTGTGATATTATTAATTTATTATAGTATATTTTGTTTGATGATTCTTCATTAATTAAATTATTAAAATACGTACTAGACATCAAGCAAAAGAACCGAATGAGTGTACCGACCTACCTACGTTATGTATAACTCTCTCAGCACGGCACTGAACTCCATCAATAACTGCGCGAATAACGGAGTGTAGGTCGGTGGAACAATTATTATAAAATTATCTATCAATTTATTAGTAAGCTTGTTTTTCAATCAAGTCGTTGTAGTATAGTGGTGAGTATTCCCGCCTGTCACGCGGGCGACCCGGGTTCGATCCCCGGCAACGGCGCTTTTTGTTTCCTTTTTTTTTCCTTTCCTTTTTTGTTTTTTCTTTTGCCTTTAATTATAACGGTCAATGTTTTTTTTCTCCTTGATTGGGCTTTAATTAATATACCTCTGATGAATGGGCTCACAAAAGTGGCTTAAAGGCCTTTCTTCCTTGCCGGCCTCTTTGTTCTTCCCTCATCTCTAGCTATCCACCATGCCCGTAACTACATATTACAAATTTCCTCAATTCATCCTATCTAATTCGTTAAATTTTTTTCCCTCCAATTAATCTGATTATTTATATATAACTGAGTCAATCTAACTTATCCATATTGATTTGGATTGAACTGGATGATTTTTTGAGAAAAAAAGTGTTCAAATTTTTTAAAGTTGGATATTAAATTTTTTTTTTCAAATCTTAACAATAAAAATAGAATTTTAACCTAAGGTCTATTTAATTTTTAATGTTTTTAAAAATAAAAATATTAAATATATATACTATATATAAAATATAAGTATATAATTAATTATGTAATAATACATATATATATATATATATATATATATATATATATATATATATATATATATATATAGACACACACGTTTGTGTGTGTATACAGTTTGAATTAGATGGTTATTATAGTTATTTAGCAATCAATCGAGTTAAGTCTTGATAGATTTTAATTGGATCAGATTGAATTTGTTAAAATTGGGTACAAACATTTTTTAACACCCCTAGTTGCTATTAACAATAGAATTTGAGATGATCAGTTAGAACGTAGTATTATTAAACATGTTAGCCCATCTTGACCACAAGTTTCAAATTGAATATCTAAAATTGTCCACCATGACTTATTGGCCTAATTAATCCTTTTTCTTTTGAAAAAAAAAACAACGAATTCCAAGTTGATCAAATCCCTTAGAATTAAACATAGGAATAATTAAGTTTCACAGCAAGAGTTGAAATGATAATATATATGGTATTACTGGAATTGAAATAGATTAGTACTCAAATATTCATCTTCTTCTGGGGTCTAGTGGACATTTATTCCTCCTAGCCATTATGCGCTTTGGTGTAATCTTCTGTCCAATTATGGATTCCTTGTTGAAGATGTTCAACGATTTTTTTTTTTTTGGAAAGTAACTTTCCCACTGCAGCAACAGGATGATCAAGATTCCAACCGACAGCATCATTCAGTTTAATGGACGAAGGACAAGCCTTTTACGAATTTTTTAAAAGCAGCTTTAGTCCAGCCCCTTGATTTTGATTATACATCTTGCTTCAAGTTTTTTTTTTTTTATCACGTTATAATTCGCAGGACAAGCATAACCTATAATTAATGAATCCTGCAAAGTGCTAAAGATCTTAAAAGGCTTTTCAAATAAAAAAGACCACGCAGGCTTTTCCACTTTATTTTCATCCTTCACATCTTTTCTCTATGGTTAAAAAAACGGGAATTCAATTTTTAAACGGGACTTCATCAAAGAGAACCGTTGAGCGGCATATATATTTAAAAACGGCATAAATTTTCGGCAAAACGCAGGCATAAATGTGTCTTGCCAAACAAAGAGAAATGGACTATATATTGCACTAGTATTAAGCTTCATCTAATCTTTAAACACCCATTCATATTTCGTTCTCGATTGTGTATCATATTCAAAAGATAAAGTACAACAGGAAACCTTAATTTCATTTTATGATCCTCCAAAATCATTCTGAAACATAACCTTTAAGAGTACAACTCCCGTACTAACCCCAAAATACACGACTTACCCAGAAAAAGATGGAGGAATTCATTTTGGTTATAGTACTGTACTTGTCTGAAACTACATATATTTAGGGTTGGCTAACAAGGCCTGCACACTGTTGCTTGGTTGAACTCTAGGTCCGCGGCTGGTGGTGGCAGCACCGTCGTGGCGGAGGTTTCCGTCGTTGAGGATCAACGGCAAGTCATTATGTCGTTGGAGATCATCTTTAGTGGCGACATGTATACAAGAGCAAAGTTCCAAGGATGAAAAGAAAGCTGTGGTGAGAGTGTTAAGGAACCTCATCACTACCCCATCAGGCTTTGGCCCCTCACTCGACTCCATAGAATTTAGCAATTAGCATCCACACAAGGAAAGAAAGGGGGGGGGGGGGGGTGGAGAGAATACATATCAAATCTTGATTATTTAGTCTTCATAAATACATGTATAGAGTTGGAAATAATTAATAGTTTAAACAAATATAGTCTAAAATGCTAATTAATATAAGGGGTATGTGAAGTATACTAGAATTGTCTCCCAGGGCATGCAGCCTAGAAATCATCTTCACCGCCTCGCATGCGTCTCTTCTCTCTGTCTCTTTGATCTGGACAAAGGATGCCGACTGTTTTCTATTAACATACCTCATTAACCCAGAAAAGAATGATTAAAAAAAAAAGAAATATCCTTACAAAAAGAAGCGGATTCACTCTTATACTTAAAAAATATAGGAGGTTTATATTCTAACATAAATCGTTGATATACATTTAATTGTTTATATTTTTCTTCTGTTTTCTATTTTTTAAATTTTTAAAATTATATTAGATATTAATCAATTTGATGATCATTGACTAATATCGAATGATCAGTAAAATTAAAAAAAATATAAAAAAAATATAAATTATTAGATGTGATACATTTAACAGTTCACATTAAAATAAGAGTCTCCTATACTTTTTAAATATAAAAGAGAATTTGTTTCCTTTACATAATACATGAGAAAACCAAGAGTGAATCAGAAAAAATAAAGAAAACAGAGTAAATGAAGTGTGATGGATGATCGGATAAATGGCCTTGTGTATATATATATATATATATATATATATATATATATATATTATATAGAGATGTAAGAATTTTTTAGCTAAACTAATTGGTAATTTAGGTGCAAACGAGTTTAACTTCTTGATGTAACAGAATAACGAACTTATCTAACAAAAAGTTAACCGTACAACTGTCACAAGGTGTGCTGCTACCAGGTATCCTTCCTCACAGAAACTGATCATAATTATTATTAATTATTGTGACAATAATGCAAAGAAGCATTACTTTTATAAATAATGGATCGAGCATGACTGTGACTACTCATAAGGAGCGGAAACGGAAAATAACTGAAACAATGAAAGGAATATGCAAGGATGGGAATGATGAGAAGAAAAGTGGGGAAGTGCGTCCAATCATGGGTTGCCATGTGGACTAAATGGGCCTGCCCACAAGATTACGACTCCATTTCCACTCATGCTATAATATATAGTACATTAAAATTGGAGTTATGTCTGACATTTATTCAACATCTCTCTATTTTTCTCCCCTTTACAACGGATCATCGTACCTGAAAGCTCCTCTTAGATGAGTTGCTGCAAGTTCTCAAATCTCGATTATGTTGATGAATGATGACCCTTCTATCTGAGTCGTCGATCGTGAGCCAAATAAGTCTTTATTTTCGAGTGTAGACGATGGGCCTCGTCATTGCTTTTCTCAACAAAACGGAAGTCACATATCTGCTTTCTTTTCTAATTCAGAACCACAAAAGCCCGATAACTACAGACTACGGTGCTTGGCGATTCAGGAAATTTAAAATGTGGCCAAGCTGGTGATAATTGATATTAATCATCATAACATTGTAGTTGCGGCAGATGAGTGGGGAGAGAGAAAGAGCACTATGTTCCATGCTTTTAGAGTCAAAAGTCGGACGATGACTCCCATGATTAATGGCTTCCGAACTAGAAAATTACTGTATCACAAGTTTTTCGTACAAAATCCAATGACTGAAATTTTATTTCAGTTTCTCGTAAATAATTTTTTTAATTTGGTTTGTTTATATAATCTTTTAAAAACAAAGATTGGTGCCTCATAAGAATATTTTTTAATTTCTGTCAATATCACGATGATAAAATTAATTTACACAACCCATCTATTTGACCGTTTGGTTTCTCTTATCTGTATGATCTTCTTACTCAACAAATAAAACTAAAACGTGATAACAAGTTATGGACCATTAGATCAATGCGATCCAATGGCTCAGATTTCTCAACCCCTCTCTCTCTTGCTCAACGGAAGGCGGCCATGTGTTCCCACCGTCCATCTCCTGCTGTGGCTCGCCGGTAGCAAGGGAGGGTTTGGGTCACTTTGCGTGGTGCGGCGACGAAGGCTGGGCAGAAGAAGACAAACAATTTCGATGCTTGCAGAGATATGAGTGGGCGAAGGTTGAGGCACGTGAACGCGGAGAAGAGGATGGAGGAGTTGAAGGTGGAAGAGGCGGAGAGGAAGCTGTACAAAAGAAGACGAACAATTTCACACCCATTGTTACTGCTTCCATGAATTTTCTACTGCTATACTTGCTGTAATTCAAAAAATTATCATTATGATTATTATCTTCCTCAGCTAGCAGCTTTGGGAACTCCCAAGATTGCCCTTGAGTTAAAAGAATTAGGCAATTGGCCATGTCTTCCTCTTCCTCTATGCTGCCCCTGTAATTCAGCAGAACAAGTATTGTCATTGATGGTGGCTTTGTCGTCGTCGTGCTTCGTCAATGGGGGTATGAATATGATCTTCTGTGTCTCCTTCTCCGTTTGAAGAATTTGCAGTGCCTGTGAAGAGAATTGGAGATTGTGGCCTTATCCTTTTGGTTCTCTTCCTTGATGTGAATTTGCCCTTTAGGCCCCAAGGTGACTTGTTTTTCAACAGCTTCCATAACGAGAGAGAGAAGGGTTAAAAAATTCGAGTCGTTGGATCACGTTAATCTAATTGTACATAATCAGACAGAAAAAAAAAAGGTAGGCACAACGACTTCTCTCGTTAAATAAAAAAGTTACATTTGAAATTAATAATCAATTGGACACATTATACATGGTTACTAAACAATAATTTGTTATATTACATGTAATTGCATCTACTATCTATTAACAATTTAACAAAAAAGATGTTATTGACAACAATTCGTTTCATGAGAATACGAAAGATTAAATTGACAAATATTCCATGTGCCGAAATATAATATGCAAAAATAATCTTATAGAAGACTTAATTGAAAATCGCTTTATTTATAAGAGACCAAAATAAAATTTCAATTTTTATACAAAAAAAGAAATTTTAGTTGAAAACATATCCCTTTATTTATAAGGGTTAATTAAAATTTCATTAAATTCTAAACATAACCCTTTAAGATGAAATTTTAGTTGAAAGCATAACCCTTCAAAATTTATTTTTCCACTAAAATTTTATGAAAGCAATCTTTGTAACCCTTTAAAATTTAATTTAATCTTTTGATGTAACTTCTGTACATAATCTATTTTTTTATATCAACCAAACGAGCGAGCAACACAAACCCAGAAGTTGCCATCAAATTTGTAAAATTTCACATGCAATATTTGACGACAAACAAGACGAGTTGGATACTTGGATTCGTTCCACTACTCTGCTTTGTGTGTTGATATATACAATTTTTATATATCTTCAGAAACCGTGTTGCCCGTTGAATTTATGTATATCTTTCGTCCCATATTCCTTTCGAATAAGAGGGATAAAATATACCATCTCCATCTTGGTCCTGATCTTTGTTATTCAATTTGACACGTGTTCAAATACATCCACCCAAAAACGCAGCATAGCGTACGAATCAAAAAATTGAAAAATGATATAGTTAACCTCTGTTCACAGCCTCTCAAAGGATGATGCAACACGTCCCAGCACTCCTGCAACTTCACTGACCAATCACTATGTACAAAAGAATGCTGGAGAAACTATATTTGTCCTTTTGTTCCATAGTAGATCAACTTGGTACAGGCACTAAAGCGCCACACTCACTCAGTTTGAAATCAAGTTTCACAAAGCTTTTGATTCTGTATTGGATTTAACAGGTATCACTGAATAGTTTTCATCCTCAAGATCACTAAAAGATATGTCTTCTTCATTTACCAAGGGCATGGGAACTGGAGTTCCAGCACAACTCTCCTCCGGCCATTCATCCTCATCATCTTCAAAGTCCTGAAGAAGAAATTTAGAGGATCGACCAATTAGGTCCTTGTCCTCAGTTTTAATTCTTGGGGTTTCCTCAATGACAGACTTATCCAGGACATGTGTTTCAGAACTTTCAACCGTGTGCGCCTGAGTCTCAGAATCTGCCTTCGCAGACAAAGTGATCGATTCAAATCCATAAGTTCCATAAGGCATGTCACCAGAATAGGCATTATCAAAAAACCTGGGAGAAAAATCCTCATCCAGAGCTGTGTCTTTTGAGTAGGAAGTGCTCCTTCCATAACATTCAGAGTCAAGCTTCACTTGCTTCTGTAACTCTTCCATCCACATTGCTCTGGCTCCCATAACCTGCAAACATTACAATGAAGATATTTGCACAAAAAATACTGGCCGAATGAGGTAGTGTTTAAAAAACAAATATTGAATGCGAAGAGTTGCAGAAAATACTGCTAATGATCATCATACTGAAGGCAAGAAAGGAACATTCCAAGAACTTCTTCAGTATAGCAAATCAAGCTAAACTATAATAGAGCCAACAACTCTGAGCCTCAAGTTTTTTGTATTTTCAAGATAAAGGTTATTAGTATTTCAACTGTGATGCTACAATGAAAAGTCCTTTAAATTGAATAGTACTTTCAGGATAAACAACAATTAACAGTCCCTCCATAAATCCATCAAAAAAAAAAATTATGCTAATATGAAAGTCATTTGCGGATATGGCAGCTGACATGGCCCCTAGCATGGTAGTCAACTTCAGTCAAGGTCTTGACTATTCGACTATTCAGTGTACCCCTTTGGACCAACTTGAGAGGGATTTAAATTGCTCTCAAATACACGAGTCCTCAGATCAAATGGCCATAGCCAACTTCTTGCAAGTTTGAGCAGTACCAAGTTATATATTAACCAAGAGACCTATTGCAAGAGCAAGAGTAAGGTAGCTTCTGCACTCCATAGTAGTTCATCCTCTTAATTGTCTACATTAATAATTATATAATTCGTATCTAGTCCCTGGGCTTAGTCATCATCGAGGCCCTTTTTGTTCCTTTATTTTGCTGTACTAACTCTTTTTGAAATGTATTCCCTCATTAGTCATGGAAGGCTAATCGGTCATACTAATTACTAATTGAAGTCCCAGAATATAACCATAAAAAACTATACTCAAATCAACACTGTTCTTCTATGCAACAATGATATACATATATATAATATATAAAGGTCAAGAGCAAAGCTTAGGCAACTACCATCAGATTCTCCAAACAAAATATAGCATATGGAGAAACTTCAACGAAATAGTCAGTCATGTGTTGTTGAATTGTTATTTAAAAAAAGAAAAAAAAAATCTACATGTTATGTTTCAACTGGAAAACAAGCGTCTTAAAGATTGCACATAAGTTTTGTCCCATGGTTAAAACAAATTAGCTTGACCAACAGCATCTTTCAATTGATTGCAAGATATGGTAATTACAAGAAAAATACAAAAGCCAGGGCAAACTCGCAAGTAACTCACCTGGGGTGTAGATAAAACCCCAGCATCTTGTTTATTCAGCCTTGAATGCAAAAGTACAAAATACACTTTCCAAAAGTAACTTTCACTCACAAGAAAAGGGCACAGCTCAATTCTGAGCGCAGCTAATCTAGGGGCAAGTCTTTCAATGGCGAAAGCATGCTCTTGTTGGGCATCAGACATTTCAAAATCTACAAGTAAACATGTACCATTAATTGTGGGCCGACAGCCAAGTTCATCATTAGAAGAATTGAAGCACAACAAATGACCAAAAGAAACAAAGATAATGACCCCTCGTAATTTAATTGTAATAAATTTTCAACAGTTGTTTACCACTCAGTATCTCAAGTTTGAAATTTACTGTCAACTGCATTATTCATGAGAATCAAGTCCAACCATGAATTAGAGATAAGTTATAGAATTTCAGCTACTTTACAACGGAAATACAAAAAGAAGTACCTATATCTACGCGTTTTTCATATATAAGTAAATAGACAGAGAGATACGTATTTGGAAAGTATTTTTAGAAAATGCAGAAACGAAGATTAGGAAGCCGAAGTTCTCATAAATAGTCATATCCTACAACGAAATGCTGGTTCCCCAGAGCAGTAACTAAAATATGCGTCATTGACTTAGGCAGGCAACTGGTTATAATGATGGGGATTTTCCTAGTTTCTCCATTCTTAACAAACTACTGCAAACTTCGATAATATTAGATTCACTATATAAGTTCTTTTTTCATTTGAAAAATTCACTATAGTACAACAATTGAGAGACTGTGACTTCGACAACCGGTTGCCGCTACCTAAAAATCAGCCTTAGATCAAAACCAAGCAGCACTACTACCAGCACATTATATAATTTATGTACATATGAATATACAATTGACCTCCGACAATGACTATAAGCAGTTTGAAATCAAACAGTGTAATAATCATCCTCTAATCCAATAAAAGTGAGGTCAAGTTCACTTGAATGAGGTGTAATAGCAAAGCCCGCTTACCACTCGTATCTTCTTCTTCATCAATAGGAAAATCCAACCACGTCTCGGGATGCATCGCGATATTTCTCGCGAAGGCCAACACCTCATCTGTAATTCCAACCGCCCGTTCAAATATATCCTCCTCCATTTCCGATTCCTCGTATCCTACAGACTCTGATCCAAACGGAATCGAAGTCCGATTTGTACCCTTAGTTTCAGAAGCTTCCCTCCCGAAACTTGCATGTTCAATGTCGGAAGAGTCTCCCCCAATCCGTTGCGCCTCTGATTCTTCACAATTTCCAGATACAAACTGATCAGACGGATCAGATCGATTACAAGTGGATGTAGGGGGATCGGATTGGGTTTGGCCATCAGAGCGAAGCGAAGAGTGGGAATCTGTTGGGGGCGGAGCAAGAAAGGATGCCATTCCCCAGAATTGACGGGTTAGGGTTTCCTTGAATACGTTGAGGTCCTCTTGGACTCCTCGAAGCGCTTCAATTTCTGATCCAAGCTCATTAAATTGCGGTTGTCGTTGTTGTTGATGTTGGTGTTGCGGGTGATGGGATTCATGATCTTTCGGTGAAGTAGACGGAGAGTCGTGAGGTTGATTCGGTGCGACGTCGCATTCTTCATCATCGTCTGCGTCGGCGTCATCTTCATCGAGCCGGAGGGAGCTTGCCAGAGAGCGAGCCACCCATGACATTCTTGTTTCGGGGTTCCGAATTGGCGATTTGTCTGTAGTTGAAGAAATTAAAACTTAGACACCAAAAAGATGACAATTACATTTTACACACCATTATGAATGTTGTGGACCCGTCTCGTAAGCAGAATTCGCGGCACTAATACGTGTTTCTGTGAAATAAACGTCAGAATTAGATCACAGGCAAAAATAATATATAATTCTAATTCTAATTTTAATAAAAGAATGTACATCGTTTCTTCCTATTTTGGGGACAGAGAATGTATATTGTTTCGTGATAGTTGTTTTTAGAACTATATGGAATCAATTAATTCAATTAGGAATTGATCAAGGGTTGAATCTATAATAATATTTAAAATTGATTCAAACTAATTAACAACTAATTAAATTGACTAAAAATTAATTGAATAAGAATCGATAATAAATAAATCAATTGAATAAATTTATTTAAATTTTTTTTAACATTTACTTGTTTTATAATTAAATAATATAAAAATTAACATTACAAATCAATTAATTTTAATAAAAATATTAATATATCAATATTTTATAAATTTGATATAAATAAATATTGTATTAATTAATAAAATTTTATTATTATTTAATCAATTTTTTGTGAGTTTTTTTGTTGTATATTATATGTTTTGTTATTTAATACTAATTTTTTTTAATTAAATTTATAAATTTATATTTATAAACTATAATATTTAATTTTATATATATTATTTTTTTAATATTTTAAAATATATTATTTTAATTACATTTCGATTACAATTTAATTATTAAATATTAAATTGAAATTCTTATTAATTTAATAATAAGTCCAATTTTTATAACTATACTTTTGAAATCTGGGCCAAGCCAGGAGACAGATTCGACTATATCAAAATTTCCAACTTTTTAATACTCTAACAATATTCCATTTCTTTTATTTCAAAAAAAGGACAATATTCTGTTGGGGCGTTCTAACAAGTGCACAAGTCGCACAAGTTATAAAGTGATGAAATATGAGTATCGTCTCCATAGGGACTAACGTGCTAAATATTCAAGAAGTTTAACCGTGATATTTAGGCAAATCACTTTTTGGTTAAGATAGCTCTAATTAAAAGCAAAATCAAATTGCAATGAAATCGAATGAAAATAAATCAAATAAGAGGCTTAGAGTTACTAATCCCCCTCTTTCATCCTATGAATTGCTAATTCTTCCTACACGTGTAATTCAGATCAATTATACACAATAATCTTAAGTTTTCTAATTGCTTAAAGTGATTCTCCCGAACCTAAATTAAGCTACCCAACTCTACACAACCCCTTATGCGAGTTTGAGTCAAATTAATATTAACCTAATTTGATTAAATGAGGTTAATTAATATTCCTATTAATTAACAAGTAAAACCCCTAGGTTCTATCACTCGCCCCAATCATTCAGTGTTCTACCAACATCTCTCTCTCCCAAGTTCAATGAAGGTAACATACAAATCATAAAATGACCAATTTTATAACAAGTTCAGGAAATATGAATGATAGGTATGTATTAAATTGACAATAATCACAAGTTTCAAGAGAACACAAATCTTAATCTGAAATTGGGTTCATAATAACCCTAAAACAGAAAATTTAGCCACTCATGACTCTAAAACTGCAGAAAGCAGTAGAAGAATGATCAAACTCCATGAATCCGGAGTTGGGTTGACGGAATTCAAGATTGATTGCTTCAGGGATGGATTCCTTCTTCTCCTCTAGCAAAAGTCGGCGCCTCTCTTCTGTCTCCAACTCAGATTCCCTTTAAAAAGATCATCTGATGCGTTTTAAATCAGTGCCTTATCGCGACTTACCGCTATAGCGGTAACCTCCCATCGCTATAGCGGTAGAAGACAGATTTAAGTTTTCTTCAGCAAATATGCTGCAGGGCTCACCGCTATAGCGGTGGTGGACAGAGACTGATGCTTCTGGTTCTTCAACTCTAGCAGCAGGCGCTATAGCGGTGAGGCTCTACCGCAATAGCAATAATGGACAGAAACAAATGCCAAAATTAAGTTTAGCTTCATGGCTCACCGCTATAGCGGTGGTAGGCAGAGAACCCTCCTCACAGCACATCGTACCGCCTCGACCAATCGGTTCAGCTTCGTCCATCTCAACCTACATCAGAGACAATAAAATGGTGAATACTAGCAACTCTGAGTCGAGAAATCACATGAAATAAACTAACTTCTAAGAAATCCTAAACTAAACTAAATCAACAAAACCAAGGGCAAAGAAATACAAGTTGAGACAAGTAAGCAGTAAAACGATCAAAGATTTACCACCAAAATGGTACTAAATCTAGCACTTAACACTCCCCCAAACTTGCACCTTTGCTTGTCCTCAAGCAAATCATCCCTCTCAACAGACAACAGTGTAAGGCAAACATAAGATAAATAGATTCATCGACAAGATTAAAACCACATTCGTACTCAGCAAGAGAGAAATGCCAATTGCGATTTTCATCCCTTAAAAGTTGAATTCAAGAACTGCTTTTAACAAAGGAGAAATCATACTGCCAATAATCATCAAGAGATTTAAATCAAAACTTAAGTAGACGCTTTGAAATCACAGAAACTTCCAAAAGCAGTAATACTGTCAACCAAATCAAGCTTTCCTTTCTATACTTTCACACTCTCAAGGGTATACAGTTTAGATTCTAGTGATCCAATCAAATCAAATAGAACGAGATGCATCCAGTAAGAAGCAGAGTCCGTGCGCCCAATCCACACAACTCTTCTTCCCCCTTCACGCTCAAGGTGAAAATTACAGAGTAAGAAAAATACTCGTGCGCCTAATCCACACAGCACTTCTCTACCCTTTCATCTTCTTCAATCAGTCCAAAAGCAAGGTTCATTGGCTAAAGCAGTATCCGTGCGCCTAATCCACACGATACCGCTCTAATATAAACCACACCTTCAAACCACCACTGTTAACTTATTTAATTTATTTATTTATGAAATCTAAAACTTATACCCTTTATTGAGTTTATATATCTTTTTATGTTTCATTAGGAAAGAATAATTTAAACAACAGCATTTACTCTTAGAATTTCCATGTTTCAAACAGCCTACTCAAATTTTGAAAAAATTCTCCTAATATTATAGAAAATAAGATTAGTTCTTTATTAAAAACAAATTCATGAATTTAAATTTTAACAAAATGATTATGTTTTTGAATCAACAAAACACATTTTCTCTTGCAAAGGCCAAATAACAAAAAAATCATAATTTGAAAAACAGGAATCTGCCTATGCCTATATCTGTTTTACACAATTGTCTGCTAAAACCACATATCGCACAAAAACAAAGATTCCCCAACCCCAAACTTAAATTTGACAGTGCCCCCACTGTCCTGTGTCTGGCCAACAGAGGTAAAGAATCACATAATGAAGAATATATGCAACCCACCAAAACTGCTAATAACAGTATACATTGCCATTCACATCAATTTAGCCAGATATCAAGATCACATAGTCAGATCACATAAACATATAGCAATTATACAAATTATCAGCAGATCAGAGAATAAATACACATAAAGGATGAAAAATAAAAAATAAAAAAAAGAAAAAGAAAAAGAGGAAAAGAAAAAAATAAATGTAAAAAATGAATGGTGAGACCTGATTCTAGTCTATCATCTCTTCAGCATCATCGGCTCCCTCATCTGCCTCTCCTTCAGCTCCAACACCGATGTCGGATGCCTCTCCTCTTACCAACAACCTCAAAGAATCAAGGCTGAACTTCTCAGCCATCAGCGAGCCCAACGCAGTCACGTAATCCATTGTGTAACGCACATCGTCCTGCGTTTTACCCAATTCTACTATAAAATAGGTCATTAGCTACTTGACCTCTCCTAGCTCTTTGCTAACGTCAGCCAACGTCACATTAGGTGGAGCTTCAGGTACCATGAGTCGAGGGCGGCCAACTGGATGTAGCGGTGCTGGTCTTCCCTCCACAGGGAATAAACTGTCAATATAAGTCCTTGTAATTCCTAGAGGCCTCTTTAATGAATCTGACTTAACTCATGCTATCTAGCTCTCATCTATTTTTCCTTTAATCCTCACATTTTTCTCTCAAACCTTTATTCTTTTTCTGCTCAAAATCTATGGCCTTCTCTTTACTCTCTCACTTGAGCTTCTTTTTCAAAGTGCATCTGTGTCATTTTTCGCGTCAATCTCCCTATAGAAGACGCGTTGCTTCTTTCCACAACGTCCCCTTCTAAGCGTATTGGTTATAATGTTGTCTTCTTATGCTTTCAAACGATATTCTTAAAATAATAAAAAACTTTATAATATACCACTAATACGCTTTCTTATGGTTTCTTTGTTCTTTCCTCTCTTTTGTCTTTCCAAACCAATGGAAGCAATTTGATAATAACATCTTAGCAGTCGTTGCAGGTTTAACTCTTTTTGAGCAAGATCTTCTTTGCTAGGGTTTCCTCATCTTGTGTAGTAGGTGAAAGCTACCTCACTCATTTTCTTTTGTTGTTGTTCCCCTCTCTATTGTGGGAGTTTTCATTTTCTCTTTTGTAGAAGATTTCTGCTTCCTTTGTAGAAGTTGCCGCCAATGAAGTAGAAGAGGCCTCCTTTCCTCTCTCTTTTGCTAGCTCGTCCCCTGCCTGTAGGATTGAAGACGCTGCTGCCATAAAAGTTGACGAAGCGTTTGCCAATGGAGGTTGCTTCTTCTGCTTTCAATCTAGCCAGAGATCCGGCAAACCATCAAGGATTGTTGAAGTGCTGGAGGATGCATTGGTGGAGGAAGGTGCGTGTGTGCTGGAGATCATTACCAGGAACCATAATTCCCACCGAAAGCATGTCAACGCCGCATCCTTTTCAAATAGAGGCAGCTTCAGAGCTCCAGTGGGTGGGGGAGGAGGGATCTAATGTTTTTCGGAGCTCCAGATACTTATATATATATATATATTTTGTGCACCTTCTGCTTTGATTCTGTTTGACATTTGTGATAGCTTGTATATTTTCTTTGGATTATTAGAAGAATAGTCCAAAACTAGGGTTAAGGGTGTGTTGCCCCTTTTCAATCGGTTGGGTTTAGGATCAGGAGTGTTGCTTTTGTTTAATCTCATAGCTATGATGTTTATGTTTGCTATTGATTTCTAAATCATGTATCGTTTCCTATAAGTTTCAAGATTGTAATATATTTGATGATTTTTAGACTTAATTTATCTTATGTAATCCTAACTTTATGTCATTTTAATGGAATTCATATCTATTTGTCAAAAAAAAAATCTTAGTTGTCTTTGACAATCTTTAAATCAAGTACCACATAGGTGGTTGCTATGCCTCTTGCGTTATTCTAAATAAATTTCTCTTCTTATTTCTTATTTGTTTTATGCTTCATTCCTCTCTGAAGTTTCAAGATTGCTTAGGAGCAACAATTATCGGATTAAAAAGAGTTTTTTTTTGCAATTCACTTAATTTTTTAAACAAAAAAATAAAAAGGTTTTGTGATCAATTCATAAACTCATAACCTTCATTCTGTGGTGCAGATATACAATAGATTGTTCTAGTCTAATTATTATTGCTATATTGTTAATGTGTCAATAATAGGTTTGTTTTCTCTTCTTGAAGATCATGCTGAAAGAATAAGTCATCCAACACACGTGAAAGCTCTTAGAAATGCCTTAAATAAAGTAGTTTCAAGAGGGAAATATTGTTTCTTTAACATGGGAACTTGACGAATTTGGTGACTTGAACTTTGGATCTTTGATTCACGGTGGAATTTGACGTGGATTGTTGCTTTTGAAATGTGCTTTAATAGCGATGCGTAAGAGAAACGTGGATGGTCTTAATTTTCTTTCATACAAATATTACTTATCTTGCTTTTTTCCTGCAAGATATTAATACCCTTTCTAATTCTTTTAGATTTTGTTTATGGAGTTAGGTCCCGTATACATAGCTCATTTTGGAAAGAATTATCTTGGTTAATGTTATTGGCTTTAAATGTTTATTAATAATATATCTATCTTTCCAATATTATGAGAGCCAATATCACAGTACAAAATTTTACTTTGCATTTTACTCTATTGTCATGGCAACAAGCACATGAAAAAAATCGTGAGCCATGAAAGAATTCATTATGAATCATGAGCACGGTTAAAAAAAGTTCATTTCATCACTCATTCAAATGTCTATCATACCATATGTCTATATCATGTATATTTTTTATTTCACTTTTATGACAATTTTTATGTATTTCTTGTTGGGTTTGACTTGAATTTTGTGGGTGACCCGGTTTGTAACCCGACCCACGAACCACGACCCATTTGTCTCTATATATATGAGTGTGAGGGAATTCATTAGAAGAGTGATTGATGTAATTTCTCTCTGTATAGCCTCCGTCAGAAAATAATACAGATATTCTCTCTGTCCGTGGACGTAGGTCGCATTGACCGAACCACGTAATTTCTTTGTGTGTTATTCTCTATCCTTCTCCTTGATTAATTGCCTTTCAGTAACCTAACAAGTGGTATCAGAGCCTTGGTTCATTTTTGGTTCGTCGGTTACTGTAGCACGTCCGAAAATTTTCAGATCTGGCTCCAAAATTTCATATCTTGCCCCGATTTGGTTGTTTTGGAGCATAGGAGACCATTCTCTGCATCTTTGGTGCGTTAAAGAACGTCGGAGACCAATTTTTGGTGGTAAGAAAATTTTCAGATCTAGTTTTAAATCTCAGATCTAGCTTGATTCGATTGTTTTTTGGGAAAAAGAGACCGTTTATTGCATTTCTAGTGCATTGGAGATTGTTTTTCAGTTGTTTCGGTGAGTTTTTACGGTTGCGAGTACTGTTCATTGCCGGAATCTTCATCGGAAGTACTGTTCATTACCGGAATCTTCATCGGAAGCACTGTTCATCGTCTTCTACGGCGAGGCACTGTAGCACGGTCAACGGTCAACGGTACTATTTGGTCAAAGTTACTGTTTGGTCAAAGTTGCTGTTTGGTCAAAGCTGTTGTTTGGTCAAAGCTGCTGTTTGGTTAAAGCTGCTGTTTGGTCAAAAATTGCTGTTTGGTCAAAGCTGCTGTTTGGTCATTGTTGTTGTTTGGACCAAGTTTTCTGTTGCGATCGTTATTGTTTCCTCGACACAGTTCCGGTAAGTTTATGTTTAATTCAGAAAAGAATTCTGAATTTCTGTGTGAATTTACTGGATTGTGCTAGATTGAATTTCTGGTTTACTGCTGTGAATTTTGTTGGACTGCTGTGTTGAATTTCTGTTAGTGAAGTTCTGGTCAGTTTGCAAGGTTTTGAACAGTTTTGTGAAATTCAATTTCTGATTGCGAAATTTGCTAGTAATTTATCTGCTGTTATTTGAGAAGATGTCGACTCATAAATTCGATATTGAGAAGTTCAATGGATCGAATGATTTCACTTTGTGGAAGGTAAAAATGAGGGCACTTCTAGTTCAGCAGGGATGTGCAGTGGCATTAGAAGGAGAAAGTAGTCTACCTAACACGTTGAAGGAAGAGGAGAAGAAGAAAATTTTGGCAAAGGCTCATAGTGCATTACTATTGAGTCTGACAGATGAGGTGTTGAGAGAAGTAGTTGATGAATCAACTGCTGTAGGTTTGTGGAAGAAATTGGATGATAAATACCAGAAAAAGTCTCTCACAAACCGGTTATATCAAAAGCAGCGTTTGTATACCCTGCGGATGACAGAAAATATGCAGGTAAAAGATCATCTTGATAATTTTAACCGAATTATCCTGGATTTACAGGGTGTTGGGGTTAAGATAGATGATGAAGATCAGGCTATCATTCTTTTGTGTTCTCTACCAAATTCATATGAGAACTTTGTTGACACTATGTTGTATGGTAGAGATAGTATCTCTGTTAATGATGTCAAAGATGCTTTGCAGTCTAAAGAGCTGAAGAGAAGAGTCTCTAGTTCTAATGAGGATGGTGCAGAAGCAGGTTTGTATGTTGGCAGAGGCAGAGACACTAAAAGGGATGATGGAAAAAGAAGCAAGTCACGGTCTAAGTCGAGGAACAAAGGAGGACCTCGATGTTATCACTGTAAACAGAAGGGGCACATCAGGAAGAATTGTCCACAGAGGAAGAAGGGAAATGACGAGAAGGAACCGAATACCAGTGGTAGTGCTTCGGTGGTGCAAGATAGTTCTGACCTTGAAGAAGACATTGATGTTCTCACAGTCAGCACCTCTGGTTCTGCAAATACTTGGGTCTTGGACACAGGTGCATCTTATCATATGACTTTCTCACGTGAACTGTTTACTTCTTTCAAGGAGTGGAATGGTGTTGTGAGGTTGGGTGATGATGAACAGCTCAGTGTTAAGGGCAGTGGTTCTGTGCAGATTCAGATGTATGATGGAATAGTCAGGACGCTTGATGCTTGGTATGTTCCTGGTCTATGGAAGAACTTGATTTCTCTTGGTACTCTAGACAAACAAGGGTACAAGTACTCTGGAGAGAATGGACAGTTGAGAATTTCCAAAGGTGCTCTGGTTATAATGAAGGGTAAATTGCAGCATGGCATTTACTTTTTGATTGGTAATTCTGTGATGGGGACAGTGGCTGTATCTAAATCTTTAGGGAAGGATGATGATTGTACAGAGTTGTGGCATTGCCGATTGGGACACATGAGTGAGAAAGGGCTATCAATTCTAAGTAAACAAGGATTGTTAGAAGGAGCAGAAACTGGGAAACTGAAATTCTGTGAAGTTTGTGTTATGGGTAAACAACGCAGAGTTAAGTTCAGTTCTGGGAAGCATACTTCTACGGATGTTCTGCAATATGTTCACTCAGACTTGTGGGGTCCTTCTCCAGTTGAATCTCAGGGCAAATGCAAGTACTTTGTTACTTTCATTGATGACTACTCTAGAAGGGTTTGGGTATATTTTCTGAAATCCAAAGATGAAGTGTTTGGGAAGTTCAAGGAGTGGAAGACCATGGTTGAGAAACGGACTGGAAAACAGGTCAAAACACTCAGAACTGATAATGGGTTGGAGTTCTGTAACGCTCTATTTGATGAATTTTGCAAGAAAGAAGGTATAGTGAGGCATCGCACTGTACGTCATACACCACAGCAAAATGGAGTTGCAGAACGTATGAATCAAACACTGTTGCAGCGTGCGAGATGCATGCGATTAAACGCTGGCTTGCCAAAACAATTCTGGGCTGAAGCAGTTAACACTGCTTGTTATATGGTGAATAGATCGCCATCTACTGCAATTGATTTTAAGACTCCTCAAGAGGTATGGTCCGGTAAACCTTCTGATTATTCTGGCCTGCGTATATTTGGTTGTCCTGCTTATGCTCATGTGAATGATGGTAAACTAGAGCCTAGGGCAATGAAATGCATATTTCTAGGGTATGCACATGGAGTTAAAGGGTACAGACTGTGGTGTACTGAAAAGGATAGAACTCCAAAATTTATTATTAGCAGAGATGTAACTTTTGATGAGTCTGCTATGTTTGGTCAGAAGGAGGAGCTTGGTAGTCATGCAGGTAATAATGATCAAGGTGCCAACCAGAAGGTGGAAATTGAAGTTCAAACTTCAAAAAGGGTTATAACAGACCCTGTACAGCAGCCCAGGGAAGAAGAAGAATCACAACCTATAGCAACAAGGAGGGAAAGAAGGGAAATCAGAAAACCTATGAGGTATGCAGATTGTGTTGATATAGTTGATGTTAATTCAGTTGCTTATACCTTGGCAGTAGGTGAAAGTATTGATTCTGATGACCCGAGATCATATAAAGAAGCAGTTGAGAGTAGAGAAGCATCAGAATGGCTGGTTGCAATGAATGAAGAGATGCAATCTCTTGAGAAGAATGAAACATGGGATCTTGTACCGTTACCAAAGGGAGTGAAACCGGTAGGATGCAAATGGGTCTTCAAGAAGAAAGAAGGTATTCCTGGAGTTGAACCAGCAAGGTTCAAAGCACGACTTGTGGCAAAGGGTTTTTCACAAAAGGAGGGAATTGATTATCATGAAGTTTTCTCCCCGGTTGTGAAGCATAAAACCATTCGTGTCCTTTTGTCCATGGTAAGTGTTTTTGACTTGGAGTTGGAACAACTGGATGTGAAAACTGCTTTCTTACATGGAAATTTAGAGGAGCAGATCTATATGTCACAGCCAGAAGGATTTCTTGATTCTGAGAAGAAAGATCATGTATGTTTGCTGAAAAAGTCCTTGTATGGTTTGAAGCAGTCTCCTAGACAGTGGTACAAGAAATTTGATGCATTCATGACTTCCCATGGTTTTCTGCGTAATCAGTTTGATAACTGTGTCTACTCTAAGAAACTTGCAGATGATTCTTATATTTATTTGTTGCTATATGTTGATGATATGTTAATTGCTGCAAAGAACAAGGTTGAAATTGATAGTTTGAAAGCCTTGTTGAGCAGTGAGTTTGAGATGAAGGATTTGGGTGCAGCCAAGAAGATATTGGGCATGGAGATTTGGAGAGATAGAAGTGCAGGTTTACTGTATGTATCTCAACAGAAATACATAGAAAAATTGTTACAGTCTTTCCAAATGAATAATTCTAAGCCAGTTAGTACTCCGTTGGCGGCACATTTTAAACTTGATGCTAGTACAATACCTACTACAGCTGAGGAAAAAGGGTATATGAGTTCAGTGCCCTACTGTAATGCTGTTGGAAGCTTGATGTATGCAATGGTGTGTACTAGGCCTGATCTGGCTCATGCAGTCAGTGTGGTAAGTAGGTTTATGAGTAATCCTGGGAGAGCTCACTGGAGTGCAGTTAAATGGATTATGTGGTATTTGAAAGGTACGAGTAATATTTGCTTGGTTTATGGTGCTGATAAATCTGATAGTGGCTTGGTTGGCTATACAGATTCAGATTATGCTGGAGATCTTTTGAGGAGGAGATCCTTAACATGCTATGTCTTGACTCTGAATGGATGTGCTGTCAGTTGGAAGGCAACACTTCAATCTACAGTTGCCTTGTCTACCACTGAAGCAGAATACATGTCATTGGCAGAAGGAGTTAAGGAAGGTATGTGGTTACATGGTTTGATTGATAGTCTGGGGTTAAATATTCAGAGACCTATCATTTATTGTGATAGTCAAAGTGCATTAAGTTTAGCCAAGAATCCAGTCTACCATGAAAGGTCGAAGCATATTGATATCAGATTGAATTTTATTCGAGATGTGATAGAAGACAAGAAATTATCCATCGAGAAGATAGCCACAGCAGATAATCCAGCAGATATGTTGACAAAGGCTCTACCTTCAGAGAAGTTCAAGCATAGCTTGGACTTGGTGAATGTTTGCATTCCATGAAGCCCTACAGGGCTTGAATGACAGAGATGAATTTGTACTTAGTTCTGGTGATTTGAGAGAATTCAAGTCAAGGAGGGAAATTGTTGGGTTTGACTTGAATTTTGTGGGTGACCCGGTTTGTAACCCGACCCACGAACCACGACCCATTTGTCTCTATATATATGAGTGTGAGGGAATTCATTAGAAGAGTGATTGATGTAATTTCTCTCTGTATAGCCTCCGTCAGAAAATAATACAGATATTCTCTCTGTCCGTAGACGTAGGTCGCATTGACCGAACCACGTAATTTCTTTGTGTGTTATTCTCTATCCTTCTCCTTGATTAATTGCCTTTCAGTAACCTAACATTTCTAATTTCTCTCTTATGTTTATTTGAAATTTTTTGAAGATCTTGCTAACGGTTAAATATCTTGTGGGATGCATGGGGTCACATTCTAGTTTTATTATTATAGATCACAATTGATGACAAGGATCGAACATTATTAATAAGACAACATTGGTAACAAGCTATCACTATCATTGCACATGACTCGTCCTGTAAGTTTTATTATAACCAAAATCGTATAACTTTTTTTAGTTTTTTTTTTTGAATAAATGAAAATAAATTTCATTAAAGACATTAAGCCTAAGATAAATAAAATAATACAGGACTTAAAGATAAGATAATTACAATTTAAACTTAAACTTAAACTCGTACATAAATTTAGAATAACACATTATAAAAAATACATAAATTTCTTTGGGTCATTCAAAATCATGTAATGACCATGCCTGCAGAAAGAGGTGGATTCAGATCAGTGTGGGCCTAACTTTCCTTTTGCTGTTGGGCTTGTTGGCCCATCTAAAGCTTTTGTCTTTGTAAAATACTACTCTTTTCCACTAATTTATCGATTTGGATTAGTTTGGTTTGGTATTTTAACTAGTTAATCTAATCTAATTAAATGAAAAAAATTCATCAAATTAATACAATTATATTACATAAAATGGAATCAATCCAATTAAACTATAATCAACTTGGATTAGATCATCATAACATAATATATCAATCAAAGGGTTGCTTTTGCAGCATGTTGGGTATAACGATTGAACTTGATGAAATTGATGAATAAATAGGAAAGATAGTAAGAAATTTTCAAAATTACCCTTTTAAAAAATACTAAGTTTTCTTTCTTTCTTTTTTAAAGTTGAAGTATTTTAGTAAATTTCTCAATTTTCATTCATATTCCCTTTTTCATGTGCAGGTTGAGCCAACATAATCTACGAATTGGCCTGTTTTTTTTCTTTTTCTTTTTTACATTTTTACATATAATTTATATACATATATTAAATATTAATAATATATATTAAGTTGAAAATTACAAATGAAGTAAAAAAAAATTATTTAAAGATAATTTTATATCAAATTTGTATAATCATTTGATCTTAATTATTAATTAATAAGAAAAAATAATACTAAAAAATAATAGTTTCAGTTTTAACTTTTTTTAATATACACATATATATATTTAAAAATTATTTAACAATTGATTTGATTAAATTAATTTTGAGAAAAATTTAACCAATTAATCGATCTAATTATTTACCCAATTGTAACCGAACTGATTTAATTATTGTTGGATGAAATCAATTTTGGACACCTTTTATAATTCATCATTAATGAACTAGGATGATTAACTCTACAACTATTATCTTGACATATTCACACCGACTTAGTTCAGTTTGTTGATATGGTCAGAGGTCATCAAATAAATTAATGATCTTGAAATGGAAATTTAGATCTCAAATTTTTTTATCATTAATTCATTTTAAAATTTATATACATATGACAGTAAAAAAACATGATAGGATAATAGGACGAGTGGATTCTAAATTAATAAAAGTTGCATTCAGTGAAAAAAAAAAAAAGAGTTCTTTACGACGTAATAAATTTAGGTTCGAGTCCCTATTAGTAAATATGTTTATATTTATTGTCGTGCCTCAATTAAGAGTATCTTTAATGAAAAATACTTGTTAAAAAAAAACTAGATCATCGTTCAGTTGTCTCTCTTTACTATGTAATGCAAGGAGATGGATTTCAGGCCAGAAAAAAAAAATGCAGTGAGATGAATTAATTAAATCAAATTTTCTGCAATAACTACAAAAAAGGAATGACTAAATCAAGTTATTTTTTCACATTTGCTTTCGCCTTGGCTTGTCTCCTGTGTGTGTGCGCGTACAGATTTATGAAGTCTTCTCCGTTTTTGTTAGGACGGGATCTAAATGGCCATAAATCTTGTTTAATTAAATTATAAAGCTCTTGGCTTGATTGTGAATTGAATTTTCTTTGCGGAGACTTAGCATTTCAGAATTTCTACAGACTAAGTCTTCAATAAGTAAATTCACTTTTGGTGACTTTATTTTATATGTATCTTTTTTTCTGAGTGGTGCTAGCTGGTATGTAATACAAATTGTTTAATAACTCGATAAAAACATGTCAAATGATTAAAAATGACACCGTTAACCGCAAATTCTTGTGTAGACTAGTAAGAATTTTCAAACTTAATTCAAAACTGATTTGGAATGTAATACAATTTGTTTAATAACTCGATAAAAAAATGTCAACTAAGTATTAAAAAAATCGTCAATTGAAAATTCTTGTGTAGATTAGTAAGAAAAGGCGTATGGTCAATATTATTCACTGAATGAGTTGATATTTTTAAACTTAATTAATAAATATTGTCAACGCACTTCAATGAAGGTGTCTTAATTTTAAGGTAAAAGTACATTTTTTACTCATAATATTTATTTTAAGTTTTAATTTTGCCTCTTTTTTTTTTTGTTAATTTCGTCTCACATGTTTCAATTTTATTCATAGAACTAACACTATTAATACAATTAACAAAAATTACTGACGTAGAATGATACATGTTAGCCATACCATCCGCCACATAAGCCTTTTTTATCTTCTCTTTCCTCTCTTTTCCTCATTGCTCTGCACCATATTATCTAGCATCCCTAACCATGATCCCCCATCAACCATGTTCTGATGTAGCACGGGTGTGGATCCTCTGCTTGAAAAAAAACAAGCAGAGGAATGTTTAGAGTTTTAGCAACGATTTTAATTGTTACTAAAACTCTAAGCATAAAAAAAATCCAAGCAGAGGATTTGAACCCATGTAGTACCATCTCTGACGTATTGCTACACCACCATTCGGGGTTTGGATCCTTTGCTTAGAATTTTTTTGCTTAGAATTTTAGCAACGGTTTTAACTGTTGCTAAAACTTTCAGCAATAAAAAAAATTATTACTGAAAGTTTTAGCAACAGTTAAAACCATTGCTAAAACTCTAAACATCCCTTTGCTTTTTTTATTTTCAAGCAGAGGATCCACACCCCACCATTTGCTTCTCTCTCTCTCTACTTTTGTCTTCACAGTCACCATTTTTCGTTAATTATATTAATGGTTTTAATTCTAAAGACAAAATTAAAACAACATAAAAATATATGAAACAAAATTGATAAAAAAAAAAACATAATGGACAAAATTAAAATTCCAGGTAAGTGGACAAAAAAAATATTTTTGTCTAATTTTAATTACTTATTAATACACCAAAAAATGTTTTAAAAAATAGATAACAAAGTGTTATTTTTGGCATTGTCATGTGGTGGTCTTTATAATTAGACCGGCATGGGGTCCTTGAATCACAAAATTCCACCCATATGTATTTGTTGCCAAAATAGAAGGATTTCAATTTGTTTATCAATATTCAAGAGTCAATAGGCCACTTCTTTCAACGAGCTATATAATAATAATAATTTTGGTAGGAAGTGACCTTTTTTAGCAAATTATAATTAATTTTACAGCCCAACTGGCTCAATCCAACTAAATACAGTTGACCTTTAATGTCAATACATAATACCTCTAATCCCTACTATAAATTCATTCATCTTTTAAATGTTGATATATGCCCTCCAACTGTAAATTATTAATATTGCCACCCTTCACTATGCAAAAATTCACTTAACATTGATTAATCCGATATGAGTTAGATTAAAGTATAAATTTTCATTAAATTTTTTTATTAAAAATATTTGTCGAACTACTTAAATTAATTCATATTAATAAATATTTAATTGTTAGCTTAGATTAAAAAAACAAAACGATTTGGTAGTAACAATAATTCTTCGTCTAATAATGGTGTGGCAACCATATCTATATTAATAATTAATTAATTCTACACGAGTTTTTTTTAAATATATTTAAATGATTCATCTGATTTTTTTGAAGAAAAAAAGAATGGGTCACCCTTCATCTATAATTATACTTTACTTATTTCACGAGTAGCGTTGCTTTATTAATTAGAATTTGAATGAACTTCCGTCGAGTAACAGGATGATGGGACCAGGTTTTTTTTTTTATCTTTTTTCCCTTTAAATAATATTGGAATCACGATATTGTGGTATGAAAGGAAAAAACACGATCAGACATCTGAAGAATAGTATATTGTGACCCAAACATTACTTTCTGTTTTTTTTTTTCTCCTTCATGTGTGATGTGAAATATACCGTTGATCTTAAACTTACCAAGAGTAATCTGTCCCAGTAATGATGAGTTCTTTTAAAAAATAATTTTATGTGAAATGTAAAAAGATAATTTAAAAATTATTAATTATTAATTAAAACTAACGTAAACATTATTATAAATATGTAATTTTTTTTTTTTACAATTTTTGCATTAATGATCTTTCTTATTCACAATTATTAATTATAATGTAAAATTAACTATTTCCTTTACCTTCTAGGTAAGATTACTTTTCTCACCAAGAAATTGATGAATCTGGACTCTATCATATTCATAACGTCACGTCGATTTTTTAAACTAGATTGGAGTTAGTAAAGAAC
This sequence comes from Biancaea sappan, assembly GCA_037074585.1. Lineage (NCBI taxonomy): Eukaryota > Viridiplantae > Streptophyta > Magnoliopsida > Fabales > Fabaceae > Biancaea > Biancaea sappan. Next base: position 27,866,506 of record CM073498.1, read on the forward strand.
CAGCTTTATTTAATTAGTACATGGTAAACAATATATTATTGTATCATGCATTTATTAGGAAATGTAAGAAATTGACTTTTTCTTTTTCTTTTGAATCACTCATATCTATTTTTTTTTAAAAAAAATTAACTTAATTTGAATAAAATTCAATCACATTACAAAGATCTAAAATTTGTTTAAGTTAATTTTTATTATTCACAATATTAAAACTTAAAACCTTACAATAAAAACAAGTGTAAAGCACTTGTCAGTTTACAGAAAAGAGAAAAATAAAGTTAAATATGCTAATAAAGGAGCTAGTCATCTTACAATAATAAAATAAGGTTTAAATCTTGATTATAAAAAGTGTTTATATTTATGGAACTGGATTGTTTCTTTCAAGTGGGATATACCAATAAGAAATAAATCTAAAGGAAAAAAAAAAAAGGTTGAATGTTGGAATAGTAGCATCTTGAATCAAGTTTTGATTTGTTTTCAACTTGGGACGATAATTAAACAAGTTAATTCGGCCAACACTTCATTCTTTATCATAAATATAACAAAGTGGTGTGCTTTGAAAAAGTCCATGAGTCCTCTACTCCTCCCACACCCACTTCCACTACCCTCCAAAATACCCTTCCCTTCTTATAACCATTTTCTCTCGCTTGCTTTTCCCCAGATAATATCATCTCCGGCTTTTAACTCCCAACGCATAATTATTTGGCCAATTAAAGGCTTGGTTCTTTCTTGTCCTGCGATTTCAGCGACGACTCAAGACACAGAGATGAGGAGGAAGGGACAGAGTCAGAACGTGTTCGTGAGGATCATAACTTCACCCATCAAGGTTTTGGGAAAAGCCAAGGACTTTTACATCAGAAGCATCACAACCTGCGGTAACAGCGTGAATTACAGCAACCCCATGGATACTGCAGGACGCTTCGAAGCTTTGCCCAGAAGTTACAGTGCAGCCACGTCGCAGTCACAGGACAGGGAAGACTTCGCAGAGCTTATGAGAGCAGCTTCTGCGAGAACCATGGTGGAGAGAATGGACGTGGATTTGGTTCTGAAGCAGCAGGAGGGATCTAAGGGATTGCCTAAGGCTAGTAGTGTTGGGATGGGAAGGATCGACGAAGATAATCCTTCTGATTTTGGGGAGACGCCTCTTCCCAAAGCGCCAGAATTTTACCCCAGAAGTAGAAGCTATGCTGTCCCAAAAAGCACCGTTTCTGTTTTCTGAATCTGAATTCCCCCCGTTAGTCACAAAATGAAAAAAAAAAAAAAAGCTTGTTACTGTTCGTGGCGATTAGATTTGATCATAGGATTGTTGATGCAATGATATTACTTTTCTGGGTACAGAGGAAGTGCCATTTTCGTTTACGTTTTCTTGTTGCGAAACTTTGAATCCGTGTAATACGGGACTTGATGACGTGAGAGAAGGATGCCTTAGGGAATTTTGAGTAACTGCAAATGAAACAGAACGATTAATGACAAAAATATCACACCGTCTTGTAAGGCACGACGGGGCGAGTCTGGGTACCCAAGTCAAATGGGTTCAGCCATCAAAACAGAATGATGTAAACAATTCAATAATGAATCAAATGCTAAATGAATGGATAACTTCAAGTTGATCCCGACTGTTATGATAAAAAAAGTTTGTATTAATGACGTTACGTGTACCCGTTAGTCAAAGTAGCAACTAGTAACTGCTTGAGTTGGTGAAAGTCGCCCCAATCATCGATGCCTTGTGCACAACTGCTACCCCTGCCGGCTAAGGAGGATCTTCCCATTTGGTTCCTACGTCTCAGACTGCCCCTTTTCCGAGGGTATACTTTTTTTTTTTTTAAATTTTTTTCCACCTTGAACGGACAAGAGCATAAACTTTGGAAAAGCCAAAATTGCATTGTCATAATATCCTACTATTTTGCAAGCTTTTTTCAATTCTGATCACATGTAACTGTGTAAGATAAAAAAATATGTAAGATCAGAACAAGATTGTAAGTTCTATGAGATTTTGCTTATTCCCAATATATGCAAAACCTTTTTAGATTTTTTACTTAAAAGCCAACTTCGTGGCACCATTTGATGTAGAGGTGTGTATTTGATTGGGTTAATTTGTCAACTTAATCTAAACAAATCAGCATGTTGGGTTAGGTTAGTGGGTAATTTCAATTTCTTTTCATTTTTCAAACCCATCACTATTTGGTTTAGGTATTATGTTTACGAATTTTTAGCCTACTCAATTCAATTCGAACCAAGCTGTGAACTCGTCTCCTCTCTTGTTTTTTTGTTATATATATGCTCAACTGCTTTCATTTTGTATGTAGTGGAAAATTTTTTTGAATAATTTAAGATAGGATAATGAAATTGGAAGGGCAAAATGAAATATTAGACTAATTTTTTATTATGCAACAAAAGATGAGAGATGGGAAAGAGAATTTAAAATTATGTGTTAAACTTGGAATAAGTAATGGCTAAAAGTTTTTTTTTTTACTTTCTTTTTTTGCTACAGAGCTATGTTTTCATTTTTATGTTTGATGTTTCAATAGTTCTTGTTTCACGAGTTATGCCACCATATGATTATATATAGATGGAGATTGTTGATTTGTACTTATATCTTCTTTGATCATCTTTAAAATATTTGGCAAATTTAATTTATAAGCCTGAAAAGAGGCTTTAAAAAAGTGAATATTGGACGTGCTAACCAAAACTAACTAAATCCGCTTGACAACAAGTTGGTTTGGTGTAAGTAACTTAATAAAATTTCTTGAACCCAAACCAACTCAACACTGTTAGTCAGTTTGGATTATCAATACTGTCTAACTTGAACCAACCCAAATCACATATACTAAAATACACAAGAATGTCTTCTTTTGGTCCTGCAGGACTTGAACTGAGATAGGCTGACTCAATCTATTGGACACCTTTATTTTTGGTGGCTAGAACAAGTTGTTTGGTTCAAGTAACTTAATAAAATTTCTTAAAACCAAACCAACTCAACACCGTTGGTCAGTTTGGATTATCAAAACGGACGAACCTGAATCAACCCAACCTATATATACTAGAATACATTAGAATGTCTTCTTTCGGCCTTGTAGGGCTTGAGTTGAGATGGGTCGGCTCACAGCCCATTTGACACCTCTAGTTTTTTGTAGCTAGAACAAGTTGGTTTGGTTCAGGTTATTTAATAAAATTTCTTGAAGCCAAACCAACACAACACCATTGGTCAGGTTGGATTGTAAAAATTGCCTAACTTGAACCAGCCCAACTCACTCACATTAAAATGCACTATTCTAGCCATTATTTTAAAATTCAGACTAGTTATTAAATAGGTGAAAATACCAGTTCAAGATTTATTGATTCAATAGTAGTAACTTATTCTTTTTTTGAGAAAGTACTATTATATACTAATTAAATATATATATTTAAATTTTTTATTAATAAATAAGAATTACTCTTCTTCTTTTTTTTAAGAAAATACTATTATATATATATATATATATATATTTATATTATATTAAAAATTAAAACAATAATGTTTTAATATAAAATATCAAATTATAAATATTAAATAATTTTTTCAACATTCCCACTTCCCAAAGTATATATCCTGCTGCCTGCTGGCCTTAACAATAGGTATGCTGCATATATCCCGTTGCTCCACTGTAATATAACTCCAATTACTTTCTGTCATTTCAAGAACCCAATCTCCTGCATTCCATTTCTTCTTCTTCCCTTCATTCTTTCTTCTTCTTCTGTCAAAACAAAAAACACAAACACTCTTGATGGAAGAGGATGACCGATGGAGCTTTGACAGATGATCGGCAGTGGCTTCACAGCTGAATGGAGGACAAACAACTGACAGTGACTTTGACGGCCAAATATAGACAGAGGAAGTGCCATTTTCGTTTACTGTTCGTGGCGATTAGATTGTAAGTTCTATGAGATTTTGCTTATTCCCAATATATGCAAAACCTTTCTAGATTTTTTACTTAAAAGCGAACTTCGTGGCACCATTTGATGTAGAGGTGTGTATTTGATTGGGTTAATTTGTCAACTTAATCTAAACAAATCAGCATGTTGGGTTAGGTTAGTGGGTAATTTCAATTTCTTTTCATTTTTCAAACCCATCACTATTTGGTTTAGGTATTATGTTTACGAATTTTTAGCCTACTTAATTCAATTCGAACCAAGCTGTGAACTCGTCTCCTCTCTTGTTTTTTTGTTATATATATGCTCAACTGCTTTCATTTTGTATGTAGTGGAAATTTTTTTTGAATAATTTAAGATAGGATAATGAAATTGGAAGGGCAAAATGAAATATTAGACTAATTTTTTATTATGCAACAAAAGATGAGAGATGGGAAAGAGAATTTAAAATTATGTGTTAAACTTGGAATAAGTAATGGCTAAAAGATTTTTTTTTACTTTTTTTTTTGCTACAGAGCTATGTTTTCATTTTTATGTTTTATGTTTCAATAGTTCTTGTTTCACGAGTTATGCCATCATATGATTATATATTGATGGAGATTGTTTAATTTGTATTTATATCTTTTTTGACCATCTTTAAAATATTTGGCAAATTTAATTTATAAGCCTAAAAAGAGGTTTTAAAAAAGTGAATATTGGATGTGCCAACCTAAACTAACTAAATCCACTTGACAACAAGTTGGTTTGGTGTAAGTAACTTAATAAAATTTCTTGAACCCAAACCAACTCAACACCGTTGGTCAGTTTGGATTATTAATACTATCCAGCTTGAACCAACCCAACTTGCATACACTAAAATAGACAAGAATGTCTTCTTTTGTTCTTGCAGGGCTCGAGTTGAGATAGACCGACTCAGCCTATTGGACACCTTTATTTTTTGTGGCTAGAACAAGTTGTTTGGTTCAAGTAATTTAATAAAATTTCTTGAACCAAAACCAACTCAGCACCGTTGGTCAATTTGGATTATCAAAACTGCCAAACTTAAATCAACCCAACCTGCATACACTATAATACATTAGAATGTCTTCTTTTGACCTTGCAGGGCTTGGACTGAGATACTAATTAAATATATTTTTAAATTTTTTATTAATAAATAAGAATTACTCTTCTTCTTCTTTTTTTGAGAAAATACTATTATATATATATATATTTGTATATTTATATTATATTACAAATTAAAACAATAATGTTTTAATATAAAATATCAATTTTTTATGTAAATTATAAATATTAAATAATTTTTTCAACATTCCCACTTCCCAAAGTATATATCCTGCTGCCTGCTGGCCTTAACAATAAGTATGCTGCATATATCCCGTTGCTCCGTTGTAATATAACTCCAATTACTTTTTGTCATTTCAAGGACCCTATCTCTTGCATTCCATTTCTTCTTCTTCCCTCCGTTCTTTCTTCTTCTTCTCTCAAAACAAAAACACAAACACTCTTGATGGAAGAGGATGACCGATGGAGCTTTGACAGATGATCGGCGGTAGCTTCACAGCTGAATGGAGGACAAACAATTGACAGTGACTTTGACAGCCATAAATTCACAGTAGATTATACAGCGTTGGGTACCTAGAAGAATGAGGAAGCTTCTTTCTTTTCTTTTTTTTTTTCAAAAAAAGTTAGGAACAGTTGAAATTGGTAACACGATCAGTTTCATCTATTTGAGACAAATTTAAACAATTTCGTATTAATTTTCAAGTTTATCGATTTGGAGAGCTAACCAAATTGGACTAATGACTAGTTTTTAGTTTGATCAGTCTAATTTTTTATATAGTGATTCTAACTATACAAAACTAAGGGTGTCAAATGAGCCGAATCGACCTAATTTAGCCCAAGCCATGTAGGGCAAAAGGAAAACATAAGGTTGGCTTGGTTGGGTTAGGCTGAGTTGAGCCACTTATAATACATGAATTGAAAATCTTAACATAGTTAAACCCTTTAAGGCCCGTGGGCTAGGTTGGGTTAGCCCATGGCCCAATTTTTTAAAATATATTTTTAATTACTTTAAATAATAAAAATTAAATATTGAAACTATGAAACCTAAAAAAACTATGTTGAACTTCTAAAAAAATATAGTAAATGAACCAATTTTCTATTTTTAAAAATGCACTTTTATTTACTTTATATGTCAAAATTTAAGTATTAGGGTTATAAAACTTTAAAAAATTGCACTAAATTTATAAAATAATAAACTAAACCTTAAAAAATTATTAATATTAAAAAAAGACTAATAAAATCGACACATTTAAGTCCCAAAAATTTTGGTGGGCCGAGTTTAAAATGGGCTGTTAAATTATTGGTCCATCTCGCCCATTTGTAACGTTTGCGTGGATTGGCCCAATGGGTTCAGCCCATTTTGATACTTCTACCCAAAACAACACTTTGATTTGATGATTACAATACCCTTAAATCAAAATGAAATTATTGAATGAAGTTTGCTTTCATACAAATTTATATTGGTTTATTATAATCTTCCTCTTATAATTTTATGCCTTTATAGAAGTTCCCAAAAAAAAAAAGAATATATAATATTTTTGGTTCTACGAAATTCTTCTAGTTCAGTACAATTCTTTGTTCATATGATGTTATGTTATGCGATTTATGCTTTATTTTTAAGTTTAGTGAAGTAATATTAATGTTGTGATATGTAACTTAAGGGTATTGTCACTTCAGTGACTTATGAGCTGTGTTTAATTGTTTATGTATCACATTTGCAACTTATGACTTGTTTGATTTAAATATGATAAAATTTTGGTGGCTGTATCTTTGTATAAAAATTTTAAGTTACAATATAATTTCTTAAACATTATTTTGATTATGAATAATAAGGTCTTATAATCTTCGATTCAATTTTATCATTCGATCTATCATAGATTTTATTCAATCTTACATATAATTTCAATTTTTATAAGCTTGCAAAAACATATTTCACACACGAAAATATTGAAATGAAATTTATTCAGCATGCATCCTCTCGATTTGCATCAAATGTTAACTTGTCTCTGTATCACTGCTTTTAAAAATTATATTGGTGAATAAATTGATGAAGGTATAGATTAATTTAACAGTAACTGAAATAGTAATAATTAATTATATATAATTAAATATAAAATAATTATTAAAACTTTTTTAGGATTAAAATTGACAAATTTTCAAAACAAGTTATTAAGTATATTTAAATAGCAACACTTAATTTAAATAATATTAATACAGGATAAATTGAAAAACAATTACAAATATATATATATATATATATATATATATATATATATATATATATATATATATATAGTAAAACTATCCGAATCAATGGTTGGACCATTTTTTTTTTAATTTCTTCCTATCTCTCTTTTTTAAAAAAAAATGGTCTAACCATTGATTCAGATAATTTTACTTTATATATATATATATATATATATATATAGAGAGAGAGAGAGAGAGAGAGAGAGAGAGAGAGAGAGAGAGAGAGAGAGAGAGAGAGAGAGAGAGAGAGAGAGAGAGAGAGAGAGAGAGAGAGAGAGAGAGAGAGAGAGAGAGAGAGAGAGAGAGAGAGAGGTTGGTTATCTGAATCAAACTAACTAAACAACTAGCGAGTATTTTTTATTTTTTAAGGGGGTTAAATCGATTGATTATTTCAGTTTCATATTTAAACAAAGTTAGTTAGCATGATGCTTAATGCGAGGTTGACAAACAATTGAATTAAATCAACATTAGAAATATAAACTGTGAGATGAAATAAACTTTACAATTTTGCACTTTATCAAATATCAACTTTTTATCTAAATATTTTTTTAATCGAGTTAATTTATTTTTTACTTTAACCTCTTTACATACCAATAAAAAATAACTGGATTAAAAAATACAACTCAAAATACTCATTTTAATAAATGGAGAATTCAAGTTCGAATCTCTTATAATGTAGCTACATTAAAATTTGGTAAGAAGAGCTTTGTTACTTATTGTGGTTCATTCGGCTCGAATTCAGATTAGTTGACATCCGTGATTCGGTGCTTAGATACCAAATGATTGTTTATTAAAAAAAATAAATGGTTGAAGTAAGAAACAAGTTAATATTACAAAGAAGAAATTAGATAAAAAAAATATTCACTCAAGCGTGAATATTAAGAGACATAATTATCAATTTTAAAAGTTCAACAAATTAATTGCAAGTGGCCAAAATTTTCAAAATTTGTTGGGTAGATTTTTCATTCCTTTCCTAATAATACACAAGTACCTGATGTGTGATGTCTATGAGCTTTTTTTGGGACAAAATAAAAATTATTTCCATTAAAATTACATCAAAATGTTATATAAAATTTTTTAAGACCTAAAGATCAGCTATTACATCTCAAGTCTAAACTTGTGGGATAAAATGATATATAATTTAGAGTAACATACCATAAAAACAGTATCAAAACCTACACAATAACACTAAAAGACTAAACAGAGGCAATATAGCACACCCCTAAATCCTAGATTAGAGCTGGTCTAAAAAGAGGTAACACACTCCTAAACTTTATATCAGAGCTGATCTTCTAGCAACACAATGTGCCACATATCACGTTCTAGAGAGTTGCCGTGTGCTGGAGCCGTCGTCCAGTGACGTTGCCCTCTCTGTAAGACTGTAACATGGCTGAATGACAATCTCTCACCGTCTGTTTGATGTCCCCCTGAGTTTCACGTCAGTTTTCTCAAAGGATGGTTCTTGAAGCAACCGAATAAAGTCATATTAATGACTTTTCTAGAGTCGGGTTCTAAAACTTAAAAAATCTTCTTCATTTATATTAATGACTTTTTTAGAGTCGTTTTAAAACTTCAAAAATCTTCTTTCAAAGAAGAAAACAAATCTTTTACAAAAAAGAAAGAGAAAACACTCTCACAAAGAAGAAAAAAAAAAGCAGGAAGAAGAAGAAGAAGGTGAGGGAGAAGATGGATGAGAGACAACCCTCATCAGTTCCGACGTTAATGGAAGAGGAAACCTTAGTAGAACACTATTCTTGTGGCCCCTCTGCTAGATGTCTATGAGCTATCAATCTGTTTTTGCTTGTATAGTATGACCTATCAATCTCAATATGAGAAACAAACAAATAGAGGCGTCAAAACGGGTCCAACCAGGTTTAACTCTCATAAAATGAGGGCCGAACTCATATTTTATTGGCCCATTTAAAACCGGGCCTAATTGGCCTGTCCCACATAACCTGCGGACTGTGCGGGTTGAGCCAGCATAGCTTGCGGGTTGACCCATTTTTTTTTTTAAATATTTTTACATTTAATTTATACACATATGTTAAATAATAATAACATATATTAAATTAAAAAAATACAAATGAAGTAAAACAAAATCATTTAAAGATAATTTTATGTCAAATTTATATAATTTTTTGATCTTAATTATTATTAATGATAAAAGATAATACTAAAAAAGAAAAAAATTATTAAAAAATAAAAAATAGTTTCATTTTTAGCTTTCCTTTAAGTTTCAAATTTATAAATTCATATATTTCTTCACTTTTTTTAGAGCAAATGAATTATTCTTTATTTATTTTTATTTAAATTAAAAAATTAAAAAAAATGCGGGCTAACGGGCTGGCCCGTTTGGCCCGCATCTAACGAGACGGGCTAGCATTATGCTAGCCCGTTTTAAAAATAGGCCAACCTAGTCCAATTTGTTTTGGGACTAACTCGAAGCGAGCCAACCCGTACTAGCCGAGTTAACCCGTTTTGACATCTCTACAAACAAAGAAACCTTTGCCGGGCTACATCATTACTGGTACTGGATTGAAATTTAAATAAAAATAAAAATGATAAGCTAAACTGCATAGGGGTTAGTGTATTTTATTTTTCTGACCTTTTAAATTTATCAAAATAAATTTTTAATCTTTGAAATTGTGTAGAGAAACCCTTATGTTTTGTTTTTATTACAACTTACAAGAGATTTAAACTTCGGTCTATAAACTTACAATACTTAATTTTATACTATTTAAGTTACAAACTCAATAATTAATATTGTAGTTAATCTAATCATTAATCAAGAGATACATAAGAAAATATCTGTCTAAGTAAATTAAATGTGTTCACATATTATAATGTTATTAGGAGTATTTTAGACATAAAAACAAAAGAGAAATAAAATTTGTTTAAAATTAAAATAGCCCAAAAGCCATTAAAAAAAAACGAAATGGAACACAAAAAATTCGAACATACAAGACCGATCATAAGGACCAAGGAGATAAAGTGCATATTAATTAAGTTTTATAAGAAATTCTGTGCATTTTAACAAAAAAAGAAAAAAAATAGTTTGTAATTACCTAAACATCCCCAGTCATTGGCAAAAATGACAAAACATACGAATCAGTTGGCTTTCCAGCAGCCCGGACCACAGTGGGTGGCAATGTGGATCGCAACACCAAATCAGTAAATCATAGTAGCTTCTGGGGTGGGGATAATCCCATATCCTTGAGGGAGAGTCCTAGCAGGAAAAAAATAAAAAAATAAGAGGAAGTTTTAGCTCAAGGCTGTGTTAGCTGCTGTTTGCTGTCGTGGGCGATTGGTCGGAGGGTGAGGCCATGGTGGTTAAGGAAGTCACGAACTTGTCAAATTTGGAGGACGAGGATGACCTTGACGAAGAGCCCGGGGAAGTGATCGAGTCGGCACCGCCCCAAAGGGTTGGCGAAGAGAGGGAACTCAGTAGCTCCCATATCAAGAAGAAGCTCCTCAAGGCCGGGCATGGATGGGAGACCCCCGAGCTCGGTGACGAAGTAACTGGTACTTCTCTCTTGAACATTTTAGTTTCTTTGGGAAGAAAACGATACAAACAACATGGAATTTGGTTTTTAGTTGCATAGCTGAGATGCAGATATTGTTTGCTTCGTCATAAGATATGTGGAAAATGATGGTGTTACTGAATGCAGTTCACTATGTGGGGACTTTGTTTGATGGAACGAAGTTCGATTCTACTAGAGATAAGGGTGAACCTGTTACATTTGCACTCGGTCAAGGTGAGCTCTGCACTTCTGATTGACGTACGTCTTAGAGCTGCTTCTGAAATTTTATAATGAAAATTTGAAACAACTGCTTGATTATTGGCGCGATAAACTCCGCTTATATGTTGGTGCCTTGATGGACTTGACAGCTCAAGTGGTTGCTGGGTTAGATCATGGGATTATCACCATGAAAGAGGGGGAGGTCGCGTTATTCACATTACCTGCTGAGTCGGGCTATGAAGTTGGAAATTCCGGAGGTATTCCACCCAATTCAGTTATTCAATTTGAGGTTGAACTCATTTCGTGGATCAGAGTGGTGGATATTAGCAAAGATGGTGGGATCATCAAGAAAATTATGGAGAAGGGGAGCAGAAATGGGCGACCCGGTAATCTAGATGAAGTTCTTGGTATTCTAACACCTTTTACATATTTTTTACTTCCCTTTCTGTTGAACATATCAATAAGATGAGTTATATCCATCTAATGTTTTCTGTTGCTTAATTTCTATGGACCTGTTTTATCCATGCAATTTGTGTTGCCTTAATAATTTTTTGATTCTTTTATTACTGCAGTGAAGTACCAAGTGGCTCTAGTTGATGGCACTATTGTTGCAGAAACACCAGAAGAGGGAGTCGAATTCCATGTAAAAGATGGTATTTGTACTCTTATTTTACTGAACAGGGAAGAAAATTGTGTTTATCTTCTTACAATGTGTATAACCCATTATTGTACTTCTTGAAGGTCATCTGTTTCCAGGATTGCCAAAAGTAATCATGACTATGGAAAGGGGAGAGAAGGCTAAGTTAATTGTTCAACCTCAGTGTATGCCTTTTGTCCTTGTATTTTTTTGAGTTATGGGCTTAGAATAACACTTAGAGAAGTTATTGAACGGGATCTTCTGATAAATGAGATAGCCAAAGAGTTGGTCATTGATAGAGCTCAATGGCGTTGTGCGATCCATGTAGTGTATCCCATCTAGTGGGATAAGATTTTGTTGTTGTTGATGGGCTTAGCAAGAACAGGAAAATATTAGACTGCAAGATCTATCTTTTATTGAATCATAAGGGCGTAATTTATACAAAATTTGAACTAACAAACCACCTAAAAATAGGATAAAGAAAACATTGATATTATTATTATATCCTAACAAGCTACCTAAAAACAAGATAAAGATATCAAAGCATCGATATTATTGTTATATCTGAAAAACAGAAAAAACAAATAAACTTGAATTTGAATTTAATTTTAAAATTTGTACTTGCTGAGTCATTTTATCCAACAATCCTTCTGGTCCATCCCAGTTCTTTATGTAGTCTTTTCAGACAAACAACAGCTATTTTGCATGTCCATGTATTTACTGTCCTGAGTCTTGTTGAGATGGAAGAAAATTTGTGTTGAAATATGACTTGAGCTGAAATTAGAAAGTTAAAATCATGCCATTAATTTTTTTTTTTTTTTGGGGGCTAACTGTTAGTCAGTTCACTTTCACTGCACCTTGATTACTATAATGCAATTGGTCTCCATATATGAAGTTAAGTTAACTTATGGGACCATGAATGTCAATTTTAATGCATTAGTTATGAGAAGTCAAATGATGAAGGGAGAAATGACAGTGAAGCCTGGTCTAGGTAAAGCTATTGAGGCCTTACTAACTGTACTAACGTCAATATATATATATACACACACACAGCTTATTGTTGTCCAATATTCTATTTGTGACACCAGCTTTTAATTTCAGTTATCATCGTTAGCTTTGGGGATCTTGTGGTCCAATATCTCATAAATTAGTTAAAAAACTATGATTTAAATGTTAATTTGCAGATGCGACTGGGGAGAAGGGGAGAGTATATGGCAGCGGGGTCTATTCAATCCTGCCAAATTCAGTGCTTCACATTAATATTGAGTTGGTGTCCTTCAAGCCTGTTATTAATGTTACTGGTGACTCCAAGGTTCTTAAGAAGATTCTAAAAGAAGGGGAGGGTTCCCTCACTGCCAATGAGGGTTCTACTGTTACAAGTAAGAAAATAATAAGTACTTCATAGTTTAAATTGAGCTAGTACAACCATTTATGTTCTATGTCTCTCCTTATAAACTATATTTCTGCATTCATGGAAATTCTGATTTCTTGCTTCTCCCTTGATGGTAGCATTAGAAGCATTAGCATATTCGACTTATTCTTATTGAAGTTAATAAGTGAACTACAAATTAATATGATTAATAAATCATTCAAGTCATATCTCCTCTATCCTGAAAGACTGCAACGAGTTTCATATTTGTCATTCACAGGTTAATTTAACTTTTAGTCTTCGGCAAATAATACAACAACAACAACAACAAAGCCCTGGGAAGCATTAAAGGACATCTGTTAATTGTATTCCTTTTGGGTCTGAGTTGTGTTTGGGGGGGGGGGGGGGGGAGGATGCAGTGCATTCAATTTTAGCAGGTGGCAGAAAATAAAATTTGGTTATATTTCATTATAAAACATGTATCATACATGTATAGTACTTTTTATAAATAATTTCCTGGGAAGCATCTCCTATTTTAGATAGATAAAACGTTGTTATTTCTTTCAAAAGAAACAGAAAGAAGGAAGGAGGTCTCAATATAACAATTAATTTTTTGATATTGTTGTGGCAGTTAGCTATGTAGCAACTGTAGAAGATGGTACTATATTTGAGAAAAGAGGAATTGATGGAACAAAGCCCTTAGAATTTATAACTGATGAAGGTACTTGATGGCTGATGCTTTGCTTTTTCTTTGTTGTTTGATAATTTGAGGCATCTAGGAAGCAATAATACTAGTGTTCATATTTTACTTTCTGTAGAACAAGTAATTGTTGGTCTAGATAGAGCGGTGGCAACAATGACGAAGGGCGAGAGGGCCAGAATAAGTATACAATCTGATTATGCATTTGGAAATGTTGAAGCAAGATGTGATTTGGCTATTGTTCGGCCAGGGTCCAGTGTAGTCTATGAAGTTGAGATGATAGATTTTATTAAGGTAACATCTGTTGTTTTTATTTATGAAGTTGAGATGACGGATCCTGGTTTCACTTTATACCTATGAAGGAATCTTATATCCTTTCTTAGAGAAATGGAAAAAAGAAAAAGAAAAGAAAAATGTTCACTTGCATTATGCCTTTTTTTTTTCCCCCCCTTTCGTGTGTATAGTTTGTATTTACATTTCTTCTATCTTATTTTATGAAGGCAATCTTTATTGCAGAAATATAGTTGCTTGAATAATCTTATCTAGTTATATTTATTTATGCTTTTATTTTTCTTCCTGTGTATAGTTTGTATTTACATTTCTGTGTATAGTTTGTATTTACATTTCTTCTGTCTTATCTTATTTTCTGAAGGAAGTCTTTGCTGCAGAAACATAGTTGCTTGAATATTCTTATCTGGTTATATTTGTACCTTTAAATACATTTTAGCCTTTTTTATTAAAAGGAAAAAGCACCATGGGAATTGAATAATAATGAGAAAATTGAGGCAGCTGGGAAGAAGAAAGAAGAAGGAAATCTATTATTTAAAAGTGGCAAGTATCAAAGAGCAGGGAAGACGTATGACAAGGTAAGTTATTGTTTTTTTCAGGCTTTGGTTTACTAACTTTATTAAGGTACTTTGGTGCCAGTTCCATGATGCCCTGTCTTCTCTCAGGCTGCTGATTATGTTAGTGAAGATGGATCCTTTGGGGATGATGAGCAAAAGCTAGCTAAGATACTCAGAGTGTCATGCTGGTTGAATGGTGCAGCATGTAGCCTCAAACTTAATGACTTTCCGGGAGCAATCAAGTTATGCTCACAAGTAAACAGCCAACCAAGTCACGGATAAGATTTAAAGTAGCCAATTCAATGAGCACACTGTGTAGATGGTGATCACCAAACATATTTTGGGGGAGGGAGGAGTGAACAAGTTGTATGCTTTAGGTCAGCTTAGTTATGAAATAAAGGGAAACAAACTAGTTCTCACAGGAGACCTGGTCAGCTATTAGGATTTTCTGGATGAGATCTCTAATTATGAGTAGAGTCACTTGGAGTGACTATCTGATATGCAACAGTCATCTTCCAACTAAATTGTTTCATGAGCATCAGGTGCATTGATGGCCAGCAATGTGGTTGGTGAGAAGGGCTTCAACACTAGTTGTGTTGGGATTGACCCTTCTTGTTTTGAACTTTTTTTTTTTTTTTGGGGGGGGGGGGGGTGGGTTCAAAATCAATATTGTGTGGCAAAGGCACTGGTGTATTTCTCTTCTGGAAAGAAATAAGCTGAGCATATTTAGATATTTAATTTTAAAACTGCTGTGATTTTAAGTTGAATAACAGCGACATTAATACAAGATTACCACAACACAAGCATTAAAAACTGTTAAATTGGCATATCCAGCTACTGGCTAACTTATAAAGCAGTTAAGAACTGACATATTTTTGATTATACTGGATATATGGATGCATACCACAGATTCAAACAAGACAAAGGATGTTGTGTGGGTATAAATATTAATATATAGTTTTCTCATTATAAACCTTTTAGCATACAGGCCAGAGCGGGAAGAGAAATTAACCTCACGTTTCTTACTTTCTCCACCAGGTGCTTGATGTTGAGTCCAGCAATGTGAAAGCTTTGTACAGACGAGCTCAAGCGTATATAGAAACTGGAGACTTTCTTTTGGCAGATGTAGACATCAAGAAGGCTCTTGAGGCAGACCCACAGAACAGGTACATGAAAGGGCTAATTCTCAAATGACAGTAACTGCTTATAGGCTTGACCAAGTGAGTTTCTCAGTCTCGAACAACTTGGTTTGTTCATTTCCCAGGGAAGTAAAGGTGATACAGAGGAAATTGAAGCAACTTCAGGCTGAGAATGACAAAAGAGATGCTAAGCTCTATGCAAATATGTTTGCACATAAAGAGAGAGACTTTTCTGGGCGAACAAAGGTGATTAATGTTAAAACTTAATAATTCTTTTCTGCTTGCGTGTTGGAAATTTTTTGATGTCTTGCCCTTGTACCACAGGAAATATTGTGGGGGAAAAGTTGAGTAATTGTAGAGGTTAAAGTAATAATAAATACACAATTAGGTTTAACTAGCAATTTTAAGCAAAGGACCTATGGGCTGTGGTGATGTTGAATTATTGTGGTAATGGATCTGATCGAAGCTCACTCCTTTGTATATATAGAGTGATTTTGGGGTATATTTCTGGGATAGGAGAGTCGGATTGTTTGTGAATATGGACAAGCCCTAAAGAGAAGAGAGACTTTGTGAGATTCTTGGTTTTGCATTGCTTGATGGGGAGATTTGGGTTGTATGTCTTGGAATGTTTGGTGATATGTGAACTTAACCTGGGTGCTACTGAGAGGGAGTTTTCTTGTTTAGGTTGATGCCTCGATGCGTACTTTGGATAATGAATAGTTTAGGCTTAATCATTACTTGTGGGGAAACTTTTTTACTGGGTTCAGTCATTGCTGAATTATAAAATGTATTCACTTGTCATATTTTTTTGAAAAATCTAATAGCAAAGGCCTACATACTGTACTATGTTTTTTTCCCTTCCCTTTTTGTCCCTTTAGGAGTTGTATATATTTTGTTTAGGCCCAGGGAAATAATGCTGACCTCCCTCATGGCTTGCCTAAATTCTACTTATTTCTCTTGTTTCCGAATTTCACCAACCTCCTTTGTCTCAGGAATTGGATTCCTTTATGTTCTAATGGAAACAAGAGAGTTATGTATTTCAAATATAGACTGTTCATCTCAAATTTAATAGTCCAGGTCAAAGAAAATAATTTTTAAAAAAAGGACCAGTTTTGGAAACAAGACAAGTTAGTGTTAGTTTCGGTAAATCTAGGACTAGAGGTTGTGATTTACTTTCTCTCTCTTCCCCCCCTTAGTTTTGTTATTTGTCATTTCTGACATAATTTGGTTATAAATATCTGATACTTTTATTTCAATATACACTGTTTATGTAACTAAAGTTGCTGCTAATTTCAAGCAGAGAATGAAGGTTGAGAAAACCGAGGATGAAAGGAAAGATGAAGAGCTCGTGAGAATAGAAGAACGTGACAAAGCTGCAGACAGTGGAGCTCCTCCTGATGGTGTTTGACCTTGACTGTTGATTGATCGACCGTAAAACTTGTATAATATATAGTACAAGAGGCAAGTCTCAAAATTAAATGAAGGAAATTTTCATCTTCACATGCAGACATCTCTGGCAAACTTTTCTTGTGGTTAGAGAGCTCTCCATGACTTAGGATAGAAAATAGAGAAAAGCAACGCATAGGTGTCAAATTACATCTATAGATATTGGAATTATAGTTTGTTTTAGTTAATTTTTTGTTATTGTATAATCTTTATAAATACTTTGTATCTTGTATTATTTTCATATTCAAGAAATAAGAGAATATTTCTCGATATAATCTAATCTCTCCTATTCTCTACTTAGGAAATTATTCTCTCTTAGTTTACTTTCTTTAATTTTAATATGGTATCAGAGTCTGGTTGTAAAATAATTGAATTAGGGATTACATATTGCCCTAATTTCTTTTCGTGATCTGCGAAGCTCTGTTCTTTCATCTGAGTCATCGATCGGCTTGTTCGTGTTTCTGGGCTAACGATCATTCTCGGCTCTGTTCTTTGACGATTAAGGGCCATGGTAGAATCTAATCCTTCAATTGCTGCGATTCTATCGTCCCAGGCAGATTGTGCGGGAATGTGAATGGAAGGCCCTTCTTGAACTACGCATTGCCTCCATTATTCTAGGGTGTTGCTTTCTTTCAGCGTTCACATACGACTGAGTTCATCTTCTTCGTATCTTCGGTGGCATCGATAGCAGGGTGTCTCCTATGGCGTAACTGGAAGAGTAGGTTGAAGTTTGACCCATTTTCTGCTCTTTTTCATTCGCGTCTTCCCCTGTTCTTGACGTGAAATGAAGTCTGTCCTTGTGTTCTTTTTGCGTTTCGGCGTTTTCTTGCTTCTTTCTTACTGAACTCCAAAACAGAAGGATTCATTATGGGAAGTTCGTAGCAGAAGTGAAATTCAGGGAATCCCCTCATGATTATGAGCCTTTAATTCGTTCTCGGGATAGAGAAGAATTGATGATTATTGGTAGCAGAAGGATTGATGATTATTTGTTTTTATATTTGCGGCACTGTTTTACCTTGTTTTACCATCCAAATTTAATTGGTGGGTTATTCTTGGTTCATGGTGATGTTGGGATGTGATAATAAGATTCTATTGTTGATTTCTGATGCTGCCCAGGCAGATGATTGTAAAAAAATATATTCTCCCTTTTGGCCGAGTATTGTCTTGCTGGTTTTCTTTATATCCCGTCTGCAAGAGCTGCACTTTATCATGTAAAGACTCTTGGGCTTCTTGGTGATGGCTTTGGTTCCACACCAACGATGTGCATAAGAAACTTAGTATGGGTAATTGCTAAGGTGCAAGTTGAAGTTGATTATGACTGGAGTTGCTGTTGGTGTAGTTGATAGTCTTGGAAGGAGGGCCCTAAATGATATTCTAGTTGTTGCTGTAATTAGTCTACAATTGTATGTGGGCTATTATTAGCTTTCTTTTGGTCCAATTGATGGGTTTATTTATAGTACAATTGATTGTGTTACTTTTTTTGTTTGCGGTTGTTATTTGATGTAAATTTTTTCACGTTGAGTTTTAGAGCATGAATTTACATGATTTTTGTGAATCTTGTTTATAGATTTTCTTATGTAAGTTTTTTTTTTGTTTTTGATGTTTTGTCTTTCAAGTTGAATTTAGTTTATTTCACTATAGCTCCAACTTGAGGGAGAAATATTGGAATTATAGTTTGTTTTAATTGATTTTCTGTTATTGTATAATCTCTATAAATATTTTATATCTTGTATTGTTTTCATATTCAAGTATCAAGAGAATATCTCTCCATATAATCTAATCTCTCGTATTCTCTACTTAGGAAATTATTTTCTCTTAATTTACTTTCTTTAATTTTAACAATAGAAAACATGACCAAATATGTATCTGTCTGCTTTGCTCCACCAAATATACACCCCGAGTTCTCTGATTTGATTTATTTGTCCATGTGCATGTGAGAAGAATACAAGAAAGGACACGAAATGACCCAATGATGCTTAAAATTGCGTGATCCTACTCTTTAATTATTCTTAATTTTAGATCATGCGTGCATGCCAATGTTTTCAAAATCGGACCGGTCATTGAACCGGTGGAGCCACTGGTTCAAGGTTCAATGGTCGGACCGTGGTCGAACCGGTGATAATTAAAAAATATTAAAAATATATATAATTTAAAATATTAAAATACTTAATATAATTGATAATTCATAACAATAAGTGAGAGAAATAAGAAAATTAATCCATAAATTGATAATTCATCACAACTCATAATATTCACAATTTCAAACTAAGTAAAATAGCCTTGTAAAAGAGTGAGTAAGTCTCACATTGCTTAGAACAAGAAAGGAAAAAAGTTTCATATACTAATATATGTTAATGGGCTTATAAGAGGCTAAGGGAAGTGGTGGGTTCATGCGCTCACAATTTCAGGCCAATGTAGTACAAATTGTCCAATCTACACCCCATGTGCGTGTGATAAAGTGGACTCGGCTAGTTTTTGTTTTTCTTTTTGTTTTCTCTCCTTTGATTTTCTTTTTTATTTGCTTATGTAAGTGGAGGCATATTTGGCAATTGCAAAATTAACTAGGGTTATCATGTGTTTTTTTTGTTCACTTTCCCTCTACATTTTTCCCCCTCCATTTAAAAAAAAATTTTTTTTTGACCAGAAAATTTTTTTTTTTTTTGACCAGAAAAAAAAAAAAAACTTGAACCGGTTCAACCTTCAAACCGGCCGGTTCCGGCCGGTTCAGCCGGTTCAGCACCGGTTCGGCCGGTTCAACACCGGTCGAACCACTGACCGGTTCAATGGCCAAACCGGACCGATGACCCCTCCGGTTCCCGGTCGGACCGGTCCGGTCCGGTTTGGTAAACATTGGTGCATGCTCTTTTTTTCTTTATGAATATAAACATGAGACTGGTTCACTTAAGATACTAAACTTATTTCTCCCTATAAATATTTTTAACATTTAAGAAAATTTATTGTCATTTATCTTGTCACTTTCACTTAACATACAAGTTTAGTTGCTCCCCTAATATCACTCAAATAATTTAATCAGAGCTGGTCAAAATTAATATAAATAATTAAGAATCATTTCAACTCGCCGAGCCTCCCACAAATGCTATCATACCAAAAATCGCTCAATGTTTAGTTGCTTTTCATAAATTATTCTTTCCTAAGTGCTCCAACTAATAAGGATTCCTGATAGGTACCTGTAGTGTCCAGATTGATCTTGCTATGCCAAGGTAAAATTGGATCTAAGTATTTGTCTTGAACAAGCACCATATTCATTCTTATTTAGACTATTAAATTTTAAATTTAACGGTTCAGATTTTAAATAGTATTTTTAATAATTTTTTTTTCAACAAAGACATTAAAATATATACTACTAAATTTGGAATTTAACAGTTTAAATAAAAATAAATATAACATTTTTTTTATAAGATAAACATTAAATTTATTGTTTGCAAGGGCTATTGCTTCCTAACAAAACTTGGCATGCTGCTCCCTCTCCTCCCCTCTTCCTTTTGTTCCCTTAACTAATTTTCTTGGGGAACTACACGTGTCCCCCCTTTTATTCCACCATCTTCTTTTTCTGTATCAAGTGGCCAGGTCACCACCTTGTTGCACTTGGTGGACCCTACCCCTTCTTCTCCTATACACTTTATAAGTCCAAACCCCAAGATTGATTTGCAATGTTTGAGAGGTAAATTTCTCAAAAGTCTTTGTAATTATTAATGTGAATTAGGAAAAGTAAAAAGAACATACTTAAAATAATGATGCTTGATGTATCTTTATTATAGAATTAGAGACATCAAAATTTGCAGATCAATGTACTGCTTTATGTTTGATCAAGGGTTGACAACAGTGGCATATTCATTTTGGTCGGAGGGTAAAATTTTTATTAACTTTTTTAGATTTGATAATATTTTTTTAAATTAATTTTAATTTGTCATTATTTAATGATAATTTTTTTTAAAAAATATTTTTATTATAAAAAAATCTTTCTTCTTCTAAATCATAATTGCATAATTAATCAACCAATTTAATAGAATTAGACCTATATACAAAAAATGTAAATTTCAAGTTTTTACAAAAAGGTCTCTAATAATGGAATGAGAAATTAACTATTATCAAGAAAAATTTTTATGAAATTGACTTTATAAATATGTTACTTATAATCCTAATTGTATAATCAATCAACTAATTTGATAGAATTATACCTATGTATAAAAACTCCAAATTTCAAGCTTTTACGAAGAGATCCCTAACAATGAAATGAGAAATTAACCATTATTAAAAAAATATTTTATGAAATTGACTTCATAAATATGTTACTCATGATCCTAATTACATAATCAATCAACCAATTTGATAGAATTAGACCTATGTACAAAAATCTCAAATTTTAAGCTTTTACAAATAGGTCCCTAACAATGGAATGAGAAATTAACCATCATAAAAAAAAATTTCATGACTTTGGAGAGTAAGGATTTCGTGACTGTGAATAACAGACAAGGTCTGAGTCACTGAAGGAGTTCAAAAATATATTAAGCGATTTCAAAAAAAAAGGGAGCAAAATGAAAAAAAATTTTGCATGAAATTTGTAAATTTCAAACTACACCCCTTCATATACATGTGGCTCCGCTTGGCAACAACATCAAGGGGCATGATTGGTAGCCATAATAATAATAATAATAATAATAATAATAAGACGATTTGACTAATAATATCTTTTGGGGGGGGGGGGGGAAGGGGGGATATTATTTTAAGTTACCGATGATTAATCATGTTGGGACAAATTATATCACAAAATATTTTTATTATGATATATCTATTATTTTATGTCTTTCAAAATATTAAACCTAATTAAATTAAAAGAATTCAAATTTTATATAAATTATTTTCCAATTAAATCTATCAATTCACTCGAATTTTATCAAAGTTATATAATTTTTGATGTTTGATTGAATTAATATGAATTGATAGGTTATATAAATGCGTAAATGTGCATATTAGATATTCTAAAGTCACTTATAACACAACCAATTCATACATCAAAACATTATGTGTTTAAAATGGAATAGGAAAAACTCGATTTTATATCAACCTAGAAGCAAGTCCAGACTTCACTAATGCTATTATAGGAATACATTTTCTTAACTCTGTCACTTCACTAATGGTTGTCATCATATATTTTTGGATTATATGATAGGAATACATTTACTTTTTTGGAGTAACCAAAAGAGTCCAATCTTATTGTCTGTCTAATAATATGAAGGTTCATGCATTGCTATTTTTCTATTTAAACCATTCCAATCTTTGAAATCAAAAGTTTGATATTTCTTTTTTTACTTATCTTTTCAGTTTTGGGGATTATATGGAAAAAAAAAAAAGATATTTGGTAACATGTTCACGGACTTAACTAATCTAACACAAACTTCTATACCCAGTAACTTAGTAAACTTCTAACTAGTCTAACTCATGAGAAAGTGAAAATAATAAAAACTTATATTTTGAGAGGGAGAGGTTGAGAAGTAACAATAACTGACTTACTAAATACAAGCTAGCTTTCTCTTTCATTTTTCTTTAAATTTGTCTTATATTTTCATAAATAATTTTTGTGTAACATTATTTTGTCTTCTTCTCCCGTTGGTAATTGATTTGATTTTTTTTTTGGGTGAATCAAGGGCCAAAATCCAATATTTGAATTTATGTTTCTAATTTGTTTGTGACTTAAGTGCTTAATTTCTATAATAATTATATTTCAATCATTTTAGTGACTGAATATTTTTTCCCCTAGTCTTCCACATGCCTTTTTTTTTTGGCAATTAGTCATTTCAATATTTTAACTTATCTAAGTAATTTTTTGCATAATTGAATTTGGATAAAATTATTGATGATGATAATGATCATGATGATGGTGGTGAAGATACTAAGGAAGCTACTAACACGGATTATAATAGACGACTAATTCACTCATAGGACATCCATTGTATTGGAAAAATAGAAAACCTAGAAGCTTGGGGTTTATAAATTGATTAATGATTTCATGGATAAGCGATAGTGAGACCAAGAACAATTGCTTTCTATCAGTCCATCGCTTAGGCAAAGGTCCTGTCGTCTAAGTGATGAATCTCAGCATGTAAACTCAATTTTTAAATGATCATAACTCTTTCATTTAGATGTCATTTTTAGTAAATAAGGTGTCGTTAAAAACTCTTTGAGTCTAGTTTTTCATGGGACATACTTTATTTGAGAATTCTTTATCGTTTGGGAGTTATGACCAATGAAGTTATTAAAGGTCAGAATTAGTGGTAAGGATTTTCTTATTTGTGACCTTGGTATATTTTTGCGTAATTACTTTATAGGAATGAATCCTTTGATGCGTCTTCTACATCTTTTGGGATGGCATGACTAGCTTGGAGTGAAGAGAATTTTCCTCCAACATTTTATACAAAATCTTGAAAGGATCAAGATATAGTTGGACAAACATCGAGGTGAGTGGGTGATTTTACTAACTGAGTCTTTATTAAAATTGCTCAAGTACAATATAAATTTTACTCACACTATGATTAAATTTAAATTCATTAAATTTCCTAGTTAATGATGTTAACTAGATAATAAAATTTTGATTGTAATTTGAGAGATTATTATCTGAGATGTTTTTAGGAATTGTGAATTGGTTATTGATTGTTGTATGTGATATATTATGTTTATGTGAATGCATTTGTCACGCCTCTAACTTACGCACGTGACCGGCACGATAGATGAGCTTTTACCTCACCACCGTAAGCCTAATTCCGTACCAATTTGATATATATAAAAATGCTATCTCATGAAAGAGAGTACAATAAATATTTCAAATATATCCATTTATTCATTAATAAATGATATTCTCAACGAGCATTGTTCGTCCAAGATTTACCTACCCAAATTACAGAGCTACTACTATAATACTTTTGATAAAGTTTTACATAATAACAAATATTTACCCCCGATCAATGGGGTTGAGGACTCGAACGATTAGCTGGTTGTGCGTCTACTTCTTCTTGAGAATCTGTGAGGGGAGGAATGGCATGAGTATATTTTACTCAGTGAGGAAATATATTATTCTATCACAAACATAAGAAACAATCATATAAAATCACAAAACATATCATATAGTTCCAAATTAAATTCCCAGACATTTTTCGGGTCCAATCCACATAAGGTGGTCGTTGTCCCACGGCCCCTGCCGCATCCTCCCTTATTACTGCTTTCATAAATGCCTCCCTTATTTCACCCCTATATTTTCAATACTCTTTGTATTGGAACAAATTTTTGTTTAACATGATTTGCCACCCTTATTATCTCCTGCTCCTCCCTTTTTCCTCCCACACAGGGACCCGTCCCCGTAACATTCTCCATCAATCACAAACATAACAATAATTCAACCTTACACACAATACTACCCATGTATGTGATGTTGTTCACATATATAGTATATGACACTCTTCATAAATATGGCACTGTTCACATGTACGTACAATACCATTCACAAATATGGTACGATACTATTCACGAATATGTCACTGTTCATATGTACGTATGATATTGTTCATATGTACTGTATGATACTATTCATAAATACGACACTATTCATAAGTACAGTATAATACTATTTACAAATACGGTACAATACTATTTATGAATATGTCACTGTTCGTATGATACTATTCATAAATACGATACTGTTCATAAGTACGATATAATACTATTTACAAATATGGTATGATACTATTCATGAATATGTCACTATTTATATGTACGTATGATACTATATTATAAATATGGTACTGTTCATAAGTACGATATAATACTATTTATAAATACGGTACGATACTATTCATGACTATGTCACTATTCATATGTACGTATGATACTATTCATAAATACGGTACTATTCATAAGTATGGTATAATACTATTCACAAATATGGTACGATACTATTCATGAATATGTCACTGTTCATATGTACGTATGATATTGTACAGTGTGATACTATTCATAAATACAGCACTGTTCATATGTACTGTATAATACTATTTACGGTATGGTACTATTTATATATGCGATAATCAAAAATAATTTTCAAGTAGCTGAGGATAATTCCTTTCTGATGTGGAGGATCGGCTAAGGCCGCAACCACAGAGCATACTAAGAACTTATCACACAGGTATTTGTAAAAATATAGTACCCTCACAGTATCTTAGTAATCAATAAATAATTCTTAAACAATCGAGGTTAGTTCCTTTCTGATATGGAAGATCAGCTAAGGCCGCAACCACAGAGCATACTAAGAATTTAACCTCTAAATTATTATAAGAATTTAAAAGAGCATAGTAGAATATTCCCTCACCTCGAATCCAAGCTATAAAGGATGACTTTTATAATAACTCAGAATCTTAACACCAGAATCAGAAGAATTAGAGGAGAGGAGAGAATGAAATCTGAAGGTGTGTGTTTAGAAGTGAAATGGAAGGGCCTATTTATAGGAGAAGTTATGGTACTATTTGCTACTATTCCATCTACCATTCTCCTATACTATTTCATCTACCAGTTTCACTTATCAGTTTTCATCTACCATTCTCTTATACTATTTCATCTACCAGTTTCACTTACCAGTTTTCATCTACCGTTCTCATATACTATTACATCTACCAGTCTCACTTTCAGCTATACATTCTAAATTCCACTTTTGAATTGTATTTTACTTAATAGGATAAATTCCATAACGTACCATTCATTATATCTCACAATTTATTCAATTTATAATTGAAAATTCATATTTTCAACATCATACACAGCCAAGATAAAATTTACGTAAAAATTTAAGTAGACATAATTTTTTTTTGACGGGTATTACAGCATTGCATATGGAAAAGAGAATTATGTGGGAATGTAGACCCACGAGAGAAGAAAAGAGAATTACATGGGAATGTGGACCCACAAGAGGATGATCGATTAATAGATCCATGGATGGCGCCATCATGCGGGCAAAAGTTGAAAATCAATACTAGAGGAATGTAGACTTCTAAAGAAAACCTATTGAGCATAGATACTCTGGGAAATGTGAGTACTGAGATTTAGACTCAATATAATATATTTGAAAACGTAGACTCATGAGTAGGAAGATATGTCATTGTTGCATAATTATACTTTGTATGTATAAATTATTATACTTGTACATGCTTTGGAGTTATGTTAGAGTATTTGATGTGATTTAATGAGAAATAGTGAAAGTGGAGACTTGCATGGGAATAGCGCGTCCCAATTGCACAAAGAGGTACGCTTGTGTGTATATTTAATTGTGTCCATGTGTGCTAGAGGTATTTATTTTAGTTGTGGTTGTGATTATGATATTTATACTTGTACCTTATTTTATTTGTACAGTCATTTGGTCACTAAATTTTGATGAACTTACGTCCTCAGTAGTTATCTTTTTCAGATACAAAGAGTTGATTTACCAAGGAATTGGGAATTAGTCAATTTAGAGGTTTTAACTGTCACGACATATTTTTTAGGCACATGACCGGCACAATGATGAATATCCCATCACTGTAAGCCTTTCGATAAATTCTTCCCACAAGTAAAATTATTAGTCATTATCTCTATATTCTCAAAATACCATTCCTTAATAAATACAAAGAAAATACATCAGATTTTCTTAATTAAAAATAATAGATCTTCAGTACAAAATACATTATTATACTGAAATACAAGCCAAATACCAAACCCCTGACCTAGATGTCCTAGACGGTTACAGAGCAACATATTGTATAACAAAAGAAGGGCCTACCCGACAGCGGGAAGGTCCAATGTGATCTACTCCTCTAGCGGATGTTGTTCGGCGGCAACTTGATCTGAATAAAAAGTTTGTACAGAGAGTGTGAGCTTTTAAACTCAGTGAGCAAATCGGCCTCGCGTTAATAAAATTCAAATACATCACCAGTCATGCAAGCATATCCGAAGGCTCAAGCTCAACCAATAGACATAGTTAGAAATTACATACAAGAAGATAAAAATTCATCCAATTCAACAAACGTTACTAGTACTCGTCAATGACAATATATCCCGGAGAGCGCACACAGGCCAGCTCACCAATTTTGTATTTTTCTGCCATGACGCACAACCTCATCCTTTTAGCTAGGGCGCCTCACAGATTTATTACCAATCCGGGCTATATCCCTACTGAGGGAATCGTTGGCTCCACACTCATTGGTTAAGACACCCTTTAAACCAGGTTTTCTGCCTTGCCGTGAGAGGGGGTACTGTACCGCTCAATCACAATCAATAGTACAACAGTTCATATCATAATCAGAAGCACAATATAATACTCATCCATATAACAGGTATAGTATATAACTATAGAATTCAAATTTCACATCATCATGAGATACTTGTTTCGTTTTATCCATACTTCTGGATTAATTATCTCATTATATTCGTCATTCTGAATCCAATTTCCTCCTATGAATCTTGGGAGTGTCCTACGACATACTTTTTATCACCAGTAGTGCTAAAACTCTATTAAAACGGGGTCGTTTCTCTCACCTGGATTCCGTACGAGTATCACTTCTTTAAGTCGTTACGGACAAGAGTACACAGGTGAATTTTAGTGTTCTACTACGGAGATTTTCATGAAAGATTAGAGAAAATACGTTAAGATTGTTTTCGTACAGATACTGTTCATACGTACGGTTATTATTCATATGGTTACTATTCATACATACTGGTACTATTCATACCAGAAATAGAGAATACAATCTGTAAAAGAGTACACCAGGTAAGTTCCCAAGAAAGAGTGGAGGGTCACACTGGACACACTTAAAAACCAGGTCTTTCCTTAGCCAGAACTTTCCTAGACATGTATTCTTCACAGTTTATATTCTATTTCGGTAATCAGAGAATCAAAATAACAACTAACGACAGTTTTTCTGATGTGGAAGATCGGCCAAAGCCGCAACCACAGAGCATACTTAAGAAAATAACTTCTAAAATTTGAAAGACATAGAAAGAGCATAGTATCCTTACCTAAGCAAAAAAGGAAAGGCCCAAAATCTCAGAAGCCTAGCGTCGGAGCAAGAGAAACTTAAGGAGAGAAGAAGAGAAGTTGAAGGTGTGAGTTTAGAAGTGAAATGGAAGGGCCTATTTATAGCAAAAGTCAAGGGTACTATTTGACACTATGCGCTAATAAAATATTCAATTTACTATTTATGAAAACGTTTAGACACCAAAAACATTTAGATTTAGCTCATATCCGGCCAAATCTTCACCGTTTTCCATGATTTCTTCCATAGGATCTCACCCTTAATGTCTAAGGAGCATTTAGACACTAAAAACACCAATTTTAATCGAGAAACAAAGCCGGAATCTTGATTTTTACCCCAAACTTTCTGAAAACTAGAAAATAGGGAAAAGTTTGAGAAATAGAAATTTCTACCTCAATTCCTTGCTTTCCCTACGTTACTTGGCTCCTAGAGGCTCGCCCCGTAGCCCGAGATCCACCCTCCAAGCCCGGTTGTGGAGTTGGAGTGTAGAGAGAAAAAGAGAGGAGAGAAAGTGAAGAGAGAGAGAGGAAAGGAGAAAATGAAGAAAAAAATTAAGTGAGGCCGCCTATTTACTCGCCCGGGGTGAAATTATCACTTGCTTTTCAGTTGACCCTCAGTCAAGACTAGTAAAAACAAATTCATAAAATCTCACCTCGGGTGATTCTAAATCCTAATTGCCCCACAATTTTTTTTATTTCACTTTAGTCCCTCTCAGAGTCTCAAACTCCACTTTAACCTCGAATCCATCATCCTTTTGATACCGGACTCATAATTCATTCCCATAAGCTCTATCCTTCTTCTCGGGTTCCTACTTGGTCATTTCTCAAAAGTACTCCAGACTTTCTTTTCTTTTCATTTTAGTCCTTGAGAATTTGTAAAATGTCCCAAATTAAAATTTTGAAATTTCTATTTCCAAATTTCCTTCACTAATTCAAAAAGAACATTTCTCATGTAATTAAATTTTTCAATAAACTTCAAATAAACTTTAAATATTCATGAAAATTCTTGGGATATTACAATGAGTAGCTAAATATCTGTTCTATTGTTACTATAAACCTAATTTTAGATTAAGAGTTGTGTTTCCCTCTGTACTTGTGATTCCTTTTGAATTAATACATACATTTCATTCATCTATCATGTGCTTGCTTTAAATCTGATCAATTTATTAATTGCATGTTGCTTTCACTGATCTTTGGCGAGGAAGGTGTTTGTAGAACATTGAATAAATAGGGTGAATGCTTGAACCTTAATGGTTTTTGCTTGTTAACTCATAGGAATATTAGTTAATCTCATTTAATTGAATTAGATTATTGCTTATTAGGCTTAACTCACATAAAGGATTGTGTTAGAGTTGAATAGCTTAATATATGTTCGGAAGAATTATTTTAAGCCATTAGAAAACTTAAAATTAAGGTGTATAATTGATTAAAACTGTGAGTGCTAGAGAGAATTTAGCAATTCCTAAGAAGAAAAAGGGAGATCAGTAGTTCTAGGCCTTTTATTTGAATTACTTTCATCCATTTTGTGTGAGTGTTTATCGTTGTTGGAAAATTTATAAAAATTTTAGTGTTGAATTTTGCTCTTCAGTTCTTAATTTAGAGCTGTCTTCGATCCAAAATTTGGTCGTCTCACTAATACGCTTAAATTTCTTGAGTAATTAGCGAGTTAGTCTTCATGAAAACGATATTCTTACTATATTTCACTGTATTACTTGTGCGACTAGTACACTTGTCAAATCACCAACAATTAATATATAAAATATAATTTACATATATTGGGATGACACTCAATTATTTATCATGTATTTCATGATATATAGTATATAATACTATTTCAGTATGTATTACTCATAAATTATGAATTATCTTATATCAAGAGAACTCACTTTAGTTTTCATTTTTAATTTTATTACATTTATCTAAAATAACCATTTCAATTATATAACATCATTATTGAATTCCTTGGTTTAACACAAGAGTAAGATTTTTTTTATATGTTAACATGTAAAATAAAAGTGAATTTTTTAAAAAAAATTATGAAAAAAAATAAAAATTGGACTATATCCAAATAATTTGGGTCGGATAAAAACAACCTCAGACAACTTTTCTAATATTATTAATATTATATAAAAAGTTTGGCGCGTGTTTAGGTCTACTTCAAATACAAAACTAATTCCTCCCTACAAATATTTTTAACATTTAATATTTTTTTTTGAAATAATTTAATATAAAATATCACTATCACATGATATTGGTGATATTCCACTGCTAATATCACTCCAATAATTTTATTAGATCTCGTCAAAATTTATATAAATAAGAGTAAATTTATAAAGAGCTCAATTTTTTAAGAGATTAACAATTTTATTGTTGGATGAACTTAAGATATATGTAAAATATTTTTTAATTCCTATACATAAAAATTTCGAAAGATTAAGTGGTCGACCCCTCTCAAGTCTCAAATACTATCATACCAACAACCAAATGCCACTCATTGATTGGTTGTTTCCCATAAATTATTCTTTCTAAATCAGTCTAGATTTCTCTAACTTTGTCCAATCAGTCTAGTACTTATGCTGCTGCTTCTTCTTCTTCTTCAATCCTCACAGCTTTGCTCTAGTTTTGATGTCTCTCGCTCAATTGTCAAGTTTCTTCCTAGGTTTCATGGGCCTTCCATCTTGAAATTGGGTAAGTTCTTCAAAGCTTATCTACAAAGCACAAACTACAGCTATTGAGGTCTTTTGTTTTCCACTTATACTTTTGATGGGACTCAGTACCTAATTAAAAAAAAAGTTACTGTTTTGGTTAGGTACGTGGGAGTGGGTGAATCGGAGGAAGTTCAGCTCTTCTAATACTTTGTTAAGTCAGAGAGGAATCCCAAAGAGGACCCACTCATGCTTTGGCTAACCAGTGGCCCAGATTGCTCTGCCTTCATTCTTGAAATAGGTAATACTGGCACCGTGTTGCTATTGTTTATTTCTTTTCGATGTTATGAGGATGATGTACTTTTCTTACTCTAACTAAAGGTTTTCTAGGTCTACTTCATTTTAGGGTGGAGGAATATAATGGCACTATGCCTACACTTGTCTTAAATTCACACTCATGGACTAAGGTTATTTCATAACTTGACTAAACTGTGGCTTTAACATTTCTTCAATTTGAAGTTCCTATGCTAGTGTATAACATACTTAATTGTCGGTGATGATTCATTGTCTGTCAGGTTTCTAGTATTATTTTTTTATATTTTCCTGCTTACACTGGATTCTCCTATACAAAACTCCCCATTGTAACTCAGCATAGTGACTTTAAACAAATCCTACATGCCCATCAGTTTGTCAAGAAGGTACTATATATGTTCAACATAACTTTTTTTCCCTCCCTTTTATTACTACCTCTGCAACCTTAGTATTTTAAGGTTTCAATTGTTATTCCTTTTGCAATGGTTGACTAATCATTCAGAATTTCTTTCAAATTCAGTATACATTGGAGGGGACTCTCATTCAGGAATGATTGTCCCTGGAGTTGCGTCTGAAATTTTGAAAGGTGGATCCAATTCTTGTCTTTATCCAATGTAAAAGACTAATAGTGCTCAAGTAGATTAAAACACAAGAAAAGATAGCAATAAATTTTTTTTTTGGTTTTAAATTCTGTGATTTCGCAGGAAATGAGGACGATTTAAAGCTTTCAATCAATTTCCAGGTCTGTAATAATTTATGTTTCTACATTTCATTCCTTGCATATAGTGGTCCCTTTATAGTTCTTCAATAATCTAGAGCTGATCATGATCTAACAATGATGACTAAGGGCTACTTATTGGGGAACCTTATGACCCACAGTGCTATACATGACAATTCTAAGATCCCATAAGCTCATGGGATAGGGTTTATTTTCGATGAACTATACGAGGTAAATAATTTATTCCTAAAGAAATATATAAATGGGATGTATAACATCCCAACTTTTCCTTATTTAAGTTTTAAAGAATGGTAGAATTAAGCTATTTATGCCTTTTGATGCTTAGAAACAAGTAATCAATGAAAGGCATGAGAAATTATGATAAATGAGCTAAGAATAGAAGAAAAATGAAGTTTTAAGGGAATTAGTTGACTAATAGTATCAATCAGTCGACTAATAGCATCAGAAATCAAGTCAAATTACTAATATCTGCAATCAGTCGACTAATTAGGAGAGATCAATCTACTACTTACTCTCAGTAAAGCTAAAATTTCTGGTACTGTAGCAATCAGTCGACTAATCAGATTTTATCAATCAACTAATGACACATCAGTCGACTAATCGTAAGCAATTGGTCGATTAATCGCCTGCTGGGGTACGAAAATAAGTCCGTTCCAACTAAAAAATCAATGAAAAATTGACTAGAATACCCCCAACATGCCAACAAAGCTCAGAAACAAGAAAGTAGGGTAAAAGAGGGTTTTCCATGGTAAGAAGACTCTTGAGGCCTTTTAAAAACAAGAAAAGAGAGAGAAATGATATTTTTCTGAAAATTAGAGAAGAGAGAGAGAGAGAGAGAGAGAGAGAGAGAGAGAGAGAGAATGTGAAGGAGAAGAAGAAGAGAAAGAAGGGACTTCTAGTTGGGTTTCTAACAAGAAAATCATCAAAGTAAGCTTCCTAACTTAATTTCCCTAGTTTAGATGGATTCTAGTGCTTAAGAATTCATAAAATAGCAATTTGCAAACTAAGAGGAAGAGAATTGTCACGACCCGTTTTCTGGGCACATGACCGGCACAATGATGAATCTCTCATCACTGTAAGCCTTCCGATAAATTCTACCCATGAGTTTAGTTATTATCTCTATATTATCAAAATAACCATTCCTGAACAAAATATATCAAATTTTCTTATTTGAAATTCATAGAGACGATTTGCACATAATAATAGATTCTCAATATAAAATACATTATTATGCTGACATACAAGCCAAATGCTAAACCCCTGACCAAGATGTCCTAGACGATTACAGAGCAATATAATCTACAACAATAGAGGGGCCTACCCGATAGCGGGAGGGTCCAAAGTGATCTACTCTTCTAGCGGATATTCTTCATTGGCAACCTGATCTGAACAAAAAGGTTGTACAAACAATGTGAGCTTTTAAACTCAATGAGCGAATCGGCCTCGCGTTAATAAAATTCAAATACATCACCAGTCATGCAAGCATATCCAAAGGCTCATACTCAACCAATAGACAGAAGATAAAAATTCATCCAATTCAACAAACGTTACTAGTACTCGTCAATGGCAATATTTCCCGGAGAGCGCACACAGGCCGTGTCACGACCCGTTTTTTGGGCACATGACCGGCACAATGATGAATCTCTCATCACTGTAAGCCTTCCGATAAATATATCAAATTTTCTTATCTGAAAATCATAGAGATGATTTGCATGTAATTATATATTATCAATTTAAAATACATTATTATACTGACATACAAGCCAAATGTCGAACCCCTGACCTAGATGTCCTAGACGATTACAGAGCAACATAATCTATAACAAAAGAGGGGTCTACCCGACAACGGGAAGGTCCAAAGTGATCTACTCCTCTAGCAGATATTCTTCGCTGGCAACCTGATCTGAACAAAAAGGTTGTACAAACAGTGTGAGCTTTTAAACTCAATGAGCGAATCGGCCTCGCGTTAATAAAATTCAAATACATTACCAGTCATGCAAGCATATCCAAAGGCTCATACTCAACCAATAGACAGAAGATAAAAATTCATCCAATTCAACAAACGTTACTAGTACTCGTCAATGGCAATATATCCCAGAGAGCGCACACAGGCCGGCTCACCAATTATGTATATTTCCGCCATGACGCACAACATCATCCTCTTACATACAAGAAGATAAAAATTCATCCATATATCAGGTATAGTATATAACTATATTATAGATTTATAAACCACATATCAAGATAACAATTAATCCGTTTTTAAAAACATTCAAACTTCACATCATCATAAGATACTTATTTCATTTTATCCATACTTATGGATTAATTATCTCATTTAGATTCGTCATTCTGAATCCAATTTCCCCCTATGAATCTTGGGAGTGTCCTACGACATACTTTTTATCACCAGTAATGCTAAAACTCTATTAAAACAGGGTCGTTTCACTCACCTGGATTTCATACGAGTATCACTTCTCTAAGTCGTTACAGACAAGAGTGTTCAGCTAAATTTCGGTATTCTGCTAAGCAAAAAGGAAAGGCCCAAAATCTCATAGGCCTAGCGTCGAAGCAAGAGAAACTTAAGGAGAGAAGAAGAGAAGTTGAAGGTGTGAGTTTAGAAGTGAAATGGAAGCGCCTATTTATAGGAAAAGTCAAGGGTACTATTTGATACTATGCACTAATAAAATATTTAATTTACTATTCATAAAAATGACATTTCTAATAATGCAGTTACTGTGCACCTCAGATGGAAAATTTT
Source organism: Biancaea sappan (assembly GCA_037074585.1). NCBI lineage: Eukaryota > Viridiplantae > Streptophyta > Magnoliopsida > Fabales > Fabaceae > Biancaea > Biancaea sappan. Next base: position 27,901,122 of record CM073498.1, read on the forward strand.
TCTGTTATTACTATTGGAAACTTAAAGGGAAAACTATCCTTTCACCTTAAACCTTTAAGTTTCTTTTCAAATCAGTCCTTTCAATTTAGTCCCTGAGGGTATTTTTACACATAAAACGTCATTTTCTCCCACGAACTTCTTTCTAGTTTTCTCTTATGACCAAACCACATCTAGTACTTGACATTTTGATTGTATAAATGAACAGTATCATATACGTAAATAGTATTATACGGGTGAATAGTACAGTATACGGAAATAGTAACAGTAGTTTGTAAACAAATATTTATATTTTATTTTTCTTGGGTATTACATTATCACCCCCTTAAGAGAATTCGGTCCCCCGAATTCAAAACTCATATCAAGACTGAAATAAATGTGATTACTTCGTCCATATCTCATCCTTTGCATCTCTTTCTTCCAAAACCTCATCACACCCTTGGTGAGATTTACAAGAATATTATACCATTGACTGTGAACTCTAAACCGCATTATCAATAATTTGCATAAGACTTTTGCCTTTTCTAAACAGCAAGTAATCTCTTCCTCATCAGTTTGATCTTTTCCACAACCTTTTGTACCATAAAGTGTCTCATCCTCATAACCTTTACCAAACTCAAACCACTTAATCAGGGACGAACTTTGTCTCTATGTAAAACCTCAAATAGGTGTCTTCTCAACAGTGGCACGTGGTTTTTCCAGTTTATACTGAATATCAGAACACAAGCTACCATACACATAGCTTATAACTTTTACGAATACAAGTATCCTACCCGAAGGCATCATTTTGGCCATAGGCAATATTCTTGCTCGAAGGCGATCATTCTACCTTAAGGCGATACTCTCAGCTGAATGCGTCATATAAAAGGAAAAATCACGTAAAATTATTACATAAATCTCTAGGAAGAACAATCCCAGAAAATGTGTTAAGTAAATAACATACTCCTCATGCATAATTATATATATGGAAATTCCTCTCACCTCAATGACTCATATAGAGTCGTATCCCTTCAATGATTAGGGCAAACCCATAGTTCTCTATGTATAGGTTCATAAAATACTTATTTAGCACTCCTCCATAGCTCAGAAATACAATGAAATATCATTTTAGTAACTCTTCTCAGTCAAAAGGATATTACCATACTCTGCTTTAGAATTTTCATAATCAAGTACGAAATATAAGTCCAACATCTTCTCATTCCTCAAGTTCTTTCAGTAAAAGTAATCACTTCAACAAAGAAGATCTAAATACTAACTTAAATTTTATTTCTAGTACATAGATAATTTTAATACATGAAGCTTAGACCAAATATAGCTTTAGATACAAACAAAAGAAAGAATAAATTAAGGACGAGGAGGCTTTTGAAATGTAAAAGGTGCTCCAGGCCTAGAAGAGGAAGGTGCTTCATACCTTAACGAGGAAGCTAATCGTTGCAGCCTAGAAAGGGTTTCTGGAGGAAGCGCCTGAGAAATTTGGCGAAGAGCAGAAGTTACTCCGTTCATACAGTCAATACACCTTGCTTGTTGGTCACGAAAATTTTGAGTTGCAAACATTGAATGTCTATCAACTCGATTAGCTAGTTCTCCGAAACGACGGTTTATCAGTTTCTCTTGGTTTTCAAAGAGACGATTTATTAGTCGCTTCTAGTCCTCTGTCTTGTATTCCAGGCTCTCTATCTTACGCTCCAGGAATGCAAGCTTATTTTCTGAGGATGTTGCAGTACTGTCCTCCTCCAACTCTATTACATCCCTCTTTCTCTTCTTAATTTCTGGTGACCTGTCTACAGGTCTCTTCCCTTTGTTGTTTCCGAGACTTAGATTTAAATCAAGCTCTATATTGCCAGTCTCAAAATTCAAGTTGAAAGACTTATTATCGGCCATTGCTCTAGGGATCTCAGAAATAACTTCGAATGAGAAAGGAATAGAGATTGAGAAATAGGTATGTAATGAAAGAAGTTCGCTTGGTGTGATGAGTGGGGTAACGGGCGTACAAGATTTATAGACAACCCGAAGCCCTTGGAGCTAAAGCCACCACAACCTACACGCCGCTCGCTATAAGGTTTACATATCACATACGTCGCAATGCCAGCAATTAATGTTGGACATGCAGATAAATAGTAAATGCAATTAACATAAGTCAAAGATTTCTTGAAAAAAATTTTCGGCTAATCTTGACCTTTCTCAAAATTTTGACTAACTACGCTCTTCAGTCTGAGATTTTCTCTCTCTAAACTTGTTTTATCCTGTAATCCCATATCACGATGTCCCTCTATGATTAGGTAGCCTCATATTGGCCGTTTCTTAGATTCTAATCGGTGTCTTTACTCTAGACTTACACATAATATATATGTAAATATATATATTTTAAAACAAAGTTAACTGCTTACGGTCGCATGCCTTAAGCATTATCATGATGTAAGGAAATCACTGCCTTTCATTTGCCCATGAGAGCATTATATGTAAGTATGTGTAACCATGAAGATATATCATCATCTACACATTTCATTCTATCCAAGTCATTTTGATTTCACATCTCTATGAGTATATGTAGGATCATCACATATTCTCCTTGATCGTAGCCTTCACTCATTATGCATGAATAACATACATACATGTAATTACAACATGATTCAATCAGTTATGTATATCATACTCAACTGAAGGCTCTCAAGAACAATACAATAAAACAAAGAAATGCATTTCAGTTTATCATAAAAGCATCCAAAGCAATCTTTAATGGCTATATTATCAACTTCTTTAAATTTCAAAAAATACCAACGGGAGAAATGGGAAAACCAAGTAAAATCGGCCGCAAATCCACCGAATACTGACTTTCGTGGTTTTGGCATTAATGCAACGCATTATTGGTGTGCACGCCTACCCTAGACTTCTGGCTTCCAGCTTGCAGAAATCCATAGGTTGATCGTGTAGGGGTGCGGTGAAGAGATATCTTCTTTGTCTCTTAGTCCAAATTTTTCTCTATAAAAACCTTCTCAGCGTTCTCAGTTACCACACCACAAAGAGTAATAATCTCTGAGCCTACAATCCCCCAGTATTCCTCTCGCCTCATACTCTTACAAAAATTTTTAAATTTTTCCAAATCATGGCCTCAGGGAAGTACATTGATCTCACAATAGAGGCTAAGGAAGAAGAACTTGACTGAAACTTAAGTTTATGCAGGGACTGTAATACCCATGAAAAATAAAATATAAATGCGTGTTTTCAAACTACTGTTACTATTTACGTATATGATACTGTTCATTTATACAATCAAAATATCAAGTACTAGATGTGGTTTGGTTATAAGAGAAAACTAGAAAGAAGTTTGTAGGAGAAAATGACGTTTTATGTGTAAAAATACCCTTAGGGACTAAATTGAAAGGACTGAATTGAAAAGAAACTTAAAGGTTTAAGGTGAAAGGATAGTTTTTCCTTTAAAGTTTCTAATAGTAAATAAACGAAAATTTTCCATCGTACGCGTAAGGTGTACAGTAACTGCATTATTAGAAATGTCATTTTCATAAATAGTAAATTGAATATTTTATTAGCGCATAGTGTTAAATAGTACCCTTGACTTTTACTATAAATAGGCCCTTCTATTTCACTTCTAAACTCACACCTTCAACTTCTCTTCTTCCCTTCTTAATTTCTCTTGCTCAGACGCTAGGCTTCTGAGATTTTGGGCCTTTCCGTTTTTGCTTAGGTAAGGATACTATGCCCTTTCTATGTCTTTCAAATTTTAGAAGTTATTTTCTTAAATATGCTCTGTGGTTGCGGCTTTGACCGATCTTCCACATCAGAAAAACTGTCGTTAGCTGTTATTTTGATTCTCTGATTACCGAAATAGAATATAATCTGTGGAGAATACATGTCTAGGAAAGTTCTGGCTAAGGAAAGACCTGGTTTTTAAGTGTGTCCAGTGTGACCCTCCACTCTTTCCTGAGAACTTACCTAGTGTACTCTTTTATAGATTGTATTCTGTATTTCTGGTATGAATAGTACCCGTACGTATGAATAGTGACCGTATGAATAGTACCCATACGTTTGAATAGTGACTGTATGAATAGTAATCGTACATATGAACAGTATCTGTACGAAAACGATCTTAACGTATTTTTTGTAATCTTTCATGAAAATCTCTGTAGCGGAACACTGAAATTCACCTGCGTACTCTTGTCCGTAACGATTTAGAGAAGTGATACTCGTACGGAATCCAGGTGAGTGAAACGACCCTGTTTTAATAGAGTTTTAGCATTACTGGTGATAAAAAGTATGTCGTAGGACACTCCCAAGATTCATAGGGGGAAATTGGATTCAGAATGACGAATATAATGAGATAATTAATCCAAAAGTATGGATAAGACAAAGCAAGTATCTCATGATGATATGAAATTTGAATCATATAGTTATATACTATACCTGTTATATGGATGAGTATTATATTGTGCTTCTGATTATGATATGAACTGTTGTACTATTGATTGTGATTGAACGGTACAGTACCCCCTCTCACGGCAAGGCGAAAAACCCGGTTTAAAGGGTGTCTTGACCAATGAGTGTGGAGACAACGATTCCCTCAGTAGGGATATAGCCCGGATTGGTGATAAATCCGTGAGGCGCCCTAGCTAAGAGGATGAGGTTGTGCGTCATGGCGGAAAAATACAAAATTGGTGAGCCGGCCTGTGTGCGCTCTCCGGGATATATTGCCATTGACGAGTACTAGTATCGTTTGTTGAATTGGATGAATTTTTCTTGTAATTTCTAACTATGTCTATTGGTTGAGCTTGAGCCTTCGGATATGCTTGCATGACTGGTGATGTATTTGAATTTTATTAACACGAGGCCGATTTGCTCACTGAGTTTAAAAGCTCACACTGTTTGTACAAACTTTTTGTTTAGATCAGGTTGCTGCCGAAGTACATTCGCTAGAGGAGTAGATCACGTTGGACCTTCCCGCTGTCGGGTAGGCCCTTCTTTTGTTATACAGTATGTTGCTCTGTAACCGTCTAGGACATCTAGGTCAGGGGTTTGGTATTTGGCTTGTATTTCAGTATGATAATGTATTTTGTACTGAGGATCTATTATTTTTTTATTAAGAAGATCTGATGTATTTTCTTTGTATTTATTAAGAAATGGTATTTTGAGAATATAGAGATAATGACTAACAATTTTACTTGTGGGAAGAATTTATCGAAAGGCTTACAGTGATGGGATATTCATCATTGTGCCGGTCATGTGCCTAGAAAATGGGTCGTGACAGGGACAAGGGCAAAAGACCTCTCGAGGGACCTCAAGAGAATCAAAAGGAGAAGAAGATGAAGAAGAATGAGGAAGCTGAGGAGATTAGCACATGCCATAGCTCGGAGGACAAAATCGCCTGTTTAGAGCAGGAGGTGAAAAACCTCAAGAAGATGATAGAAGATCTGGAGAAGTTAACCAAACGCAATAACGCGGCAATGACTTCGAGAATAGATAGGTTCTTCTATTGGTCCACCCAGTGCTTCTGCAATCAACAGCAAAGAAGTGTTGATTGTATGAATGGAATTTACACTACCCTCCGCGACATTGCTATGTCTCTTGCTCCAAGGAATGGTCGAGGGGTGATGATACAATACAACCCTCCTAATCCAAGACCACCTCGCTTTTAGATTACTCATGCATGAGTAAACTTCTCTTTTTTTTTTTGCAATGTAATCCTTCAGTGTTTTTTTTTAATGCAAGTCGTTTCTTTTATTGGCTGGTACCCTAAAATAATATAGTTACACAAAATCAATCATGAATTCAGCTTATAAAATCCACCATATAAAATTTTGATCCGACAGCAACGGAATTAAAACAAGTAATAACCTTTCCTTTACTAAGTTCAAAAGTGTAGCCACATCTATCTAAAATTAAACCTGACAACATAATTTCTAAGAAGAGATAAGTCTCGGAGGGAAAGGAAATGGAAACATCCTACAGGACCTTCAGTAGAGCCGTCTCTCTATAATTGTGCCCGGGTTCACAACGATAGAGGAGGTCCTACTAAGGTTACCTTGCTCTGTAATCACTAGGAGACCTAACAACCATTGCTCTGATACCAACTTTGTCACGACCCGTTTTTTGGGCACATGACCGGCACAATGATAAATCTCTCATCACTGTAAGCCTTCCGATAAATATATCAAATTTTCTTATCTGAAAATCATAGAGATGATTTGCATGTAATAATATATTATCAATTTAAAATACATTATTATACTGACATACAAGCCAAATGTCGAACCCCTGACCTAGATGTCCTAGACGATTACAGAGCAACATAATCTATAACAAAAGAGGGGTCTACCCGACAACGGGAAGGTCCAAAGTGATCTACTCCTCTAGCAGATATTCTTCGCTGGCAACCTGATCTGAACAAAAAGGTTGTACAAACAGTGTGAGCTTTTAAACTCAATGAGCGAATCGGCCTCGCGTTAATAAAATTCAAATACATTACCAGTCATGCAAGCATATCCAAAGGCTCATACTCAACCAATAGACAGAAGATAAAAATTCATCCAATTCAACAAACGTTACTAGTACTCGTTAATGGCAATATATCCCAGAGAGCGCACACAGGCTGGCTCACCAATTATGTATATTTCCGCCATGACGCACAACATCATCCTCTTACATACAAGAAGATAAAAATTCATCCATATATCAGGTATAGTATATAACTATATTATAGATTTATAAACCACATATCAAGATAACAATTAATCCGTTTTTGAAAATATTCAAACTTCACATCATCATAAGATACTTATTTCATTTTATCCATACTTATGGATTAATTATCTCATTTAGATTAGTCATTCTGAATCCAATTTCCCCCTATGAATCTTGGGAGTGTCCTACGACATACTTTTTATCACCAGTAATGCTAAAACTCTATTAAAACAGGGTCGTTTCACTCACCTGGATTTCGTACGAGTATCACTTCTCTAAGTCGTTACAGACAAGAGTGCTCTGGTGAATTTCGGTATTCTGCTAATGTCACGTCCCAAAATTTGAGCACGTGACCGGCACGGAAAGTGAATTTCATTTCACCTCCGTAAGCCTATCTTTCTCTTAAAAATCATACAATTCTTTTTCATGCAACCAAAACGAGTTCTTTATACATACTACAATTACTCACATTACATCAGTGAATGAACCTACCCGATTACAGAGATTTCTAGATTTATACAACTTAGAATAAAACTTAACTATTATACCTTTATCCTGAACAAATGAAAAGGTAATCATGGACTAAGGATCCATAATTCCTTGTTCCGATATTTACCTTCAGCTGTCAACTCTGAAAAAAAATATCAATAAGAGGGGTATGAGCAAACCACGTGCCCAGTGAGTAGATAACACAACATTATGACAAAAAAATATCATACATCATAATGATAACATGCAGCAATCATACGTAAATCAATCATCATATGATATGATATTATTCGTAGTACTTCACGACAATATCCAAATAAATCAAATACATTTCAACATAATTCAAAAGTTCACAACAACAATCGGTGAAATCAATTTCACACAAATTTCCCGTACCAACCGGGTCGTCCAGAATACCTCTGGATCGTTGCCCGCGGCCCCTGCCGCATCCACCCTTATCGCTCCATTAATAATCTCCACCCTTATAACTTCACATAAATTTCTCCATGGGGTGCACCACCATGCCTTTCCTTTCCAGTCAAACACAATCACAATCATATATAAAAACATCCTCAATCATAATCTTGAGCCACATACACAACTCAGTCATTTACAATTCAAGCCACAACATAATAAATGTGGTTCCAGCAACATAGCATGTATACAACATAACCCATAATATAGAACAATTATTCAACTCAGTTCACATGCCATTCACAATCCATTATATAACCTCCATTCATGGGAAAATAAGAAAATATAATTATATACATTACCAGACACGTTCCACAATTGTTTATGCCTCATCGTTCCACATCATCCTCTTCAAACTTGGATATACAACATATTTCCACTATGATGCAAAAAGTCAATAACAGATATTTAATCATAGCAAGTATTAACCCACTCACCTGGATTTCACGCTCTCGGCACTCCCACTTTGCACCTTGACCATTCCTATTGTAACCAGACAAAAACATTAGGGTTACGAAATAGAGAAATTTCCTACCACTACTCTCGACCTTTACTCACATCTTAAGTCATAACTCCTAATCGGTAATGAATATCTAAATGAAACTTATACCATTGGAAACTAGACTCAAAGAACTTTCCAACGATATAAAGTTTGCCCAAAACGGAGTCCGGATGAAGAAGTTATGGCCGATTGAAAATGAGCTAAGGTTTTCCGACACACCTGGCGCCTGGGCGCCACCCATGCCCGGCGCCTAGGCGCCCCACGTGGCGCCTGGGCGCCATGCCTTTCTCTTCCCCACATGTCCTTGAGAATTTGTAAAAATTTCCTAAATTAAAAATAAAAATTTCTATTTCCACATTTTCTTCACTAATTCAAAAAGAAAATTTTCCACATAATTAAATTTTTCACTAAACTTCAAATCAGACTTTAAATATTCATAAAAATTCTTGGGATATTACATTCTTCCCCCCTTAAAAGAATTCGGTCCTCCGAATTCAAAACTTACCTCAAGATTGAAGCAAATGCCAATATTTTGTTTATATCTCATTCTCTCTCTTAGAATTTTCACAATCAAGTACAAAATATAACAAGTTCAACATATTTTTATTTCTAATACATAAGTTACAGGCAACAAGCTGAACTTGATTTACAAAACAGATAATTTTAATACTTAAACATTAGATCAAACATCAGCTTTAGGTACAAACAAAAGAAAAGATAAATTAAGAACGAGGAGGCTTTTGAAATGCAGAAGATGCTCCAGGTCTAGAAGAAGAAGGTGCTTCAGACCTTAAGGAGGAAGTTAATCGTTGCAGCCTAGAAAGAGTTTCTGGAGGAAACGTCTGGGAAATTTGGCGAAGTGCAGAAGTCACTCCATTCATACAGTCAATACATCTCGCTTGTTGGTCACGAAAATTTTGAGTTGCAAACATCGAATGTCTATCAACTCTATTCGCCAATTCCCTAAAATGACGGTTCAAAAGCTTCTCTTGTTCTGTAAAGAGACGATTTATCAATCTCCCCTGGTCCTCAAAGTGGCGGTTTATCAGTCTTTCCAAGTCCTCCATCTTTTGTCTCATAAGCGCAAGCTCATTATTAGAAGATGTTGCTGTGCTAACATCCTCTAACTCTACTACATCCCTTTTTCTTTTCTTAGCCTCTGGTGACTCTTCCATGGATCTCTTATTCTTATAATTCTCCAGGCTAAGATTTAGATCCAGCTCTACCTTGCCAGCCTCAAAATTTAAATTGAAAGATTTATTGCCGGCCATATTTTTCTGAGCTATAAAGGTTGTACAGAAGGAGAAGTTTGATGCTAGAAAGCTTATAGATATAAACTTTTAGTGTAGTGAGCAGCGTAATGGGGCATCCATTATATATAGACGAAATTTAGGGCTACAAAACCTTTACATCATACTCTAAAGATGACCTACAGACCTTATCCGACGCAATGCCAACGGTCTCAGATAAGCATGCCAGAAAATAACAAAATATAATCTAATACAAAAGATTTCCTCAAAAATTTCGGCTAACTTTTGACTCTTGCTCAAATTATTAAACTAATCGCCGCTTCAATTTATGGCTTCTTAACTCTGTATTTGTCTTATCCAATAATTCTAAATCGAGATATTACTCCATGAACGGGTAGCTTCATACTAGCCTTATCTAGGTTTCTAATCCGTGGCTTTGCCCTAAGCTTACACATTTTCAAACATACATATTAAAATAAAAACTTCTCACATCTACACATCAAGCGTTCCATAAAGTGAGAGAAAAATTTTTACCTTTCACTTGCCTCTACGAGCATATATGTATATATGTATAAACATAGAGATACATCATTATCTATATATATTTTCATCTATTCAAGTTCTTTTAAATTTCAGACTTCTCATTCTCTGAATGTATGTAGAATCATTACATATTATTCCTGGCCATAACAAATAACCTTCACTCTCTATGCATGAATAACATACATACATATCATATGTATTTAGATACATATAATCACAGTATAATTCAATCAATCATGTATATTATACTTAACTGAAGGCTTTCAAGAACAATACAAGAAAGCATAGAAATACATTTTAGTTCATCGTGAAAACATCCAAGACACTCTGTAATGGCTACATTGTCGACTTCCTTCAATTTCAGAAAATGCCAACGAGAGAAATGGAAAAACCAAGTGTAAATCGGCCGCAAATCCACCGAATATTGACTTTCGTGGTTTTGCCATTAATGCGACGCGTTGTTGGTGTGCATGCCTACCCTAGACTCCTAGCTTCCAGCTTGCAGAAATCCATAGGTTAAGCGTATAGGGTGCGGCGAAGAGATATCTTCTTTGTCTCTGAGTTCAAATTTTTCCTCTATAAGAACTATCCCAACGTTCTCAGTTACCACACCACAAAGAGTAATCATCTCTAAGCCTACAACTTCTCAGCATTCCTCTCTTCTCATACTTCGACATAAATTTCTAAATTTTCCAAATCATGGCCACAAGGAAGTACATTGATCTCACAGTGGATGCCAGGAGAGAAGAGCTCGACTTAAACTTAAGTCTGGGCAAAGACAAGGGCAAAAGACCTTTTGAGGGGTCTCCAGAGAAGCAGAAGGAGAAGAAAATGAAGAAGATCGAGGAAGCTGAGGAGACTAGCACGGGCCATACCTCGGAGGACAAAATCGCCTGTCTAGAGCAGGAGGTCAAAAATCTGAAAAAGATGATAGAAAACCTAGAGAAGTTAACTAAACGCAATCATGCAGAAATGACTTCAAGAATAGACAGGTTCTTCTATTGGTCTACCCAGTGCTTCTGCAATCAACAACAAAGAAGTGTTGATTGTATGAATGGGATTTACACTACCCTCCGCGATATTGCTCTGTCTCTCGCTCCAAGGAATGGTCGAGGGGTGATGATACAGTACAACCCTCCTAATCCGAGACCACCTCGCTTTTAGATTACTCATGCATGAGTAATTGTTTTTTTTTTTTGCAATGTAATCCTTCTGCTTTTAATGCCAGTGGTTTCTTTTATGGGATGGTACTCCAAAAATAGTAATAATAAAATTAAGAAAGATAAAATAAATCAGTCACACAAAATCAATCATGAATTTAACATATAAAGCCCCATACATACAATTTGATCCGACAGCAACGGAATCAAAACAAATAATAACCTTTCCCTTACCGAGTTCAAAAGTATAGCCATAACTCTCTAAAACTAAAACTAAAAACATAATTCATAAGAAAAGACAAGTCTTGGAGGAAAAGGAAATGAAAACATCCTACAGGACCTTCAGTGGAGCCATCTCTCTATAGTCATGCCCGGGTTCACCACGATAGAGGAGATCCCACTAAGGTTACCTTACTCTGTAATCGGTAGGAGACCTAATCCCAAAGCTCTGATACCAACTTGTCACGTCCCAAAATTTGAGCACGTGACCGGCACGGAAAGTGAATTTCATTTCACCTCCGTAAGCCTATCTTTCTCTTAAAAATCATACAATTCTTTTTCATGCAACCAAAACGAGTTCTTTATACATACTACAATTACTCACATTACATCAGTGAATGAACCTACCCGATTACAGAGATTTCTAGATTTATACAACTTAGAATAAAACTTAACTATTATACCTTTATCCTGAACAAATGAAAAGGTAATCATGGACTAAGGATCCATAATTCCTTGTTCCGATATTTACCTTCAGCTGTCAACTCTGAAAAAAAATATCAATAAGAGGGGTATGAGCAAACCACGTGCCCAGTGAGTAGATAACACAACATTATGACAAAAAAATATCATACATCATAATGATAACATGCAGCAATCATACGTAAATCAATCATCATATGATATGATATTATTCGTAGTACTTCACGACAATATCCAAATAAATCAAATACATTTCAACATAATTCAAAAGTTCACAACAACAATCGGTGAAATCAATTTCACACAAATTTCCCGTACCAACCGGGTCGTCCAGAATACCTCTGGATCGTTGCCCGCGGCCCCTGCCGCATCCACCCTTATCGCTCCATTAATAATCTCCACCCTTATAACTTCACATAAATTTCTCCATGGGGTGCACCACCATGCCTTTCCTTTCCAGTCAAACACAATCACAATCATATATAAAAACATCCTCAATCATAATCTTGAGCCACATACACAACTCAGTCATTTACAATTCAAGCCACAACATAATAAATGTGGTTCCAGCAACATAGCATGTATACAACATAACCCATAATATAGAACAATTATTCAACTCAGTTCACATGCCATTCACAATCCATTATATAACCTCCATTCATGGGAAAATAAGAAAATATAATTATATACATTACCAGACACGTTCCACAATTGTTTATGCCTCATCGTTCCACATCATCCTCTTCAAACTTGGATATACAACATATTTCCACTATGATGCAAAAAGTCAATAACAGATATTTAATCATAGCAAGTATTAACCCACTCACCTGGATTTCACGCTCTCGGCACTCCCACTTTGCACCTTGACCATTCCTATTGTAACCAGACAAAAACATTAGGGTTACGAAATAGAGAAATTTCCTACCACTACTCTCGACCTTTACTCACATCTTAAGTCATAACTCCTAATCGGTAATGAATATCTAAATGAAACTTATACCATTGGAAACTAGACTCAAAGAACTTTCCAACGATATAAAGTTTGCCCAAAACGGAGTCCGGATGAAGAAGATATGGCCGATTGAAAATGAGCTAAGGTTTTCCGACACACCTGGCGCCTGGGCGCCACCCATGCCCGGCGCCTAGGCGCCCCACGTGGCGCCTGGGCGCCATGCCTTTCTCTTCCCCACATGTCCTTGAGAATTTGTAAAAATTTCCTAAATTAAAAATAAAAATTTCTATTTCCACATTTTCTTCACTAATTCAAAAAGAAAATTTTCCACATAATTAAATTTTTCACTAAACTTCAAATCAGACTTTAAATATTCATAAAAATTCTTGGGATATTACAGCTAAGCAAAAAGGAAAGGCCCAAAATCTCAGAGGCCTAGTGTCGAAGCAAGAGAAACTTAAAGAGAGAATAAGAGAAGTTGAAGGTGTGAGTTTAGAAGTGAAATGGAAGCGCCTATTTATAGGAAAAGTCAAGAGTACTATTTGATACTATGCACTAATAAAATATTTAATTTACTATTTATAAAAATGACATTTCTAATAATGTAATTACTGTGCACCTCACGTGTAAAATTTTTCTGTTATTACTATTGGAAACTTAAAGGAAAAACTATCCTTTCACCTTAAACCTTTAAGTTTCTTTTCAAATCAGTCTTTTCAATTTAGTCCCTGAGGGTATTTTTACACATAAAACGTCATTTTCTCCCACGAACTTCTTTCTAGTTTTATCTTATGACCAAACCACATCTAGTACTTGATATTTCGATTGTATAAATGAACAGTATCATATACGTAAATAATATTATACGGGTGAATAGTACCATATACTGAAATAGTAACAGTAGTTTGTAAACAAATATTTATATTTTATTTTTCTTGGGTATTACAGGCCGGCTCACCAATTATGTATATTTCCGCCATGATGCACAACATCATCCTCTTACATACAAGAAGATAAAAATTCATCCAATTCAACAAACGTTACTAGTACTCGTCAATGGCAATATATCCCGGAGAGCGCACACAGGCCGGCTCACCAATTATGTATATTTCCGCCATGACGCACAACCTCATCCTCTTAGCTAGGGCGCCTCACGGATTTATCACCAATCCGAGCTATATCCCTACTGAGGGAATCGTTGTCTCCACACTCATTGGTCAAGACACCCTGTCAACCGGGTTTTCCGGCTTGCCGTGAGAGGGGGTACTGTCCCGCTCAATCACAATCAATAGCATTTCATATCATAATCAGAAGCTCAATATAATATTCATCCATATAACAGGTATAGTATATAACTATATTATAGATTTATACACCACATATCAAGATAACAATTAATCCGTTTTTGAAAACATTCAAACTTCACATCATCATAAGATACTTATTTCATTTTATCCATACTTATAGATTAATTATCTCATTTAGATTCGTCATTCTGAATCCAATTTCCCTCTACGAATCTTGGGAGTGTCCTACGACATACTTTTTATCACCAGTAATGCTAAAACTCTATTAAAACGGGGTCGTTTCACTCACCTGGATTCCGTACGAGCATCGCTTCTCTAAGTCATTACAGACAAGAGTGCTCAGGTGAATTTCGGTGTTCTGCTACGGAGATTTTCATGAAAGATTAGATAAAATACGTTAGGATTGTTTTCGTACAGATACTGTTCATACATACGATTACTATTCACACGTACGGTCACTATTCATATGTACGATCACTATTCATACGTATGGATACTATTCATATGTATGATTACTATTTATATGTACGGTCACTATTTATACGTACAGATACTATTTATACATATGGTACTATTCATATGTACAGATACTATTCGTACATACGGTTACTATTCATATATACAGAGACTGTTTATACCAAAAATAGAGAATACAATCTGTAAAAGAGTATACCAGGTAAGTTCCCAGGAAAGAGTGGAGGGTCACAATGGACACACTTAAAAACCAGGTCTTTCCTTAGCCAGAACTTTCCTAGACATGTATTCTTCACAGTTTACATCCTATTTTAGTAATCAGAAAATCAAAATAACATATAGACAGCTAATGACAGTTTTTCTGATGTGGAAGATCGGCCAAAGCCGCAACCACAGAGCATACTTAAGAAAATAACTTCTAAAATTTGAAAGACATAGAAAGGGCATAGTATCCTTACCTAAGCAAAAAAAGAAAGGCCCAAAATCTCAGAGGCCTAACTTTGGAGTAAGAAAAACTTAAGGAGAGAAGAAGAGAAGTTGAAGATGTGAGTTTAGAAGTGAAATGGAAGGGACTATTTATAGCAAAAGTCAAAGGTATTATTTGACACTATGCGCTAATAAAATATTCAATTTACTATTCATGAAAATGACATTTCTAATAATGCAGTTATTGGAAACTTAAAGGGAAAACTATCATTTCACCTTAAACCTTTAAGTTTCTTTTCAAATCAGTCCTTTCAATTTAGTCCCTGAGGGTATTTTTACACATAAAACGTCATTTTCTCCTACAAACTTCTTTCTAGTTTTCTCTTATGACCAAACCACATCTAGTACTTGACATTTCGATTGTATAAATAAACAGTATCGTATACGTAAATAGTATTATACGGGTAAAATAGTACCGTATACTGAAATAGTAACAGTAGTTTGTAAACAAATATTTATATTTTATTTTTCTTGGGTATTATAAGAATAGAAGAAGGGGAAGTCTGAAAATTGAGGAAATAAGAGGAACTACAGATAAACTAGAAGAAAATCCACAAGTTTAGCTATAGAAAGAATTAAAGGTAGCTAGTTATTTATAAAAATAATTTATTTTCATTTATTTATCATGCTTGTGTATGATATGCTGTAGTTTATGCTAAATCTTTCCTTGAATATTTAAGAATATGCTTTCTCATGAAAGTAGAACTTGATTCCTCATGGGATAAAGTAATTCCTCATAGGATATAGTGAGTTCTCTTCATAAGATAGCTAGAAAGCAAGTTTTTCAGTTATTTATCATACTTTTGTATGATTTAGCAAGTATGTATATTTTGAAGTTTTTTATGAGAATAAAGAATCAACTTTCTCTTGAAGAGTAAAGTTTATGTCCTTGTAGGATGACAAAACCAGAAATTCCTCATGAAATGATATAAATACCTTATAGGATGCAAAAATCCTTATGAGAAGATAGAATTTCAAAAATTCCTCATGAGATGACAAAATTCCTCATAAGACTTAAAATTTCTTATGGGATGACAGAACTAAGAATTTCAAATAAGACATTGAGTACTTTTCTTGAGAAAGTAACCAAAGTAGCTAAAGTAGCCAAAGTAGCTAAAGTAGCCAAAGTATAGTACACTATACAAGAAAGAGGTTTACGACACCAGTTATGTGTTAGTATAAGAATTTATATTTCATGCAATGAGCTTGTTATTGAGATTACTTTATGATAGTTCTTTTATGTTCATGGAAATGTCACATATTTACTAGGAATTGCTATTATGACTGAAATAGTTTATGCAATGTTTTCTTTAGATAAACTAGCTATTGAGATTATATATCTCATGATTTTATATTATGACTAACCATTTCAGGAATTGAAGTAAGAAATATGAGAGAAAGCATAAAGAACAAGTTAATAGACTTGTTAAGTAGGTATTTAGTAAGATGTTATGTAAACTTTTAGAGATTTATGCACATTTGGTGTGAATATGTATAGAAATAGATGATTTATGTATAAATCTTATGTATTGTAGCTCAATTCTAGAAGTAAAATTGCAAGAAAGGCTGAAGAAGTATTGTAGATTACATGTATTCTGAAACTAGATGATTTTACCTTGTTTTCATGTTGTTAGTTTCTAAGGATCTGAAGTTCAGAGCACATCAGTCGACCAATGCTACTTCATTAGTCGACTGATGCCCCTCGATTTTAGACATATGTAAACTTAAAGACAATCAGTCGACCGATAATCTCATATCAGTCGATCGATCGTCCTCTGCATAGTAATAAATTTTATATTGAATAATTTTTTCAAGTTTTCCTTATTTTTATACAATAAGATATTTTATAAGGATTTTTAGAAAAATCTCTTGGTTTCACCATAATTTTTACAAGATTCATCTTACAATTTTTCTTAAATTGTATAAATCTGGTAGACGTTTCAGGATGCATCTAAAGATAAAAGGTTCATTGTTAAGAAATTGCATCCATCTGTGGTTGTAGTCACTGAAAAGCAGATGCGGAGGAGACTATCGAAAAATAAATCCCAACAATGAAGAGTGTTAAGACATATATTGTAGCCTACAAAAAGGTGGACAGTGATAATAATTTAAAGAATGCTTTTATATAATTTGATAAATGATGTAATAAATAATATGTATTTGTCAATTATCATCGTCAGTGTGTTTTAGGATTATATGAGCCGAAAATTTTGGAACCTTCTTGTCCTTTTTTTCCTCGAAAATCACAAAATTTCTTTGGTAGAAGATGTCTCGATGAGATGTCTATGCCCTTACTCGGCTATGAACCATCACTTCCTCCTGTAGAATGTCGAGTGAGCTTTTACTTATTTCTAGTTGTATATTCTTCCACCATTAACATGGAAAAAAAAAGCTTTTGTTTTGTAATTGACTTAGGAAAGTACTCAAGTTTTTGGGATGTCTGGTGATTTGAATTATGTATTTATTCGTAGATTTATGTTTGTTTGGATGTAGAGCTATGCAGGTTTACTGTCCCAATATTGGGCAAATGATAATGCAGTTCGTAAGGCCCTTGGCATCCATTAGGTATGAGAATGATAATGAGAAGAAAAATGAAAGCAATGTTGAACATTTTTAACCTAGTTATGGAAAGAAAAAACTTATTTGTTATCAGATTCTCTAACTAAAATATAAATGTATAGTATTTAAAAATAATTGTATACTTTTCACAACTAATTATTATAAGATTAGTTCTTCAACAAAATTTTTATGCATATTTTATTTAAAATAGAGAATATAATGACAAAGATATAAAGATTTGCATATAAATCTAGTATGTTATGGAAAATCAAGAAAGCTAAAGTTGAGTGTGATTTGGATTGCCAAACAGGGAAGTATAGGAAAATGGAAGCGACGTATTGAGACGCCTTATACTTATGATATTGAAAACAGTATTACATTTCATGTGTACTTGAGTACTAAAGGTTATTGTGCTTTAGTATACAGGTGAGGCAATTGGCGATTCATGAATTACTTGTGATCCCTTTGGAGAAATGCTAATAATTATTTGAAATTACTTTTTTTTTCATGGTAGTGGAGATCATGACTTAATAGTACCATTTATTGGAACTCAAGCATGGATAAGATCATTAAATTACTCAATTGTAGATGAGTGGAGGTCATGGCTAGTCCAAGGCCAAGTTGCAGGGTAAGCATTAGGACAAATTCATATTCATTTTGATTTTGAATCCAAATATGAAAAATGACAAAAATTAGGAGTTCTTGATTCTTGTGCAGTTACACAAGGGTGTATTAAAATGGGATGACATTTGCGACTGTAAAGGTAAGAAAATTTTGTTTTGTTTTTTGTTGTTGAATGTCACTTCTGAGTTTAGAGGTAGGAGTAGGAGAGTCATAATTCATGTTATGTGTTTAAATCAATTTTCAAGGTGCAGGGCACACAACTCCTAAGTATAAGCCCAAGAATGCTTTGCAATGTTCAAGAGGTGGATTTCTCAAAAGCCATTGTAATGGTTAATGTGACCTCTAAAATAAGGAAAAAAAAAAGAACCCATTAGAAAGAATGATGCTTGTATGTCTATATCATGCAACTAGAATCAAATGTACAACCTTATGTTTGCTAAAGAGTTATCAATCAGAACGCCAAGAGTAATGGCATCCCTATGCTTAATAATAATTAAATAATTTATTTATTTTCCTTTTGGTGAAAAAAGAGGAGACAAAAAAAACTACATAGTTTTCTTTTGCCGGGAGAGGGGGGGAGGGGGGGAAGAAGCCCCTTTAACAAGAGCTTACTTCTTTGTTTGGCCCAACACAACATCCCAATTAGACGGCCCTTGCTAGCCTAGTAGGGTGCTAGCCAGCAAGGGAGCTGATCTCCCTTTTACATTGACCATTAGAATTTCTTTGATTTTCTGAGGAGCAATAGTCTACACAATCTAGTTATGGCTTAAGCGTAACTTGGATTCATTACCAAAAAAAAAAATTGACATTTAGCATCGGTCAAAACAATCATCTAACATTGATTTTGACTGACGTTAAATATTTTGTTGCGATGTCATCTAACATTGTTTTTTTAACAATAGTAGAAATAACTAACGTTAGATAATTATAATTTAACGTCTATTTTGATTGATTTTAATTTTGTAATTTAATGTCAATTTTGACCAAAGTCATATGACTATACTTTAGCAGACTTAATGTCGATTTTGACCAACATTAGATGAAAACCAATGCTAATTTAATAATGTAATGTTAGTTATAACCAATGTTATATTACTATGCCTGAGTCCCTACTCACCTCTAAACCATTACTTCCTACTATACATTGTCGAGTAAGTTTTCACTTATTCTTGGTTGTGTACTCTTTCACCATCAAGATGTGACAAAAAAAAATACAATTTTTGTTTTGTTATTATTATTATTATTTTTGAAAAGACTTTTGTTTTGTTATTGACTTTGGAAAGTACTTAGGCTTTCAAAATATATTTGGCTACTTCAAATTTGAATTTATTCATAGAATTATGTTTATTTCAATGTAGAGTTTATGGAGCTTGGTTGTCCCAATGTTAGGTAGGGGTGTTTAAAATCAATCCAAAATAATTTTGTTGAACTAAACTATATCGAACTAATCAAGATCATTTGGTTTGGTTTGATTTAAAATTTCCTAATTCTGACGATATGTTTTAGTTTGTAGTTTTGGAAATAACCAAACGAAATTAGACTGCAAAATCATTCAAATTATATATATATATATATATATATATATATATATATATATATTATAAATTATATTTTATTATTTGAAGGAATACATTTTGTGTAGAAAATTAACTTCAATGATTCAATCTCTTTATTTATATAGAACGTTAGGAAAACTTTCTTCCCTGAGCGTAGTAGTGACAATATGGATTTTAGGGTGTGTTTGGCAAAAATAGCTGATAAGCTAGCTGAAAGCTTATAAGCTAATTTTTAGCTGAAAGCTGAAAGCTTATAAGCTAGCTTATGGAATTAGAAGTGTTTGGTAAAAGTAGTTGTTGAAATAGCTAAAAAGTATAAAATGACATAAAAAGACATAGAAGTGTTTGTATTATTTTATAATCCTAAAATAAGATAAAATAAACATATTAGTTTTTTTAATTAAATTAATTTAAATTATTATATATATAACTAATTAATATATATTATTATATCATATATATATACATATAATTTTATATTTTATATATTATACTTACGTGTATATATATAGTTATGTTGAAAAAATGTAATATATACTTACATATTAAATATATCACATTTTCTATCTTTAATATATATTTGTTTAAAATAAATTTAATTAAAGATAAAAAATTTAAATAAAAATAAAAATTATTCACAATGAAAGTATTTTGGGGATTTAAGTTATGAATAAAACAAAAGGATATAGTAGGTATTGAGATAAAATAATAAGGGTAAAATAGGAAGAAAAGTACATAAGCTATAAGCTATAAAAAGTAGCGTTTCAAAATAAGATATAAGTTACTGAAATAAACTCGTTTACCAAACACTTCTAACAAGTTTATAAGTTAGTCAAATAAGCTATAAACTAGTCAAATAAGCTATAAGTTCAATTTTTTGTCAAGCCAAACACACCCTTAGTCTGCAAGTATGGACATTCAAGTTTAGACTCATTTAAAAATAAGTCAGGTGTAGGCGGTCCGCAGATCGATGCACATTTAAAAAAAATTATTTTTTGTATATAGAATTGAATATCCAATTCTCCATTCATCAAAATTGAGATCAGTCAACAGCCCTACCCAAAGTTGAAGTCCCAATTCCCAAACTAAATGCTAGTTTACCTAAATGGCTAAATCCCTAATCATAAATCTTTCATTCGTTCATCGTCGTCCTCATCCATCAGTTCTGGTTTTGCATCTCAGCATCTGACTTCTTCATTCTTCAACAATCGACAATTCCTAAAATCCTTATCCCTCAAATACAAATCCGAGTGTCTGACGTTCGCGTTTGCGTCTGAGTTCTCGTCTTTGGGTGTGTTTGGATTCATGTTCATAATGTCGTAACCAAGTTTACTGTGATTCCATCCTACGTTTGCGTGAATCTTGGATGTTTGGGAAGAAAATCATGCAACCACATTCAGCTCCAAACCACGTTGAAGCCTCTACAAACCACAATGGCACAACCACGCCAATTTCTTGCTTTTCCGAACAAACCAACATAGTTGGGATTCATTTTTATATTCCCCTCTATATATATTCAATTTTGCCCCCTCGTCTTTGGTGCCCCTCAATATATTCACATTTACTTTGCTTCTTCATTTGCTCTGCTTCACCGGTGTGAGATTTTTTCTTGCTGCAAGGATCATGGGTGGTGCTTCTCTCTCTGTTTTGTCACCTTCCCTTCAATTTCTGGCCATTTCCCTTCCCCCTCTAAAGACCCTTCCCCCTCTGTCTGCTGTTCTTTTCCTGTGCGTTTCTCCCCTGTTTAAGAGCCAAAAAACAGGGGAAGTGGAAGAGATGTAGCAAAATCATTGATGGACGAGAACTGAAGAGGGAGAGATCTGAAAATTGGTCGGGAATGACCTTAAATGTCCTAAAAACATTCAAGATAAAATTCTGGGCTGGTTTGGAAGGAAAATAAAAGGAAGTGGAAGTGTGCATCCATGGAAGGGACCAGAGTGAATAAAATTAAAAGTTTTTAGGGTTAGCTATAATTTTATAAAAAATATATTTATGACCTATGGACCTAGATGAAACTAAATGTGGTATTAGAACATGAAAAACATAAAGGAAAAATTATTATGAAGGATCTAAGTGAATAAAATTAAAAGTTTGTAGGAGTAGCTATAATTTTAGAAAAAAATATATTTGTCATCTATGGACCTAGATGAAACTAAATGTGGTCTTAGAACATGAAAAAGATAAAGGAAAAATTATTATGAAGGACCTAAGTGAATAAAATCAAAAGTTTGTAGGAGTAGCTATAATTTTAGAACAAAATATATTTGTGACCTATGGACCTGGATGAAACTAAATGTGGTCTTATAACATGAAAAACATAAAGAAAAAATTATTACCAAGGACCTAACTGAATATGAGAAGTTGGAGGGAGAAAGTAAAATTTCTGAAAGTGCTAGATTAAATATAAATGGAATTTTAATTAGGATTTGATGAAATTTACCAAATTTTGAAGGTTATTAGTGATGACATAATTTCTTTTATCATGAGAATAAACCTAATTTATATAATTAAACCTAATTATATCATAATTTATATAATTACTTTAAAAACTTAATTTACACAATTAAACATCCTAATTATTTCAGTTAACTAATTAAAGATTATTTTAATTATATCATTATACAATTAAGAACATAATTCCTTTTATTATGAGAATGAATCTTTAAATTTTAATTGACATAAAATGAATTTAATAGAAAAGAAAAATATTGTATTGAAATTTAGTTAGAGGTAAAATTAATTTAACAGAGAAGAAAAATGTTTTGAAATTTAATTAGAGATCTTTAATTTATTGTGAGAAATTATTGATTAATTAAATTTTTAATTAGTAATTACAAAATAAAAAAATAAATTTATTAATTAAAAACGATTCATTAGTGATTAATTTATAATATTAGACAAATAAACAAAAAAAATTAAGTTTCCTTTAAATAAATAACAATAAATAATAATGATAAATCAAAAAATTAAATAAAAAATTTATGCCCTTTCTGGTAATTATACATCATGAAACTACGTTTGTAATTTAACATCTAAACATCATGTTTTATCCCAAACTAAGTTTCACTACCTCAAACCATGTTTATCTAAATGTCTTCCAAACATAAATCATGTTCATTCAAATCTAGTTTTTTCAACCACGTTCAATCAAACTTAGTTTGCCCCACCCACGTTTAATCCACTGGACTCCTAAATACGCACTTTGTCTGTGGGTCTCTTCACGTTCGCGTTCACGTCCACTCCTCTCTCATCTGAGTCTGAGTTCTGACATCTCTTCGCTCTCGCCTAGCACAATAGTGACTCATAGTCCTCTCCCAGATCTCTCTGTGTCTGCAATCCCTGCTTTGACTCTCGTTGTCGCCAACTTGCACGCGCTGACTCGCACTCTGGTCTCTAGTCTTTTTTACTGCCGGACCTACTTTTTGATTTTATTTTCGGAGGTGACTTTTTTTTTTCATTAATTTATTCATAAAACTCAATTTTATTATTCACGGCTAAGTCATCTTCTAACAAGTCGACTTAGTTGTACATAAGTTGCTCTTCTAATAAGTGACTTATAGAAGGGTTATTTACGTATATTTGAATTTTTGAGAATTTTTAATTATATTTTTATTTTTTATTAGTTTATTATTAATTATTAAAAATATTAATTTATATTATAATTATTATATACATTATCTTAATTACATTATATTTTATTTATTATTATTAATTGTTAATAATAGCGAACTAGCTTGGCTCGACTCGGCCCTTTTTTGCCAAATCTGAGACGGCTAGTCCGACCTGTTTTAATAGTTTTAGCAATGTGCATGCTTAATGATCATTTGTCACAATCTTACATAATTCTTGAGAGCGACTTATCTGCTTTTGTATTTAGTATAAAATTACACTTTTTTTTTTGAGCTGACCCGTTTTGATAGTTCTAACAACCCGATTTAGTATAAAATACAAAAACACATAAGTCACTCTCCAGAATTCTGCGAGACTGCGATAGATGACCGTTAAGCATGCACATTACAAAATTATTAAAACGGGTCGGGTTATCCATATCTGATTTGGCAAAAAATGGGCTGAGCTAGCCTGTTATTATTGACAATTAATTATAATAAATAAAATATAATTTAATTAAGATGATGTATATAATAATTATAGTATGAATTAATATTATTAATGGTTAATAATAAAAATAAAAATAAAAATATAATTAAAAAATTCTCAAAAATTCAAATACATATAAATAACCTTTCTAAAGGGTGACTTACGTAAGTCATCTGTCAAAAGGGTGATTTATGTACGATAGTAAAATTGGGTTACATGAGTAAACTAAAAAAAAAAAAGTTATCTCCAGAAATAAAATAAAAAAGTAGGTCTTGACAGTCAAAAAGTCCTGGTCTCTGCCATAGTGTAAAAAGAAAGAAAAATAATTTTAAAAAAAAAATAAAAGACATCAAATTCCAAGCCTATAAAAAAATAGGTCGACTCACAAAAAAATGACACAACTCATTTTTGATCGATGCATTTAAACAGTGCTACTTGGCATATATTAGCTATTGTGTAATTGTGAGTCTATTGTTGGGGTTTTCCCCTCAACCTTTAATCAAAAAGAAAAAAAATTATGTTGTGGTTTATGTTATGAGTTATTTCAATTAAAGCAAGATGTTGTGTTTTTTTTTTGAGTTATTATAATGAACAGTTGTGAAAAGTTGTTTTTTAAAAAAAGTTGAGCCCAAAAAAAAAAGCTTAAATATAAGTGTAAACTGTCCAAATCGAACTGCCGAAACCAATAGTTTTATGGTTTGGTTTTGTACATAAAATCAAACCGAATAATTTGACATTTCTTCGAATCAAAATCTACAATTGAGTTTGATTTTGTGATTGATACTGTCCAAACTAACCACCAAACACCCCTAATATAGGGAAAATAGTGGCATGGTTGGCAAAGTCACTCTTGGCATTTGAAAGGTACAAGAACTACTTGTTATTAAAAGTTAATGGAAAGGAAGAAAACAGAAGTTGAGTGTGATTTGGATTGCAAAACAAGAAAGTACAGGAAAATAAAGGCGATTGCATTATAACGCCTTATACTATAGTGTTCCATTTCATGTGAACTTGAGTACTAAAAGTTATCATGGTCTAGTATACAGGTGAGGCAATTCGCGATTCGCGAATTACTTCTGGTTTTGGAACACAATTTCTTGATTATGAGTTTAAACGAATTTGAAGGTTGCAGGGCACGCAACTCCGGTGTACAAACCCAATGGCTGCTTTGCAATACTTGAGTAGTAGCTTTTTCAATTCAAGAGCCATTGTAGTTTGTAATATCAAGATTTTCTCATAAAGTCGGGTTCTCTGTAAACGTATATTATTGCCTAAATTTGGTCACAGTAAAACATCAGAATTATTAGAATGCTTGTGGAATCACACAACTTAAAATGAAATTAATCAGTATTATTTTCTTGGGTAAAGAATTGATTAGTACGATTCAACAACGACAAACCAATGCGTTACTAAATCGCAAATTATTAATTTCAAGGTTCTAGAATGCCAGTTTCTTTGGCGATAACGTGGAACAACAAGCCCCTCAAAATGAAAATAAAAGAAATTAAGAAAAACAAGACAAATTAAAGAAAGACACGAAACATCTGAGTATTGCAGGAGCGATGGCTTGGCTTGTGTGGCTTGGAAATTGCTAACTAGGATAATATTACCAAGTGTACATGTTGTATATAAATTGTGACAAATATAGTTTAAGAATTCTCTTTACAGGAATCGTTGCAAACGTTCTCTGGTATTTATCTTTTTGCAGAAAGAATAAATCAGCTTTGAAGATCTCTAATCATCACTTTAGTTATTGAATATTTTTCCTCTTAATTTATACACGAAATGCAATTAATGTTTAAAAAATATATGTTTTAGTTATTTAACTTTTTTAATCTTTAAAGCATAAGATTTAATTTTAAAAATACATACTTTAATTATTTATTTTTAAACTTACTCTTTATTAGTTTTTAAAATATGTATTGATATAAATTGATAAATAATAAAATAAAAGTTTTAAAATTTTTAAAAAAAGTGATTAAAATGTATTATTCCTTATAAACTAAATTATTACATCTTCTTTGTCTTAGAACATGCATTCTCTTTCTTCTTTATGAATAATGACATTGATTATCTTAGGATACTAAACTTAGGTGACGTTTGTTTTTTTTTTTTAAATAAGATGCATAAATCTGAACATATAGTTAATTATTAAAATATTGTCTTTAAATAAGAATACTAATGATTAAGGCTCTTTGTTTCAAATAATATTTTTGAAAAGTTTTAAAACTCGTTACAAAATCTGAACTATTAAGATTTTTTTTTGGGGTAAAGTGAAAACTTCATTAGAAGCTAAATAATGAGTGTTCTTGCTCCTTATTTGAAGGAGACATACAAAGGCATAAAGTAGAACAGTGCTGAAAGTGTAAATTACAAAATAAACCAAATAAACAGAGTACATAGAATAAAAACAAGATTATACAACATTACGATCCGCCGCATAATACTGCTTAACAAAAGGGGGTGGCAGAATATAAGTTCTTGCCGCATGTCTATTCAATCTTGCTTCTTTTATTAGGGCATCAGCACAAAGATTTTGATTTCTCTTAACTTTAAGGAGCTTGTTTGTAGCCTTCAAATCTAGAGAAAAGGTGCCTGCAGTTTGATATAATATTAGACAGAGGATGATAGTTAGAAATTTCATTTGAAAACGAGCAAAATAGTTCCTGACAATTAGTTTCAGCTTCCAGTTTCTTGATGCCTATGTCGATTGCAGTTTCTAGCCCTATGAAGAGAGCCCGAGCTTCAGCTAGTAGGGGGTTCCTCTTCCTAAGAATATATTGAATCCAAAAGTCCATGCTCCTTGGTCAGATCTAATCAGACCTCCCATATCAATATTGTTATCTTTAGCAGATCCACCAACATTAAGTTTGAACCGGTCCTTAAAATGGTTTTAACCACACCGAAGCAGAAGGCATAGAGTTTGGAGAATTGATGATATTGTTCGAAGATGTGTTGGTCGAATACCAGAATTCAGCAACCTTAGAAATAATATTTTTTTATTTCTTCATGAGTGGTCGTAATATTCTGAATAAGTTTTTGATTTCATGTGAGCCAAATGCTTCTAATTGCATAAACGAAGATAGTCTGCCATGGTATTCCTTTTACTATAATAGCAATGTTTTTGACATTTTGTTCTAGCCAATCATGATAGTGTGTATCTTTCTAACGGCCAAGTCATGTCCCCAGAAGAAGTTTCTTGCCATTTTAGCAATTTTAGAAAGAATGTTGTGTGGGAGAAGAAAGGTACTCATTATACGATTAGAAATATTTATTAAAGTTGAGTTAATTAACTGAGTTCTACTTGCTTTTGAGAGGATATTAGATTTCGACCCTTGAAGTTTATTCTTAAGCTTGTCTAATATAAATGTGAAGTGATTGCTTTTGTAAGAAACTTTCAGAGGGTAACCTAGATATACTCTGTAACATTCTTCCTTATCTGTATTCTTACAGCCAATTTATAAATAAGAGTTGGCAAATTTAATAAGAATATAAGAATAATTTTGAAAAAAGTTCTAAAATTATTCATGTTCTTTCAGGATAAAATCTTTATAGATGAATATTTAGTTAAATAAAGAGAGTAATGGAACAAGTAATAAATATGAATTATAATATTTTCGATCATAATTGTATTTTAAATCTTTTCTGTATAGAGAGCAAGCAGCCGACTGCTTATTAGTAGCTAGTCGATTATTTAACTATTTTCTTGAATACTTTCAATTACTTAAAAATTGTTAGTCAACTAGTATAATGTATCTAGTCGACTAATAAGTCCTGAAATCAGACACTTTAATAAATTAAACTGCTACATGTCCATTTTCTATTCTACATTTCAAATTTTGGCTAATTTCATCTTCTTCTAATATTACTTTATTTATAAAATAATATAATCATGATATCTATCTTAACTTTACAAGACTTGAAATTTAAATTGAATTCTCAATCATTCTAAACATGTTCATATACAATTCTATTTTAGAGTTCTTTTATTTATATCCTCAGAATACATACACTTCTGTTACTTTTGTTTGTCAAACACATTTGTCAAGTAAATTCTACTTTCAATTCATCATACATCTCTACAATCACCTAACTTTTGTCAAACCTAATACATAGTAACTTCGCAATTCAATCTCCATGGCTCTCTTTTCACTCCAACCTCTGAAATGGTTATTTAAAACATATAAAATGAGATATAAATACATCATTACCTAGTTAACTTTAAGAAAACATTTCTATTGCCATTTCAATCATAAAAGCAATCTTAGCATTAAACTTACTTCCATGAATATAGAGGCTATCACATAAACATAATCTCATAACATTCTCATACTTTCTTATAGTGCATTATAAGTTCTGGTCATCTCACGAGAAATTTCTATCATCTCCTGAATAATTTTATGAGAAATTTTTGTTATTTCACGAGGAAAAGTTCTGGTTATCCCATGAGGATTTTTTATCATTTCATGAAGAATTTATGTCATCTTATGAGGAATCTCATAACAAATTTCTGTCATCTCATGAAAATTTATGGTAAATAACATTCACTCATACATTCATGAAACTTCTTCATACAATCATCATGAAGTTCTTGACTATATCATTCATAAATCATGATAAAACATAAATCATCACAAATAATTAATTTTATAAAAAACTACCTACCTGAAAGTTGGACCAACTTTTAGCTCATTGATCTTCTCTTTCAAACTCTTTTTCTTTTATTGTTGGTGTTTTCCTTTATTTCAACACACAACATACTTAAGCTTGAATTATATTCTATCTTTTATACTTTCTAATTATTTGCCTAATTTTAAATTTATGGATTTCTTAACATCTCAAATTAGTGGTCAAGAAATCATCATATTATATATTTATATATATCTATTGTCTAAGTTCTCTTTTATCTTTACATTTAGCATTTAAACCTTTCTTTTAATTTTACATCCAAGTCCCCTAACCTCTAATTAAGTCTCACTTATAATTCTTTACACAAATCTTACATCTTATAATTCTTAAATATCACAATTTCCCACTTTAAATATAATCAAGTATCAGTTCTGGAGAGAAGGAAGTCGACTGCCACAACAAAGAGGTCGACAGCCACCTTTCTTTATTTTAGAATTTTACATACTATCTTTCAATTTGCTTGCTAGTTCATTCTTTATTTTTCGTTTTTCTTCCTCTATGGTTTGATCAAAGGTCACTTAATCATCTCTATTTGAAGGCTAAACAAAGAAATAAATTTAGAAGTTGACTGCCATAGACTAAGAAGTCAATTGCCTATAGGACCTTACAGCACTTCCATTTCTTTTTATTCTGTTCTCTTCGGTTTCACTAATTTAGCTCTTTTGAATTTTGTTTTTTGTAACCCTTTTATGATATATTTCAATAAATTCTACCCAAAAACAAGACAAAAGATGAATTAAAATAGGAAATATGAGCTTACCGTCGTTCATACTCTGTTTTCAATTTTTAGGCTTCCTTCTCAGTTTCAATTCGACTAGAATCCCTTGATTTAGGTTCTAAATTAAGTCACGCGAATAAACTTCAAAGTTTCTCTACAAAATATAAACTATACCTTTAGAGGTCTTCCGTCTTCACTTATATTATAGGTGGAATTTAATACATAGCAAAAAATATTATTTCTGTTTAGGTACGTGGGAGTGGGTGAATCAGAGGACGTACAACTCTTCTACTATTTTGTTAAGTTAGAGAGGAATCCTAAGGAGGACCCTCTCATGCTTTAGCTAATTGGTGGCCCAGGTTGCTTTGCCCTCTCTGCCTTCATTCTTGAAATAGGTTAGATAGGCACTGCGTTGCTCTTGTTTATTTCCTTCCAAAAATTTTGATGTTTTCAAGATTATGTACTTTTCTTACTCTAAGGTCACGTTTGGTTCACATTCAGCATGGAAAAAGAACTCAAAATTCCATTTCCAATCTCCTTCTCCTGCGTTTGCTTCGCAAGGCCACCCTGAATCTTTCCTTTCCTTCTCCTACTATTTTTCGACATTAATGGTACGACATCTACCTCCCATATAGCAACGGAAAATCAGCTTTCTGGATGGAAAAGAAGGTGGAGTTACTAGAATACCCTTTGACATTGGCCATCCAACAATCATCCATTATGCTCTTCTTTTTTACTCTGTTCTTTCCTTTCCTGCATTTCATCTTCTCCGACCTTCAGCTCTGTCTTCTCTGGCCCCTTAGCTCCACCTTCATCAAATTCGACTCCTCAGCTCCGTCTACTTCGGCCGAAGATGCACACCGAATCTGACGAAGGAGAGGGAGATCTAGGTCAGTGAGACAGGCAAATGGGCGAGAAAGACGCAGATTAGATTTTTTGTATGTGTGTGCGTGTGTGTGTGTGTGAGAGAGAGAGAGATAGGTCAATGAGAAAGGGAGATGGGCGAGAGAGACGTAGACTCGACTGGATTGTGTGTGTGTCTGAGAGAGAGAGAGAGAGAGAGAGAGAGAGAGAGAGAGAGAGAGACACATGGAAGAGAGAGGCATCTATTTTTTCTTTTTTTAAATAAAAAATATAAATAAGGTAATTTAGTAAAACTATTATATTAAAAAATACATACTAAAATATTTTTTCCTCTTTTCTAATAATTTTTTCATATCCAAACAAATAACTTTTTTTTTATTTTTCTTCTTTCATTTTTATCTCTTTTTTTTCTTTCTTTTCCTTCTTTTCTTTCCATTCCTAATATGTAATGTGAACCAAACAAGCTCTAAAGATTTTCTAGGTCCACTTCATTTTAAGGTGGAGGAACATAAAAGGCACTATGCCTACACTTGTTTTAAATCCACACTCATGGACTAAGGATATTTCATAATTTGACTGAATTTAAGACTTCTATATACTAGTGTATAGCATATCTTTGGTTGCTGATGATGATTCACGATTTGTCAGGTTTCAAATATATACATATTTTTTAATTTACCTGCTTTTATCCTATACGAAACTCCCCATTGCATTTGCAACTCAGCTTAGTGACTCTAGACAAATCCAACATGCCCTTCAATTTCTCAGGAAGGTACTATATGTATTCAACATGTATAAATTGTTTTTCTTACTACTGCTATGCTACAGTTTTTTGTTGGAAACTTAATGGGTCATGTCTTCATTTGCAGAGTGTTGATTGTTAGACTAAATAAAGTATGGAGGTAGCCTTGTATCTAAAATACTTAAAATTTGCTTTGGCATTTTTACACTTCATAAGTTATTATACTTTTTTTCTTAACCCATCGATGTGATACCTTTTATTCTTTAAATTCCAACACTTTCTCTCAAGTCCAATTAAATTTGCTTGCCATTTCAGGCTTGCTATTTTTGGGCTTTCTAAGTATTCAATGTTTGTTTGGTTTTCCTTTGTTTTTCTATTGCTTTTTATTGATTTTAAAATCATTGGCAGATTTCTCTTCATTTTGGAACTTTGATCTTCTTCATGTGGGCCACAAAGATATTAGGCTCATATTGAAAACTTGATGGGCCCATTGCAAGTTATCATTTAGAAAGTGTTTGGTTGTTAGCCTTGAACTTATGTTCAAAATGCTAGCTAAGGCAATTTGATTAATTATTATTTTTACACTTTGTTAAGTTATAATACTTTTCTTTAACCCATCGATGTGGAACTTTAGTTCTTCTTTCCAGCATTCTCCCTCAAGTTCAACTAGTCTGATCTAACTGAGACTTGCCATTGTAGGTTTTCAAATTTGCTTGCCATCTTGGGCTTTCTTCTTTTGGGATTTTTAGGTCTTAAATTTTTGGTTCTTTTTTTTTTTTGGATTGGCATATTCAACTGTTGTCCTTTTGTAGTGGCTGATTGATCATCCTGAATTTCTCTCAAATCTAATATATATTGGTGGAGATTTTTATGCTGGGATGATTGTCCCTGGAGTTGCCTTTGAAATTTTGAAAGGTATGCCTGGTTTTTTACTTCTATCAAAGATAGCAAAGTTCCCTCTTCTTCTTTTTTTTTAATAATTATAAATTTAGGGATTTTGCACAAAATGAGAACGGTGTAGAGCCTTCAATAAATTTTCAGGTCTGTAATTATTTGTTTCTACATTTCATTCCCTTGACATGGGATTCCCATTACAATACCTTCAACAATTTAAGTTAACGATGATCTGACAACGATTTACGGATACTTATTGGGGAATCCATTCATCCACAATATAGATAATAACTCTAAGATCTCATATGCTCATGGGATGGGGCTTATTTCTGATGAACTCTAAGATAATAATTAATTTATGGATAAATATCTTTATATTTTTGCCATTAAATTCTTCATTAAAAATAGAATATGTATAAAAAATGCTTAAAAAAACCACTCGTGTAATGATAAGTTGTTAAAAAGTATTTAATATTTTTAAAAGACCATACATTTTTTATATTTTTATTCAAGAATCATACATTTATCATTTTTCATTTGAAGAATTTAATGCAAAGATATAAGGAATTGTATATAAGCTTTTTTCCATTTTATTTATGAGACAAAAGCTTCATTAGAAATGAACTGAATCCATATGTGGTTGCAGTCACTGAAGAGCAGTTGCGGATGAAAGTATCAAAACATAGATCCTAGTAATAAAGAGTGTGGAACATATATTGCAGCTTACGAAAAGGTAAGCAATGATAATAATTTGGAGAATGCTTTTATAGTAAACAAATGATTTTTGTCCTCATAATCCATGTAATAAATAATACGTGTGTTTCAACTTTCAATCGCCATTTTCAGTGTGTTTCAAGATTAAATGAGGAGCATATTTTGGCACATTTTTGTCTAATATGATCGACTTCTTCCTACGCACTTTTAATTACGGTTATAATCATAACTATAATTATTTGTAAAAACATTGCTAAAAGTAAATATAACCATAATTTTAACTTTGACTAAAAGTGCATAGATTCTCTTCCCTACTATGAGATGTCCACTATGATTTTACATAACTTTGGTTGTTTATTCTTCCACCATTAACATTGAAGAAATAAAATACAGCTTTTGTGTGATTTGTAATTGTCTTTAGAAAGTAAATAGATTTTTAGGATATACCTAGCGACTTGAATTATGAATTTATTAATAGAATTATGTTTTTTTCGATGTAGAGTTATGCAACTTTTTTGTCTCAATATAGGGCAAATGATGATATGATTCGCAAAGCTCTTGGCATACAACAAATGCAAGAATGAAAATAGAAGTTGAATCATTGTGATTTGAAAGCGACGTCTTAGGACGCCTTATATAAAAAATATTGAAAGTAACGTTCTATTTCATGTGAATTTGAGTACTAAAAGTTATCATGCTCTAGTATATAGGTGAGTCAATTGGTGAATCGTGAATTATTTGTACTACATTTTTAACACAATGATGATTATTACTTGAAATGTTTTGTTAACTTTCATAGCAGTGGAGATCATGACTTTAGCGTACCATATTATGGAACTCAAGCATGGATAAAATCATTAAATTACTCAATTGTAGATGAGTGGAGGCCACGGTTTGTCCAAGGCCAAGTTGCAGGATAAGCATTAGGACAAATTCAATATTCATTTTGATTTTGAATCCAAATATGAAAAATGACAAAAACTAGGAGTTCTTGCTTCTTGTGCAGTTACACAAGGGTGTATTCAAATGGGATGACGTTTGTGACTGTAAAGGCAAGAACGAATATCTTTTTTTGTTTTTTAGTATCACTTTAGACATTCATGATTCATGTTGCGAGTTTGAATGAATTTGCAGGGTGGAGGGCATACAGCTCCCTCATACAAACCCAGAGAATGCTTGGAAATATTTAAAAGGTGGATTTCTCAAAAACCACTGTAATTGTTAATGTAACCTTTAAAATTAAGAAAAATAAAAAGAACCCATTAGAAATAATTATGCTTGATGTATTTATATTACGCAATTAGACAAATCAAAAGTGGTTGAGTCAATGTAGTATGTTTAATTTGCAAAAGGATTGGCAATAAAAATGTCTATGGCCAGGCAGCCCCAACCCCCACTCATAATAATAATTAAATGATGGATTTGATGGATAATATTTTGCGTTAAAAAGTATTATTTTGTAGTTTTTTATTAACTAAAAAAAATATTATTGACTAAGTTCGGATGATCAATCATATTAGAACAAATTATATTACAAAATATTTTACTTTGATATATCTATTATTATACTTATTTAGAAATAAAGACAGAGACATACACAAGAAATACCAAGATTCCAAAACATACCTAAATATTTGAAAACATGTAATATATGTATATATATATATATATATATAGTACCAAAGAATCCAAGATTCAGCCAAAAACATGTGGGTTCTCAACCCCTACTGTACATAATACAAAAACTTAACTATGCAGTATATGTACAACCAAAAAGGTACAAGATTTTGCCTATAATCATATGTAGAGCAGACCCTTGAGGCAAATATATATATATATATATATATATATATATACAAGTCTAAAAAAGGGATTATACCAACCCAAGTTCCAATTTGGGCTTACAAATGGACTGCTGCAAGCTACTCATCAGGAGGGACCTCAAGATCTGGCTTACTATCTGTGTGAAAGAGAAAAGAAAGAAGGGTGAGTGACAACACTCAGTGAGTAATTAATCTGGTATAAGACTAGTCATAAAACATAATGGCATTATGTAAAATAAGAGAAGAAAAGTAAGTATGGTTAGAAAGAAAAGAGTAAAGCATGCTTTGTATGAAATCAACAAAACATAAAATCATAGCTAGATGTAAATCTAGAAACAGAGACTCAAAATGAATCATAGTTTCTAAAATAAATACCACTGTTAGGAGGAACCTCTAACAGAACTTTAGAAGCCTTACAAGAAACTACCATTCATATGACCATATATTCCATCTCCCAATCGATCACCCGTTTGTGATCAATAATACCCTATTGATGTGTATACTCCTTTCTGTGAGTGACCGTGATCATGGGGCTAGCATCTCCAAACCTCTACTAGTTTAGGCATATACCAAGGCACGCCAAGAGCTATAATTTCTTATTATAGCACCACTGTTCCAAATGAGACAAGATCAATATGCTTGTCTCTTTTAGAACTGTTAGATGTTACATCCAACAACTCAAATTCACATAGAGAAAAGACATGCTACTTATCTTAAGAGACAAACAATATATCTTGTCTCATTCCAGATAGAGTTCCTCCCAAACAGTATAAATCTCAAACATATCTAGCTTAATAATTCATTAAAGTCAAGCAAATAAAACAAGAGATTATTATTATTATTATTCATATCAAAATCATTAAAGTTATATACAATGATTAAGATTAGCTGTTATCATCAATAAATAAAATAAATCAGCTGAGGATATATCTAGTCTTCATCACCTAACCTTACGAATAATATCCGATTTAATTATCGATTATCTTTCCCCTTATTTTATAGAACACGTGTAATAATTGTTAATATTTAAAAAATATGTTTTAATTAATTTTATATATGTATATGTAAAATATGTTTTAATTTTTATATATATAGTTCAAACTTAAAAAGTAAAAACATAAGATTTAACTTTCTAAAAAAATACTTTAATTATTTGATTTTTAAATCTTAAAAATACACAATGTGATTAGTAAAATTGTAAACTACTATTCGTGAGTTTTTAAAATGTATATTGATATATATATTAAATTAACTTTTAAAATATAATAATTAAAAATCATAATTTTTTTATGAACTAAATTATTACATTTTTCTTTGTCTTAGGTCATGTTTGCTCTTTTTGTCTTTATGAATGACTCTACTTTTTAAATATGGTACTAATTCACTTAAGAAGCTCTCAAATAAGATAGTCTAATGGAAGTCTAAGTGTTATAGAGTTAATAATAAATAACAGCTGTGGCAGGTTACATTTGTTTTATAGGTCAAAAATATTAAAGTATCAAAAATTTTTATGGGCAAAATTCTAAATCTTTCTTTGATAGAAATTGTTAAACTATCAATCAATGATCTATTATATTTGCAAGGCTTTATGGAGCTGCACATTTACATGGAAGTAAATGCTTTTTAAAAGTTACAATACTCAAAATTAATGAGAGTAAATGTGTGCTTGGAAACTCGCTAGATAAACTTAGTTTTAAGTATAATTAATTTTTAGAATTGATTTTGAGTAAAATTGATTTTATATGAACGTGATATATGTTTGAAAATTGTTATCAGAAAAGTAATTTTAAAAAATAAATTTCATTTGGATATTAATTAGTGGAATCACTTTTTGAATATGTAATTACTAAAAAGGGTATGAGTATTATATTATTTTATTTCATTTATCCTTATTTAATTTCTCATAACAAGTTAAATAAAAAAAAGGTAATTAAAAATGACTAATTACAAAATAAATTATTGACTAATTTTTAACGGGTAACTAAGTTTTAAACAAAAATGAAATAAGTATCCATTATAATTAAAATGAACTAAGTACCTATTATAATTAAGTTTTAAACAAAATGAACTACTTTTTATCTTAGATCCCTAGATTGAGAATATATTTTTTTTGTTAAAATCAACTCCTATAAAATTTTTAATTTATTCAATTTAGTCTCTAGTTAAAATTTTTATTTTGTCCTTTACTTGATATAAACTCTTCTATTACTTTATTTAGGTCCCTATAAACATGATTCTCAACTTCCCTGAATGGAAAACAAGTTCTGATACCATTTAATTGTAACACCTTAATATCACTCAATTTTTCCTAATATAAAAGACTTTATAATTAAATCCAACTTTTATACATTAAATATATTATTCGTAATTCTATTTCTAGTCCTCAATTTAAATAAATATACTTAACAAAATTTGATAAATTCCATCAAATTCTAATTAAAATCCTATCTACATTAATACTAGACATTTTCAGAAATGTCCTCGGATACTCAATTTTTTTTTTGGCATCAAATTTTGGATCTCCACTGGAGATTTTAGAAATATCTCTCAAGTTCTAGAAATATCTCCATTCCCAACAGAGGAGATCCATTGATTCTCTCTCCCAGGACACAAGTCTTCCATCAGAATGGATATCAGCATAAAAGGGGGCTTCGAACTGCTTCAGGCCATCTTCTTGCTTTAACGCAGCACCAACCAACTAGTTCGCGGCCTTATTCTCCTTTCTGTAACACCAGTCCAGCCTGAGGTCCCTTCTCTTCTCCTAATATCTTCGATCTGTCTGGCCATAGTCGACAACAGATGATCCCTCGCGCACCCCTTCTTTATTTATTCCACAACCCTTTTCGAATTAGATTCACAAATTTGAATCCCCTATTCCAAGCGAATTTCAATCCCTCGTAAATGCTCTTAAATTTCTCTTCTCTGTTGCTTAGTTCAAGGTCATGCCATGAAAGAGAGGGGTAGCAAATGGAAAAGAAACAAATAATTTTAGGCTAAATCACGTTGATGAGAGAGAAGCAAGAATTTGAGCATGTTTGGTTATCCGGTAGATTGCTTTCGACGCACGTTCATGCACCGAAAATTGATTCTTCAGTAAAATTATCATGTTTGGTTCTGCGTTCATAATCAATTTTAGAATCGATTTTCTCCT
Source organism: Biancaea sappan (assembly GCA_037074585.1). Lineage (NCBI taxonomy): Eukaryota > Viridiplantae > Streptophyta > Magnoliopsida > Fabales > Fabaceae > Biancaea > Biancaea sappan. The sequence continues at coordinate 27,938,589 of CM073498.1, forward strand.
CATAATCGATTTTGTGGAGAAGCGAAACCTTATAGCTTTTTTTGAAAATCGATTGTACAAAATCATCTGCAGCCAAACATTTCCAGTATTACCCCCTTCACAGGGACCTCAAAGCAAAAGGGGGGAGAGAGAGAGAGTCGTATTACTCCTCTGTAAATATATATTGAAGGAGAATGGAAGAAAACAGAGAGAGAGAGAGAGAGAAAGAGAAAGAGAGAGAGAGAGAGAGAGAGAGAGAGAGACTTGCCAGTGAAGAGTTCCGTTGTCGCCATCCTCATCGCCGTCACCATGCCTGTTGCCGACCGGAGAGTAGATGAGGAAGAGGAAGAGAGGTGACTGTGTGGTGTGGGGGAATTGAAGCATAAGGCTAAGTACTGAGAGGGTTTGAAGTGTGAAGGTTCAATGAGAGTGAAAGGTTCGAAGTGTGAGAGAATTTGGAGAGTGACGAGTCAGAGAGTGTGACTGATGAGGAGTGTGAGTGATTGATGGGGGTGTGAGTGATTGATGAGCAGGGGCCACGTGTGAAATTTTTTTAATTTCATTTAATTTGTTTAGATTTAAAAGAAATAACTGATTATAATTTTTATTTGTGAAATGAAATTTGAATTTAGTTAAAAATTATTATTAAAATATTAATACAATTTATTTTATTATATTTTGATATGAGAAAAATTAAATAAAGTTAAATAAATTAAAAATATAAAATTCATACCCTTTGTGGTAATTACATAGTCAAAAGTACTTTTGTTAACCAATATCCAAACGAAATTTATTTTTTAAAATTACTTTTTTGATAACAATTTCCAAACATAAATCACGTTTATACAAAATTAATTCTATTTAAAATCAATTTTAAAAATCAATTCTACTCAAACTTAAGTTTATCCAACGAGTTTCCAAACACACACTTTGTAGGGTTGAGGGAAACCAAGGTTTAGAAGTCAAAATCGATTCTTTTACATGACCAAACACAAAACCAAACTATCCATTTGGTGCAAAAGTGGGTTGAATCTCTCCACCGTACGTTTGCAGTGGTTGAACGCTGAACCAAACAGGTATTGAGTGTGTGTTTGGAAACTCGTTAGGTAAAATTAGGTTTGAGTAGAATTGATTTTTAAAATTGATTTTGAACATAATTGATTTCGTATGAACGTGGTTTATGTTTGGAAACTATTATCAGAGAAATGATTTTAAAAAATGAATTTCATTTGAATATTAGTTAATAGAAGTATTTTTGAATGTGAAATTACTAGAAAGGATATAAATTTTATATTGATTTATTTCATTTGACTATTGGTATTAATATTGTCACGACCCGTTTTCTGGGCACATGACCGGCACAGTGATGAATCTCTCATCACTGTAAGCCTTCCGATAAATATATCAAATTTTCTTATCTGAAAATCATACAGATGATTTGCATGTAATAATAGATTATCAGTATAAAATACATTATTTTGCTGACATACAAACCAAATATCAAACCCCTGACCTAGATGTCCTAGACGATTACAGAGCAACATAATCTATAACAAAAGAGGGGTCTATCCGACAACGGGAAGGTCCAAAGTGATCTACTCCTCTAGCAGATATTCTTCGCTGGCAACCTGATCTGAACAAAAAGGTTGTACAAACAGTGTGAGCTTTTAAACTCAATGAGCGAATCGGCCTCGCGTTAATAAAATTCAAATACATTACCAGTCATGCAAGCATATCCGAAGGCTCATACTCAACCAATAGACAGAAGATAAAAATTCATCCAATTTAACAAATGTTACTAGTACTCGTCAATGGCAATATATCCCAGAGAGCGCACACAGGCCGGCTCACCAATTATGTATATTTCCGTCATGACGCACAACATCATCCTTTTACATACAAGAAGATAAAAATTCATCCAATTCAACAAACGTTACTAGTACTCGTCAATGGCAATATATCCCGGAGAGCGCACACAGGCCGCCTCACCAATTATGTATATTTCCGCCATGACGTACAACCTCATCCTCTTAGCTAGGGCGCCTCACGGATTTATCACCAATCCGAGCTATATCCCTACTGAGGGAATCGTTGTCTCCACACTCATTGGTCAAGACACCCTGTCAACCGGGTTTTTCGCCTTGCCGTGAGAGGGGGTACTGTCCCGCTCAATCACAATCAATAGCATTTCATATCATAATCAGAAGCTCAATATAATATTCATCCATATAACAGGTATAGTATATAACTATATTATAGCTTTATAAATCACAATTCAAGAGATTCAATCTTCACATCATCATGAGATACTTGCTTTTTCTTATCCATACTTCTGGATTAATTATCTCATTATATTCGCTATTCTGAATCCAATTTCCCCCTATGAATCTTGGGAGTGTCCTACGACATACTTTTTATCACCAGTAATGCTAAAACTCTATTAAAACGGGGTCGTTTCACTCACCTGGATTCCGTACGAGCATCGCTTCTCTAAGTCATTACAGACAAGAGTGCTCAGGTGAATTTCGGTGTTCTGCTACGGAGATTTTCATGAAAAATTAGAGAAAATACGTTAGGATTGTTTTCGTACAAGTACTGTTCATACGTACAGTTACTGTTCATACATACGGTCACTATTTATATATACGGTCACTATTTATACAGTTACTATTCATACCAGAAATAGAGAATACAATCTGTAAAAGAGTACACCAGGTAAGTTCCCAAGAAAGAGTGGAGGGTCACACTGGACACACTTAAAAATCAGGTGTTTCCTTAGCCAAAACTTTCCTAGACATGTATTCTTCACAGTTTACATTCTATTTCGGTAATCAGAGAATCAAAATAACATATAAACAGCTAAGGACAGTTTTTCTGATGTGGAAGATCAGCCAAGGCCGCAACCACAGAGCATACTTAAGAAAATAACTTCTAAAATTTGAAAGACATAGAAAGGGCATAGTATCCTTACCTAAGCTGAAAAGGAAAGGCCCAAAATCTCATAGGCCTAGCATTGAAGTAAGAGAAACTTAAAGAGAGAAGAAGAGAAGTTGAAGGTGTGAGTTTAGAAGTGAAATGAAAGCGCCTATTTATAGGAAAAGTCAAGAGTACTATTTGATACTATGCGCTAATAAAATATTCAATTTACTATTCATGAAAATGACATTTCTGTACACCTTATGCGTACGACTGACATTTTTTCTTTTATTACTAAACTTAAAAGGAAAATTATTCTTTCACCTTAAACCTTTAAGTTTCTTTTCAAATCAGTCTTTTCAATTTAGTCCCTGAGGGTATTTTTACACATAAAACGTCATTTTCTCCTACAAACTTCTTTCTAGTTTTCTCTTATAACCAAACCACATCTAGTACTTGACATTTCGATTATATAAATGAATAGTATCGTATACGTAAATAGTATTATACGGGTGAATAGTACTATATACTGAAATAGTAACAGTAGTTTGTAAACAAATATTTATATTTTATTTTTCTTGGGTATTACAAATATTAAAATTTATGAATGTTGTAATAAAATGAATTTATTTATCTCTAAATTAGTTTTAATTATTGTTTTAATAATTATTTAAAGATCACTGTTAAAGTTAAACAAAATAAGATCATCAAACTCATATAAAAAATAAGACAATTATATTTACATAATTTTTAAGTTAAAAGTCAACTAAATCAAATATCTAAATTAATAAATCAAGTTTTTATACTCAATTTAACTAATTATTAATCATCCATTTAAGTCATTTGATAATATAAATTCATATCATACTTTATAAATAAAAATTATAATTAATTAATTAATTAATTAAATTAGAAATATTGGTCAGCCACAACACATAGTTTTGAGTCATTTAACTTTGAAATTTCAACTTTACGGTTTTGAGTTAATAAATAAAATACAATAAGAAACATACACATCAACTAGAAACTTCCAGACCACTCTCAACTTCACACATTAACTTTCAACTTTTTCACAGAAATGACAATGGCACAAAACATACACAGATACAAAGGCAAAGAGACGCAGACATGAGAAGAAGGAGAACGAGCGACGACAGGGAAAAATGAGGAAGATGAACGGTGACAAGAAAAATGAGGAGGATGAGATTGATCTGCATCTGAACGACCAGTCACGCTCGTGGGTTTGCCGGTGAGGATTATCGGTGGGGATTCAGGCCAGATCTCTCTCTTCCAGCTCTGTATCTGAACATATGTTGTTGGACTGCAATGACTTCACCCAGATCTCTTTCTTCCCTATCTTCGAACATGGGTAGTAGGGAAAATTTACAACCAACAATCGATTATACTCCACCCAAAAGTTTGAAAAAGTAGAGTTGGCTGAAACCTAGGTTTTGTTAACAAAATCGATTATGCCAAATCTCCCACCATGCAACCAAACGCCTTCATTTTTGAGCCACCGTGCGTTGGAGAGGAGAGAAGCCCGATTAGTTGGTCTCATCATGCAACCAAACAGACTATGAGTTTGTTTAAAAGTATATCCATGATAATCATGGATCGAAAAGCCCGCCTATAGGCCTAGCCCAAAAAGAAGAAAGAGATGAGTGAGATAGCAGGAATAGGATTTGGGTTCTCTGCATTTTTTTTTTTCTGTCTGGACTTTTAGCAACAGTTTTTTCTGTTGTTAAAAATTTCAGCAACAAAAAATTTTGTTGCTGAAACTTTTAGCAACAAAAAAAACTTTGCTAAAAGTAGTATTACTCTGCATACTCTAGAACCCAAATCCGTATGAACAGTGTTATAGAGGGAAAAGGAGAAAGGGCATCTTGGAACACGATTTCCTGATCACTGAGAGAAAAGAAGCGAAGGAAGATTCTGAAGAAAAAGATCTTGAACAGAGTACCCAAAATCGAAACCAAATCCCTCTTCCAGCGACAACAACAAATTCAGCACCGAAGAAGAACCTAGCTCCGAAGGAAAAATCAGCACTGGAGGCAAACTTAGAAGCCGTAGATCAAGAGAGGAAGAAAAAGGAAAAAATAGGGAAGGAAAGTGTATAATAGACTTCCATCTGAAGCAAAAAAAAAAAGAGATCCACTAGATAATGGAAAACCCCACCGGTCCTCCCAAGAAGACAAGGAAACCGAAAAAACGCCCATTCAAAGTGTATTAGGAGAACTTGAAGAATCGCGACTCCAAATCGACATAGCATCGCAAGGGCCCATTGTTGCAGAAACAGCAGATAGCCTTCCTCAGAAAAATCCTACCCCCAACAACCACTCTAAAACCCAAAACGCTTCCCAGCCAATACCGTCAGATCTACCCACCCAACCCAATCCCTAACGTACAAAAGCGCCCTTTGTCAAAACCAAAACACAACACCACTCCTTCCAAACAGGATTCTAAAAACATGCCCAACCACCAGCAAAAAAACCCCTGCAATCTCCTCAGTGTGTGTTTAGTAATGCGTTAGCGTCGAACAAACGTGAGAAGAAGGAGAGAAAACGTGGTTAACATTGAAACTAGGATATTTGGCAGTCTGCTTCTCAACCATGTTTCACTTTGCAACTACGTTTCGTCCAACGCTTTCCATTGTCGCTTTTGAGTTGAATTCAACGTGGTTTGGTGTGGGCTGAATAATTCATTTTTGCTTGTACCCTTTCTGCCCTCTCTTGCTCTCACTCTCCCTTTCTTTAGTTCATTTAACTACGCTCTATATCTCTCGCTCTCTCTGGTTAATTCATGTTGAAGTTCATTCCCATTTGATATATAGATACATATATATATATATATATATTGTGATTTTCATTAGGGTATATTGGATGGGATCAAAAAAAATCAGTCCCTCTTAACTTCAGTATTCGGATCTCTCTCTCTTAACTCTATTTTTTGTGCAAAAAACAGAGGTGCACAGAGCCTATTATAATGGACTTTCTTCACTATTGCTAGTGCTATGGGATTACCTTCTCCTAGATATATCTTGTGTTAGTTTTATTTTGGGCTATATGCAGAGTAATTTTTAACTTTAATATTCGATAAAAGCTCAATGAAGACAAGTCCTCTGTTTCCAATCTCTCTCTCTTTCTACTTGCTCAATGAAGATGACGGACGTTTATTGGACAATTAGTTTTTATTGAATATTAAGGTTAAAAAATTAATAATTAAAGATTAAAAATTGTTTATTAATAAAAAAAAGTAAAAATAACGAGAACAAATTAAAAAATTTATAAAGATTGATTTTAACAAAAAAATATATATTTTTAAATTAAAAACCTAATAAAGTAACCGAAGAATTTATATTAAATAAATGACAAAATAAAAATTTTAATTAGGAATCTAAGTAAATAAACATAAAAATTTTTGGTAAATAATAAAATTAAAACAAAAATTAGTTTAAATTATTAATTCATTTTGTTTTAAATAATAGATAATTCTTTTTGTTTAAATTATTATTTTATTTTATTTAAAATTTAATTATAATGTATACTTAGTTAATTTTATTTAATACTTAATTATTTATAAAAATTAGTTAATAATTTATTTGTAATTAATAATTTATTAACACTTTAATTATAATTATTATTAACACTTTAATTATAAAATTTAGATTACACATCCAAAACATCATGATATATCAAAAAATAAAATATAAAATTTATATTTTTTTGATAATTACATATCTAAAATCACGTATATAAACTAACATCCAAACACCATATTCTATCTTTAATCACGTTTGTCCAACTTTCTTTCAAACATAAATTTCATTCATCTAACCTAAATTTTATTTAAACACGTTTAATTCAACCTAATTTACTCTGTTGACATTTGCTCACGGAACTACCAAGCACACCCTCAGTCTCCTCACCTCCCTTCAGGCAACAGAGCTGAAGTACCTCAGATCACCTTTGATGTTTCAACAGGAGACATTCCCTTCCTCACCTTTAGCAAAACTTACCTGAATTTCCTCAACTCAAAATGGGAAAAAAGTATTATAATCAGTGTCCGAAACCACTTCCGAACCGTTGAAATCCTAAAATCCAGACTTCTCAAACTATGGAAAATCCGTGCAGATTTTGAAATTATTAGTCTGGGCTTTAATTACTACATTATCCGAAGCCGGATCGACGAAGATAGGCTGAAACTCCTCACCGCAAGGCCCTGGAAACTGGGAGACTGACCCATTTTGACTAGAACTTGGGTCCCAAACTTCTCAGCAGAAGGAGAAGCTTCAGAGAGAATCACGGCTGTCTGGATAAAAATCAAAAGCCTTCCTATTGAGCTGCAATCACCGACGATCCCGCAACGCATCAGAATTCTAATCGGGAAAAATGTAGCAGTTCAGGTAACTCATGGATCACAGGAGCATCAGGTAAGATTCTGTGCTGAGATTAATCTAAATGTCAATCTAACCAACCAGATTAGGATTAATGATAATATTTATCAACTTCTGTATGAGGATTTACATGTTTTTGATTCTGTAGCCCCTGTTTTTTCTGGTAGAATTTCTATACCTACCCCATTTTCTGAATCTATCTACTGTTTCAACAACTATAATTTTTCAAAACAAAAAAAAATTATCTACACCACGTGAAATAAATAAAAATATCAATCCTGTAGCAGCTCAAAATAACCACCCCTCTAGTCTTCAAGATAGCCCTTTTTCAAAATCTGAATCTAGCCCAGAAAATCTGGCCATTAATGCCCCGAATAGAAAATCTTATGCACCCCTTACTAGCCTCAATGAATTTAATCTTAACAAAGACCAAAATCAAAATCATAAAGATCTAAATGAAAAAATCACTCAAAAGACATCAGCTCTTTCAGAAGATAACATTACTGCAACAAATTTTTTATGCCTACGGGCTCCCCCTGAACAAAAATTTCAAAATCCTATAACTTCCCTCTCTCCCATTAATAACAAATCTACTCCATATCCTAACACCTCCAAACAGGATGCCTCACCTGCCATTAACAACTCCACAGAGGCTAATCCAAAACACACACACACCCTTTACACCTTGCTTAACCAACTGATAAAAAGAAAAAAAAATTAAAAATAACAGCATAAATCTATAAACTTCTAAATATAAAAAATCTTTAAAAACATTCAACTATCACAGTATCTAAAAATCCCTCGAGCCCAACAAAAGTTAATAACTACAATGAAGATAGACAAGACTCTTAACTACCAGAATTAACTCCCCCATCTCATCGGCCCCTCTGTCATTTTAAATCTCATGCCCACCCCAAATCTGGAAATACTTCACAAAGCATTCCTTTACCACTTTTAGTCTCTGCCCCAGCAACTTTGTCCCTACGTAACCATGCAAAACCAGTTACCCAACCAACAAGCAAATACCTCCCTTCCCCAAACCCAGATGGAAGCAGAACTCCCACCTGCCCCACCAGGACCCTCTCCACTAGAGCAGCAGCTCTTACTGCCTGGTTATACCAATAAGCGGCCCACCACCTCACCTCCTGGACACAAACAATAACATGACACTCTTCCACCTAAACAACCTCTACTCCTTCTACCAAAACAACCTGAGCCAGGGGTCGGGAACCACCTTAGTTTGGATCAATCTCTTCAGAGGAATCTTAAACAACTCCTCATGGGTCCTTGCTTGGAGCCACTTAATGACTGCAGCACTCCTAGAAATGAACCACAACAGCAATACCAGAAACCTGATGATGCAGATGTACATCAACAATATCAGGATTCTGCCACCCCCAAGAATTGTGAACCAAGCACCCCTTTACAACTGGTTTCCCCTGAACCCAACAAATCTCCCTCCAAACACCTTGAGGGAACTCTGTTATGCACCAAATCTAGCCTACATTGCAATAGAGAACATAGGAACAACCGTAGAATTAAGGGGACCAATACCTAGCAGTTGCCCTTACTCCCCACCCCTTACACACTCATCTAGACGTTTACGTCACATCCTCACTGAACTTAGAAACCGTAGGGACTGACCATACAATTGCCTTTTTTCCATATGACCTTTTCTATTTGCCTTCTCATATTGCTAAGAATATCTTTAATCTTTATTCCTCAATGAACATCTTTAGTTAGAATGTTAGGGTGGCTGGTAGCATTGACTTTAGAAGAGTCTTTAGAGAAATGAAAAACTCTCATCACCCTGACCTAGTCATCCTAACTGAAACTATACTTAGTGGGCACAGAGCTTCTGCTGTCATTAGTAATCTTGGCTTTGAGGGTTTTTTCAAGGTGGATGCCATGGGTTTTTTTGGAGGAATATGGTTACTTTGGAACCCCAACAGAGTTTTCATTGACTTAATCTCTTCCTCCTTCCATGAGGTCCTTATGGAAGTTAAGGCATACCCTCGAGTGTTTTGATTAGTACAAACTTTGCAAAATTTTCAGATCTTAAAACTCTTGTGCGAACATTTTGGCAAAGAAAGCTAGAAAACACAGACTGCCCATGAGCACTTATCATGAACCCCCCCCCCCCCCCCCTTTTTTGTGCAAGACCAGTGTTTGCATGACTTAAATCTTAGCTATGATTGTAATATAAATTACAACTGTAGTTAGAGGCTTCTTGGCCTTGTTTGGCCCTTTTGCTAGTTCTCAGTCTCGGTTTGTTGTTTTTTTTTCTTTATTTGTTTTTTGTACGAACTTTTATTCCCTCTTTAATATATTTCTTCTTTTAAGGCTTTGTTGTTGTTGTAATATATTTCCTCTTTTATCCTGAAAAATTTGATGTTGAATTTGAAAAAACCCATTTTTAAAAAAACTCAAAAAAATATGACCTAAACTTATATATATATATATATATATATATATATATTTGAAGTTTAGCCTGAGTTCGAGTTTGGTTCGAATTATTTTTATATATTTTGAAAAATAATAAATTATATTTAAATAATAAAATATTACATATATGATAAATTATATATCTTTGTGTGTGTATATATATATATATGTTAAAATGTACGATTAATATAATATTTACTTTTCTTTTTATCAATATGTAATATATAATTTTGATATTTGACATGACACTCAATTACTTAACATGTATTTCATATAATATATAATATATAATACAATTTCAAAATGTATTACTCATAAATTATAAATTGTGTTATATCAAGAGAATTGTGATGTAATTATAAAATTGTTATAATTTATGTTGTTATGTAATTTTTAATTTATAATTGGATGAAAGAACTCACTTTAGTTATTATATTTAATTTTATCACATTTCTCTAAAATGACTATTTCAATTATATAACATTATTATAAAATTCCTTTATTCAGCCCAAAAGTACGATTTTTTTTTATATTTTAACATGTAAAATAAAAGTGAAAAAAAATTAAAAATATATGGGCTCGAATTAAAAACTGGCTCATTAGCTAATAATTCAGGTCGGAATAAAAAACAGGCTCCAATTAATTTACTAACATTATTATATAAAAAAGTCTAGCCCTGGTAGATGTACTTAAAATAGAGAAACTGATTCCTCCCTACAAATATTTTTAACATTTAAGATAATTGTTTTTGAAATAATTTAATATAAGATATCACTATCACTGACAATAGTTTATTTGCTCTGCTAATATCACTCTCAACAAGTTTATCAGATCTCGTGGAAATTAATATAAACAATTAAGAATTATAACTCGCTGAGCCTTCCTCAAAAACTATAATACCATATTGCTCATTGATTAGTCGCTTTTCATAAATTATTCTTTCCTAAGTGCTCTTCTGATCATCGGTCTATCTTTCTCTTTCTCCAACGTTGCAAACAAATGAACAGAATGTTCACGTTAGTACTCAAACTCAGGCAAACGGCTTCTGCGTCTTCAATTTTTCCATCTTCTTCATCCTTCCCAGTACTTTTGCTGCTGCTTCTTCTTCTTCTTCAATCCTCACAGCTTTGCTCCAGTTTTGATGTCTCTCGCTCAACTGTCAAGTTTCTTCCTGGATTTCAGGGGCCTCTTCCCTTCCATCTTGAAACTGGGTAAGTTCTTCGAGCTTCTCTACAAAGCACAAACTATACCTATTGAGGTCTTTTGTTTTCCACTTATACTTTTGATGGGATTCAATATATAACGGGAAAAAAATATTAATATTTGGGTTAGGTACGTGGAAGTGGGTGCATCGGACGAAGTTCAGCTCTTCTACTACTTTGTTAAGTCAGAGAGGAATCCCAAAGAGGACCCACTCATGCTTTGGCTAACTGGTGGCCCAGGCTGCTCTGCCTTCACTGCTTTCATTCTTGAATTTGGTAATATTGGCGCAAAGAGGAGCATGGGTCAAGTTGAGAAAAAATTTTAACCTAATTTAATTAAATTTGATCGGGTTGAGTTACTATTTTTTTTTGATAATGAACCTAAACTAATCCAACTCATACTCTGGCGGATTGTCTTTTATTATTATTATTATTATTTATTTATTTACTTTTTTAACTTTTTTCTCTTTTTTTTTTTTCAAAACAAGATATACAACTCGTAAAAACAAATAAATGAACAAAGACATAAATTATCATTTATATCATCTAATACGATAACAACAGGTAAAAGTAGGCTATACCGCTATAGTTAAATTAATTCAATCCAAAATTCAACATATACAATCTAAATTTTAATAAGTATATAATACATAAATATTTATTTATAAAAAATGAGTATAACAAAAAATTCTAAATGATTAAGTCCTTTAAAAATTAAAAAAAAAATTATATATTGAGCAAGTTGGAAAATTCTCAATCCGCCACCGACTCACCACTTGGCGGATTGAAAAAATTTGACACAATCCAGCTATTAACCCAATCCAAACGTGCGAGTTGGTGCTCACTCCTAATTGGCACCACTATCTTGCTATTGTTTATTTCTTTCTTATGCTTTGAGGATAATGTACTTTTTTACTCTAACTAAGGGTTTTCTAGGTCCACTTCATTTTAAGGTGGAGGAATATAATGGCACTGTGCCTACCCTTGTCTTAAATCCACACTCATGGACTAAGGTTATTTCATAACTTTACTGAACTGTGACTCTGATAATTCTTCAATTTTAGGTTCCCATGTCAGTGTATAACATACTTGATTGCTGGTGATGATTCGTTGTCTGTCAGGTTTCTAGTATTATTTTTTTAGATTTGCCTGCTTACACTGGATTCTCCTATACAAAACTCCCCGTTGCAACTCAGCGTAGTGACTTTAAACAAATCCAACATGCCCATCAATTTGTCAGGAAGGTACTACATATGTTCAACATACATGACCTTTTTTTTCCCTTTTTTTTTTGGTGAACTACGATTCCATATCTGAACATCACATGAGTGTCGACTAATTCAAATTTGAGTCGAGTAAAAAACTCTCTTTACCAAATTTTGAAGCAGCTGTATTTTTAAAGACTCGAACTCAAAATCTCTAATTAAACTAGGACAATCCTTTTTGCTACTACCTCTGCAACCTTAGTATTGTAAGGTTTCAATTGTTATTCCTTTTGCAGTGGCTGACTGATCATCCAGAATTTCTTTCTAATTCACTATACATTGGAGGGGACTCTTATTCTGGAATGATTGTCCCTGGAGTTGCGTCTGAAATTTTGAAAGGTGGGTCCAATTCTCGTCTTTATCCAATGTAAAAGACTAATAGTGCTCTGGTAGATTAAAACACAAGAAAAAGATAGGAATGATTTTTTTTTTGGTTTTAAATTCTGTGACTTCGCAGGAAAAGAGGACGGTATAAAGCCTTCAATCAATTTCCAGGTCTGTAATAATTTATGTTTCTACATTTCATTCCTTGCACGTAGTGGTCCCAGTATAGTTCTTCAATAATCTAGAGCTGATGATGATCTGACAATGATGACTAAGGGCTACTTATTGGGGAACCCCACGACCTACAGTGCTATAGATGACAATTCTAAGATCCCATATGCTCATGGGATGGGGCTTATTTCAGATGAACTATACGAGGTAAATAATTTATTCCTAAAGAAATATATAAATGGGATACATCTAAAGATAGAAGGTTCATTGTTAAGAAATTGCATCCATCTGTGGTTGTAGTCACTGAAAAGCAGTTGCGGAGGAGAGTATCGAAAAATAAATCCCAATAATGAAGAGTGTAAGACATATATTGCGGCCTACGAAAAGGTAGATAGTGATAATAATTTAAAGAATGCTTTTATATTATTTGATTTCCCCCCTCATGATCGATGTAATAAATAATATATATCTTTCAATTGTCATCGTCAGTGTGTTTCAGGATTATATGAGATGAATATTTTGGATCCTTTTTGTCCTATTTTTTCTCCAAAACCACAAAATTTCTTTGGTAAAAGATCTCTGGATGAGATGTCTAAGTCCTTACTGGGCTATGAATCATCACTTCCTCCCGTAAAATGTCAAGTGAGTTTTTACTTATTTCTAGTTGTATATTCTTCCACCATTAACATGAAAAAAAAAAAAAAAATACAGCTTTGGTTTTGTAATTGACTTAGGAAAGTACTTAAGTTTTCAGGATGTCTGTTGATTTGAATTATGAATTCAATCATAGAATTATGTTTGTTTGGATGTAGAGCTATGCAGCTTTGCTGTCTCAATATTGGGCAAATGATAATACGGTTCGTAAGGCCCTTGGCATCCGTCAGGTATGAGAATGAGAAAGAGAAAGAAAATGAAAACAGTGTTGAACCTTTTTAATTAACTTAGTTATGGAAAGAAAAAGCTTATTTGTTGCTAATAAAAAAAAAAGGAAAAAATGTATTTTATTCTTATGAACTTTTTTCAATATGCAATAACCCTGAGGAACTATAAAACTCACAAAAAATATCTATAAAATTTTTATTGTGTAAAAAAGTACTTCTATTCAATTGATCGTTAGTTTAACGGTTAATATTGATTGGGATAAGGAAACTGCCACGTCATCTATTTTAAAATACATAAGCAAATGACATGGACAAGAATTGCCACATCACCCTTGGACAAGAAATGCCGTGTATGAATCCAGGAGAATTACTGCATTGCAGTTTCATTCAAAAGCCTAATTTTTGATATCCTCTCTACAAATAATCCATACCTAGAAGTTCAAATTGGCAATTTCGACAAAAAGCCTTGTGAGGAGTGTGGAGTGGTGGGCATATACAACGACCTTGAAGCTTATCGTCTTTGCTATTTGGCCCTGCTCACTCTGCAACATCGTGGTCAAGAAGGTGCTTGAATAGTGGCTGTCAACAAGAATGTGATTCAATCGATGATTAATGTTGGACTTGTTTCTGATGTAGTTAATGAATCGAAACTCGATCAATTACTCGGAAGTTCGGCCATAGGGCATGTTTGATACTCTGCAGTAGGGCAATTGATGTTCAAGAATGTTCAACCCTTTGTTGTAGGGTATCAATTTGGGTCTATTGGGGTTGCTCATGATGGAAATATGGTGAACTATCACACGCTAAGAGCTTAACTTGAAGATAATGGGTCAATTTTTAACACTAGTTTTGATATTGAGGTTGTTCCAAGGGTAGGTAGAGTTTCTGGATCAAAGGGTGATGTGATATTTTTTATCTATGTCAGCTGCTAACGTGTTTCAAAATAACTAGCGTGATAGTTTTTTTATCTCAGTCAGTGTTGATCATTAGTCAAACTAATTGTCAACTGGATAAAAGGTCTTTTTTATACAAAATAGAAAGCTTATAAGAGTTTTGTATTGAGTTTTATAGTTCATGTGGGTTATTTGTACATTGAGAAAAGTTCATAGGGGTAAAATGTATTTTTCTCTAAAAAAAATATTATTTAGAAATAATTGTATATTTTTTACAACTCATTAGTGTAAAATTAGTTCTTTCAACCAAATTTTTATGCATGTTTTATTTAAAACAGAGAATATGATAACAAAAATATAAAGATTTGCGTATAAATGTTGTATGTTATGGACAATCAAGAAAACTGAAGTCGACTTTGATTTGGATTGCAAAACAGGGAAGTATAGGAAAATGGAAACGATGTATTAAGACGCCTTATACTTATGATTTTGAAAACAGTATTCCATTTCATGTGAACTTGAGTACTAAAGGTTATCGTGCTCTAGTATACAGGTGAGGCAATTGGCAATTCATGAATTACTTGTGCTGCCTTTGGAGAAATGCTAATAATTACTTGAAATTTTTTTTTCATGGTAGTGGAGATCATGACTTAGCGGTACCGTTTATTGGAACTCAAGCATGGATAAGATCATTAAATTACTCAATTATAGATGAGTGGAGGCCATGGCTGGTCCAAGGCCAAGTTGCAGGGTAAGCATTAGAACAAATTCAATATTCATTTTGAGTTTGAATCCAAATATGAAAAATGACAAAATCTAGGAGTTCTTGCTTCTTGTGCAGTTACACAAGGGCGTATTCAAATGGAATGACGTTTGTGACTGTAAAGGTAAGAAAGTTTTGTTTTGTTTTTTGTTGTTGAATGTCACTTCTAAGTTTAGAGGTCGAAGTAGGAGAGTCATAATTCACGTCATGTGTTTAAATCACTTTGCAGGGTGCAGGGCACACAGCTCCTGAGTATAAGCCCAAAGAATGCTTTGTAATGTTTGAGAGGTGGATTTCTCAAAAGCCACTGTAATGGTTAATGTAACCTCTAAAATTCGCCCCGGGGGGGGGGGGGGGGGGGGGACCCATTAGAAAGAATGATACTTGATCTATCTGTATCATGTAATCTGACAAATCAGAAGTTGTTAAATACAACCTCATGTTTACTAAAGAGTTAGCAATCATAATGCCAAGAGCAATGGCATCTATAATTAGAATGTCATTTTGAGTCGTAACTCTTTTTTTATAAATTCATTTGTCATACATGCTCGAGTATTCCAATTCCACAAATGATTCTTGTCATGTTTTATTTTATAAGACTCAACTCTAATATATGTTTCTGATGGCCCATAATTCAATATTTTTTAAAAACTCTACCAATATGTTTGTCTCTGTAAGAGTCGTTGGATCTAAGTTTCAATCGCTCAAATTTCAGTATTTAAAAAAAATAAAAAAATCACTATTTAAATTTTGAGGTACTATGATTTATAGAAAGACAAACATTATGTAGCAGATATTCTCACATACGCATTGAGTAACATATCTACTTTATATATTGAGATCCAATGGCTCATGAAAAAATAAATATGTTGCAATGGATCCTCTCACATTCACATGTGGCATTGAGCAACACATCTAATTTTTATATCAACCTATGTCAGATATAAAATTATTACTAACCACTAGCCATGTGATACCCAGTTAGGATATATATATATATATATATTTTTTTTTTTTCTTTAGAGTAATCGAAAGTGTTCCTTCCATTTCTCCTCTACATTTCGAAGCAGTTACATTCATGCGTTTCGAATGGTAAAAGAGAAATTTTCTCCACAGCACCTAGTATTTCAGACATTATTATACCTACAGAAAGAGAAAAAGAAGAAAAAGCAAAGAAAGATCAAACAGATGCCGAAATGGAACAGCAGTCAATGGAAGTGGTCTGGTCGGTAGCTAGCAACATTTTGGGGCAAATTTAGGACTTATTTAATTTGAGTATTTTTTTATTTTTATTTTTATTAAAAATAAAAAATAAACTAAAAAATGTGTTTAGTTGAGTTTAACGAATTTAAAATATATTTATATTTAAAAATATGAAAAAATATTTTTAATATTTTAAAAAATAAAAATAAAAATATTTTCACAAATTAAACTAATCCTAAAAAATCTACAGTGTATACAACATTCGAAACAAAATTTCCTGCAATCTTTGCCAATAATCCACATCCTAATAGTATTAACCCAAAAAATCCAATCTCAAAACTATTTGTCAAAACAATCTACTCGTGCATTTACTTTTTTCAATTATTTTTCTGCATGACACATCTCCACTAAGAGGTGAACAACGGATACATCTGCCATGGAGACGTATTCAGTCAAGCAGCTCAACATTTTTTTTTTTTGGGTTGTTTGACCCCAATAATCTACGTCCTCATATTATAAAACTAAACAATGCAATCCCAAAATTATTTGCAGTTGAACTATGAATACATCTGCCATGGAGACGTATCAGGTCAGCAGTTCAACCTTTTTTTTTTGTTTTCATTTATTTCTATTTTAGTCCTATCTTCATTTTCATTATTTACAGTTTTGTCTGTATCTATTTCATTAAAGATTTCTACTGCACAATTATTAAATTGAACGTTATGAAGTGTTTAACGTCTTTCCCATACGTACTAGCTCTTGAACCCAATACAGTTTTAAGACCAGTTTTTTTTTTTTTTAAATTTCTCTTTCAAAAAAAAATTGTAATGGTGCCTCCATTTGAATATTAGCTGTTTAAAAATATTTTTAAAGACGATATTCGGGTGAGATAATAGGTTATATTATAATATTGTAATATTAATGTAATATCTCAAGAATTTATATGAATATTTAAAGTCTAATTTGAAATTTAGTGAAAAATTTAATTACGTGAAAATGTGCTTTTTGAATTAGTGAAGAAAATCTGGGAATAGAAATTTTAATTTTTAATTTAGGAAATTTTTACAAATTCTCAAGGACTAAAGTGAAAAGAAAAGAAAGTATAGAGGACTTTTGAGAAATGACCAAATAGAAACCTGAGAGGAAGAATAAAGCTTATGAGAATGAATTATGAGTCCGGTACCGAAAAGATGATGGATTCGAGGTTAAAGTGGTATTTGAGACATCGAGAGGGATTAAAGTGAACAAATCTTATAAGCTAAGGTGGCTATGAGCGATTTTATCGAAAAAGAAATTAGTGGGGCCCACACATACAATTATTAGTTTTTCTTCTCCTTCTTCCTCCCGAGGCTTGATGTTCTTCGTTCATTTCCATCTTCCCTTCTTCAATCATTTCTCAAATTTTCATCCGGCGATCTTGTATTTTCTAACCATACTTCCGATTCTCAGGAGTTCTAGAGGTAAAGAGGTAAGTTTTATCTACTCTATTTCTCTTTTTCTCCATTTTCGGACCTATGGAAGAAAATTAAGATTTTGAGTTTTAATGGATGAATTTAAGTGTGGATGTTAATGTAAAACATTCTTAGGTGGTTTATGATGTTATTAGAACAAGAAATTTCGTAGAATTTGGATATTTGAAAAAGTTAGTGTTCTTGATGAAAATTTGAGATTTGAGCTTGGATTGTTGGTAGAAATTGGGGGTTTTGGTGTAAAAACACTCCTTAGACATTAAGGATGAAAACCCATGGAAGAAATCAAAAGAAATGTTGTTTTAGATATGATTTTAGGATTTTTGGATGAAGAACACGAAGAACATCGAAAATTTTCCCCAGAAATTACTGTTCACCGAGAAAATTTTTCCAGATTTTCTTGTTACTGTAGCGTTGACTCGGTCAACGTTACTGTAGCATTGACTCGGTCAACGTTACTGTAGCTGCGTTGACCGTTGACTATTACTGTAGCATCATTTTTTTTTTTAATATCGTTGAAAAGCTCTTTGAGTCTAGTTTCCAATGGTATAAGTGTCATTTAGAAATTCATTACCAGTTAGGAGTTATGACTTAAGATGTGAGTAAAGGTCGATAGTAGTGATAGGAAATTTCTCTATTTTGTAACCCTAATGGTTTTTACCTGGTTACAATAGGGATGATTGGGGCGCAAGGTGGGAGCGCCGAGAGCGTGGAATCCAGGTGAGTAGGCAACCTTGCAAAATTAATTTAATAAATTAATCAAAGCACAATATAAATCCCATTTGCGTTATTTGTGAAATTGAGCAGATTATCAGTGTGTGTTCAGGTTGAGAAAAAGTATAATATCATTGGAAGGTATTTTATTAGCTTTGAGAATTGATTTCTCTAGTTGACTAAAGAACTAGATGTGATTGTTCCTTGAATAAATTGGAACATTTTGTAAGTGAATAACCTTACTAAACTAATGTGATCTTATTAGATAAGGTACAATACAAGTCTTGTTTATAACATTATTGAAGTGAGAAATAATCAATCTCGCTGTTGATAATATATGATGATTGTTATGGTTGATGATAGACATTCAAGGGAATAAAAATATGTGTAAATTCATTTATTTCATAGTAATTATATTGTGATAAATTCTCACTATTTTATTGATGAACAAAAGATCTACAAGATCTAATACACGAGTTTGAAAGGGTTAGAGTCCCATACTACTCGGTGTATAAATGTAAAAACCTATACACGAGTTTGAAAGGGTTAGAGTCCCATACTACTCGGTGTATAAATGTGAAAACCTATGCACGAGTTTGAAAGGGTTAGAGTCCCATACTACTCAGTGTATAACTGTGAAAATCAATACACGAGTTTGAAAGGGGTTAGAGTCCCATATCACTCAGTGTATAAATGTGAAAATCTATGCACGAGTTTGAAAGGGTTAGAGTCCCATACTACTCGGTGTATAAATGTGAAAACCTATGCACAAAGAGTTTGAGGGTTAAATTCCCAAGTCACTCAGTGCAAGTATTTATGGCATATAATACTATAATTATTTAAAATAAATGATAGATTGATTGTATTAGTAAATGTGGTGTTTGTGCTTATGATATTTTCATGTACAGTTGTTTACTCACTGAGTTATGATAAACTCATACTCTCCATGATTATCTTTTCAGATACAGTGGTTGAGGAGAAGAATTTATAGCCTTTAAGGATATACTCCACTTTTGTCTGGTAAACAATTGGTAAGGATTAGGAAACGCTCTGTAATCTAGTAGGTCACCTAGGCTTGGGAGGTTGTATAGTACTGTATAGTGTTTGAAAGTTGAACATTTTCTGAATATGTATACAAAATATCTTTCTTGGAATATTTATGATTCACATAATTATGGATATTAAGAATGTTCACAGAGATTATGGGGTACCACGGAGGTACACCCTAAGTATTTTATGTTTATATCACATGTAAGTTTTGGGATGTGACAATTAAACTTGTTTTGTGGTTAATAGTTAAGGTAACAAGAAGGCTGTACAGCAATTTATAACTTTTTCGAAGTTCATTTAGTTATATTTTTACTTTATACAAAAATAGATTGGAAAGAAGAAGAAAATCTGAACAGGAAAGAAAAGTTAATTTTTTAAATATCACCTAAAAGCAAACTTTCATGACAGATTTGAGCCAATAAATCATTATATAATACAATATAAGCACTTAAAAATCGAGTCAAAAATATTATAAAAAAAAAGGAGTCAAATTAGCGTCATATTTGGTATTAGATTTTAGTGTGTGGACAAAGGTATTTAAAATAGAATTAAAATTGTATGTAATTTAAAAGATGCGTATAGGTACATCAACCAAGTAGTTATGTTTTGCTAGAAAGATAATAAATAAAAAAATGTACGGATGAATCATATTGACAACTATTTTCATTTAAAAGTTTAAAAGTGTGAGGATTAAAAGCATTTTTTTATCAAATATAAATAGGTAAAAGTAATTTTTTTCCTTTTGAGTTTCACTTTCATTGTTTATTTTTTTTATTGACTTTGTTCTACATATTTTTTTGTTGTTTTAATTTGTCTTTAACATTAATATTATTAATAAAATTGACAAAAATATATTAACATGCACTCTTCTAAATGATATGTAGATTTTTTTAAATGATTTGTGGACTCTTTTTTGTAATAATTAAATGTTTAAAAATTAATTTATAGTGAATAAGAAAAATAAAAAAATATTATTTGAGATTAAATTAAAACTTAATTAAATATTTAAAAAAAAATTAAAATTAAAATTAATTACTACAAAACTTTGATGGTGGACATGTTATGAAAAAATATATATTAATATTTTTTGCCAACTATAATAACAATATTAGTTTTAAGAATAAAATAAAAAAAATAAAATATATGATATAAAATCAACAAAAAAATAAAAAATAAAATAAATATTCAAAATAAATGTTAGAGAAAAATTTATTCAATATAAATATATAAACTAGCTCATTTGCCGACCCATGATACCGGTTTACCGTATATGGATCCGGATCATAAATACGTCGCCCTTCAATGCATCGCCGCGCTTAACCCTCAACTCAAAGCCTACGTTCAACACTTCGTTGCTCTGCCTTCCTTCTGATGCACTCGCTCTTTGTTCCGTACTCCCTTCTTTTGAATCTCCCAACATTTCACATTGGTGCCCCTTCGTCTTCGTCTTCGGTAATAGAATGCGCGAACTTTACACGGTGAGATGAATAGAATGGAGGCCATCTCCTGTAGTAGCTTTAGCCACCAGCGTCGATGGGTTGCAGGTCGCTGCGGCTCGTTGGAGCTTTGGCTTGTCTCTCCTCGCTCAACCGGATGGCACTGTCAGTTGGTACGGCAGCTTCTCCTCATTTTTTATTTTTATTTCTGCTTATTTATGAGTTGTTTCATGTTATTACTATCATCAATCCTGGTTGTTCAAGTCTTATAAGTTTCTGATACATTTAGTTTTACTTGCGCAGACTATTCATGGAGACCCTAATACGAGAGTCTCCTCGCTTATTTGGTGCCCTGGTGGATCAAGTGGCATGCCATGCGGTCGATTATTCTCATCTAACATGGATGGTTCAGCTTCTAAGTGGGATATTTTCCACTTGAAGCAGAAGGTGTGATGCCGTTGTCATTTCTGACGTTTTATTTATTTTTTTTTTAAAAGATATTCGTTTGCTTTTGAAGGTTTCGCATTTGGACCTCGCATGTCAGTAAGTTAGAAAACGCCAATGAGATACTTGAAAAAGGGAGGAAGAAAATATATTTTCTGTGTGTTTTCAAATGGTAACAGTACAAAGACTATATACACCAAATATGAGCCTAATCTGGAATAAGAACTGAAAACATGCCTTTAATCAATTTAATCCCTATGTTACAGCAATTACAAATATTCTCCTATAATTACTCTGATTACTGTGAATCAGCAACTAATTGATTTGTTTCCATCAATACTCCCCCCAAGTTGGATTGTGGATATCTATCACACCTAACTTGCTAGCATGAGAGTGAAAGGTTGCTTGTCCCAATGGTTTTGTAAAAATGTCTGCAATTTGGTTTCCTGTGTGGACATGTTTGGTGCTAATTTCTCCTTTCTGTATTCTTTCCCGAATAGTGTGACAATCCAGCTCTACATGCTTTGTGCGCTCATGGAATACTTGATTTTTAGCAATGCGAAGTGCTGCCTGTTTATCACAAAATAACTTGGTTGGCTCAGGGTGTGTAACCCGCATGTTATGCAAAAGATACCTTAACCAAGTAAGCTCACAAGTGGTGGCTGCCATTGCTCGATACTCTGCTTCAACAGATGATCGTGACACAGTGGATTGCTTCTTACTCTTCTAAGAAACTAGGGAACGTCCCAAGAACACACAATAACCAGTTACTGACCTTCATGTAGATTGACAACCAGCCTAATCAGCATCACAATGACCCATCAGTTTTAATGGCCCATGCAAAGGGAAAGGAAGTCCTTGATCTGGTGCATTTTTCAGATAACGAAGAAGGAGAAAAAATAGTAGCATGATGGGGTTTTCTTGGAGTTTGCATGAACTGGCTGAGGGTGTTAACAACAAACGTGATTTCTGGTCGCGTGATTGTGAGGTAAATCAGCTTCCCAACAAGTCGTCGGTAACGAGTTGGGTCATGAAGGATTCCTCCATCCACTGGGGTGAGTTTTAGAGTTAGTTCCATTGGAAATTTTGTGGGTTTTGGACCAAGTAAACCAGCTTCTTCTAGTAAGTCCAGAGTGTATTTTGTCTAACATACGGTGATGCTTGATTTGGATCGTGCCACTTCAACACCCAAGAAGTATTTTAGCGGCCTGAGATCCTTGATTTTGAAGCATGCATTGAGAAATTGTTTGAGTTCACGAATGGCAGTCTCATCATTTCCTGTAATGATCATGTCATCAACATAAAGCAAGATGGTAGTGTAAGATGTGTTGTCAACTTTGACAAACAAGGAGTGATCAGCTTTCGACTGATGGAAGCTGATGTTAGCAACAGACAAAGAAAATTTGTGAAACCAGCTTCAAGATGGCTGCTTTAGTCCGTATAAGGACTTGTTAAGTCGACACACAAGCTTCTCCCTTTGTCGACGATAACCAAGCGGAGGCTGTATATAAACTTCTTCTAGTAAATCATCGTGGAGGAAGGCATTTTGGACATTCGTTTGATGAAGATGCCAATTTCGAACAATAACAGGCAATAGGCAACAAACGGTGATGAGTTTGGCGACTAGAGCAAAGGTCTCCTTGTAATCTATGCCCTCTCGTTGGGTGAAGCCTTTGGCTACAAGCCAAGCTTTGTAATGTTCGATGGAACCATCAGAGTGATATTTTATTTTGAACACCTACTTGCAGCCAATGGGGCGATGACCGATAGGTAAAGGCATGAGGTTCCGTGTGTGATTGTCCGCAAGAGCTTGGAATTTAGATTGCATAGCATCAACCCATTTGGGATCAATACGGGCTTGCTCATAGGATGTAGGTTTGACCAAATGAGAAATATTATGGACAAAGTTCTGATGAGAGGGTGAAAGGTGCGAATAGGAAACATACCTATGCAATGGGTGTCGTGTGCGAAGCGTTGTTGAGGAGGAGATTGGCCTTGGAGTAAGAAGAGCAACGTCGTAAGTGTGGTAGTTCTGGAGCTTAGATGGAGGTTTGGTGGGGCGGTCAGATCAACGCAAGGGTGGTTGCGGCGTAGATCGAGTAACATCTATAAGGAAGAGAGGAAGGGAAGTAGGGATGGGTTTAGGATCAGTAGGAGAGTGTTTGAGAGAGGGGTGTAGATGAAGGGGGTCAGCATGATGGGCCGAAGTGGGTAGGTTCGGTTCAGTATCATGGGTTGGCAATAGAGGGATTGGGTAACATAGGTTGGTCATCTTGGGTTTCTGGTGGTGTATGAGAGAAAGGAAAATTGGTTTCATGGAAGAAAATATCCTGTGACGAAAAAATTTTATGAGTTTCAAAATCAAGTACCTTGTAACCTTTTTGTCCTGGAGGGTAGCCAAGAAAAACACACTGTTTTGCACGAGTATCATATTTGTGTTTGGGTTTGAGGTTGGTAGCATAGCATAGACAGCCAAATGTGCGAATGTGGGAATGAGGGAGGTGTACCATGGTGGAGTTTGTAAGGAGTTTTGAGGGACAACAATGGTGTTGGCAGACAATTAATAAGATAGCAAGCTCTTTGTATGCTTTCTCCCCAATATTTTAAAGGTAAGTTTGCTTGGAAACGAAGTGCTCTCCCAACATTCAAAAGGTGCCGGTATTTTCTTTCAACAACTCCATTTTGTTGGGGAGTGTGAGGACAAGTATGATGAAAAACGATGCCATGGTCAATGAAGTATGGTTTCATAGATAAGAATTCAGCCCCATTGTCTAAAAGAATAGTTTTAACCTCAGTGTTAACTTATGTGAAAAAAGATTGAAATAAAAATTGAGCTTCAGATTTAAAAGTCATAATGTGAACCCATGTAAAACGAGAGAAATTGTCAACAATAGTAAGAATATTTTTCTCCTGTGTGAGAATTTATTTTATGAGGGCCCCATATGTCACAGTGGACTATATCAAAAGGTGCAATTGATGAAATTGAACTAGAAGAAAAAGGTAGGTGAGTTTGTTTCGCTAATGGAAAACTTTGCAAACATGTTTATTAAGAAATTTATTTCTGGTGTAGATTTGGATAGAGCTTGATGAGGTGTGGTGGAGGGGTGTCTAAGCCTTTGGTGCCAGAGACTAGATGCATTGTTGACATGGTGAGCAAGTTGAGAATTTAGACTTGGTGAGAGGTAGTAAAGATCATTATATTGCTTGCCTAGGCCAATCGTCCTCTTCGTATCCACGTCTTGTATGACAAAAATTTGGAAAGAATGTTACTATACATTTTAAAAGTTGAGTAAGCTTGCTCACAGATAGTAAATTGACCATGAACTTGGGTACATGTACTACTCCATCAAGTTTTAAATATGGAGATAAGGAGATTGATCCATTAGAATGAATTGGTGCTTTCCTAACATCAGGCAAATTTACAAAATTATAGGACTTAATCAAGTTTGTAGGTTCTGAGTGGATGTGAGTTGTGGCCCATTGTCTACTATCCAATAAAGAGTGGTGGAAGCATTTTGTTTACCTATAGTGTTGGCAAGAGTTTCGATTAAACATAGCTATTATCTGGTTGTATTCTTCACCTGTGAAAGTGGGCCCCTCTTGTTTGATTGGTTGGGCCTTGAGCATATCTAAGGCAGTGGAATTGTTGACTGCAACTCGATTGTTTCTAGGCTGAATATTTTTTCAATGGAACTTGTGACCCACTGGAAATCCATTCAGATAATAGCAATTCTCCACCGTATGACCTTCCAGTTCACAATACGTGCATTTAATCGATTTATTTCTTTCTCCTCCAATGCGGGAAGTAGGGGTCTCTCGTGTAGTGCCACTCTTTTTGCTCGCTAACTCTTAGCCATGGCTTGAAAATCGCTACTGGTTCCTTCACGGCATGTGAAGACGTCGAGCTGTTGTTCATGTTGGATGGCCAAGGTAAACGCTTGACGAGTGTCTGGCAATGAACTCATCATCAATATATTGCCTCTGACTGTAGCATAAGTTTCATTGAACCCCATAAGGAGCTGCATAAGTTTCTCCTTTTCCATTCGTCCATGGACTGTCTTCAGTCCTCCATAAGTGCAAGTGAGTGGTTCTTGATAAAAGGCCAGTTCATCCCACAAAGCCTTCTTCTTATTGAAGTAGATTGAAATTGAATATGAGCCTTGTCTGTGTTCAGCAATTTCTTGTTGAATTTGATATATTCTTGATTCATTTCCTTTTGAAAAACGAGTATGGAGATCTTTGCATACTATTGCTGCAGTGTCCATGTAGATCACGCTAGAAGCGATGTCTAGGCTCACAAAATTCAGAATCCATGCCATCACCATGTCATTGCAACGTAGTCAAGAAAGGATGGTGCTGTTTGTAGGAGATGGTGTCTCTATGGATCCATCTATAAACCCAAGTTTATTCTTTGCACCAAGGCTAATGTGCATGACTCTACTCCATTGCCCGTTTGGAGACCAAAACAAGATTTGGGTTGTTGGAGCTGTGCAAGGATTATGGGTTCTCATCCACGATTTTTCTTTTTTTGCCTTTAGCCATTTGGCTTGATTTGGTTGCAGAAGCTTGATCAAGGTTCAGGGGAGTCACCAAGATCGGTGCTCTGATGCCATGAAAAAGGGAGGAAGAAAATATATTTTCTGTGTATTCAAATGGTAACAGTACAAAGACTATATACACCAAATATTAGCCTAATCTGGGATAAGAACTGAAAACAAGCCTATAATCAATCTAATCCCTATGTTATAGCAATTACAAATATTCTCCTATAATTACTCTGATTACTGTGAATCAGCAACTAATTGATTTGTTTCCATCAATAATACTAGCACACACGGAAACGACATCTACATATAAGATTGGTCTGTACTTGGTTCTATCTCACTCATTCTCCATGCCCCCTCATGTCATGAATACTTTCTATGTTAACCCCCAAAAAAAAAAAGAGGCAAAAGCTCAAAAAGTCCCTTGGTTTGGTCTTGTTTTGGAGGTCAATAAATGAATATCGCTTAATAACCTGAAACACCACTATTCTTTTCAGAGGAGTTTTGAGGACTTAAGATTTTTTTTTTTTAAGGACTTTATGCATAGTTCTTGTCTGTTTCAGTTAAATTTGTCGTTAGTATAATTGATTATGTTGGAAAAATGCTTTAGAAAATCTGAAAAGTGAGTTGTAACCGATTATTACTGGCATGGCATTTCATGACTTGCTTAAATTGATATGAATTTGCAGACTGTGCTAGATTCAGTTGGTGTCTCAATCTGGCAAATGGCCTTGGCACCATCTAATGGTGATTTAATCAAAACTGGTCTAGAGCCCTGTCATATAGGGAATGGATGTTTGAGTTATAAATCCAGTGTTCCTGATGAAAATGAAAGCGGTGAAAGTGAAGAAGATTCTGACTCACCTGATCGTCCTGAGCAATCTGTCCTTGAGTATCCGCAAGTAGCAATTGGCTGTGATGATGGCTGCGTCCGAATATATGCCATTTCTGGCAAAGATGAATTTATATACACCAAGTCCTTGCCTCGGGTCAGTGGTGAGAGTTCTTCTCTTGAATTATTTGGTTTACCGCATCTTTTCTCTTTGTTGTGCTGAATTCCTATTAAGAAAATATACAACATTATTGATTTCAGGCAGAGTTTTAAGTGTGACTTGGAGTACGGATGCTAATTACATATATTCAGGAAGTAGTGATGGGTATGCATTAACGTTGAGATTGATAAATAATCATTTTGTATCTGTTATCTTGTCTCACTGGGAAAGTTATGGTATGCTTTTCACCAATATACTTTCGTTATAATCTAAGTTGCATGCTAATTGCTGCAAAGTTATTCCACCTGCAAAATCTTTTTTTTAATAATTATAGTGATCTTTATGTGGCTCAGCATGCTTACAAATGTTTATCATCTTTGTTGGCTCACAGTTTGATACGATGTTGGGATGCTACATTGGGTCATGAAATCTATAGGATTACAGCTGGGCTGGCTGGCCTTGGAGGCTTGGGTAGTGGAAGTGAACTTTGTATATGGTCATTATTGTCCTTAAGGTAAAAGTGAAGTCTTATTTTTTATTGAAATATCTAATATCAATACTTATATACTTCACATTGGCACCATAACTATGTTTATTTTGAAACTGGAGTACTTTCTAGTTCCTACTTAACTGTGAACCTTTGTTGCTGATTGGTTAGTTATTCTCTAGGTCGGGCACACTTGTCAGTGCAGACAGCAGTGGCAGTGTCCAGTTTTGGGACAGCAAACATGGAACTCTCTTGCAAGCCCATTCATTACACAAGGGAGGTGTAAATGCTTTGTCAGCTGTACCAAGTCATGATAGGGTGTTTTCTGCTGGTTCTGATGGCCAGGTATGGAGTTGCATGATCTGATAATCATTGTAATCCAATTAACTGCTTGTCATTATTATTTTTGGTTTTTCTTTCTTGTTGTTATACATGCATAGGTTCATATCTCACATAATTGGCATTCTTATCAAGGTCAGGATATACCATTTATCCATCTAATCTAATCAGTAAGGATAGTAGGTTTAACTTACAACGTTAGTTTTGATCTATCTTCCTAAGGAATGGTCAATAGCTGTCCTTTGGATCTGGTGTCCGGGACTCATTTTATGCCATGGAAGTTATTTTGTAGTTATATTATGCACAAGAAAACTGATTGAAGATCTAAGAGAAAGTTAAATAGTGGCTAAAAATGGAATAGCTTTATATTTTCATATAAGGATTGGATTAGGAAGAGTGATGCTCATAGATGGGGATCTATGAATATCTGTGTTAATTAAATAATTGTTGCTCGTAAATAAGTTTTAATGCTACGTAAAGACAACATGATAAAAAAGGTGGACAATGTTTAAGGTTTAAAAGACTATCAAAGAAGGTAACAGTGAAATATGTCATTTGATATATAAAAATGAAATAAATTAATAATAAATTTAGATATTAAGTAGATAATTGCCCATTAAAATAAATAGGCCAATGGATAATTGGTGATTGTTGGGTAGCATCTTTTAATAGAACATTTAAAAGGATTTTGAATTGGTTAAGGTGTCCCTTTACCCTGCCCCGTCCAGTCCAGTCCAATTGAAACTTGCCCATCCTTCAAGTTTTCCATCCCAGGAAATAGTTTTGGGTAGTAGTACTTTATCCATCATATTCTACATTTTAAGAAAACTCTATTAGTTGTTTTAATGTTTTAGTTGTTTTAATGTTTCTCCCGTCTACATTCCAAATATCTAATTAAATGTTGTAGGTCATAGATGGGTGTTCTAAGGAATTTTATGTCCTTATTCTGTTTTGCACAAGTTTTTCTCATATTGTTTTTCAATTCATTGTTATTTTCTGCCTTTTCACTTCCTTAATGTGCCAGGTTCTCCCAGTTTCGTTTGTTAATTATGTGCATTATAAGAATAATAATAATGTATCTGGGTTTTTTTTTTTAATCTGAAGATTATTCTGTACAAGCTGTCTAGTGAGACTCTGTCATCTGACAATATCAAGTCACTGACACTGTTGAAGAGATGGATTTATGTTCATCATATAAGGGCTCATACACATGATGTCAGGGCCATGACTGTGGCTGTACCAATAACTCGAGAAGGTCTGTCAGAAATGTCTACTTGAAATTGTCCCGTGTTTTTTTCTTCTAAAGACAATTGTATATCCCCTAAGCTGCATGTAAATGAGATCTTTAGATGCTTTCAATGCACTTACTGTTACTATTTCTTAGTCATCTGCTACTTTTTGGCAGATTCCTTACCAGGTAGGAGGATTAAAAGAGCGCGTCATGAGAAAAAGCCCATTGAATTTAGCTACCACAAGTGGTCTCATATAGGGGTTCCCATGCTTATCTCTGCAGGCGATGATGCAAAACTCTTTGCCTACTCTGAAAGAGTTTACTAAGTTCTCTCCTCATGATGTATGTCCTGCACCTCAGAGAACACCCATTCAACTAGTGCTTAATACTGCCTTCAATCAGTCACCAATGCTTTTAGTACAGTCTTCACATTGGTTAGATATACTTTCTATACAAGTCAAAAAGGGTGTATTTCCTAATGATACCTGTTGCACAGCTGGAGGTCTTGCCAAAACAGATCTGCTTGCTCAAGTTAAGAGTAAGGCATCTCGGAAAATAATTTGCAGCACCATTGCAAATTCAGGGGTTCTTTTTGCATATTCTGATCATGTGAAGCCTAGTCTATTTGAATTGAAGAGATGTGAAGTTGGGAAAACTAGATGGAGTGTCAGTAAAAGGCGACTTCCTCCGAGATTACCATTCGCTCATTCTATGATTTTTACTAATGAATCCTCTCATCTAATAGTAGCTGGGCATGATAGAAGAATATATGTAAGTTAGCCATATGCTTCATCCATGTAGCTTTAAGTAAAGTTTGTTCCATTCTCTGCAAGGAAATGGTTTTTGCTGGTGTTTGCCCTGGAGTCTGTATTACTTGAGAAACTTGTATGAGTTTCTTGTAATGTGATTTACACATTTTGCTATCTTTGGGTGAGATGTTCTTACTAGTGCTGGATAATTTTTTTTTTTTTTGGTTGTTGTACAAATGAAGTCCATAACCTTGTATTAGTCATGCAAATTAGTATTTGTTTGCTGTTCTGACCTGCCCCTTTCATACTGAAAACTTGTAACATCTTGAAATTTATTAAATTTGTTGCTTTGGGATAAAATTTGCTACGTTTCCACCTTCGGGTTTCAGCTAGTGGGTTTTTTAAGGGGGTGTCCTTCGAAGATGCTTTTAGGGATTGAAGGGCTTTGATGTATTAGAACTGCTCTCGGGCTTTTGGGTTTGATTTGTGTTTGTCTTTTGTTTTTTTAGGAGGATACCTAGTCCTACTTTTGTGGTTTTTTTTTTTTTATCCTTCTCTCTTCCTTAATAATATTTTTTTTTGTTAACAAAAATTTATTAAATTTGAAGACTATGTCAAGTGTCATCTAATAATCTTAAAACCTAAGCCTGAATAAAAGCCAAATTAGAAAGTTAGTCTAATCAACTAAATTTCACCTTCTGTGCACACGGTAGTCAATGATTATATATAGTAAAAGGGTTGATGAATATATTCTAAGCTTAAGAGTACAAATCAATATGGGTTTGGTTTATTGATACTCTATCTTTTTGAATGCTCCAGGTTGTGGATGTGACCAGCTTAGAGCTAGTGCACTCATTTATTCCCTGTTGTGATTTGCAAGATGAGGAATCACCACCGGCCGAGCCTCCCATAACAAAATTGTGCACAAGTTCTGATGGGCAGTGGTTGGCAGCTGTGAACTGCTTTGGAGACATATATGTATTCAATCTGGAGATACTAAGGTGTGTGACCCTGCTTTGCATTAAATGGTTTCTCTTATGACATTAAAACCTTTTCTAATTTCTTGTCAGGAGGCCTGTTATTGTAGTTACTCGGCAGCAATAGCTAGGACATCCCTTTATTGCATAAGGAATTCAAGAAGCAAAAATGACATACTTGGGGTGGCATACAAATAATTAGACAAACTTTTGTTGGTCAATTTTGCCAATTCATCCATCTAAGTACAAAATTTTCTTTTAGCTGGCAATAACTAGCGGTCTATAATCTATTATAATTGTTTTAAAAGTTATTTATTGTTTCTTATGCTGAGGTTATGCATTTGACTTGGTCCTTTATAATTCCTTTTATGTTTAATAGGCAGCACTGGTTCATTTCAAGAATAGATGATGCCTCTGTTACTGCTTGTGGATTTCCACCCCAGAACAACAATGTGTTTATAGTTACAACTTCTTCAAATCAAGTGTATGCATTGGACATAGAGGCCAAACAGTTGGGAGAGTGGTCACTACGAGACCCATTTATTCTTCCAAAGATATACCAGGAATTTCCTGGTGAAGTTATTGGGCTATCATTCCATCCTTCCTCAACTTCATCTTCGGTTGTTGTTTATAGTGCCAGGTATTTTGTTTGATAAACTGACCTTCTGCATTGGTGAAATGACCAAAATATGTCAGAGAAGTAAAATGTCATGCAACATGTATTTACAAGGCATGAGACTAACGGTTTCTTTCTTGATAATTGATCCATTTCTTACACAACTAATGGATTTATACTCACTGCACATTTTTTCCCTCCCATTAATGGATTTGAATGTATTAGTTGCATATATACGAAAATTTTTATCCGGGCTTCTTACATAAGCTGTTTACTAATTTGTTACTGCAAGATAAATCCATGATGCACATTTTGTGTAAATTTATAATAGTGTAAGAAAAAAATAATTTTTCCTTTCTGATGAAAAATTTCTCTAATGTTTCTGCAAAATATAAACTTGGAAGTCGCTTTTCTAGTTTATGAGAAAAAAATGTCTTGAAATATGTCAATATCTCTGTCAAATGGTATGTGATAATGATAGGTCAACATTGTAGCAATTGAGTTTAGATTTGTCTACAACAGTCTTTTCCCCTTATCTTCTACAAGAGATTGAGATTTGGTCAATTTTATTGAATTTTCAAAGTAGGCCAGAATAATAACAATCAAAGCAGTTGATTTCAGCATTTAGATAGTTAAATATTAGCGGTGTGACTGACATGAACGGATATATTATGGAAAAACGAATTTTTTTGTTGCAGTGTATCTGATGTTTGGGACTTATTTTACCTACAGGGCAATGTGCTCGATTGACTTCGCGCTGCCAGGGGAGCAAGATGTTGGTGATAAGCTAAATGCTCAGGATTCATTTGCCTGGAGCTTACAAAACTATGTCAAAAAGAGGCCTAAGCATAGGAAGAACTTCGAAGTTTTGCATTTAAAGGATCCTGTTTTATTTTCAGCTTATCTTTCAAACAATTCCTTATTAATAGTTGACAAACCGTGGTTGGAAGTGGTTAAAAGTTTAGAAACTAAACCTGTTCACAGACATATTTTTGGGGCATAACGTCCAATTAGAGGGTTTTTTTCTCAGGCTCTCAGCTCGAGTTGCTTGTGTTTTTTTTTTTTTCCTTTTTTGGGTTGCTCCGTGGCTGGGTTCCTATGTATTGTATGTTCAAATTTTTGTTCCTTCATTACTAGTTTTAGTCTATAATTCATTTACACAAATGAAGTTTTACAGCTTTGTGGTATTGGATTGTTTTTAGTAAGTCGATAACAATACTTGCATATTTGCAACACCCCTAGCCCTCCCCCCTTCCTCTTTTGTCTCCCTTGTAATTTGAAGGACAGGAGTAACTTGGAATACCAGAGACCATACTAGTCTCTAGGACATTATCTTCTCCAAGTTGTATTATAAGTAGTTAGATGTTCACGAGGAAATCTGCTACCTGCCCAAGCTTCCTTGTGTTATTATTTGGTCGGCCATACGGCAATGTTTTGATGTATTTGTTCTTAAATCAATCTTGTATTTCTAGTTCAGGTAATGGATGCTACCATTATTTGTAATTTCAACTCAAGCTGTAGAATGAATTAGAGGTGGAGTATTGTCCGTTTTCTAATAAATCCAAGCGTGGGTTGAGTCTGAGGATATAAACACTTAGAAAAAAAGATTTTGTTGGATATCCCACCAAAATAAGATCAATAATTGTACGAGTGTCATGTATGGATCACATCCTAAGTGGGTAGCTATCTATCAGATGGTGGTGGGGTTGCCCTTTTTGGTCACTATTGGCGGAAAATGAAGTTTGGGTGTTGGCTGCATACGTATTTGTTGTCCATTTCGGGTGTCCAGCAGAGTACCCTACCATATTTACCCACCCAAACTTGTAGTGAGCTAGGCTGGCAGTAGCTCAACTTAATATTCTGGCTCACAAAGCCTCTCTCTCTCTTCTGACTGCCTGCTGACAACTGGAGAAATCTTCAGACATTGGCCATTGAAAGCACCATAACGTTTTTAGCTATGAAGTATGAACTACTAGTTTTCTGCATCCGACGAATCTAACTTCGTCATTTATTTTGTTTCACTTTAAATGTTTTACCTACTCAGTGGAGGCATGATTTCGTTAATTTTGTGGGATGAATTACTGTTGCGTTGAGTACTGGAAAAAAGGATGAAGGCCTTCCAAATTCTGATGCAGTGTTTGTGCATGGGTGGGCAACAAGAAAATTAAAGATGGAAACCTTATTCAGTTTCTTATATTCTTTTAGGTTGCTTCTGGCTGCATTGGCAATAGCATAAGAGCAGATTAAAAATAAGGGAAATTACAGCAAGAGGTTTTCTCTTCTCCCCAAAAAACAGAAAAACAAAAGAGATCTATCTACGACAAGGAGTTCCCTTTGACACTGAATAAATTCTCTTTTGACATCACCTGGTCTCTCCCTCGGCAGCAATGCAACAGCAGCAGAGACAACAAAAGCTCCCGAAAATTTTTTCACTTTCTTCCTTTCTTATCAAAACCACCTAAACAGAGGAGATAAATATTGAACAAATAAGGATAAGGCACTTGCTTTTTTATTTTCTGGAAGGCTTTGCTAGAAGGATGTAGACTTATACATGAAAGCGTATCACCTGTTTCTTCTGGTGCTTGTTTGAGGTGCTTCTGGAATTTTTGCTTTAGCTGCAGAGTTTAACAGAACATACTAAAATGTCAAGGCAGGTGATAGGCTTAATGTAATGAAGACTAAAAACTGGATATGGTACCTTTGATCTTGCTGCAGAGAAACCTTGAGAGAAATCCAAAGCGTTCCCCACTGCTCCATTACCAGAGAAACTGACTCTATTCTGTTTAATTATAAAACATCTCATTAACTAAAATATTTGTTGCCACTATGAAATCGGGGACACAGAATATTTGAATAACATGAGTAAATTACATGACTTGCCTTGGTAAAACTGTAGACAGGGGAGCTGGCAGTGTCATCAAGATGTGGAGGCTGTTGATTTCTGCAACATTCTTTTACCCTGTTTTTGGATTGAGAAGTAGAAGAATGACGAGGGTACCAATTCTCACTAAAGCATTTGTCAACCTCGTCACAGTCATGTGGAGGCCCAGAAGAAGCATCAGACACCATGGATAAATCTTCCTCTTCCTCCTCCTCCTCCTTCATTCTTGCTCCCTTTCCTTCATATTCTAAAATCCTACTAGTACCCTCCAAGTAATTTCCCGAAAGAGAGGATTGGTCTAAGTAATGGGTCCAACCAGATTCACTCGCACTATTGTATTGTGAAGCTGATAAGTCCATTCCACAGTGGATTATCTGCGGTTCTGAATATCAGCAATTAAGCAAAATAGCTCTGAGGTAAAGCTACTTTGCTCTCTCTCTCTCTCTCTCCGTGACTCTTCCACTCTTTGTGCTTGTTATGTGGTTCTTCTCAGTATAAGTAGAAGAGAAGCAACAGTAGATGGAGAAAAAAAAAATTAACAAACAAAAGGAAGCAGAAAGAGGGAGAGAGAAACAAACGAATCACACTATAATTCTAAATTATGTGTCCTTTTGTTCAATCCATTGGCCTTCTTATTTTATCATTATGTGAATGAATCACTATTGCCAGTGGCTTTGTGTCCGTGTGTGCATGAGGGTGTATGTTTGCATAGAGTGAGAGTAAAACAGAATGCTATAAGGGAAGAGGTCATCAGTCATCACCACCTTAACAATTATGGCGTTATCAATGCTCCCAGAGAACGATAGTGTTGTCCTTTCAATTAAAAAGTTTACCCGATTCACTAAAACCACAACTAATGATACTTTAATTATTAGCTTTAATTTTGTTTATATATATGTTTGGGGCTAACAAATTGACTGCACAAAACAAACGCAAAAAAATAAAAAATAAAACACCTGCAAAGGCCTGAGCCTTGGTTTTCTTCTCCGTTGAAAAAATTAGTATCTGCAGCAACCAACAAACCTATTTCTTCAGCTGTAAAGTTCTTTTTTATTGTTTATGTTTTTATTGGTTGAATTATTATTTTGGTCTTTACAATTTCACCAAAATTCCAAATTGATTCTTCTACTTTACTTCCATGTAAAATAGTAATTATAATTTCTTCATCCATATAAGTTAGTATCTACCATGAGTATGATTAACGTTATTGTTAAAATGGCCTTACATAAATGATGTGTATATTTGTAAACATCTCAGCATGTTTAATCATTAATTTTTGCATAATTCAGCCATCATGTCAACGAAATTCTCATTTTGCCCTCAATTTCCAATGTAGATGCTAGGTTAAGGAAATTAGGAATTAAGGGCAAAATTAGAATTTTACTGATACGGCAGCTAAATCGAACAAAAATTAATGATTAAACATGTTGACATTTTCACAAATGTACATATTAACTATTATGTAGGATCATTTTAATAGTAAAATTAATCATTCTAAAGGCATTAACTTATATAGATGTGGAAACTAGGATCCATTTTACATTAAAATAAAGTTGAGGGACCAATTTATAATTTTGGTAAAATTGTAGGAACCAAAATTATACTTTAACCTTTTTTATTTTACATTTAGTCCTATTAAGGGTTATTTTGGTTTCTTGGCATTCTTTTTTGTTAAAATTGAAGGGCTAAACACCAGCACATTGAGATATGTGATGAATAAACAGCAACAGTGGAACAAGACAGACCCGTAGCCATATGTTTGACAAAGTAAAAACACTAGTAAGCGCCAAATTGAAAGCAAGCCAAGAAAAAGCAATCATACTAACAGCAAAAAGGCTGCTGGTTATTTGTCTCATTGTCCTGTATTCACTCAATCCACTATTTATTAATCTAAAAATGTTCACCAGCCTTTACTAAATTAGTAATTCAGCAGCATATAATCTGCTTGCCAAATTTAAATCAATTCAGGCGTCTAATTAAATGCACGAAGTGAACCTCTGAGGCAAGAGACTGGAGTACAATCAGGTATACCACATGTGCAATTTGCTCCTCAGTGACAAAAACTCCCCTCTCCCAAAAGGTAGAAAATCCATATAGTACTTCCGACACATCTAGGGCCCAGTGAAATTGCTTAGCTTTTCCTATATCTGTGATCTTGTACTGGGAAAATAGTGTCACATTATGAAGCTGGCCTTTGATATCACCGTGCTTGTAATCTGACACTGTGTATGCATATGCAATGCAGGGTTGCAAACCACATGCACAGTAAAAACCCAATCCATCGGTACAGATAGGGAGCGTGGTAACATTAACATATCTTGCTTTTCTATATTGGTTCTCAACTAATTTGGATTATCAATTAGTACGAGCATTCAACCATTCCTCATACCAAGAAGTCAGTGCAGTGAATCTGAATTTATTTATTCTCTTTTATCTTCTTTTTTTTTTTTGGTTAGCAAGTTAAACGACAACGAAATATGCCTTTATGTAAAGATCATGGGCCACTGTATGATTTTCGTCTTACTTGAGTTGGCCCCTCCCATTTAATAGATTGTGTCCCTTTGCTATTTTCTGATACTCACTACTCTTTCAAGTACTTGGATGGTTGGGTTATCAATAATTCAACATCAATCATAGCAAGCTCTAGCCTGCTAAACCAATTACCACCTATAAAAATTGGAACCACCGAACCTTACACTAAATCTCATCCTTCTCTGTTTGATGAAAGGAAAAGGAGATGGATAGAAAATACTGAACTTTTCATCCAAAAAGCAAAAACCTATTATGTCTAATCAGAGGAAAGATAACACGAAGGTTAGAGGTTAAGAACAAAGGAAATAAGCAAGAGATAAACCAGTTACGTAGCAACCATGAAGATGAGCAGTTGAAATCATGGATGATGATGACATATAAGTTTAAAAGAAAACGAAACTGAAAAAGAAACAAAGGGACAGTAAAAAGATACCGAGACAAAAAGAGGGTATCAATCTCCAAGACCTTTTGAGTTGTAGGTATACATGTAGGAGAGTATGTACCAGTATGGGCTTTTCCTGCAGCAGCGGCAGCAACAGCTTGCTACGATGGTCCCATTTCTATGCTAAGGTCAAAGGCCTATTCAAACAGTGTCGAACCACTGACTCTGGAATTCCCAAGTCTTCTCAGAGATTCCCTTCCCCTTTTCTACCTTCAACCTTCTCTCTCTTTCGCAGCCAAGACAAATAATCCAGTCCGTATCTCGCATCCGCCACTTAGCTCATGGTCTCAATTATTTAATGAAAAAAAAGAAAAAAAAAATAGGTATTACTGAGAAGTAGAACTAACATAGAAATGTATGTTATGAACCCTATGCTTTCTTACTCTTCATCTTCAGATGGAGTCCAGAACTCAGGTTAAGCTGATCTGAATTCACAATGACAGTGCCAATCCGGATATATAACTAATGTTCTTGTTAGGCACGTATGGCCTTTACATATATTTCTACATTGGTATGATATTGTCTACTTTGAACATAAGTCCTCATGAATTTGCTTTCCATGAAGCTCTAATCACATCATCGCAACATTGCCCCCACATCACCTTCATCTACTTGGATTGAATCACCGAGCTCGAGGCACAGTCATGCACACCTTCATCACATGACAATATCATACTAAGATATAACTTCATATTAATGGAAATATCAGCCATACTTATAAACCTATGATCCTCCCTAATTCTAACCGATGTAAGACTTTGTTCGTATATTCATACAGTTCTGAAAATCAAACCAATATTTAGATTTAGCCTCTGTTAGGTTACCAAATGGTTAAGGCTTATGACACGACCACAAGTGAATTGATAATAATAATAATAATAATAATAATAAAAGTGCAATAGCAAGTATAGGAAGGGAAGAAATAATAGGAGGTGGTTGTGAGTTTGATGAAAGGGAAAGCGTGGATCCAATCTCCAGGTACAACTGAGCATGTTTTCCGGATGGTACGTGTGTGAAAATTTAGATACGAATGCTATATTTGTAGTCCCCATCTCTCAGTAACAGCCTCACAGGTGGTCAAGAGTGAGAGTGAGGACAAAAAGCCTTCAGGACTCAGGAGGCACCCATGTGCTCACCACTATCCACCCTTCCTCATCTCTGCCTCTCTTTTTTATATTTGTTGCATATTTCATATTCTTAGATTGTCACCACTGCTCTAAACCTATCCTGCACAATACTGAGTTGAACAGTAAATGGTAAATACCACGATTTCAATTCATTTTATTGATGCTCAGGTCTCTCAAGTCCAGGAACTCTTAAGGACACAAATTTGCCAATACTACTTACTGCTCTGCGCCTATGTCAAATGAGAGAACAGTTTTTCTTTGTGAAGGCTAATGCTAATGCACGACAACGTTAGCAGAAGTAATTTTGTTTTCGTCCAGAGTATAGTGATCCACCAAAAAGGTGCAAGCGAAGCTCATGAGCAAAAAACCTCAGAGCCTGTCATAATTAACACTTTTCGTGGTTATTTTTAGTTTACTTCTCTATGCAAAGATGTGGTAAATAGTACTATTAAGGGCCAAAGTCTGTGAGTTCAGCCCAATCCTTCTGTATTTATGGTGGACTTGTTCATGCAAAATTAAGCTCGTTTGCCTGGACGTTGGCCCCTTTTTTTATGCATAGTTATATTTTTTTTATTTAAATAAAAATGACTAATAAATAGATAATCAATTGCTTTGTTTAAAATTTTAAAAAATATATGTTACAATTTGAGGCAAGGATGAAGATTAGTAAGTGTAATTTTTTTAAAATTATACCCATCTTATTTTGTATGAAACAAAGAAATGTTAAATTTACATTAAAAGATTTCAAAAATTAAAAAAAAATAGAGACCTAGATGTGTTGTGAAAAGCAAGTATATAAGAAATAAATAATTGTCTATTGATGTGTATGAACTTAAAAATAACATTTTATATATTTTTATTTCATTAAAAAATGACAAAGATGGCTAGAAGTGAAAAAACAAAATGGATAAAATGACTTTTAAAAAACTTTATATATATATATATATACATACATATATATATATATATATATATATTCTAATACTTTTATTTGATACATTGTAATTTTTTCATTAGCTAAAAAAATTATAATAATATATTTTCCTAGTGTGGTATAGGTCATATTTTATTTTTCATTTTTTAAATTAATGAATATAAAATTATGAAAGTTTTATACAAAAATTTACTATTTAACAAGTCAAATTAAAAAAAGAAAAGGTGGCCTGCCGGGCACATTTGAGCAAGTATGAGCTTCAAAAATTGACTAATTTGATAAACGAGTCATGTTCATTTAATGACCAGCCCGTGGTGAATTGGATTGGCCTATTTGACACTACTAATTATATGGTGTCTTATTGTTATTTTTCTATCTCCATGCACATGAGGAGTATAATTTGAAAAAGGAAGAAAAAGCAGCCCAAATGAAGTCCTCAAGAAAGATTCTGCAGTGAAGCAATTTTATGAAAAATGCAGTCACTTAACCTTAGGCAAGATTAACAAAACCAATGGTTGAATTTTATTGCTCAACGGAATTGTGATCTAATTATATCGTGATTAGTTAGGACATGATAGGAATTATGACAATTGTAATGAATAGCTCCTTAGAATATATAAGGAGCGTTTAGTATCTCGGAAAGGGTGGGAATGGAAAGGAAGTAAGAAAATGAAATGAGAAAGAGAATGAAAAAAAATGTTTGGTATGCACTGGAAAAGAAAGAAAAAAAATAAGATTATTATATTTTTTTTAGATAATAGAAAATAAATATAAAAATAATTTACTATTTTACCTTTTACTAACCCCCAAGAGCCCTCAACAAGGCCGGTTGATCGGCTGCCAGGAGTCATTTGATCGGCTGCCAGGGCTTGGTAGGGCCGATCAACCAGCTGTCAGGAGCCAGTCGACTGGCTGCCAGCGCCTGGCAGCAACCGGTCGACCGGCTACTAGGAGCCGGTCGACCAGCTACCAGACGCCTAGTCCTCTGGTTTGTCTTGCCTCTCTCATATGCTCTCTCTCTCTCATTCTCTACCTCTCAAATTTGGTTCTCTCTCTTGATCTCCTCTCTCGTTAGTTCCATTAGCGTCTCTGAAGAGACGAGAACTACGCCGACGTGAAGATCTGAATTTTTTAGCAGAAAGATTTCAAAAATGAAATTAAAGGAAATGCACAAACCAGAAGATAGAAAGAAAATTGCAAGTGCATGGAAAAAGGCAGTTTTGGAAGTCACACGTTCTTTCCATTCCCAGATGCGCTTTTCCATTGTTAAATAGATAGAAGAGTTCCGTACAAAAACAATGGAAGAGGGAATGTCAGGTTCTGTCTTCCAGCCACTACAGTAAGCATATCAAACAACGAAAAAATATATAATAATGGAAAGACGCTTTCCTTTCTCGCTTCCTCGAGCATACCAAACGGTCCCATAAGATTTTTGGGAGCAGAGCTAGGGAGTTCTTTTGTATTGTGATAGTTTACTTTTGTAATTTTCAGTTCCATTGTTAATTTTCAGCACATAAATGTTATGAGTGGCTTTTTGTAGGATGTAGAGAAGTAAAGGTGAACTTACATCTTTCAAGTCCAACGTTGATGATAATCTTCAATTCCAGAGAAATAAAGATCAATTATCAGTATTAAATAAAATCAATGTGCCTATTGGTTAAAATTTGCAATTAGTGGGTAATACTCAATTTCAGTATCTATTATTACATTTAAGTTTTTATGAAATCTTGCATTTGCCTTGCTATTTGACTTTTTAATGGAGAAATATGTGTTTACTTTTCTCTACAGTGCAATAATAGATTAGGAACACTAAAGAATTTGCTCTTCCATGTTTTCCATGAATCTAATTAAATCATTTCTAAAGTCATTGTAAGTCTAATTAAATCACTTTAAAAATCAATCATTGGCTTTGGATATATGCATTTTTTTTTTTACATTTTAGGTCATGCAAATTGAATCTCAAAAGCATTTATGTCTAACGTGTAATCTGAAATGTGTATTGTCATTGTTTCTAATTATTCAAATTTTTTTATAAATTTTTTTTTTATGAATCCATTGTTATCACTCTTTCAATTTATGAAAATTTTAAAACTACGAGTTTCTCATAAATCGCACGGTTACAATACTAGTTGTAATGAAAAGCTCCTTAAAATATATAGGATTTTTGGGAGAGGAGCTAGGGAGTTCTTTTGTATTGTGACAGTTTACTTTTGTAATTTTCAGTTCTATTGTTTTATTTTCTTTTAGAGATTCTATAATGGCTCTTAGTGGCTAAAACTTTTATTTCTGGTTGAAGCAACTCATGGCTGAGGGCTTCTTTTTACAAATTCATGAGTTTCTTGTATTTTATTGCTCTGTTATTTTCACTACACTCTTGCATCTTCTGCGTCTTAGAGAATTTAATTTTTAATTGCAGCCCATAACCAATAATTAAGCAGAGTAAATGCCTCATTTATTGGGATTAGAAGTGTATCATTAAATTCCTTTATAATAACTGAGAATCTATGCAATTTGATTGCACATCACCTCCGTGTTGCATAGAGGAGTTGCATAAACCTTATATCTGGACCAATTTGGATCTTCTCCAGTACCTAAAGTCTTGCATGCCATGTGACATGCAAGTAGCCGTTGGATAGCGCATTTCAAAAGCTCCTTTCTTTTTCTTTTTTTTTAAGTTGAAATGATTGTTTTGGGAGGAAGATTTTTTTTTCTCTGCCCAGCCAACCTGAATGCCACCTGAATGTGACACGTGGCATCCTGGTTAACCCAACCCATACCAAAACTATGTGTGATCCAGCTCCTATTCTGCCTTCATCTTCATCAGATCACATCCTATTGTGGCGTATTCAACAAGTCAGTGTCTTCTCTGATTTCAACACTGCATGTTGCTGCTATTCACACCGGTTGTTCATGACCATTCATCACTGTTGGTCAACACCCAGAAGCGTGAGTCTGATTAGTGCCGTCGTCAACTTGAGTTCCTTGCAGTGTTGCGCCGTTTATCATCCCTACTACTTCGTTTTGCCTCCTTCAACCATTGTGTGCTCCCTCCAGTCAGTAGTTTGTCATCCCTTCAGTAGTTTTTTTTTTTATTATTGATATTCTATGGTGGGGACCGTGGTTCTCCTATCATCCCTATGGTATTTTCTTTAATTTTATAGTAGTTTTACTTTTTTATATATTAATTTGTATATTTTTTGAGATTTTACATTTTTATAAAATAAATATTGTATTTTTTTTAATTTTATTGTATTTTTTATTTTTATAAATTTATTTGGATATTTTCTGAGATTTTACATTTTTATAAAATAAATACTATATTTTCTTTAATTTTATTGTATTTTTTCATTTTTATAAATTTATTTGGATATTTTATGAGATTTTACATTTTTATAAAATAAATACTGTATTTTCTTTAATTTTATTGTATTTTTTATTTTTATAAATTTATTTGGATATTTTTTGAAATTTTATATTTTTATAAAATAAAAATTGTATTTTCTTTAATTTTATAAAAAAAAGGGCAACCTAAATAACATGTGTTGCATCCGGGTTGGCTGGATAGAAAAAAAAAATTCTTCCCCTACAACGACGTTGTTTCAACTGAAAAAA
The DNA here is from genome assembly GCA_037074585.1 of Biancaea sappan. Classification (NCBI taxonomy): domain Eukaryota; kingdom Viridiplantae; phylum Streptophyta; class Magnoliopsida; order Fabales; family Fabaceae; genus Biancaea; species Biancaea sappan. The sequence continues at coordinate 27,981,600 of CM073498.1, forward strand.
AAAAGTTTCTAAAAGGCATTGAGAATGGCAGTCGTTGAATGCATTTACGCACCATGTGGCGTGCAGGACTCTCCAGTGCCTTATGGCATTGGAGAGGATCCGGAATGATATCTGGACAAACATGCATGGATGACTCGTCCTCAAGATTGGGTCTTTCTCTTAATGTTTTGATTTTTTAAATTCTAGTTGCTTGATGGGATTTTCACATTAAAAAGAATCTAAGTTTACTTCTTGACCCACTTGGATTATTCTTAAGGGAAGGTAATTGGTTTGAGAAAGCAATCCAATGACTAGAACTAATCTATAGTAATTAAGCATATTTATCTTTAAGCATGGGATCAAATTTTTTAGTCTCATCTCAAGATCTCACTTCAACCAGATCGTTTTTTATTACATCGGTCATCTCATGTTTTTCTGTGTTGTGTTCATTAATTATGTTACTTGCATTTAATTCATTTTGTTTCTAACTCAGTGACTTAGCCCTACCCAGGGTTAAGTGACTAATTTAGTTTTATTTCCTATTGAGTTTATTGCATTTGCCCACATTTAAGTATCAAACCCCCTTGGTTTAATTTTCTATTTTTCATCTGGTTATTTAAGTTCGGGAGATTAGGGCAATCTTTGTGGGATCAACCCTACTCGCCATATCTACAATTTTAACTTGTGGAAAAGTGTAGGAATTTATTTATGGTGGCTTCGACACCCATTAAACATTTATGTTCACATTGTCCAACACATAGGACCATAAAAAATTCCTACACAATGAAACAGACCAATGCTTCATTCAATTTTTATGAATTCAAAGCCAAATTAAAATGAAAGCCTAAGGGAGGAGTGGATGAGCCAATATGATCTTAGCAACCTTCCATATCTCTCCATCGAAGATAGATCAACCCAGCACGATAATGTGTGTAAGCCCCTGCCACAACTAAGACATGGAAAAGCTGGTGACTCGATCCAACAATATCAAACTTGCCAGACATATACCTCTCTGATATCCTTGTAGTATAAATTAGAGCTCCAACGTTGTAAAGAAGTCCCATTAGTATCTCATAACTAGTGGTCTCAAGGGCCTCGGGGTGATGATTGTACAATAAGGTTGTAACTTATGAGAACTCAATTGCTACCAATCCACAACATTACATCACAATTTCAGAGCAGATGAATAGAAGCTTAGCAAAACATTATCTTGCGAGTTAGAATTCATGGAAAGGTGCTCAGGCAAGCATTTGTTGAGAAGTTCCACAATATGCCAACTCCTTACTGAGGATAAGTCCAAAGAATAAAGGGATGCCTTTAATTGATTTTCAAAGAAGATCAGGCATATTGGGTAGTGAAGGCAGACAATTCAAGAGATGTGAATGAATCGTATTCATATCAGTTGCTCTGGTCATTTTAGGCAATAGCTTTAAATCCATAATTGTTGAAGCTCTCATTGTTGTGTGTACTGTGAGAAAGAGGAAAAAGAAGAATCCTATCAAATGCCTGAAACAATGTCATTAGCATTTAAGTTATTGAGTAAAAAGGTTAGACGAGTTAATTTGGCTTGTTTATTCTTTTCTGAAATCGAAATACATCAAGTATAGTTCCATGTCATACATGCATCAAGAGAAAAAGTTTAATTCACAAAAATAAAACCACAGCACAATTGTAGTGCTTATAAAAAAAAAAGTTAGTGTTTCAAAAAGATATATCTTTTAATTATTTGTTAAGAAATAGTAAATCATTATGAAAGCAATCAAAATGACATCAACCCACCTATTCTATTTTTCCCCTTCTCTTGACACATATTCAACTATTTGTTGAAAGGCAATGTTTAGTCGTATATCATGATGGATTTAGTTGTTAGAAAGGCGATGCTATGCCCAATAAATATGAAAAATGGAGGAAGAAAGGAAATGTCCTAAAGTTTTTTTTTTAAAGAAAAAGAAATCCAAATGCAGAAGAGAAATCTTAAACAGAAAAAGTTAAAACTCAGTTAGTTCGATTTTAAGAACCAAGAATTGTTTAAAAATACAAAAGTCCAACCAGGAAAAAAAATCGAGATAAAAAAGTACCATTTTTTTTGCAGATAATGGAATTCATTTGAACTTGGAGATAAAGTGCTTACATCCAGACATTAAGGGTCTCATTATGAATGGAGAAAATGCTAAGGAAGTACGGTTCAATGACCATTCTGCTCGGTAATGACCATGTATGAACTCATTGTCTCTCATATATGGAGGCAGTGAGTTGTATTCTACAAGTTGATATTTGAAATTTTTCCATATCTTGGCTCCCTTCCATTCCTTTAAACCGCTTCTACTTCCATCTTTACAATCAAGGACATTATTAATCTTTCCATGTGAAGGAATTAAATCTTTGTATAGACCACCCCATCATCTCTGCAATTTGGGTACCAGATAATGACAAACATTTTAATGAAAGCTAACAAGAACTTCTTAGATTTGGAAGATAGGCTATAGCGAGGGGGGGAAAAAAAGAGAAGTCTATCAATGATCCAAAATTGGCAACACAAATGGCTCTGAATTACATTTGATTTTTTAGCACAATAAAGAATTGATATATTTTTTAGGATGCACATGTGAGGTGGATTATCTCAGTTTCTATAGCTTCAAGAAATTCTTCACCCTATAATGAACCATAGTATTAAACTGTTTTATAGATTAAACCAATAGGATGGCATCTTGAAACCAAACTTGCCCTACAATTTGGGTTGAGTCCATGAATTGTTGAATAGCTCTAATCTAGAGTTTTAAAAAAATGGTTCATACATGCAAAACAATTATCTTATTCACCTATAAATCTTGACTGCGAAGTTCCATGCTCGTTTATCTAACATGTACTGTAATTACTGGGTATGAGACTACCACAATCACACATAATCCCTATATAGATTCTCTAATTTCCCCTTTTGGTATAGAATATAAGGCTGACAATCCAACCTTTTACTTCGTCAGGTGCATAGAGAGGATGATATAAGTTTATACAATTTATAGTTTTTACATAGAATTACAGTATGACAATTTGCATGCAAGAGTACATGAATAAGCCATCATAAATATTGTATAAACTTTTAAATATTTTTTTATCATTATTTGCTAATATATTTTCATATCATTATTATCATCAATATCGCTATTACTAATGTCATTGCTATAATTGCTGTTGTTATTTTTATCATTATCACTGCTACATTTATTGTTATTATCATTGTCACTACTATTCTGTTATCATTATCTATCTTGTTCCCAGGGACTAATTTATGTTATAGTGAGGTGGGGCTGGGGCAAGGGGGAATTGCCCCCACAAGATTTTTTTTTAGTTAGTATATTGGTATTTTTTTTTGCTTCCACAAAAATTTAGATGTTGTCTCTATAAGAATTTTTTTAATTAGTATATGTGGTATTTTCTTTGCCCCCACATAATAAATCATAACAACTCATATTATTAAAAGTACCCCATCCACTCATCTAAATTTTTTTTGTCCTCACATAGTAAATCATAACCACTCATCTTATTAATAATACCTAACCCAATAAATGGGGCTTGACATCGAAATTTTGTTTTGTGGAATTTATAAGGCTTGATAGTCAACTTGAAACTTATAGCATAGATGTTAAGTCTGATGATCAATTTTCAAAGATGTGATTGGGAATTTAGTGAGAGCGAAAATTACTTTTGTAATCTCTCATTTTTTTGCTTTAGTGAACTAATTCTTATTTTTCACTTGTGGATGTAAGTTTTACATTAAAACGAAATCATATTATATTTTATGTATTTTATATTATTTTTTATCGCTTATGTATATTTATAATATTTTTAATAAAAATATTTATAGACTATATGGAGTATATAAACAAGGAAATGTTTGGAACTGAATGAGATACAAAAGGTTCATGGTGGACAGAGGGCACCTATTTATGTTCACCAAGTTGCAGTCACCAGAGAAGACAACTTAGCTTTAATACAAAAACTTCGTAACAAGCGTGTTACCCATAAATATGGGTCATAATCAGGAGTGTTATAAAAGGTCAATCATATGGAATTTGATGTTCTTTTTTCCTCCAATTGCTATAATAATTTTCTCAGCGGGTTCTAATCCGTGCACACGTCGTCACTTTTACACCAATAATTGCTCAACTTTACCGCCTTCGATGGTGGTAAAGCTTCTCTCTCTCTCTCTCTCTCTCTCTCTCTCTCTCTCTCTCTCTCTCTCTCTCTCTCTCTCTCTCTCTCTCTCTCTCTCTCTCTCTAATTTCTTGGTTAGAAATAGAAATTTTTTCTATTGATGCAAAAAAATTTGCTAATTCTTACCAATTTTGTACGAGATGGAGTGAAAGAGAGAGAAAGTAGATTTTAAAATTAATAATTGTTTATTAAGCTAAAACTTAAGATAATCATTTATTAATTTACTTCCATATAATAAATGTTGTATTATGTGAAATCGAATGAGGTATAAAATTTAAATAAATAACTTAATTTTATTAACTATTGTACAAATGATGTGAATTTATTTTTAAAATATATAAATATATAAATATTTTTTATTTTTTAATTTATTTATTTAAATCAATAATTAATTCGATGATTCGATAATTTAATCATCTTCGGGCGAATGGCGTCTGTCAAGGATGGTCCTAAATATTGAGTTGGGCCTCGGCCCAATGGCCCATATTGGCCGTCAATTGTGAACGTCAGGGTCTCAGCGTTTGGACCAATTCTGGGGATTGAAGACATCAAGACACCGGCTTTGCATATTTCCAAGCCCCAATTGTCGTTTTGTTTGCTTCCCTCAACCTAGTGCCATTTGTTTCTCCGTTTATATCGAACCATGTCACCTGGTTCCTTCACGCACGTCTTCTTCTGCTTCCAAAAATACTATCTTTGTGATCATCCCCAATATATTTCTGAACCAGACAGGTAGGTTTTGAATTGCTTACAGGCACAACAATGGCACCCAACGAACAAGACCCAACTCTTCTCAATCTTGAGTCAGCATGCTCCGATTTGAAAGCTCTGCTTCGAGCTTCCCTGAAAATCGAAGATAGCCTTGAAAACATGGACACAAGGTTTGGTGTTATAGAGGGGACTCTGTCTACTGCATCTAGAAGCGTAGCCCCTTTACAGTCTCTGGCCATGTCCACGAAAGCCCTCGATTCTAGAATTAACAGAGCTGTTTCACCTGCCCTTGGACTCCTCGACAGCTTCAAGCTCTACGAGTCTCTCCAACAGAAGCTTCTCGATCTCTCGTCGAATCTATCATCAGCCGAGAAAACACCGCAAAAACGCCTGCATAATTTACTTGATTACATGGATTGCGTTGACCAGTTAAATGAAGCCATTAGTTCCATAAGTCAAGAGGGTGAGCCAGTGATTCAGAGGCTTCAAGAGGTGGTGGAATTTATAAGCCGAACAAAGGCTGCGGATCAGTTCAGGACGCAGAGGTTAAGGGAGACCATAATCACTCTCAAGACACTCTATGAGACAGAGGTCGATGCCATGAGGTTTGAAGGTTTACTGGACGAGGCGTTGCTTCATATGCAGGATGAGTTCGAGAGTATATTACTGCAAATAAGGCATCATAACGTCGCAGATTCATTACTGCAGCATGCTGACTATGACACTAATGACGTCGTCGTTGACTCTGACTTAGGCTCAGAGATAGAAGTCGAAGTGCTGAGACGAATTTCAGAGACTCTCGCTGCTAATGATTGCCTGGATATATGCATAGATATCTACGTCAAGGTAACCTTTATCTCCTCATTTTCAATTATTCATTGTTTGTATTTTATGTTAATTGGTCAACTGCCAACAGGCGAGATATAGAAGGGCTGCCAAAGCATTAATGAGGCTAAACCCAGATTACTTGAGAACATATACCCCAGAAGGAATCGATGAAATGGAGTGGGAAATCTTGGAAATTGCGATAACCCTTTGGATCCAACACTTCGAAGTTGCAGTCAAGAAGGTTCTTTTCTTGGAAAAGAAACTCTGCGAACGAGTTATGGGCAAGATCATGGATGGACTAATATGGCCGGAATGCTTCGTCAAAATAGCCGACAAAATAATGGCCGTGTTCTTTCGATTCGGAGAAGGTGTAGCCAGAAGCAGCAAAGAGCCACAGAAGTTGTTCAAGCTGTTGGATATGTTTGAGTCCTTGGAAAAACTCAACCCCGAATTCTCGGAAATTTTCGAAGGCGAAGCTGGAGAGGATTTCTGCACGCGGTTCCGTGAGCTCGAGAAGCTTCTAATCGACGCGTCAAGCAAAGTGTTTTGGGAATTTGGGCTACAAATAGAAGGAAATGCAGGTAGTTTTCCACCCCAACAAGATGGCTCTGTTCCAAAACTCGTGAGGTACGCCGTTAATTACCTGAAATACCTTGCAACGGATAATTATAGAGCAGCCATGTGCAAGGTTCTCGAAACAAAGCAGATATGGAAAGCGGGGATATTATCGAAACCCGAAACAGACGAGGATTTACTAAAGGATGCCATTTTCAACATCATGGATGCCCTTCAAAGAAACATCGAGTCTAAACGCTCTCGTTGCAGGGACAAAACTCTGGTCCATGTATTCGCAATGAACACGTACTGGTACATCTATATGCGGACCAAGAACACAGAGCTTGGCGAGCTATTGGGCGAGCAGTATATGAAAGAAAAGTACAAGGCAGTGGCAGAGGAATCGGCCTACATGTATCAGATGCAAGCATGGGGAGTTATGGTAAGGATTTTGGACACACAGGAATTGACGAATCAGGGGAAGGACACCATCGGAGGCTTAGCGACTGAGAAAATTGAAACTTTTTTGAAGTGCTTGAATGATATTGCTCAGAAGCACCAAGGATGTTATAGTATACCAGATGAGGATTTGAGGGAACAGATCAGAGAAGCGACGGTGAAGCTTGTGGTAGAGGCATACGCAGAGTTCTTGGAGTCATACTCAGGATTTTTGCAGCGGAAATTGTACCCGAGTCCTGAAAGGTTGCAGGGTTTGGTGGGTCAGGCTTTTGACGGTGGGGATGTGAAGTTCAAGCGACGGGGTTCGTACGATCGGATGGCCGGCCGTAGCACTGCGTCTCTGGAGAGAGAGATTAAATATCTACGACAATCCAGATCAGAGACTAGCGAATAGCGGTGTTTTATTGATGAATAATGTACTGTGTAGTTCCTTTGACAAATCTAGTAAATGAATATAAACTGCGTTTTCAAGCTATTCTCACTTAAAATAAAATTAAAAAAAGAGTAAATTACTATTTTGCTTCATAATTTATAGGGAAAATTGCATTTGACCCCCTTAAACTTTTTCTCCAATAAACCAATAAAAGATTCCTCTAACTTTCATTGTAAAAAACCTCTCGTTAATTGACCATAATTTAAATGCTGACGTACACTGAACTAGTGTTACATCATTAATAGATTGTATACTCAAATGTCATGTCACCCATCTTTTTACATATCACTTGTCAGGTTGGAGCACTTTTCCCCATGTGCAATAAATCTCCCTGAAATTTCAAACTCAGCAAAAAATTCCCCTTAACTTTCATTATGTGCAGAAAACTATTTCCTATTAATTGACCGTCATTTAAATGCTGATGGAAAAAGATGGGTGACATGACATTTGAGTATACAATCTACTGATGACGTGACATTGGTTCAGTCCACGTCAGCATTTAAATTATAGTCAACTAACGAGAGGGTTTTTTGCACGGAATGAAAGTTAAGAGCAGTCTTTTACTGAGTTTGAAATTTCAGGGAGATTTCTTGCACATTGAAAAAAGTTTAGGGGATAAAGTACAATTTTTTCTAATTTATATTTGACTCAATTCAGTTTAGTCTCGTTAATATCAATCCTCTCAAATTAGCTTTTTTAAAAAAATATGTGTATTTTAATCTTTTTATTTGTTAAAATGACTAATAATAAAAAAAAATTAATGATTAGTAACAGTAAATTTTGTGATTTTACAATAAAAAAAGACCTAAGATGAATATAATTTTTTAAAAATTAAACTAAGATATTTAATTTTTAAAATACCAAATTCAAAAAAAATTATCTTTCATGAATTTACTCTAAAAAATAAGAAAGAGAATTGTGAATACCCTAGTTTTTCAATAATTTTATTAGTTGTTCAAAATTATTAAATTATTAAAAATAAATATAAAAAATTAAAGAGTGTTTGTTGTCTGGTATTTAAATTTAATCTCAAATCTAGAAAAAAGATAATAAATAAATAAATAACATATATATATTTTTTATTTTCTTAGTTTTTAATCATTATGTTGATTAAAAATTAAACAAAAAGAAAATCTCAAATTCCCTTTTTGATAAATAATAGAAGTTTTGAATTTATGACTATTTGCTAACTTAGCCACACACGTCATTGCTACCTCATCACTTTGTAGAAGTCTATTTTTTTGAGTCTTATACTTTTATTATAGGTTTTAGACTAAAATGTAATTTATCTCATAAACTTTATTTTATATACAAAAAATTCTTTTAAACTTTTAAACTCAACAAAAACTCCCTTCAATTTTTATTTTGTGCTAAAAACCCTTTACAGTTAGTTAACCGTTAACTAAATGCTATATCATCAGTATACTAGATAGCTCAAATGTCACATCAAACTTTTTTTACAGTTCACTTGTCATCTCAATGCTGCCAAATCTTAACTATCAGCATTTGAGGTATAAAAAATACTTGACGTGGCATTTGCGTTATCTAATATATTGATTACGTGGCATTAGTTAATGGTCAACTAAATGTATGAGATTTTTGGCACAACACAAAATAAAAATTGAGGGATATTTTTTGTTGAGTTTGAAAGTTTAAGGAATTTTTTGCATATAGAGCAAAGTTTAAGAAAATAAAGTGTATTTTAGCCTAGTTTTTATATCTCCAAGCTTATGTCATATCAATCAAATTTCACATTTTAACACTCTGTAACTTAAAAAACTCAAATTTCATGATACATACAATCATAGTTTTTTTTTTTTTACTTGGGTTAGTCCAAAACTGACTCAAAAGTCAAAATCTAGTGATCAACCTGGTCAAGGTCATTCAATTAGATCAAGTTACCAGCAATGAGGGTCAAAATCGAAATAGGCTCTTCTGACCGTCTGATAAGTTGTTTTGACGGTCTAGATCTTTCCAAATAATATTTATTAATAAATTTTAAAATATTAATATATTTTAAAGTTAAAAAATTACAAAAAATATATCTTTCAAAATTTATTTAGAAAATATATTTTTTTATTTTTGTAATTATAATATAAATAAAAATTGTTTGAAAATATTTAGACCATCAAAGCAACTCATTCGACAGTCTAGAGCACTATGCTCTTCATTCTTGAAGAGCAAAAAACCCATTCCATCAAATCTAGTGGCTTGGTCCTTCTTTTAAAGAAAAAACTTTTTTCTACTTTTTTTTTTTTTATAAATCTACAATGTTACGTTAGGAGCAAAATAGGTATTAGATGAATGGAATTCATGATATCATTATTATAAAATATAACATGTTATTATTTTATGCAAATCATATTGTTATTTTATACAAAATAATTTTAAATCATAAAAGATAAACACTGTTAGCAAAAATTTATAATTTCATATAATATTAAAAATAACAGTCAAATATTTAAGGATAATTAACTTTTATTTTATTTTTATTATTTATTTATTTATAAATGATTATATATATTTATCAAAATATGAATATGTATGTTAAATTATTTTAAGATATATTTTTTAATATATTTTGGTTGTGAAATTAATATATAAATTATTTATTTACTCAATATAGATTTTTACATCTATGGTTCTAACTACATTTTTTTGGAAAAAAAAAATTAGTTGCAATTTTCTTTTATATATTTACTATTAAGTTCTTCAATTAAAATATGATAAGTATGTTGTTTTTGTTGTAAAACTTAGATACTAACACGAAAATAATCTGAGTTGCATCTTTATAATAGACATTGTCCTTAAGGAATTTATTCCGCGACCACAGTTAAAAATCTACGTCTACAGAACTCCCTCCAGGATTAAACAGATTCTTCTGAGAAAGATTCTCAGGCCACAGAACAGCATAAATTTTGAAAAGTGTAACCCAAAGAGTTTAAGAGATGGAAGAGAGAAGAGCACAACAGTTTGTTGTGTGAGTGTGAAAAATGAGGGGAATGAGTCCTCCTTTTATAGCTGTTGAACATTAATGAGGCAGACAAGAATTTTAATACAATTAAAATTCGGTTTCAAAAATTAATGGACAGTTTCAAAAATTAATGGACAGTTTTAGAAAATTAATGGGCAGTTTCAAAATAATTAATTATATTTAAAACAAATAAAACAAAACTGTTAGCCCTTAATTTTCTGACATTAATCCAAATTAATTTCATAATAATAAAATTTGCCTCTGTTCAGGTAAGGTATTAAAAAGATATTTTGAAATACAAAGCCTTTAAAATGCTATTTTCACAACAATCCCCCACATATTTCAAAAGATATTTCAAAAACTTTTGGGTTACATATATGAGTGTAGACGCATTAATCCAGTGTCTCTTTTTAGACTATGAACCAGACCTAAACCGATAAGATTTATCTTACAGAGTAGTTAGTGAAGCATATAGCTTTTATGAACTAACATACTTTTAGTCGTAAGATAGTGACCTTAAGAGTCGCATCTCACCCCCCACATTTCTGCTGTTAACGCCGTTGTGTGCGTTATTTTGGCCGTGTGTGTGCCTTGAATTCATGAGTGCTCTAGAGACTTTGCCATGATCTCATAGGAGTGGCCCCACTCCACACTCATATAGGTAACTTCATCAAGTGTATCTGCAATGAATACACCACCCTCAATGTAGGACTATGAAGATCATAAAGAGCTTATGCTCAACCCACAAGTCAATGCATTCTAGCACTTTCACACTTAACACCATAGGAAATGGACTGAGAATATAGTGCTAGCATAATTAACAGACGACTTATTATTACCTATATGAACCTTTTTCATGCGATCTCCAATCACAAAGGTTGGGTTCCCGCGGCTGTTAATTTCATATTGGCTTAAGTCCAATTCCCCTCGATGTGTGAAGGACTAATTTCCTTCTTACATGCATGTTTAGTCAGTGAATTGGCCAAATTCACTTTTGACTTTACAGAACTGATCAGTATACTTCAAATTTCATTTTTCAGCAATTGCTTGATAACTTTGTGTCTCAACACAAGTGTCTATTCTTACCATTGAAAGTTTGTTCTTTACAATGGCTATTGCCACTTGGCAATCACAAAACACAGACACTGACATCATTAGGCTCTTACCCAACTAAAAAATTTGCTAAGAAGTTTTTTCTACTACTTAGTCTTGCTTTCAGCCAACTCCAGAGCACTAAACTCTGATTTTATAGTGAACCTATAAATTTGTATGGCTGCTTTCCCCAAAATAATATCCCACCACCACCAAGGGTGAGGTTTTAACCACTAGTGAACTTTGTCTCATCTGAATCAAAGATTCAGTTAACATCATTGTATTTTACTAATACAGTGGGAAATTCACTTTATATGATATCGTAAATTACGATACCTCTCAACTCTTTTATTGGAATTGTGTACATATAGACACTCATCTGACACATAACACATGATATGTCAGGCTAGGTAAAGTTTATTAAATACAACAGAGACTCTCCTCTGTTTTCGTTAACTGAGTGTTAAAATCATAAGAAGTTTTTCACCAGTTTGTCATCTTGATGATCAAACTTTTAAGACAATTTTGAACATAACGTTCTTGTGATAGTAAAATACTATCACCTTTCCTTATGGTTTTAATCCCAAAATCTCATTTACTTCACCCATGTCTTTCATGTCAACACTAGATGTAAAGGAATATTTAACTTTATGTAACATTTACGTCACACATATACAGACAAATAATCATCCTTACCATCTATCACTTCCACATATATACACATCCATCTTTAATTAAGAGAGATATTTTCACTAATCATAAAGAGAAAATTAACAACATAATAACTAAGGTTTTATAGTTAATTTATTTTTCTCATAATCATGTAACATAAACTTTGCAAAATACCCCCACATTTTTAAATCTATAAGAGTATGATTACATAACTCATATAAAACCTTATACAAAACTTTATAATTATTATAGATGGGTATCAAACGCATAACATATATACGTATCTAAATTCATCCATCATATAATATTATTTTTCAAGAGAACAATTTCACAGAATTATTTTGGAACTTTTCAATCTCATTTGTAACCAATAACTCAATAACATTGTACCTCTATGTACAATTAAAGAGTTATCATGGATTGGCATTAGAAAATACTAATTCCAATATATATATATATATATATATATATGACATATCATCATCTCAATGAGATGATTTTCTTACTTTCCAAATTGGTTCAAAATTTATATGTCAATATCTTCAAATTTGGTCATAAATCTAGAAAAATCATGTTCCAAAATAAAACTCTCACAAACTTAAGATGAAGCTATTTTGAATTCTTAAATTAAAACCCTCACACATATGTTAATTTCAAGAATTCCACATTCCACATGAATAAAATTCTCAAAATAGAGAAAATTTTAAAATAGTTCACATGTGAGCTTTAAGAAAGCCTTTTTCAAATTATCAATAGTTATGTCAATAGAAATTTATGGGATATACTCAATACTCAAATACATTAAACCCATCAAATTCTATAAAACCATAATATATCATTAACTACTTTAAAAGAATTTTTCAAACCAAGTTAAAAGAACTTGTAAAATATTGTAGATACAAAAGACATATATAACCAAAGCTAAAGTCTTGTATCAACACACCTCATCATATGTATTTCATACAGTGAAAAATTCTTTTAAATAAAGTGTCAAAAATATCATATACTTAAATTCCAAAATATCACACAAATATATATATCTCATACATATATATTTGATTTTCACACTATCACAAATTGACACAAAGTCACGCACATGTACGTATGTAATTGCTTTCGTCCTTATATATTTTCCAATCATCACAACAAACACACATATATGTATATACGTATCTCCACAAGTCCCAAATACACACATATATTTGGCTTTCTATATTCTTTTCATCATTGCCCAAAATCATTGGATGTCATAACATGAGTATTAAAGCTTTAAAGCCAAGGATTGATTTCAATAATATATTCCAATGTAAATCAATATAAAACTCATGTTATCAAAGCATTGAATCCAAAAATTAATGGCAATGTGCATATAACGGCCATGATTAATATATATCTAATATACTTCACAATCACACAAAATAATATATATCATATGTGATTCTCATAAGACCAATTTTCTCAAAAGAAGAGCCCAAAAGCATATATATATATATATATATATATATATATATATATATATATATATATATATACCACACCATAAATTACGTTAGCAACATAACATCTCATTAAGCAAATTAAATGACATTGATACTTTTTTAACGTACATCTTCCATACATCCAAATGATTGCCAATAAAGGCATGCCGTTGTATGAAAATATACACCATTCAATATACATAAAACAACATAAATATATGTATAAGAATCCAAGGTATATAAACTATTATATATATAAATGCATTAACTCCCACGGTTAACTGTATATATATATATATATTAAAATAAATTTATGATATTTAAATTTACCGTTGGCCACACTAAAGCATTTAAAATGTAAACTGAAACTTCAATCCATTTAATTAGAAACTAGTGCACAAAATGGAAAGCATCAAGAGGGAACACATAAAGCGTTATCAATGTAGTATACAAGGCTTCAAAACCGTTACCAGCTCCAACGTTCAAATTTCACACATAGCCCACGGATATAAGTGAAATGATTAAGAAACGGTTTCTAAAAATTTAATGTATATAAATACACATACAATATTTTATAGCAAAGATTCACTTGAATCATTGTTTCACAAACAAAGCGCACGACTAACTTAAAAGGAAAGTAACCAGAATTCAGCAATTCCAAAATCAAGTAGAATGAATTAACATGTTTGAGCTTCTTTCAAAACATAGGCTAAAACTAGAAAAACATTGACACAAAATTCCTTTCGTGTCACCGTGTGCTCATATAAATCAATATGAATGTGCATTAATTAAGTCCCTTAACAACAATTTTTATATTTATTTTATAATAATAAATCTCCAACATCATATTTATATATATACATATATGTAGCTAGCAAATGGAAAAATCAAATTCCAAGATAAAATACCATGTAACTAAAATCAACAAAGGTTGAGAAAAATATTACCTGCGTCCCTTAATAAGATAATCAAATCGCGACTATGGCAGCATCGGTATCGTTAAATTCCTTAAGATTGTTGTAAAACTTGGATACCAACACGAAAATAATCTGAGTCACGTCTTTATAATATACATTGTCCTTAAAGAATTTATTCTGCGACCACAACTAAAAATTTGCGTTTACAGAACTCCCTCCAGGATTAAACAGATTCTTTTGAGAAAGATTCTCAAGCCACAGAACAGCAGAAATTTTGAAAAGCGTAACCCAAAGAGTTTGAGAGATGGAAGAAAGAAGAGCACAACAGTTTGTTGTGTGAGTGTGAAAAATGAGGGGGATGAGTCCTCATTTTATAGCTGTTGAACATTAATGAGGCAGATAAGAATTTTAATACAATTAAAATTCGGTTTCAAAAATTAATGGACAGTTTCAAAAATTAATGGACAGTTTCAGAAAATTAATGGGTAGTTTCAAAATAATTAATTATATTTAAAACAAATAAAACAAAACTGTCAGCCCTTAATTTTCTGACATTAATTCAAATTAATTTCATAATAATAAAATTTGCCTCTGTTCAGGTAAGCTATTAAAAAGATATTTTGAAATACAAATCCTTTAAAAGACTATTTTCACAACAGTTTTTTAATCAAACATGATAAATATATAATATTTAAAAAATAACTTCATATTTTTTTATAACTATTATTATATGATTAGATTTTTAAAAAAAATTACATATTATATTTTTATTAAAAACTTAATATTAAAAATAAAGCAATTTTATGTAAGTTATCCATTTATTTCCAACAAAAACAAAACTCAAGCAAAAACTTTTAAATAGAAGTTACCAAATTTAATTATGAGGACACGAAAGCAGCGTGAAATAGGGAAAGATCGAGACTCTACACTACAGTGAGACAGTTGAGAGACTGAAAGGGAGAGACCGATAGAAAGAGAGTTGAACGGAGGATAGTGAACACAGGGCGTAATAGAGAGCCGAGAAGGGAAGAACACCGCCGAAACCTGCACCACCACAGTCCCGGAATTCATACCTTCTCTGCACTTGGTCGAAGGATACGTCAAAGAAGAAGATAGAGGTAAGCTCCAAGCTAGTAGCTTCGACTTTATGGTCAATGGGTCCGCTTGAAATTAATGACTACCCTCTGTTGCAGCGCATCTGTCTGTGCTAAATAATTTCTGGCATGAAAGGGTTCAGTCCTCCCTTTTTTCCTGGATGCTGTGAACCACTAAATTTGGGATAGAACATGAAAAAATTGTGTTTAGTGTACTATAAAAAGAAAAGTATATTTTATATATTCATGCTCTTGAATTCTTTTTTGATTTGGTGTATATTATTTTAAATTTTAAATACGATATTTATATTACTTTTTGCATATATATAATAAAGATAAATTGATGGTTCAATGGTTAGTAGTTACTCTTTCATTTATAAAGTCTTAAATTCAAATTTTTTTACATGTACTTTGCTCTTTTTTTTTTTAAAAAAAACTCATATAACAATTTTATTGGATATGTTATATGATATGAAATTTTTTTTTCGTAACAAGGTGATATGACAACTATATAAAAAATTTAGTCAGTATTATCGATAATTTTTCTATGGTGTTCAAGAAGAATTTATTTAAAAAAAATTAAATAATGTAAAATATATTTGATAAAAAATTTAAAAATATAAATATTAAAAAAATAAAACATGAGATATATTTTTAAAAAAAAAATAGAAAGAAATAAGATAGTGTTGGGTGTGAACCTGTGATATTTTAAAGTGAACGAAGAATGAATTTAGGGTAAATTTACTAAAATACCTTGTATTATAATCAAAGTAAACATAAACGAACTACTTTACTGAAATAGCTCGCCGTTCTCACTCTGCACTGCCGTGGTAGTCGCCGATAGAGAGAAGCCACTTGCCGTCGCGTTCTGCTGCCGCACTTCCGACGTTCTCAACCCCGGCGTCGTCAGCCCTGCCACAGCTCTCTTCCTCATATTCGTCGATTACTGGTAAGTTTCCCCATTATCGTCACAGGAAAACCCTCTTCTGGGGCTTGCTGTGTTGATCGCCGATTGATACTTGATCATTTTTTGAAAAATTTCTTTTACCCTGTGTTCCATTACATTTCTGATTATTGGCTTCATCGTGGCGCTTGGCGTCCAGGTAATCGTCATTTCTGCTGTTAAGAGAAAATATTAACTGGATCTTTTCCTTTTCACTTTTGGTGGATTCTTTGTGGGTTCCTTCATACCATATTTGTGGCTTAGCAGTATGTTGTT
Organism: Biancaea sappan; assembly: GCA_037074585.1. Classification (NCBI taxonomy): domain Eukaryota; kingdom Viridiplantae; phylum Streptophyta; class Magnoliopsida; order Fabales; family Fabaceae; genus Biancaea; species Biancaea sappan. Next base: position 27,998,223 of record CM073498.1, read on the forward strand.
AATTTTGTGGGTTACTTCATACCAATTATTTCGAGAAGGAGTAGACAAACAGAGTAATCAGAGTGGCAAATCCAAAAAATGAGGAGTTATGAGAAGGGCAAAATTGACATTTCAACTCAATTTGCATTCCATATGTTGCTTGATGGAATGAGTTTTTATACTGTAGTTGGTAATGAGATTCCCTTTCTTACGACCTTTATGGATACCAAACAAGTATTTTGGCTTTAAAGAAGAGGAATCCTAATATTTAAGTGTATACCAAACATTGCCTTGGGGTAGAGTATGTCAATGTTATGGGCTTATGTTTTGTTTGCATTTCAATTCTACAATCTTATAAGAATAAATCTGAGCATCCGTCTCTTGTAACTTGGCAATGTATGAAGATTTTGGGCTTCAAATTGTGGCTGTGCTTCTGAGTTAAGCTTTTGTTCAGTTAGAGTTTTCTCAGTATTGAATGAACTTAGCATTGAAATTTTTTGTGCATAGAAAGAAGATGAATCGTAGGTGTTTATTTTTCTTCTCCTTTATAAAATTGTAATATTGTTTGCTGCTACGTCTCCTGTATGGTTTGATTTCTGCTGAGATCAATTTTGGTGTTAGATGTGGAATTAAGATGCTGCCATGTCCCTTACTGTCATGGACGTGATTCATGTATCTCAAATAAATGGGTTCAATTCATGCCATGCCCCTTTCTGTTAGGGTCAATTTGATATCAAGTTTTGTATTTAAAACCTGCAAATTCGCGTTGCTGTTTTGTGCATGATCTTTTTATCCTGGACATCCATGAACTTTAGAAGGTTGCAAATGAAATTTTGGTGATTAGTCTCAATTTTGCAGGAAGAAATTTGGTGGAATCTAGAACATGTCCTGTTTGTCTAAGTTATGTATAGATGCTTAAATGACACATCGGTTTTGTGGGGACTAAATTGTCTTAGGGATTTAACTTACTTTGCCTAAGATCACTGTTTCAGTTTGATGTATTGATAATTCTTTTTGGATTATTATTAAGACTTTGTTATTCATGCATTATTAAGATCTATAATTGTGCCGCTAGTTAGTTCAAGGAACTTATGCTAATGTGTTAGGGAAGAAAACCTTGTCTTTTTTAATGTTTACAGTTTCATCAGCTTAGATTCCTTGAGAATTAGTTCACTTTTGGGCCTGTATTGAGCTTTGTTAGTCTGTGACTTGGCAAACTGAAGTGGCCTAGGCTCGGAGATTAGGAAACTTCATAAACAGTGCATTGTGGGTTTATTGGGTTCTCTTATTTTGTTGGGTTGATTGCTGCTTGCTGTAGTTGTATTTCACTGTTTCTTTTCTTTCTCCTTCCCTCCTCTGCTCTATCAAAGTCTCTTTTTGGTCTAGCACCAACTTCATGGCAGTATCGGTCCCCAATTTCTTTGATTTTGTTTTAGTCAGACTAGCTGGTGATAGTTCTTTCTCGACCTCTATGGGTATATTGTGGTTTTTCAAAATATGTTTCTTCATCTATTTGAGTCCTATTTCTGAAGTGTATCATTCTTCTTCAATTCTTTCTTACTTTAAAATGTATGGGATCTCTTCTGAACTCTTCTTTGTTGCTTATATAGTGAGCTCTTTTCATTTGTGTCTCTTACTGTAACTTTAATGTATGCTATGATACAAGATAGATAGAAAGAAAGGAAAATGGTGTTTGGGCAAGTAGTCATTGGACCTCCTGGCTCTGGAAAAACAACTTACTGCAATGGCATGTCACAGTTTCTCAAACTTATTGGAAGGTGAGGAATTCTCTTTATGATACCCTCTTACAGGAAACTGAAAAGTTGATAAATTAGGGTCTATTTAGTTTGTGAAAATATTTTTTATTTTTGTTTTCAGTCTTTATTTCTTGAGATGCATTTCTTAAAGCACTGAAAATACTTTTTTTGTGTTTTCAGATTTGGGTCTATTTTAAGAAATATTTTCAAGAAAACATTTTCATTAAACTCAACTAAATATATTTTCAAGCCCATGGAGACAAAATGCCTAAACCAAATAGGCCCTATATTTCTATTTGAAAATAATATTTTGTTTTGTTGCTGAGAAAACATACCAAATATAACCATAAGCTCCACTTGACTGAAACTAACATAACTTATAACTAACAATTTCAGTTGAAAGTCATAATACAGGTGCAAATCTTGTACTTATGACCTAAAATAGGATTAATTATTAAAAAGTTGTATGGCAATTGATGTTTTCTGCTAATTTGGTAACTGTAGTTCACTAACAATTTTATTTTTTACATGCAGGAAGGTTGCAGTAATCAATCTGGATCCTGCTAATGATGCATTGCCGTATCCTTTCCTCTTTTTTTTTTTTCCTTTTAAACCTCAATACTTTCCAATGGGTCATATTTATTTGCATGTTTTAATATGCATGGTTTCCCTTATACAAAAGATAGCTATGAATGTGCTGTGAACATAGAGGATCTTGTAAAATTAAGTGATGTAGTGGCGGAACATTCTTTGGGTCCTAATGGGGGTAAGCCTTTTAACTTCCCCCCCCCCCCCTTTTTTTAAACCTATGACATACATGTCTTACTGAAACTGCTGTATCTTCCCACAATGCATTTTTCTGGGGAAAAAATTGTGCTGTATGTAAATTTTTTTTTTTTGGGGGGAACTTCTCTATGCTTCAATTTTGCAAAAGGAACAAGGGAAGGAATGAGCTAATGGTTTTCCAGCTTGTGGTTTTGAGAGCATATATGGGGGAAAAAAGTAAAGAAGTTATTCCATATGAAAAATAAGGGTTCTCAAAAAAGAGATCTTGAATGTCCTGGAACACCTATTATAAACTATTCATGCCTTACCAACATTGCATTTTCTAATGTTCCCTCCGTCTGGTACAAGCAGGTCTTGTGTATTGTATGGATTATCTAGAGAAAAATATTGACTGGCTGCAAGCCAAGTTGGAACCCCTTCTGAAAGGTTGGTGCTCTTTGCCTTAAGTAATAGATCTATTGGCTTTATTCACAGACAATAATTCCTAATACTATATTAAGCAAGCCAAGTATTGTTGTTCTCTTTGATCAGTTAGCATTCTTTAGCTGCTAACAATAGTATAATTATTATTTCAGATCACTATCTACTCTTTGACTTTCCTGGTCAAGTGGAACTATTTTTTCTTCATTCAAATGCCAAGAAGGTCATCATGAAACTCATAAAAAAGTTGAATCTAAGGGTATACTTTTGCTCTCTACATCTTGGTGATGTGAGACTGTTTATTTTATAAAAAGACTTATTTGCTTGCTCATTTTATGCAGTTGACTGCAGTGCATTTGGTTGATGCCCATCTTTGCAGCGACCCTGGAAAATATATTAGTGCATTGCTTCTATCCTTATCAACAATGCTACATCTAGAACTCCCTCACATTAATGTCTTGTCAAAAATTGATTTAATTGAGAGTTATGGAAGGCTAGGTGCGGTGGTTACTTGCTTTTAGATTCCAGAGGTGAAATATACGTAATTTTTTATTTTGGTATGTGATCAAGATCCATGCTAACTGTTACATTTTGATGGTTGCAGCTTTCAACCTTGATTTCTATACAGATGTGCAAGACTTGTCATATTTACAGTACCATCTTGGTCAGGATCCTCGCTCAGCTAAGTACAGGTTCGATGTCTATAAATAGCAATATAGATGTGGAGACTCTGCTTTTTAAATATGCTTCTGTTTCAAATAGCAACATAGGTGTTCTGTTTCAAACTTTACATTGCTTCATTATTTATGAAATAGCAATTCTATTTATTATTCTTTTACTTGTCCACCCTGAGCATTGAATTCCTATTGACTTTTCACTATATTAATTTGTTGTTAATTAGTTCTATAAACCATGAGATGTGAAGGAGGTTGAAACACATATTTAAGTGCTTCCGTTTACAGTTTCATGCTTGATTTAGTAATACAAATAAGGAATTAGCATCTCTACATATCAGATGACAAGGCTTGTAATTATAATGTCTCAGTGTGGGTTATGCCCTTAGTAGTAGGAGCTCAAAATGAGAGATAAACTTTGGAAGGGAAAAAAAAAAAAATATATATATATATATATACACACACACACACACCATAGACCAGCCATAGATTTCTTTGCTTCATTTGTACTAACTAGCACAGTGGGATTGGATGCAAGTTTTCCTCGAGATGTGTGACCTTGCCAAATCCTCCAGTTAGTGTTTAGCTTCTAGTGTTTGTAATTTGATGTAAATTAAGAATGTTAACCAGCAAATTAAAGTGATCAAGTTTAAATGGTTGGTTCAAATGTGTTGGATGGAATTTGTCTTGCAGTGTAAGTTATGATCAACTCTGTTGTTGCATCTTTTGATTAGAAGAGAGTGTAATTTTGGGTAGAACTGTTAGAATATACTGATTCTTTAATATGATTCATAAGGTACCTGTGAGAAACAAATTGATAAGCTTTTCATTTTGTTAGACTCCCACCTCTTTTAGCTTTCTTTTATTTACAGCCATAAGATAAAATAGGCATTTGTTTTTTACTGAGTAGTTCTATTGATTTTTTGTATTGACTGCTTTTGCAGAAAGCTCACAAAGGAATTGTGTGAAGTTATAGAAGATTTCAGTCTTGTGAATTTTACAACCTTAGATATTCAGGTACACACCAAATTTGTCTCCTAGTGTTTGATTAGTTTGTGTCAAATGTTAAGAATCCTATTTTTAGTCAGAATCTGCCTTTGCAGGACAAAGAGAGCGTGGGGAATTTAGTAAAGCTGATAGACAAAAGTAATGGATACATATTTGCTGGCATAGAAGCAAGTGCAGTTGAATTCAGCAAGATCGCTGTTGGTCCCGTTGATTGGGATTATTATAGATATCCTTGCTTTCTCATAATGTCATTTCTCTATTTATGCAAAAGTGCCCTTGTGTAAATGATTGATAATATTATAATTTTAGGCTCTGGCGTGTTCTGGCTAATATGCATGTCTCAAATGCAATGCATATTTTCACTTGTTCACGTCTCTAGATCAAAGCCTTACTCAGACTATTGAATTCTGAGTTTCCCCTTAACTTAGCAATCTACAGTTGCAGCTGTGCAAGAGAAGTACATGAAGGATGACGATAACAATGATCATGATGATTGATGGGGAGTTTGAGAAGAGAATGGCACTCCAGTGAGTCTGTTACTTGCTACAATCTTTGTACAGTTGCTTTTATGTTGAATAGTAGTCGTACTCCACCAATAGCTTCTGACTCTCATTGCAGGTATCAAAGGTTCTTGTGAAATAGCTTGGACTTCTTCACAGTTACTTTCATAGCATTACCCGGAATTTTCAAACAGCGAGAGGCACCTAACTTTGTGGATTGTGGTCATAGTCTGTTTATATGTAGTGGAATCTGGTTACTCTTGAAATGTTGTCTTGTTTGTTTAAAATCAATTCAATTTGCTTGGCATCCAGATAGTTTTTCCCTTTATTGGTACCAAGTAATGTGGTTATGTGTGAACTTCGAACTAGGAAATGATTTTTGGTTTCAGTTGAAAATTCTATTTTCACAAAATAGTGATACGTTGATGGTGGTGTACATTTATCCTTTTTCTCCAGAAATAGCAAAAAAAAAATAAAGGAGTAAATTACTTTCACTTCCCCTTTCCCTTGTCCTTCACTTGGATGGCTTCTATCTTTCTGACATTCGCTCTATTGTCCCATGAGCAACCTTTGTCCATCAAAGTCAACAATTCGTGGTGTACTTAGCTTCCAGAAAGATGGTAGCGGGATCTACTTGACTTCATTTTGTTTTAACATTTAATGGAGTCTTTTGACTTCTAGAACTTAGATAGATGTTTCCTTTCCTTTTAACATTGTTATATTCTGAACATAAATCTGTAGTAACCCATATTTCTCTTATGGCATTGTTCGCAAAATTGAAAGATTATATATATATATATATATATATAAGTAGTTAGATTATATTAATAACATAATAATAAGTAAGAATTAAGAATTTTAACAATAAAATACAACTTTTAAGTAATGATAATGAAAAATATTATGAGTAGTATTTAAGTTGGCAAATAGTTGTTAGAATTAAGTTATTATGAGTATTTAAGTTGGCAAATAGTTATTAGAATTAAGTTATTGTGAAGTCATATAAAACTTTTATGTTAAGCATTTTGGTAGTATCAAAGAAAAAGATTCATTTAAGTGATTTTTATAAATTTAAAGAAAGAGTAAAATGTGAGTTGGAGATACTAATATTATGTTCGATCCATAGGATGTCATAGTCTGCTACTTATTATTGCACCAAATGTCGAAGACTATTTCAGAATGGACTTTTCTATGAGATACAGGCAAAGAAGCTTCGCTTTCATGTCAACGCCTGCGAAGATGGTTAACTGCTCCATTATTTATTAGCCCACGCAGCACGCAAGTTCTGGAAACCATGGGTGTGGAAGTGTGGAACTCAGTTGTACATTTTTTATTTGAGTCATCCCAATTCAGAAATCTATTAAATTTCAACTAATTTATTTTGAGTCAGACTAAATTATAGAAATAAAAAACTACTTTAACATTGATTTTTTCTATTAAAAAACCCAAATTTAAGCCCAAAACTTTACTTAAAAGAACAATTAGTGAATTATTTGAACTAATCAATATTGGTGTACAGACACATAGTAGGGATATAGATGTTTCATTGATCAATTTCCCACCATCATAATTATCGAAACAAACTTTGGCAAACCCATGATATGGCATTTTAAAATTTTGAGAAGGTGGAGATGGAAGAGATTTGGACAAGATCTGAAGGAAAAACAGCGCCTCTGAATTCTTATATACGCATACCATTTATTTTTTTAAAGTACTTTGATCCGATATGATATTATAGTTTTTTAGGGGCGTTCATTGACTAAGCATGATTTAAATATATAATTTAACTCAACATGGCATTTTATAATAAGTTTATACAACGAAAATCATTAATCATTAATGCCAAAGTGTCAAACATAATAAAATAATACACCGGGGAATATATGGAGTTCGCAATTTGCATTTCATTGCCAACAACCTTCTGGCTGTAGCTAGTAATCAATTTCAACATCCTTCTAGAAGATATAGATTTTAAGGATAAACTTTGGAGTCATTTTTGAATTTTTTATAGCAATGAATGAAAGACTTTTATTCATATCCCTTCTCCACAAGCAACATATTTCCCTAATTTTAAATCTGAAATTCATTTTCTGTGGTAGTGTTTCCTCCTCTCCAAGAAGTCAAATCTGAAACTTCTACAGAACTCATTTCATTCAAGTCTTTTGATATGACACCCACCTCCCTGTGCATTAAATTCAATCAAACTCTTACATTTTAGTTTTTGTTGTTTTTAATCTGATTCTGATAAAGACTTTGAATAAAAATATTTTCCAAGTCTTCCCTTCCCTGAAATAATCTAAACTTACATACCTCCCCAAAAATTTCTCACAGCAAAACCTTGTGCCTCAAAAGTCCCATACTTCCTTCCACATGCTGAATCACCTTGTGTGCGGCAATTTTCATCGCGAAGATGATGATGAAGCCTGTTTCGATAGTCCGCGAAAACCCAGAAGAAATAGCTTCTGCAGAAGACATAGCAAGAACAATAATCCATACTCCACGCGTGGCCGGGACCAGTTTTCTGCACTACTAGCTGATCTTGACAAGAAAAGGCAGCAGATTTACTCACAAACGAGACCACAGGACATTTCTTTTGTCCGCTTCGTGTCCTCCAAATCCACGAATGATTTCGTCCCTATTGTTATCAGAGTGAAAAAGAAGGACCATAAACACAGAAGTGAAGAACTCAAAGTGAGACATGATGTGATATCTAACAGAGAGGCAATGGATGAGTCTGCGGTTGAATCCAGTGCTCCCATGGAAGAAAAAAAGCAGCTTCAAAAGGCAGAGAAGAAGAGTTTCTATGGGAGTACGAAGTGGGATTTGTGGAAGCGACCATCTTTGTGTCTGGCAGCAGTGGTGATATCGATTTTGGTGTCGCTGACAGTGTTTGGGAGATCATTTTCAACTATCTGCACCTGTGTTTTGTGGTATATGGTTACTACATTTAAGGATGGCTCAAGATCGAGAAAGTCAACGAAGAAGAAGCATTATGTCAGAGGGTTGAGTGAGAAGAAGATGGCTACTCATTCTGGGGCTTCAGAGGACAAGTCTGCAAGAAAACTTGACCGTCTGAAAAGCTGGTGAGCTGAAGGTGATGATGTGATGTAATTCATTCCTTTGAATTTCCCCTCTTGAGGTTAAGACTCTGCTTCTGGGAATACATGTAAGTCTTGTTGGTGACGTGCTTGAGACAGTTGAAAATTCAGTTTTTTTCTCGTGAAATGTTGTGAGTGTAAATTATGGTGTTAAGATACTTAGGTTCAGATGGGAATCCTTGTTAGGCTATGTTAATTTTGGAAGAATTTTGAATATCAAGTAATTGTCTCCTTCGTTGATGGTTCTGTGAAGCGAAGTCCTGGGTTTCTTCTTAAAACTAGGTAGTTAAGGAATCACTGGTTTACAACTGAATCTAATACGGTGAAATGTTACTAGGGACAATGAGAAACATCTTTGTCAATACTCAACAACTAATTAACCTAACTGAACCCAGTTCGTCCTAAACGCCTTGAGGTTGCTTTGTAAGTTTTGAATTCGGCCATAACTGCATAGTTTCCAAATCATGGTTGTTCGTATCTGCAACTTTGGGGAATTACAAAAGATCCGGACTCAAAATTTTTGTTGCTTTTTGGGGGCAGTGGTATTTGATTCAGCAGCAATGAAGTTATCACAAAGGAAAAGAGCGGAGATATTTGAGAGAATGTGCGGATCCAAGATACCTAACAATCACAGTTTTCATCTCCAAAATTAGATCGAATTATCAGCGTACCAATTTTTTTAAATTATTTTTTCACATACTAACTATTTAAAATTATTTCTCCATATATTAATTTTTGGTAAAGTTTGACCTACACAAAATCGAATTTAATAAATAAAATTGAACAAATTCGATCATAAATAAATCGAATTATGTTAAACATATAATTTGACATTTCCGTAATTTGATTTAATATTAAAAATATTAAAAAATCAACAAAAATATTAAAAAAATCAACGAAATTTGACCAATGAGTTGTTGAATTCCACTTGATTATTTTTTTAAAAAAATATCACATGAAATTCGATCATTACATGGTAGAATTTCATGTGACACTTTTAAAAAAAAAATTCATTTTTTTTTCACCTCATTATTTTTTTAATTTAAAAAAAAAATTTTGTTTAAACTAAAATTATGTAATAAAAAAATTGTACATGATTTTTTATTTTTATACAATATTTAATTTCATTAAATATATAGATAATTATTTTAAATGATTTATTTTATTAATGATATTTATTATTGTTTCAATAATTATATTGAAAAAGATATATAAATTAAATAATAATAACTTTTAATAATTTGAAAGATTTATTTTGATTATTTTCTAAGATTTTAAGAATATTCTCAATTTTTATATTTTAAATAAATAAAAAAATATGAAAATATATAAATTGTAGTAAAAAAGTAGATATTAAAAAATAATAAATACCAATTGCAATTGTCATTAATTAAATTTACTATTATTAAAATGAAAAACAATGTGAGGGATTTAATGGACCAACCAATTTTAATTAATGTGAATGATAAATAAACTAATTAGTAAATTATTAAATCATATTTTTTATAAATATTCATGTATAGTTTTTTTATTTTACTTTATATAAATATTTTTATTTATTTTTAAAATAATTTTTATGTTGAAATATTTTTTATATGTGTTAACGATTTATTTATGTATGTATTTTATTTTTATTTTTTGATTATTAAATTAGCCTACATAATTAATTTTTTTATTAAATTAAATTAATGATATTTAGTATAAGTTAAATTAATATTTATCTATTAAGATTTTGATTTATTTATTTTGAAACATCTATTTATTATTATGGTTTATAAAATTATAATATTAATAAAGTACATAATTTTTTTTTAATTTTTATACAATATAAATTATTTTATTGCGGCTTCATTATTAATTTATGTATTGGCAAAGATTTATTTTTATTATTTTGTTAAGATCTATAGAATAATCATATCTTTTTAAGTAAATTAAAAAAAGGAATTACATCAAATATAATTAAAAACAGGATATAAAATAAGTTTTATACAAAAATGCATTCAATAGTAGTATGAGTCAGTTCCACAACGGCGCCGAGCGATACGTCTCTTTCTACGACCAAGTGCTTGATCCTCCTCTTCCTGATCGCTATCTTCAGCCAAATGGTCATCTTCGGTTGAATCATCGCTGGGTTCAGGATATTGTCTTGATGGAGTCTGATAGGATGTGTTCAGACCTGTGTCATCCCTCTTTGTGGTGCTCGGGCCAGCTTCAGATGCTACTGACCGACCACCACCACGACTAAGTACCCCTCACGCCCTTCTACCTCGCCTGCCTCGGGTGGTCTTTCTAGAATATATGGCTGCGGTAAGTCTTTTGTAGCTGGAACTGGGTGTTCCATGGTGTTACGTTCTCTAAAAGCTTGCAATATCTTATCACTAGTCGATACCACATAATCCGAGGGAATCTTTGGTTCTTGTAGACCGTGCATACGCATTGCACTCACTAGAGTAACCTCTAATTAATACAATAAACAAAATTATTCTTCAAGTAATATTAATTAAAATAAATAACAAATAATATAAAGTACATTTTACTACGTATCCATCGTAGGCGTTGGAAGCATGAATCCATCGCCTTGTGTGAAGGTAATACCACTGCATGTATCGTGAGTATGGTCCCAGCGGCTGGTCTGACAGTGTTATAGGAGCAATGTGTACTTGATCCAGCCACCAGTCCCACCCCTGGATGAAGTCAGCATGCTCCACCTTCCAGTTAGTATCAATCTTCCCAGTTAACTTTTTAAGATATCAATCCCCTAAGTTTATTGGTGGGATCGGGATTGGTTTTTTCATCCCAAATTGACGCATGACTCGATCCGGATGGTGCCATTTTATTATAAGAAAATTTAGGATGGGAACCGAGCCACGCCAGATGTCAAGGTCAATTCGGCAATATTCTTAGACTACTTAACATGCATGTGAGAGCCAAATAACCTAATTTTGTCAAAAATGAGCATCACATCCACTAATAGGAAACAAAATATTATCAATTTAAAAATAAAATAAATTCTAATATCTCATTATTGGTCATGTGGTCCAACAATCGCCTGTATCGATCTAGAGCACGAGCAATGGGGGCTTAGTATAGGAAAAATCTATTCCACCTATTAAAATTAAATTTTAATTTTAATTTTTAATTGAGACAAATTATCACCTAAATATGCAATGATCTAAATTTTTAATTGAAAAAAGAATTCAAATAATATATCTAAATAAATTAATACTAGCATATGACATACATGTGTGCTATTGAAAGGAGCTACGGATGTTCTTCATCATCATCCTGTTGAGTTGGTACTTGTGGCCTTAGTTGTGGAAATTGTTCAAATGCCCACACATGTAATAAATGAACACACCAACTAATTTGATGTGCAGTAGGATGTGTTGCCTTGCATAATTCATTGTATAGGTGGGCCAATAAGGCCGAGCCCAAACTATACTTCCCAAATTCTTCAAATTTTTGCAACAGTGGGAGGTACATTAAGTATATGTTCATGCCAGATTTGTCTGGCATCAAATAGCCGTCAATGATGAGCAAAATGTAAGCTCGTGCATGTTGTTCAATTGTGGCTTCATTTGCATTCTCCGGCAACTCTGAAAACTGTTCTTGAAGCCATGTCATACATAATCTTTGACAGTTCAATTTGTCCTCAGGCGGGATAACTCCCAACAATGCAAGACATACCATATCCCAAGACAGGAAAAAATCTTCTACAACAACACGTTTACTGCAAGGGAGTCCAAATAACAATGCCACATCTTATAATGTGATAGTGCACTCTCCCTGTGTTAGATGGAATGTGTGCGTCTTTGGACGCCATCTTTCTATTAGCGCTATGACTAATGCCTGGTCGTACATAAAGAATCTAATTCTCGACATTCTGTAAAATCCCACTTGTTGCAAATATGGCACAATGCAGGGGTTTGCTCGAATCACTAATTGACTAGTGTGTCGACAAATTTTTAATAGTCTATCGGGCTGTATAGAAAACTGTAATACCCCGAGGATTTACTTGAACATCTTATTATGTTGTGTGGAACATGAATTGTTGTGAAAAGTATAAAGGAATAAAATAAATTACAGGGACCCAAGTGAATGAATTTTACAAGTTAGAGTGGTTTTGAGGAATTTTAACCAAGGAAATCTAATGGCCTTACAAGGGACAAGTGTAAATCTTACCTCCTTTAGATTGAAATTTGGAAGTTGTGGGGAAGCTTCATTTGGTGAAGCTTTCACGAAGGGAAAGAAAGGAAAAAGAAGAAAAGGAGAATTAGTGGGGGACAATTGTTGGATGTTTGTTGGCTTCTTAGAAAGCCTCCTCTTCGTACAAAGAGGATGGAGACCAAGGGGAGAGAGAAGTCAACATAGAGACAAGAGATGGGTGATATGAGAAGGAGATCAAGAGAGAGATGAGCAAGCTACTATTTCCCTCATGACGTCCACCACCATGGTCAGTGTTAGTGTCCTTCTTGACCGTCTGGTGAGCTGCAACTTGGTGACCCATGGTGGTCGAAGGAGGTTGTAGTTGGTGAGGGAAAGCACACGGGTTCAAGGGTTGAAGTATAGTATAAAGAAGGAGATGAAACCTTAATGAATCCGAGCAGAGGAAGACGACTAGGAGGTAAGTTTCAAATTCATTTCTAGTTTCTGTCGCAATTCATGATCTATGAGAATGAGGGCTATCTTATTCTATTATAAAAGTGGAATTATGAAATGATTTGGAGGATCAAACAGAAAGAAAAAGTATGACAGTAAACTACAGGGACTAAAATGAAAAGTACTGAAAAGTTTTCTGGGGTTGATTTAATTTTGCAAGAAAATATGTATTTAATCTATGGATCTAGATGAAGTGAAATATGGACTTCAATCAAGAAAAGGAAATAAGGAAAAATTAACTAAGGGGCTGTGAAAGGAAAATAGGATAGTTTAAAATACTTTTGTTTTTAGGTGTTTTTTTTATGACCAAATCAATTCTTAAAATCATAAAATTTTTATGGGGAGCTCCTAATACGTTATTAATCTGATCTGGACAGTTTCAAGCTCATCAAAATTGGTTTGATTGGTCAAATAAACATGAGAACAATACTTTGTTCAGTGTAGAGCAAATTTGAACAGTTTCGAAAATTAATTCGGTTTTAGCAGCTAAAGATTTTATTTTGGTCTACAAATTTTATTGTACTTAACAAAAACATAAAGCTAATTATCTGCAAAATTTCATAGCATTTGGACATGATTAACTAAGTCTAAAACGTATAACACTGTACCTATTTAGAATTTTGACAGCTCTGACCTTTAGCCACTAATAAGGTCTTTAGTAGGGTCTAACGATAGAGTTAAATTCTGAAATTTTTATCCTAGTATGTTAACATACTAATAACGATTTGTACCAAATTTCATAATTTTTGGAGCTATAGTTTATTCCCAGAAATTTCTTAAAGATTAGTCTTGATTTTAACCTCAAAACAGAACAAAGCTAAATGAATGATAGCCTATGTTCTGATTAAGTGTTATCTCCTTGCTTGGCTTGATCTTTAGGCCTTTGATGAATTCCTTGGCATTTATCCTCTGATTTGAAGTGTAGAATTTTAGCTTGGAATCGAGGTGAGAGATCCTACCTTACCTTGTTTGCTTATTTAATGTATATATTAAAAGTATACTTTATATATATATATATATATATATATATATATATGTGACATGAAATTCATGCATTCATGATATACATTGAAATGTGTAAATATGATTCTGTTGTGAACTTTTCCTAAAATGGAATGCATATGGTTGCCTATGGTTGTGTAATGTGATTGTGTTTGATTTCGAAAGAAATGGAAGTAAAGTTCATGGGATCCCCTGGGATGAAACAGGGGTGGAATGAAATCACTATGGCCATGTGATATTGAATATGATATTCGTCCTTTTAAGGACAGGGTGAAATAAGGTTGGATTACAGATTTGTCCCTTCGAGGACATGGGTGAAATAAGGGAGGATGCGGCAGGGGCCGTGGGGCGACGGCCACTTATTGTGGACGGGACCCGAAAAATATCTGGGAACTTGATTTGAAATTGTATGAATTGTTTGAATTGTTTGGAATGTGATTTGGCTTGATCTTAAATATCTTGTACACCAAAACTTAGATCAATTATATATATCTGTATGTATACATGTATACCTATATGGTGTGTGAATGTGGTAGGATTCTCTCAAGTAGAAGCTGTTTTCAGTTTCAGGTATGGAGAACTTCCTAATTCGATAACGTTCACGCCAAGATTATTATTTTTGTTTGTTTAGGATAAAAGTTTAATGTTTAGTATTTATTCTAGAAAAGCTCTGTAATCGGGTAGGTTTGTTCAGCGATGTAGTGTGTATGACTGTTGTAATACCCATGAAAAAATAAAATATAAATATTTGTTTACAAACTACTGTTACTATTTCAGTATACGGTACTGTTCACCTGTATAATACTATTTACGTATATGATACTGTTCACTTATACAATTGAAATATCAAGTACTAGATGTGGTTTGGTCATAAGAGAAAACTAGAAAGAAGTTCGTGGGAGAAAATGACGTTTTATGTGTAAAAATACCCTAAGGGACTAAAGTAAAAGGACTGAATTGAAAAGAAACTTAAAGGTTTAAGGTAAAATGATAGTTTTTTCCTTAAGTTTTCAATAGTAAGCCGCCTGCGACTTTTCCATAGTTGCACAGTAACTGTAAATGATTAACGTGGATTATTTTATTAGAAATGTCATTTTCATGAATAGTAAATTGAATATTTTATTAGTGCATAGTGTTAAATAGTACCCTTGACTTTTGCTATAAATAGGCCCTTCTATTTCACTTCTAAACTCACACCTTCAACTTCTCTTCTTCTCTCCTTAAGTTTCTCTTACTCCAATGTTAGGCTTATGAGATTTTGGGCCTTTCCTTTTCAGCTTAGGTAAGGATACTATGCCCTTTCTATGTCTTTCAAATTTTAGAAGTTAATTTCTTAAGTATGCTCTGTGGTTACGGTTTTGGCCGATCTTCCACATCAGAAAAACTGTCCTTAGCTGTTTATATGTTATTTTGATTCTCTGATTACCGAAATAGAATGTAAACTGTGAAGAATACATGTCTAGGAAAGTTCTGGCTAAGGAAAGACCTGGTTTTTAAGTGTGTCCAGTGTGACCCTCCACTCTTTCCTGGGAACTTACCTGGTGTACTCTTTTACAGATTGTATTCTCTATTTCTGGTATGAATAGTACCCGTACATATGAATAGTAATTATATGAATAGTAACTGTATATATGAATAGTATCCATACGTATGAATAGTGACCGTATGTACGAATATTATCCATATGTATAAATAATATTCATACGTATGAATAGTGATCGTATATATGAATAGTACCGTATGTATGAACAGTATCTGTATGAAAACAATCCTAACTTGTTTTCTCTAATCTTTCATGAAAATTTCCGTAGCGGAATACTGAAATTCATCTGTGTACTCTTGTCTGTAAAGACTTAGAGAAGCGATATTCGTACGGAATCCAGGTGAGTGAAACGACCCCGTTTTAATAGAGTTTTAGCATTACTGGTGATAAAAAGTATGTCGTAGGACACTCCCAAGATTCATAGGGGGAAATTGAATTCAGAATGGCGAATATAATGAGATAATTAATCCAGAAGTATGGATAAGAAAAAGCAAGTATCTCATGATGATGTGAAGATTGAATCTCTTGAATTGTGGTTTATAAAGCTATAATATAGTTATCTACTATACCTGTTATATGGATGAATATTATATTGAGCTTCTGATTATGATATGAAATGCTATTGATTGTGATTGAGCGGGACAGTACCCCCTCTCACGGCAAGGCGGAAAACCCGGTTGACAGGGTGTCTTGACCAATGAGTGTGGAGACAACGATTCCCTCAGTAGGGATATAGCCCGGATTGGTGATAAATCCGTGAGGCGCCCTAGCTAAGAGGATGAGGTTGTGCGTCATGGCGGAAATATACATAATTGGTGAGCCGGCCTGTGTGCGCTCTCCGGGATATATTTCCATTGACGAGTACTAGTAACGTTTGTTGAATTGGATGAATTTTTATCTTGTATGTAAGAGGATGATGTTGTGCGTCATGGCAGAAATATACATAATTGGTGAGCCGGCCTGTGTGCGCTCTCTGGGATATATTGTCATTGACGAGTACTAGTAACGTTTGTTGAATTGGATGAATTTTTATCTTCTGTCTATTGGTTGAGTATGAGCCTTTGGATATGCTTGCATGACTGGTAATGTATTTGAATTTTATTAACGCGAGGCTGATTCGCTCATTGAGTTTAAAAGCTCACATTGTTTGTACAACCTTTTTGTTCAGATCAGATTGCCAATGAAGAATATCCGCTAGAGGAGTAGATCACTATGGACCTTCCCGTTGTCGGGTAGACCCCTCTTTTGTTATAGATTATGTTGTTCTGTAATCGTCTAGGACATCTAGGTCAGGGGTTTGGTATTTGGCTTGTATTTCAGTACAATAAATGTATTTTATGTTGAGGATCTATTATTATATGCAAATCATCTCTATGAATTTCAAATAAGAAAATTTGATATATTTTCTTCAGGAATGGTTATTTTGAGAATATAGAGATAATGATTAATAATCTAACTCATGGGTAGAATTTGTCAAAAGGCTTACAGTGATGGGATATTCATCATTGTGCCGGTCATGTGCCCAGAAAACGGGTTGTGACAACTGTACCATGTATGAAAACTCGATTTTGCCATACTCTCTTATCTTTTTGTGAGAAGAGAAATAATTCTCTTATTTTAATTCTCAAATTATGTAATTTAAATTAATTACATTTAAAAGAATAACTAATTAGTATCGTGCTTAAGAGAAAAATAGGCTTACGGAGATGAAGTGAAATTCATCTTCCGTGCCGGTCACGTACTCATATTTTGGGACGTGACAAAAACAAAAAAATAATAACAACAAATTAAGAATAGAAAATAAAATGGGCAAAATAATAATAACAAATTAAGAATAGAAAATAAAATGGGAAACATAATAACAACAAATTAAGAATATGACTTACTAGGTTCTCATTCCATGTTTGTTCAGATATATATTGATCTTGAAAATATAATAAATCTCGTCTGACTGGTCCAAGTGCTATAATCTGATATGTCACATTGAGGAAAAAAAATGCCACAAAGCCTCTCTAAATAACTGGACAAGTATGTGAGAAATGTTTGTAGAAAAGTAGATAGAAGTGCGGATTATGTGATGGGAGAAGGGGATATATATAGGGGGTGGTGGGGGAGGGTTATAGGGTGTGAAAAGATTTTTTTTTTTGAGAGAGGGGGGGAGGGGGGAGGTGGCGTGGGGAATTTTTGGGTGGGTTGGGGGCCGATTGCCAAACGATCGAATTTGGCCTCATAAAAGGGCCAAATTCGACCAATCATTATAAGGCCCAAATTCGACCGTTCCATGGTTGAATTTGGCCTTCATTTATTCATCCCCCTATTTCTTCACGGGACTGAATTCGAAGTCATTATGTCAGAAGAAATTGATGCTCTCAACAGCATGCGTGAAAATTATTCAGTGTTATGTCTTATCAAATTTACTATCAGCTATAATTTTTCAATGTAAAATCCTATCAGCTGTAATTTTTCAGTGTAAATTCATATCAACAACAATTTTTTAGATTTGTTGTCGTATCAAGTTTATTAATAGAAGATAACAAAATATTTTATTCAAGATTCATTTTTTAGTCTATATATAGCCAATGAACACAAATTCTCAGCGCAATCCTGTTTTTTCAAATTCATTGCTCTTAGATAACAAAAAATTTCTTCCCTATTATTCTTTTCTGTCCAAACAGAATGAGTCAACAAAATACTGCATATTTACATCTAGACGGAGAAATTATTATCTCAGATGAGGGTGACACTTTCATGTTTGAAAATATGACGATGATGAGGCTGTCCGAAGGAATTACTATGGATGAATTCAAAGACAATCTACATGTTCAATCTAGCTTACTCTATAATCAGGTTGTGAGCAAGGTTTGGTATCGATGCCCTGTGAAATTGTCGTCACTCCACTATCAAAAAGTGAAAATGGAAAATGACTATTAACTTCAAGCTACGGTGATTACACACCTCGATCGCTTTCAAGATCAAGCAATGATGGAATTATTGGTGGAGATCAGCACAGTGTAAATAGATGTGAGCACTGGCATATCTACCCATATGACAAATCTAGAATTGTTGTCTCAAGTATAGCAAGGTCTAGACTATCAAATATGTGATCTAATGACCCTTTCAATCCCCCAGTACTACTCACAATCAGACCAACCACTTTTACTATCTGCTGCATATGACATCGGCTTAGAAGATAACATATCAGACCAGTTAAGTGATTGCAACTATGATCCAGAAAATTTTCACAATCATGCCAATGACGACGACGATGACTGTAATACCCGCTACTTTTGGAATTATATATGTGTATAATGCTATTTGAATTTATTCTATATTTTGTCATTTTAATTTTCATATATAAATATTCTCTTTGAATATTGTTTATGAAAATTGAGTTAAATGATTGGACTGGATATGTAATATCCGTTAATTTTGGAATATCATTCGCCTAAGAGTATTTTAGAATTTTACAACGTTACTTTAGTTATTTATTTTGGTCATTTTTAATTTTCATATTTAATTGTTCTCTTTGAATATTATTTATGAAAATTGAGTTAAATGACTGGACTAAATATTTGCACCATATGGGATATATTCTAAGAATAGTGAAATTCATGGAAAAGTGGTTTAAGAATGGTCAATTAGTCCATTTATTGTAAATTGACTGGATGAGTTTGGATGTTGGGTTATGGATACCCATGGATTATTCAATAACCCATTAGAAATATTTAATATAAAGTTTCAATAGTACCCTCTCATTTTCACGCAGAAGGAAAAAAGCTGAGAAGTGAACAGTAACTTCATTTTCTCTCTCAGTTCTTCATCTTCTTCTCAAATCCTTTCCTTGATCTTCAGAAGTTCGATTATTTGTTCGGTTCAAAAGCTTTGTAAGGATCAAAGGTAAGCTTTAATCTCATTATTTTCCTTAAATTTCAGTTTATGTAGAAGATCAGAGGAGGTTTTGTTCTTGAAGATTTTGATGATAATTCGTGAATCTCAGTTGTTTTAGAAGTTATATTTGAGTTATAATCGGTTAAAAGAGTTGAAATTCTGGTTTTGAAACAAGAAAGGAAAGGATGAATTTTTGATAGATTTTTCTGCAAAAATTCGAGTTACTGTAGCGACCAGAAATTTCGAAACAAAATCTGGAAAATTTTCATCGAGTACTGTAGCAGTTACTGTAGTGTCGGCAGTCAAAGGCACTGTAGCAGTCAACGTTACTGTAGTGAACCGACACTGTAGCAAACCGTTACTGTAGCAATCAGAAAATTTTGCGTATTTTCGTGATTTTGTTTCCTTTCTTATGTTTCCTTGTAATATATTTTACTAGGAAATTTTCCTACACAAATTCTAGTGTGGAACAAGGTAAACTTGGACAAACATCAAGGTGAGTGAATAACCTTGCTCAGCTAATTTGATATTACTAGTCAAAGTACAATATAAGTTCCATTTACAATATTATTTGGATAATAAGCAATCAATTTTCATATGGGAGTATATGATGATCGGTAGAAATAAGAGTATGTAGAAATTATTTTATTTCATGACAATTGTGCTATGTGATAAATTCTCACTATCTTGTCAATGAGTAAAGATCTACGGGATCTAATACACGAGTTTGAAAGGGTTAAAGTCTCATACTACTCGGTGTATATCTAAGAAACCTATACACGAGTTGAAAGGGTTAAAGTCCCATACTACTCGGTGTATATCTAAGAAACCTATACACGAGTTGAAAGGGTTAAAGTCTCATACTACTCGGTGTATATCTAAGAAATCTTATACATGAGTTTGAAAGGGTTAAAGTCTCATACTACTCAGTGGTTATCTATGAAACCTATACACGAGTTGAAAGGGTTAGAGTCTCATACTACTCGGTGTATACCTATGAGATCTTATTCACGAGTTTGAAAGGGTTAGAGTCCCATACTACTCGATGTATAATACAATTAATTATATGAGTAAATGTGGTATTTGTACTTTTGATATTTTATATAGTACAGTTATTTACTTACTGAGTTTTTAAATAAACTCACACTCCCTATGATTATTTTTCAGATACAGAAAACAAAGAAGAAGAGTATTCGTTGGAAGATTAGAAGCCCCTTGGGATTACTCTCTATTTCTGTCTGGTGGGATACCAATACTTATTAATGTGGATATTAGAAACGCTCTGTACTTTCTATAGGTCTCCTAGGCTTGCGATGAGATAGAAATATCAGACTATGTATGTCTATATTTACTTATCAGATGAATATAATTCTGTAGTGTGGAATGAATGATTAAGGTTGAATGTAAAACCTTACAGAATATATGTATATAACGTATATTTGAGAATTTTATCAAATGAGTAGTATCTTTTCACATGCTCAATTTTTGAGATGTGACAGGATATTTATACTATGTGGGGTATATTCTTAAGAATGGTGAAATTCATGGAAGTGGTTTAAGATAGTTAATTGGTCAATTAATAGTAATTTGACTAGATGGGTTTAGGTGTTGGGTCATGGATACCCATGGGTTATTCAAATAACCCATTAGAAACCCTTAACCTAAAACTTCAACAGTATCCTCTTATTTCTCACGCATCTAAAACAAAGGCAGAAGTGAACAGTGAAATTTTTTTCTCAAATTTCTTCATCCTCCTCTCAAATCCTTTCCTTGATCTTCAGAGTTTTGATCATTTGTTCGGTTCAACTGGTTAACAATGATCTAAGGTAAGCTTCAATCTCTCTAATTTCCTCAAACTTCAGTTTATCAGATAATTTAGAGGAAGTTTGGTTTTTAGGGTTTAAGATGAAAATTTAAGGATTGAGACTGTTTTGATGTCAAAAGATTCCTTAAACATTAAGGATGAAAACCCATGGAAGAAATCAAGGTAAATGATGAAGATTTGATCTCAAAATAATGAAAAAATTAAGAGGGAAAATCGCGGTTTACTATTATTCTGAAAATTTTTCTAGATTTTCGCAGCACTGTGGCATTGATTTTGGTCAAAGTACTATAGAGTTAACTCGGTCAACGATACTGTAGCTTGACTTTGGTCAAAGTTACTGTAACTACGTTGACCATTGACCGTTACTGTAGCAATAAGAAAATATTGCATATTTTCATGATTTTGTTCCCTTTCTTATTTTTTCTTGTGATATCTTTTATTATGAAATTTTCCTACACAGATTCTAGTGTAGAACAAGGTAAACTTGGACAAATATCAAGGTAAGTGAATAACCTTGCTAAGCTAATTTGATGTTATTAGTCAAAGTACAATATAAGTCTCATTTACAATATTATTTGGATATTAAGCAATCAATCTTTTAGATAATAGTATATGATGATTGGTATATTTTTTTATAGAAATTCAAAGAAATAAAGTATGTGTAAATTAATTTATTTCATGGTAATTGCACTGTGATAAATTCTTACTATTTTATTGATGAGCAAAGATCTACGAAATCTAATATATGAGTTTGAAAGGGTTAGAGTCACATACTACTTAGTGTATAACTATGAAAACTTATGCACGAGTTTGAAAGGGTTAGAGTCTCATACTACTCAATGTATATAGATGAAATCATAAATATGAGTTTAAAAGGGTTAGAGTCATATACTACTCAATGTATATCTATGAAATCTTATTCACGAGTTTGAAAGGATTAGAGTCTCATACTACTCGATGTATAAGACAATTGATTATATGAGTAAATGTGGTATTTGTACTTTTGATATTTTATACAGTACAATTATTTACTTACTGAGTTTTTAAATAAACTCACACTCCCTATGATTATCTTTTCAGATACAGTAAACGAGGAAGAAGAGTATCTGATTGAAGATTAGAAGTCCTTGGAGTTATTCTCCATTTCTGTCAGGTGGGATACCAGTACTGAATAATGTGAATTTTAGGAATGCTCCGTACTTTGTATAAGTCTCTTAGGCTTGCGATAAGATAAACACATCAGATTATGTATACCTATATTTGTTTATAAGATGATTATAATTCCGTTGTGTGGAATAAATGATAAAGGTTGAATGTAAAACCTTACAGAATATATGTGAATAACTCATGTTTGAGAATTTTATCAAATTAGTAGTTGTGGATATTAAGATTGTCCAGGATTTCGGCATACCATTGAGGTTTTTCCTAAAAATAGTATCTTTTCACATGTTCAATTTTTGGGATGTGATAATGATGATATAGATATAATTACGCCATCAGACATGGCTCTCATGACGGACACATTGTCAACTTTTTTTCATTATGTTGACGTTGATCGAATGGAAAACGACGACACTTGGCATACCGATGAGTTGGCCTTCTTAATATTCAACAGGAGCTATATAAGGATATGCGATTTGCAGATATCCTCAGTTTAAGACGGGCAGTGAAGCTGTACGCTGTTCGAACATATCAAATGTTTCGAGTAACACTGTCAAAGTGTGGGACCGAAGATTATATGTAATACCCGTTAATTTCGGAATATAATTCGCTTGAGAATATTTTAGAATTTTACAACGTTACCTTAGTTATTTATTTTGGTCATTTTTAATTTTCATATTTAATTGTTCTCTTTGAATATTATTTATGAAAATTGAGTTAAATGACTGGACTGAATATTTACACCATGTGGGATATATTCTAAGAATGGTGAAATTCATGGAAAAGTGGTTTAAGAATGGTCAATTAGTCCATTTATTGTAAATTGACTGGATGGGTTTGGATGTTGGGTTATGGATACCCATGGGTTATTCAATAACCCATTAGAAATATTTAATATAAAGCTTCAATAGTACCCCCCTCATTTCTCACGCAGAAAGAAAAGCTGAAAACTGAACAGTGGAAGTTTCTCTCGTTTCTTCATCGTCTTCTCAAATCTTTTCCTTGATCTTCAGAGTTTTGATTATTTGTTCGGTTCAAAAGCTTTGTAAGGATCAAAGGTAAGCTTTAATCTCATTATTTTCCTTAAATCTAAGTTTATATGGAAGATTAGAGGAGGTTTTGTTCTTGAAGATTTTGATGATAATTCATGAATCTTAGTTGTTTTAGAAGTTATATTTGAGTTAGGATTGAGTTATAGTCGGTTAAAAGAATTGAGATTCTGGTTTTGAATCAAGAAAGGAAAGGATGAAAATTTTCTGGGAAGTTTCTGCAAATTCGAAGTTACTGTAGCGATCAGAAAGTTTCGGAAAATTTTTCGAGTTACTGTAGCAGTATTGTAGTGTCGGCAGTCAAAGTACTGTAGCAGTCAACGTTACTGTAGCGAACCGTACTGTAACGAACCGTCACTATAGCAAATCGTTACTGTAGCAAACCGTACTGTAGAAAACAGAAAATTTTACATATTTTCGTGATTTTGTTTCCTTTCTTATGTTTCCTTGTAATATATTTTACTAGGAAATTTTCCTACACAAATTCTAGTGCGGAACAAGGTAAACTTGGACAAAAATCAAGGTGAGTGAATAACCTTGCTAAGCTAATTTGATATTACTAGTCAAAGTATAATATAAGTCTCATTTACAATATTATTGGATATTAATCAATCAATTTTTCATATGACAGTATATGATGATTGGTATATTTTTTTTACAGAAATTCAAAGGAATAAGAGTATGTAGAAATTATTTTATTTCATGGCAATTGTACTATGTGATAAATTCTCACTATCTTATTAATGAGTAAAGATCTACGGGATCTAATACATGAGTTTGAAAGGGTTAAAGTCCCATACTACTCAGTACATAACGATGAAAAACTATACACGAGTTTGAAAGGGTTAGAGTCTCATACTACTCGGTGTATATCTATGAGAACTTATTCACGAGTTTGAAAGGGTTAGAGTCCCATACTACTCGGTGTATATCTATGAGAACTTATTCACGAGTTTGAAAGGGTTAGAGTCCCATACTACTCGATATATAAGACAATTAATTATATGAGTAAATGTGGTATTTGTACTTTTGATATTTTATATAGTACAGTTATTTACTTATTGAGTTTTTAAATAAACTCACACTCCCTATGATTATCTTTTCAGATACAGAAAACAAGGAAGAAGAGTATCCGTTTGAAGATTAGAAGCCCCTTGGAGTTATTATCTGTTTCTGTCTGGTGGGATACCAGTACAGTACTTATTAATGTGAATACTAGGAATGCTCTGTACTTACTATAGGTCTTCTAGGCTTGCGATGAGATAAAAACATCAGATTATGTATGCCTATATTTGCTTATCAAATGAATATAATTTTGTCGTGTGGAATGAATGATTAAGGTTGAATGTAAAACCTTACAGAATATATATATAAATAACTTATGTTTGAGAATTTTATCAAATGAGTAGTATCTTTTCACATGTTCAATTTTTGGGATGTGACATTATAGGTGCCCAAATTATAGAAATGGCTGCGAGTGGAGGGTCAGAGTAGTGAAAAAATCACCTGCACACCCATATAGGATCACCAAGTACAATGAAAACCATACATGTCTGTCGGCTATAATGTTTCAAGATCATGAAAAGCTAGACTCCGATCTGATAGCCTCTTGTATTACTCCTTTGGTCTCTGAAAAGGGTGATCTGACGATTAGTCAGATAATAATCATAATAAGGACCACATTTGTCACATCCCAAAAATTGAACATGTGAAAAGATACTACTCATTTGATAAAATTCTCAAACATACGTTATTTACATATGTTCTGTAAGGTTTTACATTCAACCTTAATCATTCATTCCACACTAAAGAATTATATTCATCTGATAAGCAAATATAGACATACATAGTCTGATATTTCTATCTCATCGCAAGCCTAGGAGACCTATAGAAAGTACAGAGCGTTCCTAGTATCCACATTAATAAGTATTGGTATCCCACCAGACAGAATTAGAGAATAATCCCAAGGGGCTTCTAATATTCAAACGGATACTCTTCTTCTTTGTTTTCTGTATCTGAAAAAATAATCATAGGGAGTGTGAGTTTATTTAAAAACTCAGTAAGTAAATAACTGTACTATATAAAATATCAAAAGTACAAATACCACATTTACTCATATAATTAATTATCTTATACATCGAGAAGTATGAGACTTTAACCCTTTCAAACTCATGAATAAGATTTCATAGATATACACTGAGTAGTATGAGACTTTAACCCTTTCACCGAGTAATATGGGACTTTAACCCTTTCACCGAGTAGTATGGGACTCTAACCCTTTCAAACTCGTGAATAAGATTTCATAGATATACACCGAGTAGTATGGGACTTTAACCCTTTCAAACTCGTGAATAAGATTTCATAGGTATACACCGAGTAGTATGGGACTCTAACCCTTTCAACTCGTGTATAGGTTTCATAGATATGCACTGAGTAGTATGGGACTCTAACCCTTTCAACTCGTGTATTAGATCCCGTAGATCTTTACTCTTATTTCTACCGATCATCATATACTCCCATATGAAAAATTGATTGCTTATTATCCAAATAATATTGTAAATGGGACTTATATTGTACTTTGACTAGTAATATCAAATTAGCTTAGCAAGGTTATTCACTCACCTTGATGTTTGTCCAAGTTTACCTTGTTCCACACTAGAATTTGTGTAGAAAAATTTCCTAGTAAAATATATTACAAGGAAACATAAGAAAGGAAACAAAATTACGAAAATACGCAAAATTTTCTGATTGCTACAGTAACAGTTTTCTACAGTACAGTTTGCTACAGTAACGGTTCGCTACAATACCGTTGACTGCCGACACTACAGTAACTGCTACAGTAACTCGAAGAAAAATTTCTAGATTTTTCCGAAATTTCTAGTCGCTACAGTAACTCGAGTTTTTGCAGAAGTTTTTGCAGAAATTTCTAACAAATTCATCCTTTCCTTTCTTGTTTCAAAAACAGAATTTCAACTCTTTTAACCGATTATAACTCAAATATAACTTCTAAAACAATTGAGATTCATGAATTATCATCAAAATCTTCAAGAACAAAACCTCCTCTAATCTTCCATATAAACTGAAATTTAAGGAAAATAATGAGATTAAAGCTTACCTTTGATCCTTACAAGGCTTTTGAACCGAACAAATAATCAAAACTCTGAAGATTAAGGAAAAAATTTGAGAAAAGGATGAAGAAACGAGAGAAAACAAATTCACTGTTCACTTCTCAGCTTTTTTCCTTCTGCGTGAAAATGAGAGGGTACTATTGAAACTTTATATTAAATATTTCTAATGGGTTATTGAATAACCCATGGGTATCCATAACCCAACATCCAAACTCATCCAGTCAATTTACAATAAATGGACTAATTGACCATTCTTAAACCAATTTTCCATGAATTTCACCATTCTTAGAATATATCCCACATGGTGCAAATATTTAGTCCAGTCATTTAACTCAATTTTCATAAATAATATTCAAAGAGAACAATTAAATATGAAAATTAAAAATGACCAAAATAAATAACTAAAGTAACGTTGTAAAATTCTAAAATACTCTTAGGTGAATGATATTCCAAAATTAACGGGTATTACAACATTTGGGTATATTGTATCATATAAGAAGGCTTGGCTTGCAAAATACAAGACATTGTGAACTGTTTTTAGAGGTTGGAAACGGTCCTACAATTTGTTACCATGGTAGTTAAACGATGTCCGTCATTTTAACCCCGGCACTGTCTACGATTTGGACACTCACCCGCCCACACGTATCCCAAAATGGAAAGGTGTATTTTCGTTGTCTTTTTTAGACCTTCAAGCTGTACATTGATGCTTTTATCCATCTGAAGCCTATAGTGCAAATAGATGTGACACATTTATACGGAAAGTATACGAGACAATTGATAATAGTTGTGTCACAAGATGGGGACAGAAAGATAGTTCCCATAGTATTTGTATTGGTCGAGGGTAAGACCAAAGAGGCGTATCATTTTATCCTGTCACGCTTGAAAACACACGTGACTAAGAATCGACGAGATCTTTACATTATCACAGATAGAGGAAAGAGTGCGACAACTGCGTTGGAAGATCTAGAAACTGGGTGGAAACCACCATATACTCATTGGAAGTTCTGCATTCGTCATTTGGGTGACAATATCAAAAAAGAAACACACAGCAAATACTTGCGAGAAAAGTTTATTAATATAGGTCAGTTCTTTTTTTTTTAATCTAATGGTATAGTTAGTTTCTCAACCGAACTTGTATATGTGGATGACAAGATACTATTTTGAGCGCCATCAGGTGGATGCAGAACTAGCAACTATATGAACCTGGTGTGACACAGGCACAAACTATATAGCAGATATGTCACTGGAACAATGGTCTCGTGCATATGACACAGAAGGTCTACGGTGAGGTCAAATGACTACAAACTTTGTCGAATGCATGAATGGCGCCTTCCTAAGGATGCGGCACTTGCCTGTGCTCGGATTGGTAAAAGCAACGATGTATAAATTAGTAGAATATTTCACAATACGAGCTACGACCATACATGCACAGATTTCAGCTCAAAACACCGACTTCTCAGAGATCGTGACGAAAAATTTGCAAATAAATAGCGAACGCGAAAGAAGATGTGTAGTGATTGATTTCAATCAACAGAGGTCTTTATTTGAAGTGGAAGAACCATTTGATGAACTAAGCGGACAGTTTAGGCA
The DNA here is from genome assembly GCA_037074585.1 of Biancaea sappan. NCBI lineage: Eukaryota > Viridiplantae > Streptophyta > Magnoliopsida > Fabales > Fabaceae > Biancaea > Biancaea sappan. The sequence continues at coordinate 28,026,290 of CM073498.1, forward strand.
TACTTGCAAGTTGGATCTTAGTGTCAGAAAGTGCAATTGTGAAAAATTTCAAGTTTTGCACCTTTCATGTCAATATGCAATAACGGCATATTTAAAGTGGGGCTTTGACTACAATTGACTGGTCAATAATATTTTCTGATTGGACACTATATTGAAAGTATATCAGGAAAAATTTTATCCAATCGAAAGTCATGAAGATTGGCCAATCAACAATGGACACAAGGTAGAGCCTTACCCTGAAATGGCTCGAAAGCAAGGACGCCCAAACTCTACGCCCATAAATAGTTCAATGGATTATAGACAACGTGGGGAACCTTCACGATATGGAATTTGCAGACAAACCGAACACAATCAATCAACATACCCATATCTTCCTCTCTTACCTATCTATTGAAATTTTTAAAAAATTCTCATTCCAAATTGTTAGACTATTATTTTGTCATATGTGGCTTATGGTAGAAAGAAAAATATTTAACAAAAAAATATTTAATAAACAAAATTAAAATCTATAATTAAAAAATTTATACATTTATTTTGTATTATATGTATAAATCTATACAAAATTACAAACTATAATAAAAATTAAAAATTAAAAAATTAAACAAAAATTGGCATTAATATAGTTACATATTGATTCATTAAAACTTAAAAAAAATATAAATTAGAAATATACTTAAAATTGTCAAAAAAAATAAAATTTAAATTAATTTAAATCTTTTAAATTGTTAAAAATTATTAAATACACTTTATTAAAACTATTATGAAAATCATTACACACTAATAATAATTATATACGTTAATTTAAAAGAAATAACAAATGCCAATCTCATTATTATCATAATTTAAAATGTCATGTATTTTATTCATATTATAATTTTATAAACTATAATAATAAATAGATGTTTTAAAATAAATAATCAAAACCTTAATAGATAAATAAAAAATATCATTAATTTAATTTAATAAAAAAAATTAATTATGGAGGCTAATTTAATAAATACAAATAAAATACATACATAAATAAATCGTTAACACATATAAAAAAATTTTCAGCATAAGAATCATTTTAAAAATAAATAATAGCATTTCTATAAAGTAAAATAAAAAACTATACACGAATATTTATAAAAAATATGATTTAATAATTTACTAATTAATTATTTTATTATTCAAATTAATTAAAATTGGTTTGTTCATTAAATCTCTCACATTGTTTTTTATTTTAATAATAATAAATTTAATTAATGATAATTTCAATTGGCATTTATTATTTTTTAATATCTACTTTTTTACTACAATTTATATATTTTTATTTTTTTATTTATTTAAAATATAAAAATTAAGAATATTCTTAAAATCTTAGAAAATAATCAAAATAAATCTTTCAAATTATTAAAAGTTATTATTATCTAATTTATATATCTTTTCTAATATAATTATTGAAACAATAATAAATATCATTAATAAAATAAATCATTTAAAATAATTATCTATATATTTAATGAAACTAAATATTGTATAAAAATAAAAAATATGTACAATTTATTTATTACATAATTTTAGTTTAAACAAAAAAATTATTTTTTAAATTAAAAAAATAATGAGATAGAAAAAAATGAATTTTTTTTTTAAAAAGTGTAACATGGAATTCGACCATGTAATGGTCTAATTCCATGTGATATTTTTTTAAAAAAATAACCAAGTGGAATTCAACTACTCAGTGGTCAAATTCTGTTGATTAGTTTAATATTTCTTGTACCAAATTCGATTGCAAGAAGGTCAAATTATATGTTTAACGCAATTCGACTTACCTATAGTCGAATTTGTTCAGTTTTATTCATTAAATTTAACTTCATGTGAGTTAAATTTTGTCAAAAATTAGTATATAAAAAATAATTTTAAATAATTAGTATGTGAAAAAATAATTTAAATAAAGTTAGTACGCTGATAATTGCCCTCCAAAATAAGAACGGAGTAGTTTTAGACAAAGGAAAAGTCAAGATTCCCACTTAGAACAAGATAAGGTGGCTAATTGGCTATATCTATGCCACACCAATAATCTGTTTTTGGAAGTACTTCAATGGGTAGATATTTTAATAAACATGGCACATCGTCATTATATTATATAGGTATTTAATAGATTTATCTTTGACGCATTTAAAAGTGTAATAAATTATTAAGACTACTTGAAAACTTCTCCTTCTATCAATGACTCAAAAAATTATGCCGTTTTACTGGGTAAAAATTTTTGTTGCCCCGTTAACATCTAAAAATTCAATTTTTCTTCCTTTCATATACTTAATTAATTTTGGCCCTGCGAGATTTATCTATTCACTGTTTGTGTAAGCTCAAATGGATCAGGGGTAATCTGTAATCCCTCACAAAACTAGAATCCAGACGACAAATGCAACATTAGAAAGAATTTGCGGCTAAACATAATTTCCTGGATCTTGCAATCTGCGTAAAGGTTAATGCCCTTTAGCATAATTTGATCAAGATATCGAGAGAAACAAGCTGCGAAAAAGTATCATTTACTTCACACCAGACTAATAATACAAACTTCATTCGACCAGTGTCGGGGATTTTGGCTAACCATGGGGAAAATGATCAGTATTAGCCCCACAAAATGCTCAAAGTAAAACAACGCCCTTGACTAGACCCCTTATAGTCTTAGTCTCCCCAAAAGAAATTGGCTGCAAACTATATACCGCCAGAAACATCCAAAGTCTAATCTTCTGGAGGCTAGCTCAATCCACTATTAAATGCGTAGTCCTTACTCCTGCATCAAATTAAGGGTTTTTTGGTGAAAAATGGCAGACTTGAAATGATTTTATCATTTTACAGTTCAACTAGTTAACCAAAATCTAACCTTGTATCTCCTTGGTCGCACACGCTCTGGACTGTGGCGAGAGCTGTAGGACTGACGTCTGGGAGCTTCACTTCTGCTATCCTTCTCTTGTGTCTGATTCCTTAAATTTCGAAAGTACCCATCTTTCTCCCAACTAACCTCATAATCAGCTTTTAAACGTGATCCTTGCTGTTCATTACCGCACAAAAATATCCAAAGCTTGCAGTTTAGCTACGTATTCTAATTTCAGTTTCAAATATTGTCAGTAACATTCATTTTAATTTCTTATTATTGCCTGCACAATGAATTGGATTGGCTATTTTTGTAAATGATCCATTTTGATATAATATGACTTGATCCTTTTTTTTTGAACAATAATATGACTTAATCTAAAGTGGTGCAGAACAACCACTTGAACATACTGATAGAAGGTTTGAAATCAAAGTGTCTGATGATTTGGTTGTGTGATTCACAGAACATGAAAATAAAAAGAAGAAGTTGCACAGAAGTCTGGCTATTAGAAAAATACCTTTTGTAATGAGCGACCACATAAAACTCTCAATGCATCATAGAAGTCTCTGTACTTCTCGTACTGAACCACAATCTTGCAGTAAAGGCCTGAAACTAGGCCTTCACTATCTTCGTTAGCGTCCTTATATAGATCATCGTCATCAACAACATCAAGATTCCTATAAACACAATTGCAGTTAAGGAGCAAAGGAAGGATTTGCAATTAGGTAATTGATAATGCAAGCAGTTAGTGAGTTACATATTTTTAAATAAATCATGATAAAACTATTCAAGAGCCTTTAGCAGCTTAAGTTTTTTAGCTGAAATGATTTTCTAAATGGTCCAGAGCTTCTATGACCAAGTGATCAATAGTCTGATAATCTCCAACTCCCATTCTCTGACAAAAAAAAAAAAGAAAGTGCTAGTCCACACTTCAAGCCCCTCCCCCCAACCCCAAAAGAAGGCTTTCATGTGGAGGCATGTTAGAGAGATTATAATAGTTTAAGCTTTTGAATTGAAATGGTTCTCGACGCATATAAATATCTCAAACATGCAACTTAAAATCTACATGGTTCTTGAGAATCATTGTCTGTTATACTCTTATAGAACCAGTCTGGTAAAGAAACTCAAAATTTTGAAAGTTCATCATACATTTCAGTAGTTTGAAGTTTTTTCTGGGGATCTCCTAGTACAATTGACCACGAAATGGGGGGGATTCTAATCCTTGCTTAGTCCAAATCTTCTCAACAATTTGAGCCAACTAGCGTTGTCATTCCTTTTTTACTACTTGTATAAAGAAATAAAATAAAAAAGCCATCCTCAGAATAAGTGTAGAAGCCCAACTCACGTCAAAATATTGAGTCGTATCTTTACCATGCTAGATTTCTTAGCAACATGCTCCTCAGAACTCAACTCCTATAAATTTTTGTTTTTTCCTTAAATGATCACCCAGAAAGCAAAGTTCTAGCATAATAAAAGAGTATCATCTCCAAAAAATTTATATCAGCAAATATTTATATCAAGAACTCAGTTTGGTCAAAATCCAAATCCTCTGGAGCCGGTCCGACATGAAAGAGAAAAGCCATGGGAAATCGGAACCAACCTTATCTTGCCAAATGCCGAGAAGATGGTGTGAGTAACCAGCATGGAAGGCTTAGACGAAACTCTCGGCTCAGAAAACCACCGCGATGGCAAACCCCTAATAGTGATTGTATCGGGTTCTTGCCTCACTCTGGAATACCCTGCCAAAGTTCAATCATTTAAACAAGAATTCCATTTCTCATCCCCCTGAAGCAAATTGAAAACACAAACCTCGATTGCCAAACGCATAAAACTCCTCCCAAGTTTTCTTCATGCCCTCGAAATCATCCGATGCTGGAACAGCTACAGCAAGGCTGAACTTCACCCCTTCCAGGTTCAACTCGATCCCATCCATCTTCTCCACAAGATACTTCCTCCATTCCGATAATTTCTTGTCCAAAACCTTCACTTCCTCTTCGCCCGTATCCTTTTCGCTGCTATGACCAAGAAACCCTAGGTCCCAGATGTGAAGTGTTCCAGTGGCAACTGGATCCTCGCGCTTGCGCTTCTTGAGGTCCCTGCGACGTTTGATGTCGAGGTCTTCTTCAGGAAGAATAATGGGGGTAGAAAGTGAGGTGTTGAGAAAGTCAATGAGAGATCGCTTGATCTTCCACTCGTCGATGGGTTTGGTAAGAGTGAACGTTGAGGGGTATATAGTGAGATTGAGCTTTATACGCGGGACAAGAGAGAGACCATTGTCTATCTCTAATGTCGTTGTCGGACTGACCAATTTCAAGGGCTTGATGCTCATACCTGCAAACGAGGATTTGCTTTCGCCGTAATGTAATCCCCGATTGAATTTGATAGCATTAAGGCAGGGAGTGTTCAGTTGTGGCGGGGAAACGAAAACGTCGTCGCTTAGGGCCTGACGCGGAAACGACGTCGTAGGTGATGGGGATAAGTTAGTTAGTTACGTTGCAGTTGAGAGGTGCCGTTTAGGCATGAGGTGTGTAACAGAGTTAACGCGGAATGAGAAGGCGAATGAATTAATATAGAAAAAAAAGAGAAACACAAAACAAGGGATGTCTGTCAAAAACTGAAAATGGGAAGAAAAAAATAAAAAGAAAAGAAAAAGCGAGATAGATTGTGGGGCAGGCAAAGCGAGAAGAAGCAGAGAGGGGAAGAGGGGGGCTCACAGACGCAGAGAATCAGGGAAGACGACGGCAACATGGGGCTCTGCTTCGGTTGCTTCAGCGGAGGCAACAAGCGTATGACCAAGGAGGAGGAGAGATTGGCCTCTGAAGAAGCGCGCGTTAGAGCCGCTGAAGCCGCCCAGAAAAGGCATTTATACATTTATATATTCATATACAAATATCCCTTTCTCTGTTTTCCTTCAATTCTGAATTTGTTTCCTTTTTACGGTTCCATCACCATGCAATGTGGCTTCTGTCATGTGCACTTAATTCCTCTAAATGTGCATGAGTTTGTGTTTTATTCGAAACCCACATAGTACATTGGAATAGTTATGCATCCAATGCATATCTACCTTGCGGGACTTGTTTTTGTTTTTGCTCTATATCCAGATAGTCACATTATTCCTGGCGATTCCAAATGTTTTCAAGGTTTGTTTCTATGTTTAATATTAATTCGATTTCGTTTTATACTTGAGCTGGGGTTTACACATTGCATTACAATTCCAAGGGGATTGTTATTTTGTTTCTGAACCTCATTGCCACTTTTCTTGAATACCGTATACAAATATCTTGATATGGGTCTTTTTTGGATTCCATAATCAGGGGCTAACTTTCAAAGTCATAAAGATTGCCTGTTTTGTGCTACGTAGGGGTTATTGTGACCTGAAGTTTTAAATTGTGGACATATTATGACCACCTGCGAGTCTTGTCTTGTGCATATTAATGTTATGATTGGGGAGATCTATACAATGGAAAATGCATGAAAAGGTGCAGTAATTAAGAAATAAAGCATAGGAGCAGAAATGTGGAAGAAAAGTGAAGCATGGGTGTATATATATATATATATATACATATTAGTATTAGCTTTTAAGATGACTTTCTATCGGGGAGATATATAGGTAGATATAAGCTAACTTATATGTTTATTGTAACTGCAGGCAAGTAAACAGTGAGGATTCTCCAGCCGCACGAACTGCACAGCAACAAGGAACAGGAAAGCAATCCGAAGACTCCAACAAATAAAGGTTTGGTGATTTAAGATGCCACTTGTTTCTTGGCAAGTAATAATAGATACAGTTGTTAATTCTGCTAGAATCTCCCTACCATGTAATTCTAGAAGCATTCAATGATTTCATTCTTCCTAATTAAGAAATAATAGCACCTTTTTTTTTCCAAATTTACCATCTATATAACTGTAGACATATAATGTGCTGCTTCCTTAACCATTCAATTTCACTGATAATACGTCTCCATCCTTCATTTGTGGATGCAGTGGCATATGGGTTGAGGTTGGGCAAATGGTCTGTTGGAGACAACTGTTTATTGCATGTAAGATGAATGATCTAATACACATTAAATGGCCCATTATTTTGTTTCTGCATTTCATAGTTCAGTTTTGTGAAAGACAGTCAGATTTTACCATTGACATCATTCATCATAATTGACGTTGATATCTGTATGAGAATGTGTCCTTACAGTTGATAAGATCATTCTCCTTATGGGTTTCTATCTTTTCTGTGTCGCAGTATAAATGATAGGTCCAGTCATATTCCCGGCGCCGCCATATTCCCTTATTCCAAGGATGAGAAAACGGTCTTCATCGCTCTTGCCGCATCAGACAAATTTATTGTTTACCAGAAAAGGATTGTTTCTATTTGTTTGAAAAGAATTCGTGGTGGAAAAAAAAAATGGATCATGTCAGGATTTAGTATGATCTTTATCTTTCTTCTTCTTCTTCTTCTTCTTTCCTGTTACTTTGTCACCTTCATCGTAAATTCCTTTGATTGAAATTAACTATGAGAAAAACCCAATCTTGTAAAGAAAGGCTCCAATGAACTGAATGACCCTTCCCCTCTCGAGCAATTTCCCTTTATAGTGAAAAATGTGGAATGGTGAATAGATCATATATATATATATATATATTGTTAGAAGTTTTTTGGAAAATCAACCTCTTCAGAGATAGAGTTTTTTCACTATTAAATTATTTTAAAACTTGTATAATTTTTTTTATTATTATATATATAAACCTTAAATTAATCTAATAATAAAAAAAATTATACTTTTTAAAAAGTTGAGCTCTCTAAATTTTCTTTTTTTTTAATACTTTTTTAATCAATACATGCTTCCTTTTGAAGTTTGAACCCAAGTTAAGCTTCAACTTTCAAGGATTTTCTTGACACTTTGAATGTGCAATTTGAAATAGCGAAAAAACTTAGTATCTTACTTTTGAGGGTACAAAAAAATGCCAATATTACCGATCTAACAATCAGTATGATAGCCACTTGAATTACCAAATTCTTTACGTTGTTTGACTTTGGAGGCTGAACTTCTGTCGTCCCTTATTAAATGAACTTGTAAAATGTACAAGTGATCGGAACAGAGTGAAGTAATTCTATAGATAATTTACTACAAATTCAATAACCAAGCATTAGAAATCGTGGCTTTGAGTATTTATGGCTATATTCCATTTAGTTGGTGCTCGTGATATTTCTATCACCCTCTATAGTTTGAGATCACTTTCTCTCAACTGAACAAGATACAAGAGTCTTCTCCCAGGCTCAATTACTCAAGCTTCTGTACTGAAGCTGAGAGCCTAAGCTCATAAGCAGCTTAAAAGAAATCAGCCGCTTTCCGTTTGTGAAACCAATCCAAGGTCGAACCATGCAAAACGGTTTGAGGGTTGTAACCGCAAAGCATTCATTAAAAAGCTTCTTGTAATAGCAACAACTCTGCTGATGAAATGATGCTGGGAATGTAATCTAGTTCTATTGACAATGACATTGAGAAGGAAACAAAGGCTTCCTTGTACAGTGATTGAGCCTCAAACTGTGTTTCTGCAATGTCTCAGTCATGGTATTGCAGACATTTGAGGAGTATTTAGATTGACGTTTGATTAAATCTTGAATGCTATTCACTTGATATCAAGGCAAATTAATGGATTTTCCTCATTACTCTCGCACAAAATTTCAAGAAGAAACTCAAGTCCCTTCCTATGTTGAGCAAGAAAAATACGTCAAAATTATGTAACAATAGAAGTTGACAAGAGTCAAATGATATCATTATTAAACCCCTAGACTGCCCATCTAATATTGATTACGATGGTAACATCATAGACTTGAAGAATATTTGGAAAAATGTGAAGAACCTGAAGTCTCCAAAACACATTTGGAGATTTTTCTTGAAGATGTAGCAGGAAAAACAAATTCCTAGTGGCAAAAGTTTAAATTCAACCAATTGATGAGTTATGCCATGTTGAATTTGTTATTTAAGAAGAGGATGTGTTCTCAAAATTGCTTTTGTCATCCCTTCTTCTTTCCCTACCCATTGTCCAGCCTAGAGCTTCAAGTTAGACTTTTCTATTACTCTCACATTTTAAAACCTGAGGACTAGTATTCTCCAACTGGGGAAGAATGATGGAGAATGGGAAAAGCTAATTAAAGTGATATCTTAATAAATGTACCTAAAAATTATTAGCGTGGTTATTTCACCTAAGAATTATTAGTTAATTAATATTATTTTAAAATTTGTTATATGTATATATTTTCTTTCTATCTAGACTTTTACTATAACTAAAAATAAACAAAAAAAAATTTATGAAGAGCTCAACTTCTTGAGAGATTGAGCTCTCCCACTATTAAATCATCTCGAGATTTATATGTATAATAATTAAAAAATACTTTACACAAATATTAAAATGATCTAATATTAAAAACTTCAACTTAGGTTGAGATCTCCATAAATTGACCCAAACTAAAATTCATGATACACTAAGTTTCATTGATAGAAGGGGAATGAATCCAATATTCCAATGCTTAAGAAGTGAGTTGTGAGGTTGAGGGAACAAATGTAAGGAACTGGAATCAGGTGACGTTGTTTAATTTGGCTTCTTTAATAAAATTATGTGCCGTTTCTCATTTGATTGGGTTTGTAAAACCAGAAAGTTTGGTATGGGAATAAGAGGTATAAGGCTAAAATGCACTTTACCCCTCTAAACTTTGCTCTATATGTAAAAAACTCTTTTAAACTTTCAAATTCAATAAAAAAACTCTTCAACTTTCATTTTGTACCAAAAACTTCCTAAAGTTAGTTAACCGTCAGTTGACCGTTAACTAATACAACTCAAATGTCACATCAAACATTTTTTACACCTCAAATGCTGATAGTAACGATTTGGCAGCACTGATATGGCAAGTGAATTGTAAAAATATCTGACGCGGCATTTGAAGTGTCTATTATACTGATGACGTGACATTTAGTTAACGGTCAACTGATGATCAACTAACTGTAAAAAGTTTTTGGTACAAAACGAAAATTGAGGAGGGATTTTTTGTTGAGTTTAAAAATTTAGAGAAATTTTTTACATATAAAATAAAGTTTAGGGAGACAAAGTGCATTTTAGCCGAAATATAATAGAAGCAAAGGTGGTTGCAGTGTTCATAACTTGATTATGGGTTGGTAGTTCCTAAGATTCAACCAATTTTAGCGTGTGTAGGGGATTGAAAGGAAGAAGGCGCTGTGGGAGCACCATGTACAAATACAAGTGAAAGCAGTATCCAACGCTGTCCTGTGCTGCGACCAAGAAGCAACCTCTCAAATCTAGTCAACATAATTGAAAAACTCTTGTACATTGTACTTGATTTCTTATCCTGTGTGTTTAATGATGGAAATTGGAATTAGAGGGTGCGTAGCATACACTCATAAGGAAAGGCTGTGTGTCGCTGATAATTCATGAGAATCTAATGTGGTGTGCAGGCTGCAAAAAGCAGGAGTGACGGAGAGCGGTGGTTTTGTTGTTGTTACTTGATTTTCTGGAGGCCACGTCCCTCAGGTGTCTTACTCCCTTGCTCTTACACTGCCTTTACTCTTATTATATTCTCTTCATTTCTAATCAATGTAATTCCCTCTAACCTCATATCACCAAAACAGAATCTATTGGTCATAAATTTTTATGTCAACATTCTCAACCTTGGCTCTTCTTTTTAAATTCTTTCAGTAACATTTTTTGTTTAACAAGTTAACAAAACATAAATAATATTAAACGAACTTTGAGTAAATGTTATGTATTTAATTATTACCTGACATTTTCTGGTTTACAACACCTTCATGAACGTTACAATTTACAATTAATCCTTAGGCGAAGCATATTTAGTTATTACAAACAATGAACTTTTCAGGACAAAAAGAATTAACCATATTAGGCAAAAATGGCCGAATGAAACGAGTCAGAAGAAAATTTTACTCCATATACTTCCCTCGCTCATGCGAACATTGCAGCTTCATTCATTGCCTAATAACATTGACTCTAGTATAAATTTAACTAAAACTTAATACTCCTCAGTTTTGAGAAAAAAAGTTCTAGGGAATTCAATTAATATTATAATATGTACTACAAAAAATATCTCAATAGTTTTACTTTTTATAAAAACAAATTAGCTTTTTACGCTAAAAATTGAGAATATGACTTTACTGTCACAATAAAAAGTAAAACAACTAAATTAACAATTAACATCATGCGATAATTTTATTTATGACAAAAAAACTGTTAGAATAGTTTTATTTTAAAGTAAATTTTTTGAACGGTTACGGTTAAGACCTTGATTTATTCTTACAAACAAACCAGTTACGAATAGCATTGCATCACAAGGGCAATCTAATTAAATCATTCAATGGGTTTCTTGACCTAAAATAGAAAAAAGTATTCATTATGTTCTCTTTTTTCTTGCAATCTACATTAATCGTCATCAATCTGATCTTTTTCGATATTACTTCCCCAAAAAAGGGATCCCAATCCAGCAGGTCAGAGGGCCTCAACAATAGCGACACCAACATATCCCCAGTACATTATTGACGTTCCAAAGGCTCACGCCTCTTCATCCCCCAGATTGACTGCGTAGTGGCCGAAGTTCCTGCCCTGTTTTTTTATTTAAGTAATTTAAAAAAAAAAAAAGAGCAGCATTTGCCAACAAGTGCAGCATTTTTCGTCAGGCATTGCAACAGGGAAATAAGATTGAATATTCTTTATAAGGTTAGGATGTTAACCTCGGATAACAACCGCTGCTTGTTAAGTAATTGTGTCCTTGCCTTGTTCAGAACTGAATTTGGAGACTTAAACATTCTCTGCAAGAGAGAATGATGCAGATCAGAGGATGATGACAAGTAAAGTGAAGGAAACATATTACTTCAAATAGATAAGAGAAAAATCAACAACATAACGCAACCAACATAAAGCAACACATGATGGCTAAATACAAGGCAAATCAGCAACAACTTACCTTTTCACCAACAGACATCCGATGTTCGTTGTCAGCAACGTTCCTTCTCCTTGGTGTGAAGTCAAAAACAACATGGAGGAACTCATTTTCCTATTTTACAAAGGGAGTAGAGAAGAATTATAAGAAAACAATGACAATTTAGTCTGGAAATAAGCTTGCCAGAACAATAAGAAGCTTGCTAAAGAAAAATGTCTAATGAACGCCAACCTGCATGTGCCTTATGAAGCCTCCCCCTAGGAAGTGCTTGAAAAAGTTCAACTGCAAAATTCTAAATGTCAAAATACTAAAAAGAGGTCTGCAGGAAAAAAATGAATGAACCCAAGAAAAAACCTGTATCATTTGAGACCATGATGATGTCTGCAGTGAATCACCACCAATCTTCGTTGTAATTTCAGGAGAGTAACCATACTAATAGAATATCAAAATGAAAGGTCAGTACAGAACCCTATGTACACGTTAAGTAATATACATTTCCAAATAATAAATAGTAGAAAGAGAACTAAAGTACCTCAAAGAATTCTGTGATATCTCGAAACAAATCCCTCTGACTGTTAAGATCTTTTTTAGCAGAACCTTTTCCACCAGCCTCCACAGCAAGGTTTTTAACTTGATTAATAACCTTCCCTTTCAATCCTTGGAGATGCACATAACTTTCCCGTGGTTTGCTCTCTCCTCCAGTAATGTCACTTGCACTATTAGGATCAGCAGAAGATTTCTCTGTAGTTCCAATCTCAAAGATTAAAGCTAATGCTTCGCCAGCTACAATTCGCACAGACCGGTCTTCTTTGTCTAGAAGACTAGATAAATAAGATATTGAACTGCATCAATAATTTAAAAGAAAAAAGGAATAATTAGCCAGATTCATTTGTAATCTATAGTGCATGTAAACAACAACATTAAGCAAAAATAACTTGGTTATCCATAGCCATTTTTTAAATGCAAAAAATGCACATTACTAAAAGCTAGTGCAAAATGAATTGAAAAAGGGCGCACAACTAGAGTTTTCTTACTTTTGCCAGTTTTTGGAGTTTAGCTTCAGGTTCCCCATGCTGGAGAGGAGAAAAGACCAAGCAGACACCACGGCTGTTATTAATAAAGATGAAGGTTTGGCTGCAACTACCTAAACAAAATAATGAAAGTAAATTTTACCAAGAAAAATTGGCAACATCAATATGGAAATAAAAAGTCTTGTATTCATATTCAGCATCATAAAAACTGAATGCTAAATGAGTATCAGTAACTTATTATAATTGAAACAGATGCGTACATTGGAACCTAATTTAGGGTGAATCATTCGCCACATCATGTCCATTGATTTCTCTGTTTCCTCTTGATCAGTTCCCCCAACAAAAGTAATTATAGCCAAGCACTCCACCAACTGTAAACATAGATGGAATCAAGAAGAAAAGATTAAGCATCAAAGCCTCCCAGGCATTAGTATGGAGAAGTTCAACACATACACAAGACCCAGCAATATTTTCAAATCCTACTTACAGATGATATCTTTGCGGCATCTGACCCAGATGTCAGAGATTCATCAAGAGGACGGACAGATTCTTCAAATATTTCACGTGCATTATCATCACATCCAACAGTCAAGGCCAATAAACCTACAAAATAAACAAATTAAAAATTCCAGTAAAAGAAGAAAATGTGGAGCACAAATAAGTTAACAAAATAATTACCAACAGCACGAGATGCCAAGGCTACTTCCTTAGTAGATGCCTTTTTGGATCCTTTTTTAATGGCACCAAGACACTGATGCAATAAGGTAGCAAATCTGATAAAAAGAAAACTCAAGGTTATGATATCATATCCTCCATAAATACACGGATAAATATATAAATGGGTGGAAATTAACATTTTTGCATACAACTTCTCCAGTTAACATGATAAGTTATATTAAAGAAAATGGAGAGAGCAATATAACTTAATAGAGCATACACGGAGAAGACAACAACAAATTTATCATATTTGTGTTCTATCTCGTGTGTTTAATACACGAATTGGTTAAGTCAATTTCATCTTTTTTCTATTTAACGAAACTATTCAAAGTCTAACTCTTAATAAATCACAAGAACCCCCCCCCCCCCCAAAAAAAACAAAAAAGGCCGACCCAAAGGGGGTCATGACCTACAAGATATATGGTAGCATTTGATAAAGCACACTTAGTTATATCAGTGTATCTTACTAATGCAACTTTTAAGTAAATAACATAAGAGAATGTAATAACACAAGTTCAGAATAAGAGTGCCGAATAGCTTACTTCTTCTCCACAAACTGATGTTGCACATTGCTATTGAATGATTCAATGATCACTGACAACGCTTTCTCCCTCGTGGAACCCCTATATCCAAATAAAAATTATCATTTCAGCCGAAAACAAAAGAGAAGAAAGGGGGTGGGGGGGGGGGGGGGAGGGGGGAAGGGAGGATAGAATGCTGGCATGAGCCAAACAAAATATCAACTTTCAAAAACCGAACATTCGATACCGTCACAATTTCATGTTGTCGGGTCATTTAAAAGGTAACAATTTATATAAGTAGACATCATAATTGCCAACAGCTAAGTACCTCTTTTCATCTAAATCATCAAGCGCTTTGTCAAGCAAAGCATCTTGATCAACGTGCACTTCTTCAGAACCCGACACTGACATGAGATCAGAACGGACAGTTGACGACGAACTAACACTACTACTATCATCATCGCTATCCATCATTGCGGAATTTTTACGGTGAGAATTACCTGAGTGATAACCAAAACATCGTCATTCAGCTCAAACATTTGCATTTATTTCCTACAAACTTAGAAGACACACAAGAAACTCCAAAATCGTAGTACTCAGGTATTAACAAGGCAACATAGTACTTCATGCAATACACAACGCTGAAACTAAGCTAAGAACAATTTGAATTGGCGAAGGCTATAATTACCACATAGATTCATTTAAGGAACACATATTACATGTGGAATAGAGAATTCTAGACCCTTGACGACCTGATAAGAACAAACCCTAGAAACGGATACGAAAATTAGGGGACTTACGCTTTCTTCCCATCGTGACGGCTTCTTAACTTGCTACTGTGTGTCAGAAACTCTTACAAAATTGAATCCCTATCCGTGAACCAGAAAGCTGGAGAAGTATGCAGTCGACGAAATTGAATCGAATCGAAACGGGACAGAACAACAAGAACAGCGCTGGGGTTAACTTGGATGGTGAATAAGCCATTAAAATTCTAGGGTAGATTGAAAAAGTTCTCTCTGCGAGAGGAATTGGGATTATATATACCAGAACCCCGAAGGAAGAATGGCGAGGCTTTAATGAAGCCAAGACTCAGAAAAACATCCCAGACGTTAGAGATAGGATTTACGGGTTCTTTTCTCACACAAGGGAATTACTCATTTTGAATGGCATAGAATATTCGGTAGGCGTATTAGCGGGCGCACTCAGTAATTATGGTACGATTACGTGGCACACATTGAACCGTGGACCATGTGCGCTTTGGCACCGTTGGATCTTGTCGGCGTCCGAAACCGAGTTGCGGGATTATACATGTACACGTGGCCTGGGTCCACGATACCGTGCCGGTTAGTCGGACAACACGTGAGAGAAAGCTGCCTTGCCGTTTCGATGCAGAATGCTGCGTTTCAGGTTTCCACAAGTTTCTTCATAGTTTGAGTAGAGGGAGAGAAAATGAACGATGATGCAAATTGCAAGAAACTAGACAGCTTACACGTAGGACGTTACGGAAGCGAATACGTGGAAGAAGTTTGTGTTGATGGACGAACTTTGTCGAAATCACTCAACTTTTCATTCTACCCCAAAAAAAGGGAATAAAATATTTGGCTTTTCTGTTTTGGCGGATGAAGTTGGCAACGTTGACGAGTCTTGAGTTGAATTGTCACGCTACTTTATTGTTTAGGTACGTCGGGAAGTTGGCGTCGCCTTTCCAATTTTTGTTCATTAAATCGAGGGTGAAGTGATGAAATAAAATAAATGAATATATAGTTTTTTAAAAAAATAATAATGCAAATTTCTAATGTGCATTTAACAATAAAAATAAAAAGGAAAGAATAAATTAAAAAAAGAGTGGTATGTAAAGACTCATATACAAACTAAAAATGCTTTATAATAATATATTTATTTTTTTTGATCGAAATAATATTATATTTACATTTGACAATAATTAAACTATACTTCTTACATATTGCCAACATTCATGTAATAAGATATCATAAGTAAAAAAAAAATTATTATTATTATTATTTAAAATTAAAAAAAAAAGGCATGAGGGCGAACTTTGGCAGATATAGACTTTAAATCCATTAATCAAGATAGCCTAATCAATTTTATTGCAACAAGCCTAAAGCATATATTTTAACATTGTTTGGACTTTGTACAACAAAAACTTGAGATATGACTGTAATTTCATTGGATCAAATAAAAATAGACAATGAGCCGCGTGACTATGGTTATTTACATGGAGACCATTAAGGTATTTGGGGACTTTTCTTTTTGTTTTTTTTTGGGGGGGGGGGGGTGTTTCTGAAACTTAGTTGTATTTAGGTGCGAAGTTGTTCACCGAAGTTTGAAGCAAGTTGGGCTTGACCCAATATTCAACCAGATCGGCGTATAATGTTTTAATGAATCAGCCCTATGATCTTAGTGTTATTATTATGTTAATTAAGCCAACCACGTATAATTTACCGTATTGAATGCCAGGCAGGCTTACGTAATTAAGTCCAGAAGATATTGAATCGGGCCAGCCAATTCATAATAAATTATCAATGAAGCCCCAACCCTTGTCTATCAGAAGGCAGAAATAATTTATCCAACACAAAGTATGACAAATTCTTAACTAAACACGAGTAAATTATTGATTTAGTTTTTGAAATATTATATTTTTTTAACTTATCCTTAAAATTAGGATAAATATCTTAATTTAATCTTTAAAATATTTATTTATCTCATATAATTATTTTTATTATTTAATCACAAAATTTATTATCGTTAAAATTTTAAATTTTTTATAACTACAAGTAAATTTAACAAATAAACAAAAGAAATTGAGATAAACACAGTGTTTTATAGATTAATTTGAGGCACTTAATTATTTAATGACTAAAATTGTATTTTTATAAGGATCAAATCAATAATTTACTCTAAACATAATTTATTTTAGAATAAATGAAAGTAAAACACAGTATGTGTCACGTCCCAAAATTTGAGCACGTGACCGGCATGGAAAGTGAATTTCATTTCACCTCCGTAAGCCTATCTTTCTCTTAAAAATCATACAATTCTTTTTCATGCAACCAAAACGAGTTCTCTATACATACTACAATTACTCACATTACATCACTGAATGAACCTACCCAATTACAGAGATTTCTAGATTTATACAACTTAGAATAAAACTTAATTATTATACCTTTATCCTGAACAAATGAAAAGGTAATCATGGACTAAGGATCCATAATTCCTTGTTCCGATATTTACCTTCAACTGTCAACTCTGAAAAAAAAATATCAATAAGAGGGGTATGAGCAAACCACGTGCCCATTGAGTAGATAACACAACACTATGACAAAAAAAATCATGCATCATAATGATAACATGCAGCAATCATACGTAGATCGATCATCATATGATATAATGTTATTCATAATACTTCACAATAATATCCAAGTAAATCAAATGCATTTCAACATAATTCAAAATTCACAACAGCAATCGATAAAATCAATTTCACACACATTTTCCGTACCAACCGGGTCGTCCAGAATACCTCTGGATCGTTGCCCGCGGCCCCCGCCGCATCCACCCTTATCGCTCCATTTATATTCTCCACCCTTATAACTTCACATAGATTTCTCCATGGAGTGCACCACCGTGCCTTTCCTTTCCAGTCAAACACAATCACAATCACATATAAAAACATTCTCAATCATAATCTTGAGCCACATACACAACTCAGTCATTTACAATTCAAGCCACAACATAATCAATGTGGTTCCAGCAACATAGCATGTATATAACATAACCCATAAAATAGAACAATTATTCAACTCAGTTCACATGTCATTCACAATCCATCATATAACCTCCATTCATGGGAAAATAAGAAAATATAATTATATACATTACCAGACACGTTTCACAATTGTTTATGCCTCATCGTTCCACATCATCCTTTTCAAACTTGGATATACAACATTTTCCACTATGATGCAAAAAGTCAATAACAGATATTTAATCATAGCAAGTATTAACCCACTCACCTGGATTTCACGCTCTCGCCACTCCCACCTTGCACTTTGACCATTCCTACTGTAACCAGATAAAAACCATCAGTGTTACGAAATAGAGAAATTTCCTATTACTACTCTCGACCTTCATCCACTTCTCAAATCATAACTTCTAACTGGTAATGAATATCCAGATGAAACTTGTACCATTGGAAACTAGACTCAAAGAGCTTTTCAACTATATTTTAAAAAAAAAAACTGATGCTACAGTAACGGTTAACGGTCAACGGTCAACGTAGCTACAGTAACATTGATCGAGTCAATGCTACAGTAATGTTGACCGAGTCAACGCTACAGTAACGAGAAAATCTGAAAAAATTTTCTCGGTGAACAGTAATTTCTGAGGAAAATTTTCGATGTTGTTCGTGTTATTCATTCAAAAATCCTAAAATCATATCTAAAACAACATTTCTTTTGATTTCTTTCATGAGTTTTCATCCTTAATGTCTAAGGAGTGTTTTAACACCAAAACCCCCAATTTCTATGAACAATCCAAGCTCAAATCTCAAAATTTCATCAAGAACACTAACTTTTTTCAAATATCCAAATTCTACGAATTTCTCCTAGTTTTCTCCAAATTTCTTGTTCTAATAACATCATAAACTACCTAGGAATGTTTTAGATTAACATCCACACTTAAATTCATCCATTAAAATATTCTACAAAAATTTTGAAAAAATGATAACCAAGGATTTGATCTTGTAATAAGAGGAAGAAGAAGAAGAACATCAACTTACCAATCCTCATAACTTCCAAGGCTTCCTTCCTTAAGCATTTGGCATGGATAGAGGTGAAGAAGAGAAATTGGGATCCTCAGCCGAGAGCTACGGGAGGAAGATAGAAAAATGAATAAGAGAGAATGAGAAGAATAGGAGAGGAGTGTATACGCGTGGGCCCCACCGATTTCTTTTTCGATAAAATCGCTCATAGCCACCTTAGCTTATAAGATTTGTTCACTTTAATCCCTCTCGATGTCTCAAATACCACTTTAACCTCGAATCTATCATTCTTTCGGTACCAGACTCATAATTCATTCCCATAAGCTCTATTCTTCTTCTCGGGTTCCTACTTGGTCATTTCTCAAAAGTCCTCTATACTTTCTTTTCTTTTCACTTTAGTCCTTGAGAATTTGTACAAATTTCTTAAATTAAAAATAAAAATTTCTATTCCCACATTTTCTTCATAATTCAAAAAGAAAATTTTTCACGTAATTAAATTTTTCATTAAATTTCAAATCAGACTTTAAATATTCATATAAATTCTTGGAATATTACAGTATGCATGCCTAACAAGTGCCCATTAAATTTATTAGTGGAAGGCATTAATGTGAGCTTATTGTGATGTTAATTATGAATTACTTTGTTAAAGTATTTACTTTGAGAAGAAGATCAAAACTAAAGTCAACGCTATATATTATTATTATTATATATTATTTTATATTTATATATAGATATAAAAATATTTAATTCTATATATTTAATTATATATATAATATACGTACAACATAAAAGTCACATCCAATTATCCAAACACTAAGAGACCGTTTAGTTCGTAATATAAAATAATAATGGAAAGGAAAAAAAGAATATAAATGAAAAGAAAATAAAAAAAAAAATTATTTACTATGGATAGAAAAAAAAAAGAGAAAATAAGATTATTGATTATGTATTTTTAAATAAAAATAAAATAATTTTGAGAGCTAATTTTACTAAATTACCTCTCAGTTCTTCATTACTTTATGAACCAAAAACTTTATCATTTTCAAATTAAACACTCTTGTTTTCAGATTAAAATCTTCTCTCAGATTTCGAACGGTACCTTGATCTCGTTCTCGCCGTCGTACTCACCTTCCGTTCCTCTCTTTGTTCTAGCCGTCACACTCGCCTCTCTGGCCGTCGCATTCACCTTCAGCTACTCCCTCTTGGAGCTCTTTTCCGATCTAGACGACCAAACCTTTGACCAAATCACCTTCAACTTCATCTTTTGCATCCGCATCCGAACAGTGAGAAATTCACATAAAACTACATGCTGTACTAGGAATTACTTTGTTAAAGGGATAGAAATTCTTTATATCAATGTAGTTTTTGGTATGTTCTTGGTTGTTTTCTCCTTTCCTTTTCAATTCTTCAGGATTTGAGTGGCAGAAGATAGTTGAGGATTGGAAAAATTGGGGCAGCCTCGTTGTCATTTCCAAGTTTTTCCATCGTAAGACCGATGCTGTCCATAGTTGGTGAAGAGGAAAATGTCGTATGCGTAAAGGAGGAAAACAATAACGATAGAATGATTCCATTCCTCTAAAGCTGATGAACCAAATTATAGAATTTTTAATGTACTTGGAATTTCCATATTCATTCCTCCCAAGACACTGAACCAAACGAGTCCTAATTCCTAATTGGGGAAGTCGGAACCCATAATGAAATGGGAGTTTGGTGGATACACGTGTGCCTAGAAAAAAAAGAGTATATTATTAATTTAAATCCTAAGATATTAATTTACTCTTTACAAATTGTACAAATATTATCATTGAGCGACCAAACTAAAATATTTAATTTTTTATTAATTAAATTAAAATAACTATAGATCTTTAAGGCGTAAATCAATAATTAATTACTCAAAAGAAAACTATCTTCCACTCTTCATACAGGTTGAGGAAGACAAAAGAAGAATGACTGGATTCTGGAGACTGATAACACCCCCAAAAGAAAAGCCATTATAATGTTTTGAAGTGGAATTTAATGATTATGTCGAAAATCTCTTCAAATAATTCTCTTGTGTAATAATACAACAGAAGGACTTTCTTATTTGTTGCTTTTAATAGCCCGAGCTCTAAAATGGATTGGCGCTCTTTGATTCATAAATTCGATGATGTAATTACAGGGCAAAAAATGATCACTTCTTAATTCTTATTGAGCATTGTGTCAGTGTGTAAAGGTATCATGATTTCTTCAATAGAATGCTTTTGCTAGATATATGAGAATATTCCATTACATCCAATAATTCCTCAGCATCATCACTTGTTTTTCTGCATTCGCATTCAATTACTATACAGTAGATATAGTGGTTAAGGTGTCAATTTAAATCTTAAGATATTATAATTTTATGATTTCATACAACTCGAATAATTTTAAATTTATATAAGATTTAAATTTGTTAACATTTTAGTAATGTCTCGATTTAAATTTTAGCCGATTTTACAATTTTGTTAACCTTATAATATTTTGAATTTTTGTTAGTTTTTATATGTTAATATATTTTCCATCTATTAGGTCAATTGAAATAAAAATAATTAAACTAACTTAAATATCTACTAATATTACACAATTACAATTTTATCACTTATAATTTGTTTAATTTTTAACTTAGTTTAATAAATATTAGAGATATTATAGTAGATTTTTAAAAAAGATTTGTCTATTATTAAGTTAAAAAAATATAAGTTTTTAAAGATAATAGGAAGTGCATGTTACTATCTATTGTCTTCATTAATTGAATATTTTCAAATCTTTTATAACAATGTTTCTTTTTATTATTACGGAGTATATTTTTTATTATCATATTTTAAGTCTTATTTTCAAATTATAGATTAATTAATTATTTTTAATATAATATTATGCTTATTTGGTATATATATGCATAGGTAATTTGTTTAATTTTATCTCTCATTAAAGGAAAAATCTTTTGATTATTAATTTGATCTATTTTATTTATTGATTAACCTTGAGCAAAATCTCGATTAATTGAGTTTAGATTTACTCTTGTATATAGGCTAACAACAGTCGCAGTTTGACAATTGTATAGTCATCAATATTTGCCAGTTGTTGGATTTCGATTTCACGATTGTGGTCCACACGGAAGCTCCTATGATTGGAGCAAATTTGCGCCCATAAATAAGATGTATGTATCGTCATTTGTCTCGCGTTTTGATAAAAAGTTGGATATCAACAAAGTTATCGTTTTACTAAAAAAAAAAAATCCGTTTTCCACTTATGGCTTAACAAATATCATCTCATGTAATAGATTTGTATTAAAATTCTTACAATCAAGTGATGACTAAATTATTAATTCTTTAAATAAAATTTCTTAATTTAATCCTTCAGACATTTTACATTAATCCAAAATAATCCATTTAAAAGTTATTTGTAACTTTCTTATGTACTAAAATCTAACCCTAATACAAAATAACATAGACTTTAGTAAAATAATTATATGTTTTTTAATACATTTCTATCTAGAAAGTATTATGATTTAAAAATTATTAAATTATCAATTTGATCTTCAAGACAATTGTCTCAATTTAAATATATATATCTCAATTTAATTCTTAAACAATAATATTTATCTTAATTTATTACTTTTTATTACCAAAACATAAAGTTCGCAACCCCAAATCTTAAATCTATCACTACTAAACGTTTACTTTGACATGCGAAAGGAAAAATTGTAATAGACACAAGATTTTTAAATAAAAATTGAGACATTTTATTTTTTTGAAATAATTAAGTGTAATTTTTGAAATATCAAATAAATAATTTAATCTAAAAAAATCATTTCGTGAATGTCCAGCAATCTTTAATCTACGCCACATGAAGATGAACTTGGAATCATATCCTCAGTAATATAAGTTATAGTTTATTAGAGTTTTTTTTTGTTAGTATAAATGTTTTTATGTAAAAAAATAATATTTGGATAAGTTTAAATAAGTAATTTATCAATTCTCCAAAAAAACTTTCTGATTGTTATTTGTACAAGATAATTATATCTCCAATTATAATTTAAAATTTTATGAAAATCAAACTCTTCACTTCCTTCATTCTTCAATTATAATTTAAAAATATTTTTTCAAATATATATTTGAATATTGAATAACTTATTTAAAAGAAATTTATAGTATAAAAAATTTTCACATAAATCATTATTCTATAAACGTTTGAATAAGTAGGTTTTTTCATATAACCATCTGATATCACCCTATCTCTACAGAAGAAGTGCCTTTGGGTTTTCTCCCAGTGGTGGCAATGAGAAGGAGGCTAGCCACCATCCCTCTTCATCCTCATTTGTCTCTTATAAGTAGATTTCTCTCGGTTTGTGGTTTCTTTTCGTCCTCTTTGAATAATTTCTCTCTTAGATGGTGGTTTTCTTTTTCCCTTTGTGTATTTTTTCTTTCGGGTATGTTGTTTAGCTTTCAATTCTTCAAGAATGCTTCGAGGCTAAGAGTATTTTGAAAAAATCAGAATTCATTAGTAGTCAAAACATACAAGCACTTGTCAATATGATCCGAGAAATGATAGATAAAACAATTTCAAAAATTATAGCCATATACCTTGGTTTGCTTCCTTTAGTTGGTAAGTTAGTGTATACTTTTTTTTCTAGATCCCTTAATAGACTTCAAAAGTTCTTTGAGAGTTTTTTCTTTTATTTTTTTCTATCTCAGTTTTTTTTTCGGGACTTCTTTTGTATCTGGTCAATACAGACTATCAATTTTTTTTAATATAATTTATTCCAAGCCTTTTGGCCATTATTAAAAAAAAATTTAAATAAAATATTTACCATCTCAGTCATAAGTTGAAGGGTGGGGATCCAACATTTTCTTTTCTCCACATGCCACGCTTCTTGTGCCCTTAACAGCCATTGTTTGGTCAACAATAAACAGAAGATAAGTCGATAAGATATACAAAGAATTCGAATCCAGTGTATTAAAATCACCAACTTTGGCAAAGCATATTTCTTATAATGCACACTTAATATATATATGATTTTGAAAATGACCAACTTTGGCATGGGGCTATATAATAAAACAACACGCCTGAAAAGGAGATGCTAATTCATATTATTAATTAAATTTTTATCCAGAGGACAAAGATGAATTGAGAATCTGTTCACAAATATAAAACATGGTAACATTACTCTATTTTTTATGTAAAAGTATTGCACTCAACTCATTAGACAAATTAAAGAAGCACACAACTCATCATATTTTCTGCTTTATACACACACTCTTAAAAGTGAGGAATTTTTTTGGAGTAAGATAATTTAAAATAAAGTCAAGTATTCGTATATAATAGAGTGATCAAAATTTTTTTATATGAAGTCAATTTGAAAATCCTCTAAATAAATAAAAGGCCACATGTTCTCATACAAAATTTCCAGTCAAATAGAAAAACAAAAGAATAAATACAGAAATTTGTTCTTGTCTAAGAATCTCTGCTCGAGAGTTCAAATTTCGGGCATCAACTCTTTTTCGAGTCAATTATTTTAATTTTCATTCAGATGGTTTTTGGTATAAAATTTTTTTCAAATTTTAATTGATAAAAATGAAGTACTTATAAACTATTTGAGAATGGCATATCTAAAAAATTTCAAGTTTATGTAATATAAATACAGACCAACAACTAACATTAATTTGTTTAAGTAAGTCATAATTATTTTCCTTAAACAAAATTGTGAGATCAAGTTTTGTAAATAAAAAAAATTAGTATTAAAATTTTTTTCACATTTATGATTTATTTATCTTAAATTAAACAGTCAAAACTTAATCAACTCAGATAGTGATGATTAAAAGAGTACAAACCAACAATAAGTCAAGAGTAATATTTTCATGTAACTGTTTCTTTGAGTATTTTTTTTTTACTAACTAAATTAACCTCTTTTGGTCAAATGATTTTTATTGTAAAAATTCATAACAGACGTTGATTTAAAACCATTGACAAGTATATCAAATTTAAAAAATAATATAAAATATGAGTAGAGTTTAGTCTCACTAAGATTATGGGTGTAAAATACTTATTTCACTCCTTCCATACTATTTATAGGATGAAAATAAGTAAAATTAAATTACTCGCAATTAATTAAAGTATGGTTATGAGACGAAAATAAATACAAATAGATTGAAGCAAATATTAGGAAACTGACAATTATAAAAAAAAAAGCTAGGGATCCTATTTTTCTATTTTTTTAATCTAAGTTTTCAATTTTTTAACTGATGGTTCAACTATCAATTTTAGCTAAGACCCAGTTTCTTGGCTAATTAGCTCTTTTAACCTAATTGAATTCTCTAATTTCTTAGACAAATTAAATTAGGAAAATACATGAAGATCAATTGAGTTTCATCAAAACCACACAATAAATTATCCATTTCAAGGTCAAATTTACTTGTGGTAATTATTTCAATAGGTACGTATTCACATATAAATTTTTCAGATTCTTATATGAACTTTAATTCAATTCTCAAGTTGTCAATTTCAAAAAATATTAAAATTGAAATTATATCTCAAAAAGAAAAAGAGACTTAGATTATTATGGAAATCTAATCCATAGGAATCAAGGGAAGTTACTTCTTCCCCCTAAGAAGGAGCCTAGCTACATACTCATGGAAGAGAAAGCAACCAAAATCACAAAAAGCATGGAATTTGACATATAAGTTGGAAGAAAAGATGAGATGAAGAAAATCCAAGAAGAAGCTGTGCTCCAGCCTTCTCCAACGTTTTCCAGTCTCTTGTGTGGCGTCTTCTTTGATTCTCCAAACCTAATTTTATTGGTTTATATATTGCTTGAGGAGAAAATTACCAAAACACCCCTTTTTAAAATCTGACGCATGGACGCTATAGCATCCGAACTAGATGGCTTGGCATTCAATTGCCGCCTTTTTATATCAGATTGTCTACGTTGTTGCCATATTCTTCTTTTCTTTTAAGTCCCTAAAAACAACATTATACAACCAAAATAAATTATAAATCTTAATATGAGTTAAATCTTAAGAGAAACTAACCAAAATAAATCTTAATATAAGTTAAATTATAAATCCTAAACTGATATAAATAACCACAATAATATGAGTTAAATTTTAAGACAAATCATTAAAAAGACTAACACTGTATGAAATTAAAACTTAACAAATAAAAGGACTAAATTAATTCACAAATGACTTGAAATCATGGTATTTCCCAATTTCTTATTCATAAGTTAAATAATTCTACAAAAGAAAGTTATATACAGACTAATATCAGGTATGTTATATAAGGACAACTTTAGCTTAAATTTTACTTTAGTCAAAAATAATATTTGACTCAATTAAAACTCAACTATATGTGGACTAGTGACACCTCTCTCTTATTTCTACCTATCTATTCGAAAGAAGAATATTGCGTGAGCGTTGAGAGTGGGGGATTCCAAAGGCTATTTTCATTGAATCAGATTCCACTCTCTTCTCCCTGTTTCCATAGTTATCTGCGAAACTTCCACGTCTGCCTACACAATTTTAGCATTTTATGTTGTCTTCAATATCTTATTAAGTTTTCAAAGTTCAATGCATTTGGATTCTTGAAAGTCCTCTACTCTTATTATTTTCTTTTGCTTTAATTAATTTATTATCATTATACAAATTAATTATTAGACATATCTAAAATTTTGTCCTTGTTTGGTTTGGTCTTATTTTAGTTTGTAATGAGTGAGTTTAAACATTTCTTTTAATAAATTGTATACTTTTGACTTCTTTACAAAGTCTAATTTCAGTGCAAAACAAAAAACAAAAATACTTTATAGAAAGTATAGATAATGTATTGGTGGCAAAAGCAACCCAATCTTTTAGCACATCCCAATCAGAGTCCTAGAATGGAATTTCGCTTCATCTCTTTCACTTTCAAGAATAACACCTCTTTCCTTTAAAATACATATATAATCCTTTTTTCTTTTTTCATCTCTAGTATTTGTTGTATGGGTTTTGTTTGTAAAAGGCTAATGAATCAAGGACACCACAAATGAAGAGAAATGGTAATGGGCAGAAAGTCAAAAAAAAAATAGTTTCTAGAATGGAATTTGGGTGCGATTTATTTTAAAATCCCTTTCCTTTTTAGAAGGGTTGGGTACAGATAATTAGATACGATTACAAAACAGGCCATCACTATCATGATTTCACCCCCTTCCCCTAACTCTCTTTTAACTATTTGCTTTGCAGATTAGTTTATGCTTTCCACTATCCATATGGAATTCATTCATCTTCTTCTATGGAAAGTGAAAGAAACCACACTAAAGTTTTCTTTCCTCCGTTCCTTGGGATCTCAAGCAGTTCCAAGCACTATGCCAGCTCCAATCCTCATCCATTGCAAAATAAATGTTATACACAAAAAGTAGTCTTCCATGGTATAAAATAAAATAGAAAAAGAAAAAGAGAAACCTATAACAATAATTAACAGATATAAATGGTAGCCGGATAGAGGTACAGTTGGGAAGTAGAAGTTGAACATAAAATTGAGGAAGTTATAGCCAGAGCTCACACGTTACACACCTGACCTAATTAATAGGTATAGAATATAGATAATAGATAGTCCCATCTTATTTTCTCACAGCTCTCTCATTAATTAATAGGTATCGATAATTGATAACGCAGAGAAGAGATTCAAGAGAAGCGAAGCAGGCGAGGAGTGCGTCCCCACAAACATATGGGCAATTTCATTCTAGACGCACTCAATGTTCGCGTGGAAGGCTCCGGCGACAACGTCCTCGTGCTGGCTCACGGCTTCGGCACCGACCAATCGGCGTGGCAGCGGGTTCTCCCTTACTTCACTCGCCGCTACACCGTCATTCTCTACGACCTCGTCTGCGCCGGCAGCGTCAATCCCGATTGCTTCGATTATCGCCGCTATACCACCCTCGACGCCTACGTCGACGACCTACTTAACATTCTCGACGCTCTTCGAGTCCAGCGCTGTGCGTATGTCGGTCACTCCATATCCGCCATGATCGGAATGTTGGCTTCCATTCGCCGCCCTGACCTGTTCACCAAGCTCGTCCTCATCGGCGCCTCTCCCAGGTTAATCAATTCAGTTCAATTCAATTCAGAATCAGCTTCTCACTTACTCAAATGATTAGCTATTAATCTAATTCCTTATCCATTTGATTGGCCTTTCTCGAATTCACTTTAAGCTTTACATTCTTTTCCTTTTTGTTTCTTAAGATTCTTGAACGACAAGGATTACCACGGAGGATTCGAGCAAGGTGAAATTGAAGAGGTGTTCTCTGCTATGGAGGCCAACTATGAAGCGTGGGTCAACGGATTCGCTCCGCTGTCGGTGGGAGCCGATGTGCCGGAGGCGGTTAGAGAATTCACCAGGACTCTGTTCAACATGAGGCCGGACATATCGCTGTTTGTGTGTCGCACCGTGTTCAACAGCGATCTGAGAGGAATTCTCGGATTGGTGAAGGTGCCGTGTTGTATTATGCAGACTGCCAGAGACGTTTCGGTGCCGCCATCTGTGGCGACGTACATGAAGGAACAACTAGGTGAACGGAGCACCGTGCAGTGGCTGGACACGGAGGGACACCTTCCTCATTTGAGCGCTCCTTCCTACTTCGCTCAACAGCTCGAAATAGCCCTTTCGCAGTAGCGCGTGGGGTGGGGGCGCGTAAGCTTTTCAGCCTTTCTATAGCGTAGTTGGCTGGTGAAGGAGCTAGAGCCTAGAGGTCCAAGAAGAAGGGTACCGCAGACTCAGAGGCTGGACAGTGGACACCTGGCGAATAATATGTGGGCAGTGGTACGTAGACTCGGGATTTTATTGCTTGCAAAAGGATAAGGATCCACACGTGATTATCATGTGATTTATAGTATTTGGAATTTAGTAATTTGCGTACTTTCTATTCTCCTCTCTCCCCTTAAAACTGCCTTAATTATTGACAACTGAAAAGATAAGAAATCCTTTCAAAATAAAAAAAAAAAGATAAGATAAGAAATGATTTTATTTTAATAATTGACGTGACTTTCGTACGTCTGGGAAAAAATCTTAGAATTTAATAATATTATAAAGTTTTACACTATTTTAATTTAGAATTATATAAAATAGTTATTATATTTTTTTCTAAATAATTTAACGATGTCAGAAATCAGATCAATTCCCACCCGTTCTATCAAAATTATCTTTCTCTTACCCTGAAATGGACTGAGTTCGCTTTTTAGTTTTTCGCTCTTTTATGTATTTTTTTATTATTTAAAGTGTCTTTTTGTATTTATGTGAATATATTAATTTTGGTCGTAGTCTTCGTTTTTCTTAATTTTATTTCTTCACATGCCTTTATTTAGATGATGATGTACATTATAAATTTTAACGTCTTCGATGGCAACATAAGAAACTTTTTTTTTTTTCTGTATTGTCATGTTGAATAGACATTGTCATATTTATCTGATCAACAATTAATTTTTTGAATATTTTAACAAGAAATTTGCATTGTTCAATTATAAGTTGGATCAACCTCGTATCAACATCAGCTTGTAGTGAAATATTTACTTCCTATGTATATTATTATGCTTGTTAAAAGTAGTGACTTTCAATTACACTCTTTTTTTTCCTCTTCTCATGATTATTTTGTCATATTGTTGGTTATTTAATATAATTAGTAGTAAGTATTTAATATCTTATGAATAAAGTTGGTTATAAATAAATTATTTGTCAGTTTGTAAACTAGTGATTCCTCCTGCTTCCGTTTCTCATATGATTTTTTTTCCTGATTTAAAAAACCTTATAGAGATTATTTATGAATTATTTATCATTGTTGAGTAATACTACAAAATGCGAAATTGGAAGTGGTTGATGTAAATGTAAAATTGATTGAATTTATGGCATAATTACTGGAAAAAAATTAAAATAAAAAATAGGTATAGCAAAAACATTTCTTATCTCATCAACTCCACATTACACCAGCACAAATTTGTTCTTTTATTGCCATCTAAGTTAACAATACATGTTAAAATTTTTAATATGTATTGTCATTTTGAATGATAACATCAGAGGGAAAAATATTTTTTTAAAAATGTGCGCTGCTAAAATTATATATTTGCATAAATATATTGAAAAAGAATATGTCAGATAAATTAAAAAAGATATACATAAAAAAAAAATAACTCCTATTATTTATCGACCAACATGGCCGAGGTGGTAATGTTTCAGCTTTTGTCACGTTTATTAAAGACTAGATGTATTGAATTAGAAAATATTAATTTTTTTAAAGAACAATTATATAATATTGAATTATAAAAAAATTATAGTTATTTTTTGAAAAATATACATTTATCATATTTTAATTAAAAAATATACTCTTATCATTGTTTTAATAAAACATTTGATAAAAAAAATGTAAAAAACTGCGTACAAGTTTTTTTTTTTGGGTTTAATTTGAATTGCATTATTAATGTATAATTGTAATTTCAGTATGATCCAAAATGTATGACCCACCCCACCTGTTAATGGGCCCTGGCCCTGTTAGATTCTTGGTCCTTAATACGGCTCAATTTTACGCTACCTTCCACCTTCGGGTTTAGCTGTGAAAAGGAAAGGTTATGCATTATTAAGACATTTTTATGATGATGATATTTGATGACAAGAGACCACTAATTATATTGAAATTAAAATTAGTTTGCAATGAGTACAATAATTTAACTAAACATATCTCATAAATCATTTTCTGACTTATCGATTTCAGATTGTGTGGACCGGAATCGATCAACAGGATTTAATTTCTAGGTCTTGTAAAGTAGAGAGAGATACAAATTTGAGGACTCTGTCATGAATTGCTATGCCAAAGTTATCATTCTACTAAAATAAAGAGCTGTATCCATATAAACATATTGAATTAAGAGGTACCTGAGTTAGACACTTGAAAGAAAAGAGTTACTTTGATTTTTTTTTTTTAAAAAAATTCATGAAAACTTCTCAATAACAATCTAATATCTTTAATTCATCCGTTGCATCAAGCCAACCGAATAAAACTATCCTAAAATATTTATCTATATTCGTGTGAGACTGGTCTTGGGACTACTGAAAAGACAAAAAATTAAGTTTAACTTTTACATTTTTGCTATCAAATTTTTTAATTAAAACACAATAAGTGCATAGTTTTTAAAAATAATTTTATATTTTTTTTCTACAATTCAATATTACATGATTGGTATTTTTGAAAATTTTCATACATATATTCTAATTATTTCAATGAAAAACTTGGTAACAAAATTAAAAAAAACTATATATAAATTTAATCCTTTCAAAAGAGTGAGATATAAAAAAGGAAATATATGGAAGGCATATTAGAAAGAAAATAACTTAGCTACAGTAATTATATATTTGTTATTAAATTTTCTAATTAAAATATATTAAGTGTATAGTTTTTCAATCAGAATATGACAAATATATGGTCTTTAAAATAAATTATGCATATTTTATAATTTATCATTATATGATTGATTTTTATGAAAAAAATTACATATATTTTATTTTTATTAAAAATTTGATAACAAAAATATAGACAATTGCGTACAAGATATGTGATATACCTATTAGAAAAGCATGTAGACAAACGGAAGAAATCCCATGAGAGCGTCTACATCAAAATTTGAAAATATGTGCAGCAATTTAATTCAATTTTGTGAGTGATGTGAAATTCCAATTCTTCCCCTACATCTCTGTATTAATGACAAACGTCGTCTAAAAAGCTAGCGGACAAACCAAATATTTACTTTGCACTTTGCCAACATCACTATCAGTAAGTGCCACCTTTCCTTAATATTTTTTATAAAAGTGCATATGGGAAAGAAAAGCAAGCCATTGTTGTGCAGTGCTTTCAAACCTTGCTTTTCTGATTCATACCCTCTTTCTTACACTTGAAGTCTCTAAATTGTACAATGTATGAGACTCGTATTCTCTACTTGGTACACGTTGTATCAATGTAAATCTCACCTTCTTGTGTGGGATTCATGCTAATCGAATGATATGAGTGTACTAAGAATTCTACTTAGCTTGCTTGACGTCCTACGCGAAACAAAAGGTCTACTTACTAGTAATACAACCTT
The DNA here is from genome assembly GCA_037074585.1 of Biancaea sappan. NCBI lineage: Eukaryota > Viridiplantae > Streptophyta > Magnoliopsida > Fabales > Fabaceae > Biancaea > Biancaea sappan. Next base: position 28,058,270 of record CM073498.1, read on the forward strand.
CATATTATTCCATTCGAAAGATATAAAACATCTAAATACCAAAGGCCCAGGTCGTATCATACAATCTCTTACATTCTTATATATGTATTTACTAATAATAAATAGAGGATTGAGCTACACAAACAAGAATCAAATATCCATGGATAAGCCACGTGATTTTAATGGAACCCATTAGTGAGATCCTGACCCGCCCCTTCAATGATCATGAATTAATTAGTAAGTAACGAATTGACTAAAAGTTAAATTAAAGCATTTTTTTTTATGCAGGCATTGGATGCTTCTCCAATTTGGGATAAATGCGATCCTAATAAACTTATAAACATAATCTTCCAATAAAAGCTGTGATTCCTCGTCTTTGGGCCACCCTCTAGTTCAAAGCCCATGTGATATTTGGGCCTATGTCCCTCATCTTCTTAAGCACATCAAAATTCATAATTAATGGGACCAATGAAACACACGGTAAGTTGGTTGTGAATGTCCAATAACAATAATCAATCATATTGTAAGGGCAGGTGACATTTTTATACCTTCCACGTGGTAAATATGACTTAAATGTGGAACGCAGTTAATTACCCAACTTGGTAAATGCATTAGGCAACTGGCATGCTCAATTTTTCAACATGTGATTTGTGTGTTCATTCGATGCTCACTGGTCAATGCCTACTTCATCTACTTGCTTATTCAAATCTCAAATTACAATCAGACTCATTACCTACCTATTTTTCTTAAGTTTTTAAATTTTAAATTAAGCATGTCATTTTTCAACACTGTCCTTCTGATAATATTATCATTACAGCATGTCATAAGAAAATTATAATGATATGAATTTATATTTCATTTATTTGAAAAGAAAGGGATGGCACACTTAAAATTGCTCAAACTGTAAATTTAATATTGACTATACTTTTAAGTGTATGTTTGGAAACGCGTTGGTTGACTTCCAAATCACATTAGCAAGCTTTCAACGTCGTTAGTATGAAAATGGTTAATGGTTGGTACCACATTTGCACTATCACCGCCACCCACGTTTATGCACCACATTTAGCCAACGATCTAAAGAGTTGCTTCAGGAATTAATATGTCACGACCCGTTTTCTGGGCACATGACCGGCACAATGATGAATATCCCATCACTGTAAGCCTTTCGATAAATTCTACTCATGAGTTAAATTATTAGTCATTATCTCTATATTATCAAAATAACCATTCCTGAAGAAAATATATCAAATTTTCTTATTTGAAATTTATAGATATTATTTGCATATAATAATAGATCCTCAACATAAAATACATTATTGTACTGAAATACAAGCCAAATACTAAACCCCTGACCTAGATGTCCTATACGATTACAGAGCAACATAATCTACAACAATAGAGGGGCCTACCCGACAGTGGGAGGGTCCAAAGTGATATACTCTTCTAGCGGATATTCTTCATCAGCAACCTGATCTGAACAAAAAGGTTGTACAGAGAGTGTGAGCTTTTAAGCTCCGTGAGCTAATCGGCCTCGCGTTAATAAAATTCAAATACATTACCAGTCATGCAAGCATATCTGAAGGCTCATACTCAACCAATAAACATAGTTAGAAATTACATACAAAAAGATAAAAATTCATCCAATTCAACAAACGTTACTAGTACTTGTCAATGGCAATATATCCCAGAAAGCGCACACAGGCCGGCTCACCAATTATGTATATTTCCGCCATGACGCACAACATCATCCTCTTACATACAAGAAGATAAAAATTCATCCAATTCAACAAACGTTACTAGTACTCGTCAATGACAATATATATCGGAGAGCGCACACAGTCCGGCTCACCAATTATGTATATTTCCGCCATGACGCACAACCTCATCCTCTTAGCTAGGGCGCCTCACGGATTTATCACCAATCCAGGCTATATCCCTATTGAGGGAATCGTTGTCTCCACACTCATTAGTCAAGACACCCTGTCAACCGAGTTTTCGGCCTTGCCGTGAGAGGGAGTACTGTCCCGCTCAATCACAATCAATAGCATTTCATATCATAATCAGAAGCTCAATATAATATTCATCCATATAACAGGTATAGTATATAACTATATTATAGATTTATAAACCACATATCAAGATAACAATTAATCCGTTTTTGAAAACATTCAAACTTCACATCATCATAAGATACTTATTTCATTTTATCCATACTTATGGATTAATTATCTCATTTAGATTCGTCATTCTGAATCCAATTTCCCCCTATGAATCTTGGGAGTGTCCTACGACATACTTTTTTATCACCAGTAATGCTAAAACTCTATTAAAACGGGGTCGTTTCACTCACCTGGATTCCGTACGAGCATCGCTTCTCTAAGTCATTACAGACAAGAGTGCTCAGGTGAATTTCGGTGTTCTGCTACGGAGATTTTCATAAAATATTAGAGAAAATACGTTAGGATTGTTTTCGTACAGATACTGTTTATACGTAAGGTTACTGTTCATATATACAGTTACTATTCATATATACGGTCACTATTTATATGTATGGTTACTATTCATACGTACGATTACTATTCATATATACAGTTACTATTCATACAAGAAATAGAGAATACAATCTGTAAAAGAGTACACCAGGTAAGTTCCCAGGAAAGAGTGGAGGGTCACACTGGACACACTTAAAAATCAGGTCTTTCTTTAGCCAGAACTTTCCTAAACATGTGTTATTCACACTTTACATTCTATTTCGGTAATCAGAGAATCAAAATAATATGTAAGCAACTAAGGACAGTTTTTCTGATGTGGAAGATCAGTCAAAGCCGCAACCACAGAACATAATTAAGAAAATAACTTCTAAAATTTGAAAGACATAGAAAGGCATAGTATCATTACCTAAGCAAAAAGGAAAGGCCCAAAATCTCAGACGCCTAGCATCGAAGCAAGAGAAACTTAAGGAGAGAAAAAGATAAGTTGAAGGTGTGAGTTTAGAAGTGAAATGGAAGCCCCTATTTATAGGAAAAGTCAAGGTACTATTTGATACTATACACTAATAAAATATTCAATTTACTATTAATGAAAATGATATTTCTAATAATGCAGTTACTGTGCACCTCACGTACGATGGAAAATTTTTGTGTTATTACTATTGAAAACTTAAAGGGAAAACTATCCTTTCACCTTAAACCTTTAAGTTTCTTTTCAAATCAGTCCTTTCAATTTAGTCCCTGAGGGTATTTTTACACATAAAACGTCATTTTCTCCTACAAACTTCTTTCTAGTTTTCTCTTATGACCAAACCACATCTAGTACTTGACATTTCGATTGTATAAGTGAACAGTATCGTATACATAAATAGTATTATACAGGTAAATAGTACCGTATACTAGCATAGTAACCATAGTTTGTAAATACACATTTATATTTTATTTTTCATGGGTATTACATTATCACCCCATTAAGAGAATTCGGTCCCCCGAATTCAAAACTCATCTCAAGACTGAAATAAGTGTGATTACTTCGTCTATATCTCATCCTTTGTATCTCTTTCTTTCCAAACATCTTCACATCCTTGGTAAGAATTACAAGAACACTATATTATCGACTGTGAACTCTAGACCGCATTATCAATAATTTGCATAGGACTTTTTCCTTTTCTAAACGGTAAACATTCTCTTCCTCATCAGTTTGATTTTTTTCCACAATTTTTTGTACCATAAAGTGTCTCATCCTCATAACATTTACCAAACTTAAACCACCTAATCAGAGACGAACTTTGTCTCTATGTAAAACCTCAAATAGATGTCGTCTTCAAAAGTGGCACGTGGTCTTTTTAGTTCATACTGAATATCAGAACACATGTTTCCACACATAGCTTATAACTTTTATGAATACAAGCACCCTACCCGAAGGCATCATTTTGGCCATAGGTAATACTCTTGCCCGAAGGCGATCCTTCTACCTTAACACTCTCAGCTGATGGCGTTATATAAAATGAAATCATTACATGAAATTATTACATGAATCTCTAGGAAGAACAATCCTAGAAAATGTGTTAAGTAAATAACATACTCCTCATGCATAATTATAAAATAAATATATATAGAAATTCCTCTCACTTCAATGACTCATATAGAGTCATATCCTTTTAATGATTAGGGCAAACCCATAGTTCTCTATATATAGGTTCGTAAAATACTTATTTAGCATTCCTCCATAGCTCAGAAATGCAATGAAATATCATTTTAGTAACTCTTCTCAGTCAAAAGGATATTACCATACTCTACTTTAGAATTTTCATAATCAAGTACGAAATATAAGTCCAACATCATTTCATTCCTCAAGTTCTTTCAGTAAAAGGAATCACTTCAACAAAGAAGATCTAAATACTAACTTAAATTTTATTTCTAGTACATCGATAATTTTAATACACGAAGCGTAGACCAAATATAGCTTTAGGTACCAACAAAAGAAAGAATAAATTAAGGACGAGGAGGCTTTTGAAATGTAAAAGGTGCTCCAGGTCTAGAAGAGGAAGGTGCTTCAGACCTTAATGAGAAAGCTAATCGTTGCAGCCTAGAAAGGGTTTCTGGAGGAAGCGCCTGAGAAATTTGACGAAGAGCATAAGTCACTCCGTTCATACAGCCAATACACCTTGCTTGTTAGTCACGAAAATTTTGAGTTGCAAACATTGAATGTCTATCAACTCGATTGGCGAGTTCCCCGAAACGACGATTTATCAGTTTCTCTTGGTTTTCAAAGAGACGACTTATTAGTCGCTTCTGGTCCTCTATCTTGTATTCCAGGCTCTCTATCTTATGCTCTAGATTTTCGATCTTACGCTCTAGGAACGCAAGCTTATTTTCTGAGGATGTTGCAGTACTGTCCTCCTCCAACTCTATTACATCCCTCTTTCTCTTCTTAATTTCTGGTGACCTGTCTACATGTCTCTTCCCTTTGTTGTTTCCGAGACTTAGATTTAAATCAAGCTCTACATTGCCAGTCTCAAAATTCAAGTTGAAAGACTTATTATCGGCCATTGCTCTAGGGATCTCAGAAATAACTTCAAATGAGAAAGGAATGGAGATTGAGAAATAAGTATGTAATGAAAGAAGTAGGTTTGCTTGGTGCGATGAGTAGGGTAACGGGCATACAAGATTTATATACAACCCGAAGCCCCTGGAGCTAAAGCCACCACAACCTATACGCCGCTTGCTAGGAGGTTTACAGATCACATACGTCGCAATGCCAGCAATTAATGTCGGACATGCAAGTAAATAGTAAATATAATTTAATGCAATTAACATAAGTCAAAGATTTCTTGAAAAAAATTTTCGGCTAATCTTGACCTTTCTCAAAATTTTGACTAACTATGCTCTTCAGTCTGAGATTTTCTCCCTCTAAACTTGTTTTATCCTGTAATCCCATATCACGATGTCCCTCTATGATTAGGTAGCCTCATATTGGCCGTATCTTAGATTCTAATCGGTGTCTTTACTCTAGACTTACACATAATATATATGTAAATATATATATTTTAAAACAAAGTTAACTGCTTATGGTCGCATGCCTTAAGCATTATCATGATGTAAAGAAATCACTGCCTTTCATTTGTCCACGAGAGCATTATATGTAAGTATGTATAACCATGAAGATATATCATCCTCTACACATTTCATTCTATCCAAGTCATTTTGATTTCACATTCTCTATGAGTATATGTAAGATCATCACATATTCTCCTTGGTCGTAGCCTTCACTCATTATGCATGAATAACATACATACATGTAATTACAACATGATTCAATCAATTATGTATATTATACTCAACTGAAGGCTCTTAAGAACAACACAATAAAACAGAGAAATGCATTTCAGTTCATCATAAAAGCATCCAAGGCAATCTTTAATGGCTATATCATTAACTTCTTTGAATTTCGAAAAATGCCAACGAGAGAAATGGGAAAACCAAGTAAAATCGGCCGCAAATCCACCGAATACTGACTTTCGTGGTTTTGGCATTAATGCAACGCGCTATCGGTGTGCACACCTACCCTAGACTTCTGGCTTCCAGCTTGCAGAAATCCATAGGTTGATTGTGTAGGGGTGCGGTGAAGAGATATCTTCTTTGTCTCTTAGTCCAAATTTTTTCTCTATAAAAACCTTCTCAGCGTTCTCAGTTACCACACCACAAAGTGTAATAATCTTTGAGCCTACAATCCCCCAGTATTCCTCTCGCCTCATACTCTTACAAAAATTTCTAAATTTTTTCAAATCATGGCCTCAAGGAAGTACATTGATCTCACAGTAGAGGCTAAGGAAGAAGAACTTGACTTAAACTTAAGTTTATGCAGGGACAAGGGCAAAAGACCTCTCGAGGGACCTCAAGAAATTCAAAAGGAGAATAAGATGAAGAAAATTGAGGAAGCCGAGGAGATTAGCACAGGCCATAGCTCAGAGGACAAAATCGTCTATTTAGAGCAGGAGGTGAAGATTCTCAAGAAGATGATAGAGGACCTGGAGAAGTTAACCAAACGCAATAACGCGGCAATGACTTCGAGAATAGATAGGTTCTTCTATTGGTCCACCCAATGCTTCTGCAATCAACAGCAAAGAAGTGTTGATTGTATGAATGGAATTTACACTACCCTCCACGACATTGCTATGTCTCTTGCTCCAAGGAATGGTCGAGGGGTGATGATACAATACAACCCTCCTAATCCAAGACCAGCTCGCTTTTAGATTACTCATACATGAGTAAACTTCTTCTTTTTTGCAATGTAATCCTTCAGTTTTTTTGTTTTTAATGCAAGTGGTTTCTTTTATTGGCTGGTACCCTAAAATAATATAGCTACACAAATTCAATCATTAATTCAGCTTATAAAATCCACCATATAAAAATTTGATCCGACAGCAACGGAATCAAAACAAGTAATAACCTTTCCTTTACTAAGTTCAAAAGTGTAGCCATATCTGTCTAGAACTAAAACTGAGAACATAATTCCTAAGAAGAGATAAGTCTCGGAGGGAAAGGAAATGAAAACATCCTATAGGACCTTCAGTAGAGCCGTCTCTCTATAGTTGTGCCCGGGTTCACAACGATAGAGCAGGTCCCACTAAGGTTACCTTGCTCTGTAATCACTAGGAGACCTAACAACCAGGCTTTGATACCAACTTTGTCACGACCTGTTTTCTGGGCACATGACCGGCATAATGATGAATATCCCATCATTGTAAGCCTTTCGATAAATTCTACCCATGAGTTAAATTATTAGTCATTATCTCTATATTATCAAAATAACCATTCCTGAAGAAAATATATCAAATTTTCTTATTTGAAATTCATAGAGATTATTTGCATATAATAATAGATCCTCAATATAAAATACATTATTGTACTGAAATACAAGCCAAATACTAAACCCCTGACCTAGATGTCCTAGACGATTACAGAGCAACATAATCTACAACAATAGAGGGACCTACCCGACAGTGGGAGGGTCCAAAATGATATACTCTTCTAGCGGATATTCTTCATCAGCAACCTGATCTGAACAAAAAGGTTGTACAGAGAGTGTGAGCTTTTAAGCTCCGTGAGCGAATCGGCCTCGCGTTAATAAAATTCAAATACATTACCAGTCATGCAAGCATATCCGAAGGTTCATACTCAACCAATAAACATAGTTAGAAATTACATACAAAAAGATAAAAATTCATCCAATTCAACAAACGTTACTAATACTTGTCAATGGCAATATATCCCAAAGAGCGCACACAGGCCGGCTCACCAATTATGTATATTTCCGCCATGACGCACAACATCATCCTCTTACATACAAGAAGATAAAAATTCATCCAATTCAACAAACGTTACTAGTACTCGTCAATGACAATATATCTCGGAGAGCGCACACAGGCCGGCTCACCAATTATGTATATTTTCGCCATGACGCACAACCTCATCCTCTTAGCTAGGGCGCCTCACTGATTTATCACCAATCCGGGCTATATCCCTACTGAGGGAATCGTTGTCTCCACACTCATTGGTCAAGACACCCTGTCAACCGGGTTTTCTGCCTTGCCGTGAGAGGGGGTACTGTCCCGCTCAATCACAATCAATAGCATTTCATATCATAATCAGAAGCTCAATATAATATTCATCCATATAACAGGTATAGTATATAACTATATTATAGATTTATAAACCACATATCAAGATAACAATTAATCCGTTTTTGAAAACATTCAAACTTCACATCATCATAAGATACTTATTTCATTTTATCCATACTTATGGATTAATTATCTCATTTAGATTCGTCATTCTGAATCCAATTTCCCCCTATAAATCTTGGGAGTGTCCTACGACATACTTTTTATCACTAGTAATGCTAAAACTCTATTAAAACATGGTCGTTTCACTCACCTGGATTCCGTACGAGCATCGCTTCTCTAAGTCATTACAGACAAGAGTGTTCAGGTAAATTTCGGTGTTCTGCTACGGAGATTTTCATGAAAGATTAGAGAAAATACGTTAGGATTGTTTTCGTACAGATACTGTTTATACGTATGGTTACTGTTCATATATACGATTACTATTCATACATATGGTCATTATTTATATGTATGGTTACTATTCATATATACGGTTACTATTTATACGTACAGTTACTATTCATACCAGAAATAGAGAATACAATCTGTAAAAGAGTACACCAGGTAAGTTTCCAGGAAAGAGTGGAGGGTCACACTAGACACACTTAAAAACCAGGTCTTTCTTTAGCCAGAACTTTCCTAAACATGTATTGTTCACAGTTTACATTCTATTTCGGTAATTAGAGAATCAAAATAATATGTAAGCAGATAAGGACAGTTTTTCTGATGTGGAAGATCAGCCAAAGCCTCAACCACAGAGCATACTTAAGAAAATAACTTCTAAAATTTGAAAGACATAGAAAGGCATAGTATCATTACCTAAGCAAAAAGGAAAGGCCCAAAATCTCAGAAGCCTAGCATCGAAGCAAGAGAAACTTAAGAAGAGAAAAAGAGAAGTTGAAGGTGTGAGTTTAGAAGTGAAATGGAAGCGCTTATTTGTAGGAAAAGTCAAGGTACTATTTGATACTATGCACTAATAAAATATTTAATTTACTATTCATAAAAATGATATTTCTAATAATGTAGTTACTGTGCAAAGTACTATTTGATATTATACACTAATAAAATATTCAATTTACTATTCATGAAAATGATATTTCTAATAATGTAGTTACTGTACACCTCACGCGTACGATGGAAAATTTTTGTGTTATTACTATTGAAAACTTAAAGGGAAAACTATCCTTTTACCTTAAACCTTTAAGTTTCTTTTCAAATCAGTCCTTTCAATTTAGTTTTTGAGGGTATTTTTACACATAAAACGTCATTTTCTCCTACAAACTTCTTTCTAATTTTCTCTTATGACCAAACCACATCTAGTACTTGACATTTCGATTGTATAAGTGAACAGTATCGTATATGTAAATAGTATTATACAGGTAAATAGTACCGTATACTAGCATAGTAACCATAGTTTGTAAATACACATTTATATTTTATTTTTCATGGGTATTACATAATAAACGTGGTTTGGTGGTGCATTTTTTTTTTTTCAATTTTCTCCAAATACCCCTCTACTATCCCTTTGCTTCAAGTTTTGTGGCCTCCTTTGTTCTGTCCTATTTTTCGTCATTTACATGTGAGTCCATTTTCTGTTATTTCCATATGTTTTTTAGAGCTTTGGGTTATCAACAAGGTGCGAAGGAAGCTTAGCCCCAAAAAATGCTACATCGAGCCTCTTTGCACGTGAAACCCAAAGAGTCACGAAGTCGGGTCCTTTGTGACTTGTTCGATGAAGAAGACGATTGAATGAAGTAGAAGATACTTCTTTTTTTTTTTTTTTCGGTTGCTTTCTGGTCTAGGTTATGGGCTATGCAGTGTAAGCTTCACTGTGAACAAGCTATGAGTAAAATTTAGTGGTTAATTGATGTAAATTAGTAATTAATTAATGATTACTAATAATTAAATAATTGCTAATAAATTATTAATTAAGTAATAATTTCTAATAATTACTTACTAGTAATTAATGATTAAATAATTACTAATAAATTATTAATTAAGTCATCAATTACTAATAATTAATGATTAAGTAATTACCAATAAAATATTAATTAAGCAATAGTTACAAATAGTTAATGACTAATAATTAATGATAAAGTAATTACAAAGGGATTATTAATTAAATAATTACTAACAAAATTTAATGAGTAATTAGTGAATAATTAGTAATTTTGAGCGATAATAAACATTGATATAATTCATGTCATTTTTTGTAATTATATATTTAAAACCACGTTTGCAAACAAATATCTAAATATAAATCATGTTCATGGTTTACCCAAAGTTAAGTTTATCCAAATCACGTTCACTCAAATCTAATTTTGCCTAAACTACATTTGCCCACCGATTTTCAAAAAATATCCTAAGATTCTTAAACGCCCTAATATTCAGCTATGGTTTTAAACATTAATAATGACGATAAAGATTTATTAATGCTTTATTTTTATGTTATATATGTATATATATAAACACACACACACAATCCTACAAAATAATCAGCGCCTCCTTGTGGCATGTTGAAAATTAAAATAAATGATAATTTTCTTGGGAACCTTGAGAAAATAGGGATGAGAAACCTTGTTTCTGATGATTGCAGCTACTGGATTAGACCTGTTTGATTTAGGCATTTTCTATTTTTATTTTTACTGAAAATAGAAAATGAGCTTGAGAATATGTGTGGTTGAGTTTAATGAAAATGTTTTATTAAAAATATTTCTTAAAATAAGCCCAAATCTAAAAATACCAAAAAAGATGTTTTCAGTGTTTTTAAAAAATGCCTTTCAAGAAATTAAGATTGAAAATAAAAATAAGAAATGTTTTCACAAACCAAACAAACCCTAGATTTTTGTGTCTTTTGGCAGTTGCTTCCAACACTCATGTGGAGTTTGATGTGATTAAGCAAGGGCTAAAGTTAGTCAATAAGCTAGGGGAGCCACATGTTTTGCACGATATTGACTCACCGAAAGCAATTCATTAATAGTAGTGATACATATCCTCATGCATTTGCTAGGATCATTGAGGACATTAAGAGGGTTCTCTATAAAAAAAAATGCTAGCTATTGAAATTTCTTATGTTTATAGAATCAATGTGTTGATACTTTAATTAAAATAAGTTTGCGTAGAGATGTCCATTTGTGTGTTCAAAAGGACTCGGAACTTTTGTGAAAAACAAACACATTGAATTTTTTTCTGCAAGAAATCCTTCACCTATGAACCTTTCTAAAAACAAAAAAAAGTTGGATAATTCTTAATATTAATATTAAAAAAGCCTTTGACACCATTTTCTAGACCATTATTAGCCACATCCTCAAATACTAAAACCTTCCATCACAATAGATTTAATTAATAAACTCTTGTTTAAACTCTATGGATTACGCCTCATTTCCAATGGCAATCAAACTGATTTTTTTAAGCTAACCAAAGGAATTCATCAAGATGACTCACTCTCACACTATATTTTTATTTTATCGATGAAATGTTTATCCATTTGATAATGAAGCTGAAAACTCGGGTAAAATAGTTTTCTTTCAAATTAAGAAGACAAAGTTTATAAATCTCCCACCTCCTTTTCGTAAACAATATTCTCCAAATCAAGAGCACGAACAAATTAGGAAATTATCTAGGATATTCTCTTAAAACTTCTTACACTACCTTAGATTTTCAAATAGCCATAAACATGGTTCACCAAAAACTACAAGGTTGGAAACATAACCTTCTTTCTTTTCACCAGAAGAACCTAACTCATTACAACCATGACAAATGTCATTCTTTGTTATCAAAGGACAAAAAAACAACTAAAATCTTTATTTGGTCAATGCCTACTTCATCTGCTTGCTTACTCAAACCTCAAACTGCAATCAGACTCATTACCTACCCATTTTAAATTTCAAATTAAACATGTCATTTTTCAACACTGTCCTTTGCTGACAGTATTATCATTATAGCATGCCATAAGAAAATTATAATAATATGAACTTACATTTCATTTATCCGAAAAGAAAGGGATGACGCACTTAAAATTGCTCACATTGTAAACTTAACATTGACTACACTCTTAAGTATGTGTTTGGAAATGCATTGGTTGACTTTCAAACCACATTAGCAAGCTTTTGACGTCGTTAGCATGAAAATGATTGATGTTTGGTGCCACGTTTGCACTATCACCGCCACCCGCGTTTGTGCACTGGACCACGTTTAGCCAACTATCTAGAGAATTGCTTCAGGAATTAATAAACGTGGTTTGGTTGTGCATTTTTTTTTCAATTTCCTCTAAATACCCCTATGTTATCCCTCTGCTTCAAGTTTGGTGGCCTCCTTTGTTCTGCCTTGTTTTTCGACATTTACATATGAGTCCATTTTCCGCCATTTTCATCTGTTTTTTAGAGCTTTGGGTCGTCGATGAGGTACGAAGCAAACTTAGCTCTATAAAATGCTGCTCTCAAGCCTCTTAGAGTGTGAAACCCAAAGAGTCATGAAGTCGGGTCCTTTGTGACCAGTTAGGTGAAGAAGATAATTGAATAAAGTAGATGATGCTTTTTTTTTTAGTTGGTTTCTAGTCTAGGTTATGGCTATGTAGTGTGTGCTTCACCAGGCTATGAGTAAATTTTAGTGGTTAATCGATGGAAATTAGTAATTAATTAATGCTTACTAATAATTAAATTATTGCTAATAAATTATTAATTAAGTAATAATTTTTAATAATTACTTACTAATAATTAATGATTAAATAATTACTAATAAATTACTACTTAAGTCATCAATTAGTAATAATTAATGATTAAGTAATTACCAATAAAATATTAATTAAGTAATAATTACAAACAGTTAATTACTAATAATTAATTATTAAGTAATTACTAACAAATTTAATGAATAATTAGTAATTTGAGTGACAATAAACATTGATATAATTCATGTCATTTTTTGTGATTATATTTAAAACTACGTTTGCAAACAAATATCTAAATATAAATCATATTCATAATTTACCCAAATTTAAATTTATCCAAACCACGTTCACTCAAATTTAATTTTGCCTAAACCATGTTTGTCCATTGGTTTTCCAAAAACACCCTAAGATTCTTAAACACCCTAATATTCAGCTATGGTTTTAAACATTAATAATGACAATAAAGATTTATTAATGCCTTATTTTTTATGTTATATATGTATATAGATAGACACACACACACACACAAAATCCCACAAAATAATTAGTGTCTCCTTGTGGCATGTTGAAAATTAATATAGATGACAATTTTCTTGGGAACCTTGAGAAAATAGGGATGAGAAACCTTGTTTATGATGATTGCAGCCACTATATTAGACCTATTTGGTTTGGGCATTTTCTATTTTTATTTTTACTAAAAATAGAAAATGAGTTTGAAAATATGTTTGGTCGAGTTTAATGAAAATGTTTTATTAAAAATATTTCTTAAAATAAGCCCAAATCTGAAAACACTAAAAAAGATGTTTTCAGTATTTCAAGAAATTAAGACTGAAAATGAAAATGGAAAATATTTTTACAAATCAAACAAACCCTAGATTCTTGAGTCTTTTGGAAGTTGCTTCCAACACTCATGTGGAGTTTAATGTGATTAAACAAGGGTTAAAGTTAGTCAGTAAGCTAGGGGAGCCACATGTTTTATTGGAAATTGACTCACTGAAAGCAATTCATTAACAGTGGTGATACATACCCCCAGCCATTTGCTAGGATCATTGAAGACATTAAGAGAGTTATGTATAAAAAAAATACTAGCTATTGAAATTTCTTATGTTTATAGAGAAGCGAATCAATGTGTTGATACTTTAATTAAAATAAGTTTACGTAGATGCTCGTTTGTGTGTTCAAAAGGACTCGAATCTTTTGTAAAAAACAAACATACATTGAATTTTTTTTTCTCTTGCTGCACGAAATCCTTCGCATATAAACCTTTCTAAAAACAAAAAAGGTTGGATAGTTCTTAATGTTAATATTAAAAAAGCCTTTGATACCATTTTCTAGAACATTATTAGCCACATCCTCAAATACTACAACCTTTCATCTCAATATATTTAATTAATAAACTCTTGTTTAAACTCTATGGATTACGCCCCATTTCCAGTGGCACTCAAACTGATTTTTTTAACCTAACCAAAGGAATTCGTTAAGATGACCCACTCTCACACTATATTTTTATTTTATCCACGAAATGTTTATCCATTTTGATAAATGAAGTTGAAAACTTGGGTAAATAGTTTTCTTTTAAATTAAGAAGACAAAGTTTATAAATCTCTCATATCCTTTTCGCAAACAATATTCTCCAAATCAAGAGCACGAACGAATTAGGAAATTATCTAGGATATCTCCTTAAAACCTCTTACACTACCTCAGATTTTCAAATAGCTATAAACATAGTTCATCAAAAACTACAAGGTTGGAAACAAAACCTCCTTTCTTTCATCGGAAGAACCTAACTCATTACAATCACAACAAATTTCATTCTTTGTTAGAGTTTTCAAGCTTCCATACAAAACCAATGAACAAATTGATAAATTAAACAAAAACTTTATTTGGGGATAAACAAACAACCAAATCAAACCAAACCTCACCTACTTAACTGGAAACAAAATATCACCTAACTAAAAAATATGAGAGGATTAGATATCAAAGATATGATTTCCTAAATGCAACTTATATGGCAAAATTGAAATAAGAGCTAAAATCCAATCCAAACAAACATTGGACTCAGTTATTCAAACACAAATACAACTACTAAACCAAACCAAAAAAATAAAATCATTTGTATACAAAAGTATTTTTAAGGACAAAAATATCTTTGAAAACTACACTAGTCACTTAATAAAAAATGGTGAGTAAACAAATATTTGACATGAGCGCTGGATAAATAACCTTCATCTATGAAAACAAATAGTTGGACCACTCCTTTTAAATGAATAGAACAAGAAAGTTAACTCTATTATACATTTAAATAATAACAATATCTATTGGAATCTTAACACCCTTCCTTTCAACTTACCTTAGAAACTATATGGAATTATATAAGCTATGGCCCTTCCCTTCTCAAATACTGATAAAAAAAGACAACATTTACTGGAACCAAACTAGTGATAGGACTTTTAACCTCAAATCAACTTACAATGCCCTTTTAAAAAATAGCCTTGGAAACACAAATCTAAGCTGGATCTGGAAAACTAAATGTCACCCAAGAGAACAAACATTTCTATGGAAATGTTACCAAAAAGGAATATCCACTACTGAAAAACTCCACAGAATAAATATTCTTGCCTCTCCTTCCTGCCCTTTTTGCCAAAACACTGTGGAAACTTTAATCCATGTGCTCTGTGATTGCTAAAATATCAAACCATTTTGAATGACTTTCTTCCCACCAACAAGCTTTTCACAATGACTTGAAAACTTGGATCACTCAAAACTCTAGGAACCAAACCTCAAAATTAGTCAACATCGATTGCTAAAATATCAAACCATTTTGAATGACTTTCTTCCCACCAACAAGCTTTTCACAATGACTTGAAAACTTGGATCACTCAAAACTCTAGGAACCAAACCTCAAAATTAGTCAACATCCCCTAGAATACATTTTTTTCTTACACAATAAGAATAATCTGGTTAAGTCAAAATTGAAATTTCTTAAAAAATAAATACACCCAAACAAGTGAGACTATCAAATTGGCTACTACTAAAGCAGCTTAATTTTTGACAAACTTTGATTCTTTCATCAATCCCATTAACCCTATCCCCACTCAGAATATTGTTGCACTTTGGAAAAATCCTCCCCTCTCATGGATGAAATTAAATATAGACAGTTCAATGCACAATTCTCTTTTTGGAATAGGTGATTGCATATGTGATGACCATGGAATGTGGATCATTGGCTTCAAAAAATTCATAGGTATTGGAAACATTTTGCAAACTAAACTATGGGTGATCTTGCTAGGACTAAAAATGGCCTCCCAAATAAACATAGCGTGACTCGAAGTTGAAAGTAACTTGACTGTAGTAATTAATTTAATTAGTAATAATCAAAACAATTCTCACCCTCTCCTCCTACTCATCCAAAATTGCAAGTATGAACTTTCTACTTTTAGTAGCATCAAGCTGAAGCAAATCACAAAATATGAAAACTATTGTCGGTCTTTTTAGCCAAGGGAGGTAGACAATGTAAGCTGCCTTATGCTACCTATAGTAATGTCCTAGACTTTCTACTGGAAGATTTCAACAAGGATAAGGCGAATGCATAGTCATCTTACTTAGGCTACCTTAATGAGTTGCTCTTCCCTGTATTCGAAGTCTATGCTTTTTACTATTTGTTCTTATATTTCATTTTATCGTCTATGATTTGTGTATGAATGCTACCTCTAGACTTTCATTGTTTCTACTGCTTCCCAACTTCTAGATTTTCAGATGTATTTGCAGTTCCCTCTGTAGTATGTGTGCAAACCCCTTTATGTGCACACAACTATGTTATTGTACTAAACTTTGTCCTTTTATTTTAATATATTTTCAGAGGGCTCAAGGCCGTGGCTCCCAAGCGCCATTTGGACAAAGGCCTTGGCCTCAAAGGCTCCCACATTGGCACCTAGGCACCGTGGCCTGATTTTAAAGAAAAGATTCTTGTGTTATTAAGTAATCTTCGAGGTTGATCTAAAGGTAATTTCAAAGACTATTTGGCTCCGTTTTTCGGTCTTCTTTACGGTAAAAACCTTTTTAGCATCAAGATGAGTTGATGACTTTGCTGACCTAGTTTTCTAATTTAAGTATAATGTAAATCCCTTACACATCATGTCTGGAAATTAATTTGAATTATCTAGTTAGTAGTGTTAACTAGATACTGAAATTTCACATGTGTCTTGGGATTATCATTGTGATCTATGTATGAGAATTGTGGATTGATATAGTATGTGATATATGGTGATGTGTTTGTGTTGCATGAGGAAAGAGAATTGTGGTGGGAATGTAAACCCATGGTAAACCGAATGATGGATCCTTGGATGAGTGAATCCTTGTGGATGAATCTCGGGTGATTAAGACTAAGGGAATGTAGACACCTAGCACCACCTTATTCCCAGGAAGGTAAGTCCCACGGTTAGTATTCAATGAGGCATTCATGAGAATGTAGACTCACAAGAGGAAAACATGCCATTGTTTGCATGATATACTCGATGTATGTATTCTATTTGTGCTAGTATATGCTTGAGATTTATTTCCGGTTGTAATGATGATTTTCGGTATTTGTACTTTCCTATTATATTATTTCTTTGCACAGTCATTTTCTCATTAAGTTTTGATAAACTTACACCCTCTTTTTGGTTATCATTTTAAAATTTGGTAGTTAAAGAGGACGAATATCTGCTGGATGAGTAGCAGCTTTTGGAGACATTCTCCATATTTGATTGGTGGGTTCTTGGAGCCATTTTTGGGCTATAAGCTTAAGAAATGCTCTATAATCATATAGGCAACCAAAGTTCAATTGTAATTAGGGAATTATTATTATTTGACTGTAGCTTATAATTATACTTGTCTCAAATATTTTCTCCAAATTACGATTGAGGAATTGTCTAAAGTATTATTTATGATTATGTGAAATGAAATGGGATTTCATTTGTGATGGGCATTGATGACTTGTATGTGTATACATATTGGGATTTATTGCTTGAGTTAAGGGTGAGTTTAGGGTATCAAGGAGGTACAAACTAGGAGTCTTGTGTGAATTACGTGCCCAATTTTCGAGTCGTGACAGATTTTGTGTAGGAACCTTCAGTGTTAGCGTGGTTATTGCCAAAGGCACCAGATGGGATCGTGGCTTGGTGAGGATGGAGAAAAAAAAATGGAATAGATCTAATCTATAAGAAAAAAGAAATTTGTCCCTTTGCGGGACTGGTGACACTTGTACCACACTCTATGGCACACACCCCAAGTTGTAGTAGACGACCATGCCGATAAAGCATGGGGCTACACAAATAATGGATTAAAAATATATGCAAGAGCAGTTTCAGATTTTATTGTGGTATCAGACGCGATTTGAAAAGAGCAGGTCTAAGTTGGTTCTCAAAGACAAGTTGGCAAGCTAGTCTTGCCTTAGGGAGTACCTTCGAGCTCAAGGGCGAAGTCCTAAAGGGACTTTACTCCCATTCTTCCTGATGGGTGGATGTGAGATTGATAGATAGTAGTTCGGTTCGATTTGATGCTTAGTACGACGTGATACAAAGGGGTATCGTACATAGCTACTTTGAAGCAAACCTCTTGCTTGGGATGAGACTCTTTGTGAGGATCATATCAACATCCCCTGGAACATACTTTTTCCTTTCACGCTAAGAACAATCTACTTAAGTCAAAGCCAAAAAAAATTAAAAAAAAAACACCTGAACAAGTGAGATTATCAAATTGGCTACTACTAAAGCAGCTTAATTTTGGACAAACCTTGATTCTTTCATCAACCCCATTAACCCTATCCCTACCCAGAATATTGTTGCACTCTGGAAAAAGCCACCCCTCTCATGGATAAAATTAAATATAGACGGTTTAATGCACAATTCTCTTTTGAGACTGTATACGTGATGAACATGGAATGTGGATCATTGGCTTCACAAAATTCATAGGTATTGGAAACATTCTGCAAGCTAAACTGTGGCCGATCTTGTTAGGTCTAGAAATGGCCTCCTAAATGACTATAGTCTGACTCGAAGTTGAAAGTAACTCGACTGTAGCAATTAATCTAATCAGTAATAATCCAAACAATTCTCACCCTCTTCTCCCACTTATCCAAAATTGCAAGTATGAATTTCTACTTTTAGCAACATCGAGCTGAAACATATCACAAGATATAAGAACTATTGTGCCATCCTTTTATCTAAGGAAGTAGACAACATAAGCTGTCTTATCCTAGCTATAGTAATGTCCCAGACTTTCTACTGGAAGCTTTCAACAAGGATAAGGCAGATGCAAAGTCACCTCATGAAGGCTACCTCAATGAGCTGCTATTCCCTATCTCCAAAGTCTATGTTTTTTTACTATTTCTTCTTATGTTTCATTTTATCGTTTGTGCTTTGTGTACAAATGCTACCTCTAAACTTTTGTTGTTTCTATTGCTTTCCAACTTTTAGATTTTTAGATGTATTTGCAGTTCCCTCAGTAACGTGTGTCCAAACTCTTCTATATGCACACAACTATGTTGTTGTACTAAACTTTGTCTTTTTATTTTAATATATTTTCAGTTTTGACCAAAAAAAAAAAGGACCTATCTAAAAAGATTAGATTCTCCCTTTTTACTGACTCTTCTATAATTTTTATTAGCGACTAATTTCTTTTTGTGGCCAACTATTGTCTACCAAAAAAGGTCCTAAATCCATATGAATGATCATATGCTCTGAAGTTTCCTTATATCACCTTCCTTCTACCGACCTCCTTTTACGCAGTTAATGGGGTGACCCATATTCTTTTTCCTTGAAGCCATTGGACATATTTGTAGGTCGTCAGGCCCATCTTTAATTATTAATAATGATAACAAATGAACAACGTGATTTGGTAAGTAAAGGGGAACTTGCCCTGATAATGCCAGGTGACAAAGAAAGATATCTTGGAAAATAAAATAAAATAGATAATGAAAAGCAAAAGAAAATACGAATAGATTAGAATGCAATGGAATAGAATAGTGGGAATGAGATGAGAGGTATGAGCATAAAAAAGATAGTCCACCAGCCGTCAAGTATGGGACCCATTAGCACCAGACAACGATCTTAATCATGATGCGACCCAACGAGTAACCGCTAATCAGTGACACATCTATACACGTGTCGACGACTACGTGGTTTAAGTTTCATCCGGGCGAGGAAGAAAAATCGGAAGAGATACCCTCATTATTCATTAACCCTAATCTATTCATTGTAACTGATAATCTGATGCACAGACAAAGTTGCTTACGGCTCCCCCTTCGTAATTCCTAATTTTATTCAACATTGTCCTCTTATTAACGTTTCTTTTTCTTGGACACCTTCCATGTGGACTTCGTTCCATGTCTCCATTCTCTCTTTCTTCCCAAACCACTAATCACTCTCATAACACCGTCCCTCACGGCGTTATTTGTTCTCCTTCGTTTGGGGAAAATTAAAATAATAATAAAATAGAGAAGAGAGAAACCGCGCTTTTATTCCTTTTGGCCAGAACTGCTTGCTTTCCACAAGATATTCTTATTTAGCTAATCTTCAATATGTTTGAATTAAATAAAAATAGTACTGCTCAATATTGATTATGGTAGTAATAACAAATAACATATGTTTGAATTTTAACAATTGCGCTTGGTTGCTCCGAAAAAATTAGTCTTTTGACCTGATTGGTGAAAAATAGATTAGGTAAAATTAAAAAATAGAAAAAGGCACTATATATTAATAATTATTATAAGACACAGCTTGGGAAAAAAACAAAAACTCCTATGACTAATTTTACAAAGGTTTCTCAGTTGCGAAGATATTTACAAGAGCCCTCTGATTCTGTGGGAAAATTAAGGGGAATGTTCATGTTGTCTTAACAAAATCACACGACAGGATGGAGCGGCGGAGGGATTTATGCCGGCACTTGTGAGGTACGGCCGGCGACGTTGCCGGATCTTGGTTGCCGTAGAAGCTCTATTAGTGACTCCGCCTGTCCGCGTTCACACATACAATTAGAGATTAGAAAATAATCTTATTTAAAAAATCAAAATAGACAATTTAAGAGGAATAAATCATAAAGGGGCTATAATTAAGTCTAACTAATTATTAAATTCGTTATTGACATCCCGGAAAAAGATATACATGCCCTTGCTAGTCTAGCTTCTAAGTTCTACCCTATGCGAATATCTTGGTTAGGAATAAGGATATTGGTAAATGGTAAATCAGGAAGATGAATATGCAGACTTACGAAAGGCCCTTCTTACCAAAATAGTTGAATTTCTAGATTGACACATTAATTTGGGAAAAAGTTAAGATATAGTGGCATTTCAATTTCCAAAAGTGGGAGTGGATTGATTTGAAGATTGAAGTGGCAGTAGCGAGATGTTTTAATTTGTTGTTTCAATGACCTCAATGTAATTGTAAAGTGGGGATAAGATGTATACGGCATTGCTTGTGTCTATTCAAAAAGATAGGGTGCCACGTAGTCAGTGACGGAGTCACGGATATTGGTAAAGTTAGAGGTGAGAGAGGGAGGAAGAATATGTTAGAAGTGATTCTGACCTTCTGTTTGGCACGATTGGTGCCGGACTGCGACAATGCAACCAAGGGAGGAATGGCTCCTTCGCGAGCAACCATGGTACGGTACGTCACGCTGTCCTCGCAAATCTGCAACAGAGTCACCACTGCGATTTCCTTCTGTCTCTGTGACCCCACCTCTATGATTTCCACCAGCACCGGAATCCCTCCTTCATCCACCATTGCCGTCCTCGCCTCCGGCACCGATATCAGCACGCTCAGCACGTACGCTGACTTGTCCACCATGTTTGATCCGAAATCAGCCATCAATTCCACCAATACCTTCATGATTCCTGCTTGTACTGCTCTTATCTTGTTCTCCTTCGTGGAACAGAGAGAATAGAGCGCCGTCGACGCGTCTTTCTTCCCGCGGAATCCTCCGTTTTCTAGAAGGTTTACCAGCAGGGGAATGGCTCCCGACCGTCCGATTGCGATCTTGTTCTCCTCTACTTGAGATAGACGAAGCAAAGCACACGCCGCGTTCTCTTTCGCCGTTGGCGTCCCTGTCTTGAGCGCTCGAACCAGCGGCTTAATCGCTCCCGAGGAGGCGATGAGCTCTTTGTTCTCGTCGCACAGGGAGAGATTCAGAATCGCCGTGACACCGTACTCTTGGAGTTGCATGTCGGGGGAGGATATAAGAGAAATTAAGGGCTTAATCGCGCCGGCCTTGGCGATTTTGAGGCGATTCTCGGGCTTGTTCTTGGCGAGTAATCTGATCTCCAAGGCGGCCTGCTTCTGGTCGTCGAGGGAAGAGGAGTGGAGATCAGAGACAAGCTGGAGAATAAAGTCATCGGAATTCTCAGAAGCGCAGGCGATAAGAAGACTGCGGCTCTGGGAAGAAGCAGAGGCGAATTCACCAGATCTGTCACTGTTACAATCGCTGAAAGCCGAAGAAGAATTGTCGTTGATGCTCAATTCGCTGATGCTGCGTCCCAAGTAGGTGTAATTAGCTGGACTCTCAGTTCCCATGGCCAGAATCAAAAGTCAAATCAGGTTGAGCTATGCCTATGAGAGTTGGGTTGTGTGGTTCTGGCCAGATTCGAGCATCAGAAAGAGAGAGCGAGAAGAAAACAGCAGAACACGAATAATATAAGGAAATAGGACCCGACCCGACCAAAAAAACCGAGTGGTGCTGTGGTGGAGCATTGCGAATTTACATCGAATCGTTCGGGTGACACGTGCACATATTGAATATTTGACCGTACCAAGGCCGCAGTCACGTGGGAGGGGAGGGGGTGTCTTTAAACGCGTGCGTGGAAGGAAGAATCGTTATTCGATGAAAAAACATTTTTAGAAATGACCTGCTAACTTACTTGGCTCCTGAGGCAAAGGCAAAATGATTCGATACTGTGGCATGGGGCGATTCCTTACCACGACCGCCATGAATCAGGTGCCACGTGGAATAATTGGCTTAAATAATTGTCCCCTCCCACTCTCACATGCTCTGATCAATCATGCAATTCAGTACAGGTCAGGCCCCTCATCATACGCATTTGCAAATTACAACCTTACCCATTATTCCCCTCCTTCCATTTGGGCTTTCCTTTGCTTGGGCTTCACATGCCTAATTAAATTTATACTAAATTTTTAATTTAATTTATAATTTTTTAAAAAATATCATTGTAACATCAGGGACTCTTGGATCATGATCTCTTCTTCGGCAGGGTTTTTAGCTGAACCCTACCCTATTCCCTTGCCTGAGTGCCGTGCCTGTGAAGGCTACCTTTTCATGCTTTCTTCTCTTTTTCTTTTTGTTATGTTGATTTTTCTCCTTCGTTTAATAGTAGTTTTGACTCTTCTTTTATAGAAATCTCTTTCTCTTCTTTGGGAAGAGGTTTTTTTTTTTTTAAGGATCTAAGGTATTTGGAGCATGGCTATCACCTCCAGTTGAAGAATCTAAGGCCAGGAGAGGAGTGCTGTTGGTAGGGTACCAAACATCCAAAATTGGCACTAACTCCTTTGCCTTTGTAGAAAATAGAAGATCGCATTCTCCTGACGTTGTCCTCCATCTCTAGCCGCCGTCAATGCTAAAATGCCTTAATCTCCCCACTATTGATGTTCTCCTCCCTCTTCCCATCGTTGTTCGGCAATAGGTGAAGAGCTTCAAAAAGCTCAGAAAGCTTTGCTCGACAAGTTTATGGTTTTAGGTCGGGGTTTGTGGTTATTTCAAGGAGATTCAAGTCATGGGTGCCTCTAACTTTTCGAACCAGAGGTGGTGTCAAAGTCTCGAAGAGTGTGGAGGGAGGAGATTCAAGTCGCGAATGCATCCTACCGATGATGCTATCCTCCATATCCAGATCCAAAGTTTTATGTTAAAAAAAAAAAAACTAAAAGACATGCTCCTATTTCCCTCATTGATAAGAATGTTGAAATGGGGTGTGTTGTTCTTACTTTTTAGTCTTATAATATTGTTGCTCAGGTTTAGATATTAATTTTATGGTATTACCTTAAATTATGTATCTTTTATCTATAAGTTCAAACTTATGTTGTAATAGTTTATTTTTAGGTCTTATTAAATCTTATGTATTTTTGACTTAGTGTTTTTTCAATAAAAATAATTTTCATTTGTCCAAAAAAATATATATAATTGTTTTAATTTAATTCTTAAAAAATTATATTTATTTCAATTTAGTTTTTTTAGGCGAATTTACTGCGGTACTAATTTTTAGAAAAAAATTTCTCAGTATACTAACTATTCAAAATTATTTCCTGACATACTAACTTTTTACTTAATTTGACCAACACTTAATCGAATTCAATAAATATGTAAAGCAATTCGACCAAATATTGGTCAAATTTCATGTAAAAACATAAAATTCGATCAACACTTAGTTGAATTTCATATAACTTTCGTAAACTTTTTTTTTAACATATGAAGGAATTCGTCGAATTCCTTCATATATATATAAGAGAAAATCGACCAAGCTCATACATATAAAATATAATATATATTAAAATATTTAATATATATTATATTATATATATATATATATAATTTTTTAATATATATTAAATTTAAAATAAAATGTATTGAATTTTAAACTATATATATATATATTATTTTTTATTTTAATTAAATTATAATAAATAAAATTTACACGATAAATAATAATAAGGTAAGTAAAACCTATTAATATATAAGTAAACAAGAAATAATAAATTAATATGAATAGTAAGATAAGAGATAAGTCACGACAAATAGACAATAGTATAAGTAAAATATATTAAATAAATAAAATAATAATAAATTAAAAGCAAAAAGAATAATTAAATTATATTAAACTTTTTTGAATAAACTATTTAATCAATAATTTAATCATTACATGGATGACTAAAAAAAATAAGAGACTAGAGTAAATCTACCTAAAATACAATCAAATAATATAAATTTACACATGTGGGGTACACTTAGTATAAGGATGATAAAACATATAATATTATGAACAATAATAAATAATATTATCTTAAATAATAGTAACAAACAATATAAGTAGTAAGATAAAGAAAGTAGTTTAAAAATTAATTTATTACATAGATAATACGTCTTAAACAATAAGGGAATTGACAGCATCAAGGACTGGCTAACCATCTTGAATGATGTGAGTACCGTCAGTTTAGTTCTGACAGATTGAATAATCTGGGTCCTATCAGAGCTAGTGAGATAATTATCTCACTAACCTTTCAATTGTCCAATGAAACCGGAAACTAAAATATGGATAACTGCCTCTTCAGTACAATCATTGGCAGTTTGAAAGATGGTACTAACCATCGTCATCTGTTGAAGAATATTTAAAATATTCGTTTCAGATTGATCATCTATGTTCTACATATAAATGCTATCACCTCTAAAGCCTTTGTTAAGCGTTTGAGGAGTTTCTTCTATCACTAGTCTAGGGTAGAAGAGTTTGGTTGGAGTTTTTCAATCGGTCTGAATCGGGTTAATACAAGCCTCAGATTGAACATTACTGCTATCTACAGTAACTTCTTCTAAGTTGTGAAGGGTCAACTTAGAAGTTGAAGAAGATAATTCTTCATGGAGGTTAATATTTTTGAGTCTATTAATCACATTTTGTAAACTCTTATTAAGCTCAATTTTGACTAAGTCACGAAACCTAGTAGGCTTGAAGAGAGGTTTCTCTTTAAAAGCCTTGATTGAAGGATCAGGCTTAGGAGGGATAATCCTACAAGGTTTTTAGGCATTTAGAGAATCTAGGCATTCAAATTGGTCTGACATGAAGACCGGCTTCTACAGTTCCTAAAATAGAATCTGTAAAATTTAAATGCCTAGTATCTCTAAGACATAATAGACATGGAATATTAAGACAGGAAATATAAATCATTCTTAGAGATAAGAGGGATCTTCCAATCATCTAAAGATTTCTTCATTAAAAATATTTTTGGAGGATGAGGATAACTCCTTCTCGTAAGAGAATGTCTTAATATTTCTTGTCTATTAAGTCTTAAATATACTAGGCATTTAAATTTTACAGATTCTATTTTAGAAGCTGTAAAAACCAATCTTCACGCCGGACCAATTTAAATGCCTAGAAACCATGTAGGATTATCTCTCCTAAGCTTGATCCTTCAATCAAGGCTCCTGAAGAGAAACTACTCTTTAAGCCTGCTAGACTTCCTGGCCTAATTAAAACTGAGCTTAATAAGAATCTGCAAAATGAGATTAACAGACTCAAAAATATTAAGCTCCCTGAAGAATCCTCTTCTTTAGCTTCTAAGTTGACCTTTAACAACTTAGAAAAAGTTACTATAGATAGTAGTAGTGTTCAATTTGAGGCCTGTATCAACCCGATTTAGATCGATTAGAAAACTCTGACCAAACTCTTTTACCCTAGAGCCACTGCTACGGACCTAGTGATAGAAGAAACTCCTCAGATACTTAACAAAGGTTTTAGAAAAGATAGCATCTATGTATGGAACATAGATGGCCAATCTAAAGTGAATATTTTAAATATTTTTCAACAGATGACAATGGTTAGTACCATCTTTCAAACTGCCAATTACTGTACTAAAAAGGCAGTCATCCATATTTTAGTTTCCGGTTTCACTGGACAATAAAAAAGTTGGTGAGATAATTATCTCACTAGCTCTGATAGGACCCAGATTATTCAATATGTTAGAAATGAACTTGACGGTACTCTCATCATCTAATATGGTTAGCTAGTCCTTGATGCCGTCAATTCCCTTATTGTTTAAGATGTATTATTTATGTAATATATTAATTTTAAAACTATTTTCTTTATCTTACTACTTATATTGTTTGTAACTATTATTTAAGATAATATTATTTAATATTGTTCTTAATATTATATATTTTATTATCTTTATACTAAGTGTACGTCACATGTGTAAATTTATATTATTTAATTGTATTTTAGTTAAATTTGCTCTAATCTTTTTTTTAGTCATATTTGTAATGATTAAATTATTGATTAAATTGTCTATTCAAAAAAGTTTAATATAATTTAATTATTCTTCTTACTTTTAATTTACTGTTATTTTATTTATTTAATATGTTTTATTTATACCATTGTTTATTTTTTGTAACTTATCTCTTATCTTACTATTCATATTAATTTATTATTTCTTGTTTACTTATATATTAAATTTTATTTATTTAATAAGTTTTACTTACCCTATTATTACTTGTAAATTTTATTTATTATAATTTAATTAAAATAAAAAATAATATATATATATATATATATATAAAAGAAAATCAACCAAGTTATATTTGTGTGTGTATGTGTGTGTGAAGGAATTCGGCCAAAGTTTGGTCGAATTCCTTCATATGTTTAAAAAACAAATTTTTACAAAAGTTATATGAAATTTGATTAAGTGTTGGTCGAATTTCATGCTTTTACATGAAATTTGACTAATATTTAGTCAAATTCACTCTACATATTTATTGAATTTGATTAAGTGTTAGTTGAATTAAATAAAAAGTTAATATATCAAGAAATAATTTTGAATAGTTAGTATACTGAGAAATTTTTTAAAAAAAATTAGTACCGCAGTAAATTTGCCCTTTTTTTATTTTTCAAAATGACTTTAATAATAAAAACTTAAAAAGTTTGAGATTTACTAATGATCTAATTTGATATTTAGGCCCTATTGGAAAAATAGTTTATGTGAAGTTTGTCCTCATAAACTCTTCAATTGTAAAAATAAATAGTTATAGAATAAGCGCTTATATATAAGTTACTTTTACAATTGAAGAATTTATGAGGGTAAACTTTATTTAAGCTGTTTTCAATTTATTTTCATAAACTATTTTGAAGAGCTTATGAAAATAAACTAAAAACAGCTTATGGGCATATCATAAGATAAGCTCAAAATAAGCTTTTCCAAATGCTTCATATGACAAAAATAATCAAGTTGCAACAATTGTAACATTTAAGAGACTAATTCAATAATTTACTCTTAAAATTAAATTTGATAATTGCATGGATCCTTTCATTTGGGCCTTTACGTGGAATGTGCCTATATGGAGTCAAAATTAAAATTAGATTAAATTCTTAATGTAATCTTAAAAATTTACAAGTGTTTTAATTGAGTATTTAAAATATCAAACATCTTACTCTAGTTTTTAAAAAATTACGTTTGTCTCAATTTGATATTTTTATTTGTTGAAATAATTTTTGGTAACAAAAATTTTGAGATTTAATAACAGAAGAATTAGGGATTTAGCAACAAAAAAATATCAAATTGTAACAAATACAAAATCTCTTATAGGCTAAATTAAGACACTAGCTCATTCAAAGGTCAAATTGAGATAAATGTAATTTTTTTGGGATTAAATTGAGACATTTGATCTTTTAAAAACTAAATCGAGACAAATATAGTCTTTCACGGACTAAATTGAAACATTTGTTTCAATGATTAGATTGAGATAAATGTAATTTTTCAAACACTAATTTAGGACACTTGACCTTTTTAAAATTAAATTGAGACACATGTAATCTTTCAAGAATTTAATTGAAATATTTGATCTCTTAATAATCAAATTAAAACAAATGTAATTTTTAAAAATTAAATTGAGATATCTGATCTTTTAAGGATTAAATTAAGACAAATATTCTAATTTAAATTAGGTCAAGAAAAATATTCTAATTTACTGAATCCGTATCAGATGATTTGCAACGTGTTAAATGAATAAAATCTTGTTTTACTTCCGTGAGATCATTGCGTCCACTAATTACTTATCTTCAAAAGATTTAGTTTACTTTAAATTGTAGCTCTAAATATGAATCATATTTCCACTAAATGATTCAATTTTGGGAGCACAACATTAATCGACAGTCAACATTAAATATGTTGAACGGCAATGATGAACTGCTTTAGTAAAATAGAAAACCATAATGTTGTCAGTGCCCGACATGAAAATCATAGGTTTTTCATAATGTTTCAGTTATGGGATATATTAAACACTGCAAACACATGGGAGAAAAACTGCATGCACCCCATGCGATAAGGCATGTGCTTCTTCATCATACAGTTAAATTATTTTTTTAATTTAATTTTATAAGTCTTATTAGATTACATGTTGTGTGGAATATCTCTTCCAGTGATATAGAAATACAGTCAACTCGATATAAAAATTTACACTTTTTACCGATTTGGGTACGAAGGATTTAAGTAAGTGAGAATTTTGAAAAGATTAAGACGAAAAATGTACCTAAAAATCAATCCGAATTTGGTGCTTGTTCTTTGTATCTGGATAGATAGAAAATAAGAGACGATTAAATATTTTTGTTGATTTTAAAGAAAATTTACGGCATTTATATTTAAATAAAAGAGAAACAACATGGCTAAACACAGAATGAAAAGGCGACAGTCAAACATGATTCAGAATCAATCTGTGGTTGTAAGCCTTCAACTTCTATTACAAATGATAAACCATTCGGAATTTTCTCTTCCCGAAAGGAAGATAAAAAAATGTTAGTTGTTTATTGATATAAAGACTATGATTCAAGATTATCAAATAGCTCTTGTAGCTCAGTTGGTTAGAGCACCCGTTTAGTAAGCGGGAGGTCTTGAGTTCGACTCTCAACAAGAGCAATCGTTTTTCCGTTTCTCATGTCTTTTTTTCCCCTCTCTATCATTACTCGGTCCAATTCAAAGTCTAAACACGTGATGTTAGCCCCCCTCCGTTTTTACGCGTAATATTTTCTCTTCGCACTCTTACGCGGCCCAAACGCATGATTACATGACGTAACCCCCTTCCTTTTTTTGTCGGTAATCCTTTGAACCTTTCAACTATTACCGTGACTCATTCAGTTTGTTCATTCAAATTTCCCTTTAGAAATCCTTATTACTTCAA
Source organism: Biancaea sappan (assembly GCA_037074585.1). Taxonomy (NCBI): domain Eukaryota; kingdom Viridiplantae; phylum Streptophyta; class Magnoliopsida; order Fabales; family Fabaceae; genus Biancaea; species Biancaea sappan. The sequence continues at coordinate 28,087,990 of CM073498.1, forward strand.
ATATAAAAAATATAAAACAATTTTGTTATAAAATATTACAAAAAATCTAATTTCTATGATCGTTCATTTACAGGTGATCACTAATGAGCCCACGGGCCTAATCTTATTTTGACATTACTATAAGTGGAGACATAAATTGATATCAATGTATTAATAATAATAAAAAAGTGAAATGAAATTTATTTGCTAATATCAAAAAATTTTGAATATTTTCTTATAAATTACATTTGTAATGCTTGTCATTAGATTCTTATTTTTGTTAAGTATAAGAATCTTCAATTATTTTCTGCTTTTTACTCTCGAAATAGCAACATAAAGTTAAATCTTGTGTCCTATTATTTTAATTCTTTCATACTGAATATTACTCTAATGATTAATGAACAATAATTTTATTAACGTCCTTGCTAATAATCATAATTATAGAATAATATATTAGATACGTAAGTCATTGTAAAAATTATAAAACAATTTTGCTATGAAGTATTATAAAAAATCTAATGCCTAATATTAGACTACCCATTTACGAGTGGTCATAGGTTAGCTAGTAGACTTAGTCCTATTTTAAAACTACTATAAGTGGTGACATAAATTGAGATCAATATATTAATAATAAGAAATAAAATAAAATAAAATATACTTACATCTAACAAAAGTTTTTTAATACTTTTTTATAAACTACTTAGCTTAGTTTTAATACTTTTTTATTACTTTTTACGAGTGGAGAGATAATCCCATGACCAATGTTTAAGATAAAGTAGTTTTTTGAAAGGGTCAATATATAAGTTTATGGCCTCAAACTCTTGCAATAAATTAGTTTCATTCCCACATTCCCACTTTCTTTCTTATGGCTTAGTCATGCTGCTATTCATAAATTTTCAAAATTATTTGTGACGATTGACAAATACTAATGTGCAGGTTTACAAAAACTGACCAGTAAGTCTTGTTTCAGTAATAATTCTCCCTGAGATTCAAATCTTAATTGGAACCACCACTATATTCCACAAACGATGTAGCCAAAAATGTGAACCTTAGAACACAAAATAGGAACAATCCAAAACTCAAATCTATATAATTTGGACCAGAAATAACATGTCCTAAGGAGATATACCCAGTAGGGAAATAACAGATATAATTTGTCAACTTCATGATGTGTCTCACACGCAGATACAAATGCAGGACTAACTGATGACTTCGATATGATATGATATTAAAACTTCATATTTGGAGGCTAAGTTTATTAGAAGAAAATGTAGATATTCTATAATACTTATTGCAAGAACATCTGGTAGCCAAAATTAGCCTCTTTTACATAGTAGACCTATCAATATCGTCTAACAAAGGACAATAAAAAATTAAATAAAAAACACTCCACCCCCATATAACAAACTTTCTCTACATGTATATTGCCATTGATACGACAACCAAAACCCAGACAGGTAGCTGTGCATGAATGCAAGAACTAAGAGATCATCATTGTTGAAATCCATCAAATGCTAGCCGATCAAGTGATGAAACAACTTCTTCAATAGAGGGTCTCTGCCTTGGATCCTGGTCTAGGCATCTACAAGCAATGGCCAATACCTCCAAGGGTTGCTTCTCATGATCCTTGTCTCAAGTAAACAAAGCACAATTAATAAATATGAGAAATTCTATAGTACTTGTCACACGATTGCCCAGGTTTTCACACACACAAACTAAACTAAAACCTAATGACAACTGCATGAGAGACTGATAAATTAAGAGGTGAAGGAAGCATATTGATCTCAGACAAGAAAGAAGGATCCTGCAACTTTATTGTATCATCAAACTACTGAAGCTCTCATAAAATTAAAGCCAAAATAGTGAATGCAAGTCACAGAAGACGCTCAAATTTCAGCTATCAAATGGTGAAATTCAGATCATGTGACCAACTCCATTATTAGGTGCCCAACTTCATGATAGTTCAACTTCTCAATGCATCTGGAAAAGGAGAATTAGAATAGAAGAATTAATGGAAAATATAATTTCGCCATTGGTTAAACATTGCCGCATAAGGTGATATTTAAAATTTAAAATTTGCACAACAATTAGATAGTCAATCAATGCAATTAATACAGTTGTACAACATAACTTATTAGAGTGAATGCATTTAAGACTCCTACAATCAATGCTGAATTAATGCTGAGTGAAACTCTATATATAATAAATAGATAGATCTTCAATTCCTCATTACACTTCCTTCGAGAAATGGATTGGCGTTCCAACTCAAGATTTCTTTATAGTGTAAATAAGATGTTTCAGTGGACATATATACTGCCTCAACCCTCGCTACCCGCTAAAGACACAATTCTGTACACTGTAGACCAACAAAAATAAAAAATCTCAAACTTCACGGGATCTACAAAAACCTCCTGTCCCCCCCCCCCCCCCCAAACCTCTCTCTCTCTTTCTTTCTCTCTTTTCCTTCTTCCGAGATCTTATATCTGAAGCGGAAAGTGTAACGCGTATTGGCACTCTTCATAGTGGACGAATTAGATGGTATGCCTTCGGGAAGCACAGTAATTCAAATACAAAGTCGGCCGAGCTAGATGCTCCAACGAATGATAGAGGCCAGTAATCATATCCACTCAAAGTTTGTCTCTTTAGGCAAAACCAAACCAATGAGGCAATCAGATGGATCAGGTGCAATAGAGAGCATAGAGCACGTTTCCGGCGTGTAGGGGAGTATAAAAAGAAGCCTCGCCCATATGGATTTTGCAGCTGGTATTTTAATAACTCCGGCACAATCCCTCTGCTTCAAGTATGATATAAAATCCTGAAACTGGTAAACAGATATAAAGTCAACAAGAGAAAGCAACTCTGACGCAGCACGACCATAGAACACCAGAGAGGGGATGGCATATTGGATAACTAGTATATTTAAGCCAGAATTGGTAAAAATTTCTCTTTTCCATCCCATTTTCTGAATCAAAAGCTTCTGCAAACAATATGTTAAAGGAACCTCAAAAATAACCGGCAGGGAATAATTTCCTAGAAGTCTAGAGCACCAGCACCCTAAAAATTCCCTACAACATCTACAAAATCAGAAATAATTGAAAAACAGAAAGAAAACATACCCCTTTGTAGTCACTCGTGGAAGATGGGATTAAACGACACACTTCTCTCTGCAACAGATATCAAGATCACAAAGTCAAAATTTGTTCTCAGGAATGGAAGAGCTATGATAGATTCAGTGGCACTTGGTATGGCTAAAATCATAACGCACCAGAACTAACCAAATTAAGTGTTAAAACAACATACCACATCTAGCAAAGAAAATTAAGAAATTGCAAAGCAAACTTCCTAGAAGAATATTATCATTTTCAGTAATTTAGAATACACCATTACTATGAGCAACAACAGAGTGAGAGGAGAGAGAGAGAGGAAAATTAGAAAAATCAGCCAAGGTAGAATATAAAAAGAAATGAGTGGGTTTGCCAAGATGGATCGGACTCATCTGGTTTGATAAGTGGACTGGGCCCTGGCTATAACCCTTTAAGTTTAACAGGAATTTTTTCTGCTGCAAGTCTATTGCAGGCATCTGCTTATGCCTCCTCCTTTGATTTTGCTTCTCATTTAAGGTTTGCACAGATGCAACTACCCAAGTCACCGTTAATTGTGGTGCAGCTCCAGATGCAAAAAATTCCTCTACCTGCTTTCTTAGAAAGTAAGATTCCTCAATCTAGTTTTATTCTTGCTTGAATTCCTACCCAACATTTTGCGGTTGCAAGTCTATTGCAGGCATTTGCTTATGCCTCCTTGTTTTTCCAGCTGATCCCTGACTACATAAATCACCATGTAATGTGGTGCAGCTCCAGATGCAAAACTTTCTCTACCTATTGGCTTAGAAAGCAATTTTACACTATCCAGTACTATTCTCTTTCTTGTAATTTACCCATCTTATTTGCCAAATTACACGAGACAAGCTATTAACAAACAGATTGAGAAAAGCTGGCAGACGTGTAACAGAGGAAGAAAGATCAACTACCAGATCAGGAATTATAGGAACAATGCATTGGAACTAAGGCAAGCAGGTTGATTGCTGAGTATATGTGCAATAGCCATACATAAACCTGACAATAAACTTTCTGCAAATGCATCAATAGTGAAATAGTGGTAGTCTGGGATTAAAGGGGTAAATGGGATTTCACAAAATAACATTACAGTAAGAGCCAAACACAATTAGATGGGGAAACAGCTGATAAATATTTTAAAACTCACTCTATGTTGTGGGGTACCAGCAAATGTTGATTTTACATGTCGAAAATCTGTGCGCTTAGTCATGTCTAATTTTGCAGGCCATCTGCACCACAGAAACAGCAATTCGAGCTGGTAATTGTTTGAAAAAAAAATAAAAAGATAATTCAGACCAGTAAGGAAGCAACATATTTAGTCTTACTCAGAAGGCTCAGAAATGGCATTTGAATATCTGCAAATATTTGAATCTGCTCTACATGCATATATTGTACAGTAAGTAACCCCACTTTTACACAGCACCCCCTGCCACTGATATTGCAGAGACTTCCCTGATTTTTCTACATTGGGTGATTCTTGAACAGGAAGGGGCGGAGGTGGAGGTGGAGGAGGAGAACCAGGTGGTGGAGGAACCAAGGGTGGCTGAGTCTGGGGTAAAGGTGGAGGAGATGGAGGAGGAGGTGGCGGCAAAGATGATAAAGGTGGTGGCACAATTGGTGGAAGGATCTGCTGGTTATAAGGTGGCACTGAAGTTCCCTGTATCTGAGCAAGCGGAGTGACCGAAGCAGGTATAAAAGGAGTTACAACAGCATTACCATGAAAATTATTTGGCAATGCTCCTGTCTTGAATTGGTTGGCAGGTAAATGATTATTAAATCCCCGAGCATCCCATGGACCATTTGGAGGAACATAGACAGGGTGAATGAAAGGAGATGACTGAATTTGTTGTGGTGGAATTGATGACCCTTGTGTTGCAGAGAGCATGTGTGGAACATTGCCTGGTGCAGGACAAACTCAGTTCAGCATTTTATGGTAGAAACACAATTTCAGCGCATAAAAACAGCATTCATATGTGACTTATTTCATTAATATACAATTACTTCACAAATACTGTACTCAATGCCAAGCAAAAGATTAAAACATAAACATAAATAGAAGGAATTCCCATAGCATATTACCCCCTTGATGGGTATCTGCAGGCAAGTTGTTGTCATAACCATCAGGCTTCCTTGCCCCAACCTCCAACATCTCCCTGGAACCAGAAAAGTTCCAGTTTGGCTGAAATGGAGGTGCAGCACATACACCACTCTCTGACTTTACTCTGGGAGATACAAGCTCCAAAGAGTTGTTTTCGGGTTTAACTGAAAATGGTGCAGCATTCTGAATCCCATGTTGGCTGTACAGAGATGGGAAAATAATAATCATACAAAGCAGGTAGTCAAAAGTAGAAGAAGATACTATAAATGATTGAAAGCTAAAGATTGATACATGAAATGTAACTATGTAAGTGATATATCGCTCTTCATTGTTCAAGTGACAGAACATCTAATATATATGTACATACGCATATATGACCCTCTATCTTAAGACTAAATAAATAAAGATAATTCTTAATTGTTTCAAGAAGCTACAAGAAGGACATACCATACCATCCATTATTTTGTATGTGACAGAAATTTTTACTCATCAATATATACTTTTGTGAAATTATGCTGAGGTGTCATTCATGGCAATGTTAAGACTTCTAGAAGATGTAAGAACCCTTGGCCAAAATGCAAGATGAATTGACAGGTGTGGAACAAATTTACTTCAGATCAGTTAACAATAACCAAATGTTTGTATCACAAACACTATTGCCGGATAAGAAGTTCTAATTGCATAGATCATGTTCACTAAAGTTCCATATTAAATGAAATAATTGCTCTTGTTTAAACAATGAAATAATTTTTTCTTTTATTTTTTTCACTATCTTTAGTCTATACATCATGGCATCCAGTCTACATGTCTTAGAACATTAAATGACCATTTATAGAAAAGGAATCAAGGGTCATAATGTGTATCGGTTAATAGTGGCATTTTATGAAAAAGGGTGAGAAGGCATCTAGTTTCCAGTATTTGCTTTCAATTGGAGAGGGGCAAAAAAGTGACAAATTACAGTAAATATACCAAATAAAAATTATAATGAAATGAAATATTTTATACAGATATATATATATATATATATACCTAAACTCTATCTGGAAGAACACTCCAGGACAACCACGAAGATTCTTCAGAACAGAAACTGCAGCATCGACTGTGCTGCATTCAACAAACCAACCACATCCCATCTGCATGTTTGCTTGCGTCAATCGCACAATGGAGCCAGGGTTTGCAATAGCAAGATTGCAAATGGCTAATAGCTCATCGTCTGTGAGGACAAGAGAGCTAATACTTGGAATAGTTATCCACAGAGTGCTGGATGGCGTTATATCTTCCTCTCGCATGGAAGTACGATTATTTCCAGTCACATAATTATCAAGGTAACCAATACTCTGATTAATATTATATTTTGTACGCAATGATGCAAGTAAAGAAGACAAGTGAGACATCCTCATTCGACTACTATCAGCAGGGCTCTCGGGCAATGTTCGAGAATGAGGTGATCCAGCAATACCATTTGATGTGTTTGCTGGAATGTTGGCTTTAAGGTCAAGATGGGGAGGGGTAGGCACGAGTCTTGCACCATCCATACGAGCAGGCCCAATTCCAACATTAGCTGGCCCTGGGCCAAAAGGTTGGTGATAATTACTTCTTTCCCTTCGGAGCTGTCTCAGATGCAACATCACTGAAGCAGCTTCCTCAGGAGTTTCAAATTCCATGAGTAATGCACGCTCATGGCTAAGATCAGTAACCATGAGTGGACCTTTATGGATTACTTTTCTTGATTCATGTAGGATCTCATCCTTGGCCCACTGACTAGAAACATTTCCAATATAAATGAGAGAGCTAGAACCAACAGCAACACCATTCATCGAACCCCTAGTTCCAAATCCTATATCCATGAATTTTACTCGGCAAGGAAAACATCCAGGTAAATAGTCTCGAGCTTTTATGGCATCAATGATGTTTCTATATTCAACCAAGGCAAACCCTTTCATTGGAAAGAAAAAGAATTGTTCTATTGAACCAAACCTCTCAAACTGAAACCTAATATGACTTTCAGACATTTCAGGCCCTATGTAACCTACCCAGAGCTGTTTTGAAGCAGAGATGATATCCATGAATGCAGGATCCCCGTCACAACACCAAACAGTTTGACTTTTTGTTGAAGCAATTGGAGACAGCAAATGATGCTTAGGAGATGCCTGAATATTACAAACACCTCCACTAGAAGATCTTAATGGAGGTAAATTGAATTCCATATTTGGAACCTGATTTTTCTCAAAATTTGGGATATCAATTCTTCCATCGAAAGAATTACTCCTAAATTCTACCGGTGGTCTTATTGCAGGTGAGGGTATCTGGTGGCCTATTGAGTCCCTGGGTGCAGAACATCTAACTTGGGCCATATCTCCCTGCTTCCCTGTCTCAAGGCACATGGGCCTTGAGACTCCATTGTCAGAATTAGGGCCCACTTTTGATAAGGATTCAGAATCAAGATTAACTGTAGAGTTAATAGTTGTAACATATTTACCTGAAACCTTATCAGCAAATCCATCATCAAATGAACCAACATGAACTCTTAAATTGCTACCTTTTCCGGATGATTCACCAATGCTTTCATGTTCCTCAGAGATCCTAGGCACTGCATGATTCCTACTAATGCATATCAAAGAATCAGATTTATCTTCATCACTGTCTAGTTGACAATCTTCCATATCTGTTTGTTGCCCAACCATTGTCAAAATTCCCTGCAGGGCTGTTGTGACCTCTAGTGAAGCATTAGTGAGTGACTTAGATAACTTCTGACACCTATATAACATCCACCTTCGTAATGAAGGATCCTTGTTAAGAACCTGCATAGAGAAGACACAAGAAAAAAAGGGGTGATAGGTAAGGAACCATGATAAAAATAAATAAATAACTCATAATTAAAGAAAGTCAAACACAAGTACCAAGTCACCAATCAACTTTCTACTGTCGCCAGAAACCATTATGATTTAGTAATTTTAACATAATATTAACCATAAAAATTGATAGGAACCAGGGTATTATGAGGTGCCTAAGTCCCACATCGAGTAATATGAGATGCTTAATGAAATACTTAAGTAGCTTGGTTCTTCTCCCTTAACAGCTAGCTTTTAACGGAAGATTCCTCAAATTGCTTGGGTGCTTATCATTGGTATCAGAGCCTAGATGACGGTGCACTAGAAAGGAGTACCTGTGGAGGGGCTGACCATAATGGCCAAGTGAAGCAACACCGAGTGAAGCATCGTAGAGTGTAACCGAAAGGACATCGGTCGTCCAGAGGCAGTGCTATGATAGGGACCAGGGTATTATGGGATGCCTAATAGGAGTGTTCATAAGCTCGGTTCGGTTTTGAGTCTTAACCAATCCAAACGAAGCTAATCGATTTTGCAAAATTATAGACCTATTCAGTTTTAATTTTTGGGAGGTTTGGTTTGGTATTGGTTGGGCGGTTTTGTTTTCAATAATTTGTGATTTTTAATTTCAATGAAATATATATATAAATATAAAAGAGACCAAATTAATTAAAAGAAAGGGACCAAGGTAATTATAAAATATATAAAAATAAATTTTTTGACATAAAAATATATAAATATAATATTATATATATACAAAATATAATTTTTTTATATATAAAGTTGGTTCAATTTTAACCAAATCAAACCGACAACCGAACCGAATTAATTAAAATTTATATTTCAAAAATCGATTTGGACCTCCTTTTTTCGGTTTTGGTTGGTTTAATTCGGCTTGGTTGGTTTGGTTCGATTTTGAACACCCTTAATGCCTAAGTCCCGCATCAAGTAGTATGGGGTGCTCAGTGGAGTACTTAAATGGTTTGGTTCTTCCCTTTTAAAAGCTAATTGTTAAGGGAGAAGAACCAAACTACTTAAATACTCCACCAAGCATCCCATACTACTAGATGTGGGACTTAAGCACCCTATAATACCTTGGTCCCTATCAAAGACTCAATAATATCTCGTACACAAAAAAAAATTTGCACCACTCATCATACATTCATGATTTTACAAGTAAATCTTAAGCAATGAATGCTTCCTTCAACGAAAAAAGAAAGTTTACAGGCAATGCCCAGTTGCATGTTACAACAGCTTGAAATCAACAACTCACAAGAAGTTGACACAAATCACAAACTTGTCTATAATTATGCAGTTCACGCCTCCTAAAGGCACCAACACCACAAAGCAGAATAATCAAGCCAAACTCAAGCTTTTGACAGGGCTTAATAATATATTTAAGCCAAGCCCAAGCTTAAACTCAAATACAAGCTAAACACTTTTCAAACTGAGCTGTGAACAATTATAGCAAGAGATAATGGTGTAGGTACAGTTCTCCAATGGGAAATTGGGAACTGTGCAATAAACAAAGCGTAATCTTTTGAGCAGTTAAAAAAAATGTTAGCATTCAATAATAGATCAACAATCTATTATGTAATACATGCAAAAAGCATGCAAGTGATTAGAACATAGAGCTTGCTGGGCAGCATCAAGACTATAAAATATATGCCACCACGAAATACTTCATTGAGGGAAGAATGATGTACACATAAGAACATAACAATTACGAGGTACTACCAGCATGAGCAAGCAGCTATTTTGAACAGATGCATCACCCTCTGAAACATGACAGCTCTCAATCGAAAGCTCCTCTGCAACCTCATTGCCTCTCATGCTTGTTCCAGTAGAACCTGTACATGATTTAGGTACATCATTTGCTCTATCCAAAAGGTGAACCACATCATCATCAAGCCTGCTAGTCACCTGGCTCAGAAAATACTGTCCTTCTTTAGAAGCTCCCTCATTTGCAGTGGAGCCTAAGAGATCAAAACAAGCTGCAAGAAAATATTTTGAACAGGAGAAGAATATCCAAACCACACATAATGCACAAAGATTGGACAGTTTAGCCAGTGAAGATTCATCTTGATCTAAAATCTTTTGCTTTAACTCAGAAAAGGCCTCAGAGGAACCCTGCATCCTCGGGAAATTCTTATCAACCATATGGAAGATATCCTTTCCATCAAATGAGGCTGCAAAAAAGGTTAGCACATTTTGGAAAACTGCAGAGCATATTCCTCTAATTACAGATGATGTTGGTGCCACTGAAGAAGCAGTGTGACAAACATCAGCCAATCCCAAAACACAGGCTTTAGCAGTTTCAAATGCAATATCATCATAATCTTCTCCTCTGCTGATCAATGCCAAACTACAATTATGCATGTTAATAACACTTTTAGCTGCAGCCTCCAAAGCAGTAGGAAAGTGGCATGCATATCGAGGAATAAAGTCAGCAACAATTCTTTGTACACTCAAACAACCTGTTGCAGTAACAAAGTTTCACTTTGAGCAAAGGAAAATGTTCATCATAAAAATTTCTTCAATCATTCTTTTCAATTTCTGGGAATCAAAATATAGTTTTCTTGCAAACTAAGCACTTTATCTAGTAATAAATAGTACAATAATATAATGCGGTTGTTGAGCAATAACATGGAAACTTAAACCTCTTGTGCATTCCACAACTAACTAGGCCTTTTATTAGAAATTGAGGACACCCCAAAATGCTAGATACTATACAAGCGTAAAAGAAGCATATTATTGATCTATATTAGGCAGCTGAATGATGAAACAGTGTAATCTATCAGCATTGTTTCTCCATTTAATGACTTCAAGTATGAAACTAACCAAACTAGCAAACAGTGGTGTCAATTATTTATATGTTTGACATAGAAGAAATTCCAAAAGAAAGTCACAAACACAGGCCAAGCATGGTTCATGTAGGTGCAATTTTATTTTAAGTGGTTCAGTTCTACCCAGCTAGGCCAGTATAATCAATAATATTCAATACATGTGCAATATGATTATTCTTTTTTTTTTTTTGATAACCGTGGTATCCGGACAGCATTCCCTTTATTTGCGGGGCCCAACTGGGGGCCAGAGGCATGACCAGGAAAAACCCTGTACCCCCTTGGCACTATGGGGGGTCGAACCCGAGATCGTGTGCTTTGCAACACAACTCCCTTACCACTAGGCCAACCCATTGGGGGTGTGCAATATGATTATTCTTTCTTGCCATCACAATTGGACAAAAAAGTGGAATCTAAGGGCTATTATGTCGAGACTACTGAAAATTTTGTATTATGTCGAGACTACTGAAAATTTTGTAGTTTATCAGTAAGCATTATAAATGCAGGCAGATTCAGGCTAAAATTTATCTAATTAATATACAGACAAAATTAACATCATGATTGCGGGTCATAATGGTTAATGCTTCTGTGAAGTTTTCCTTTTAGCATTTCCATTTATCAAAATATTTATGGCCCTAGAAAGGACAAACTAATTTTAAGCCATGAATGTTCTCACTTATATATGCAAATTTCATCATAGAATACTTGGCAATATATAAAGAAATCTAAGAGCAGGAATTTTAATGTGGATATAGCAAATCGGCAAAATTCTAATGCTTCTAAATTCTAATTTGAAGGGTTATACGATATATATCTTCCGTAAAATTCTTAGCGTTAATCCTATCAATTATCAGAAGATGCATTATGATGTCCAAATTGCCACGTAAATAAAACATTAAGAATATGGAGACCGAAGGATAGAAATGTAGCAAAGCAGTAAAGGTGTTGACCTCTAGAAGCAGAAATGAGAGAGAGATAACTCTGATCAAGGTCAGCCATGAAGGCACCATCCTTCTGAGACAAGCAAAATTTAATCCGCCTGTAGCATTCATAGACAGTTCGAATTTCATCCTTGTTCCTGCGCTTCACGAGAATCTGCTCCTGAGACAATGGCGGAGTTGCTGGAGGAGGTACAGAGGCCTGGTGCTGCGTTAGGGTTTTGGGAGAAAGCGGGTCGGACGTTATTGATTCGGTGGTTGGCGGTGGCGAAGGTGGTGATTCCGGTAAGGGCTCGTACAGCTTCCGCTTCTTGGGAGGCTGCTCAGCCGTAGCCATGGCGAGTGTGCGACTCTCACAGTGAGCGCGCTCCGCGGTGTCGTTTCGTATTTCGGGCAGATGTAGCTGGGGTTTAAGGGATCCGATTTTGATTGATCATCGAATTCTCAAATTATGAATAAAAGTAAGAAAATTACTTATCTAGCCCCACCGGAATATCTGACCGTTCACATGGCCGCTTTAAAACGGGTCGGATTAGTATGGCCACACTCGACGTATGGATTTATACTTTATAGACTAATTTATAAATTTATTAAAAATATTGGATAAATAAATTTATTTTAATAATTTATAGTTTATAATTTATATATTTTCTCATTCTTATTATTTTATAAAAATATCCATCATACCTTTTATAGTCATTACACTCTTATATATAAATATATATAATATATAAATATAACAAAATATGTAAATATATTTTATTATATATAATAAAATATAATAATATATAAATATATTATATATGTAAAAATATATTATTTATATATAAAATATATAAATATATATTTTTAATGAATTATATATATATATAATAATTTAATTTAATTTAATTAAAAACAAAAATAATATATTTATTTATATTATTTTAGAATTAAAAAAATATATAATTTTTTATATTATTTTATACTTTTTAACTAGTTTAACAATTATTTTTACCGAACACTTCTAATTTAATATGTTAGTTTATAAACTATAAGTTATCTTATAAGTTAATTTTACCGAACAAAGTCATTACAATCTTGCATTTTAACTTCCAACTTTTTTAATGGAGTATTAAAAAGAATCCCCCACAAGTATATTTTTCTTTTCAATAAACTACACTTTTTTTTCTTTTTTACTTCTAGTATATACAATCCCTTTCTTTAGGTTTGTTCAAGAATGCTTATTACAGACTATTTTTTAATGTTTACTAACTTAATGTCACATTTTTTAACTAAAATATCATTTATGAGTCTATGTGCAATCATTTTTTATGAGAAAGTAGAATATTTATAACATCTTATTTTGGATTAAAAATAAAAAAATTATTACAATAAGTAAAAATTGATATTTTTATATTAAATAGTGTGTAACCTATGGGATGCACAAGATGTATTATACTTTTGGTTAAAATATAACTAAGTCTTTATTATTTTATTCAATGAAAGATTTAGTCCCTATATTTTAAAAATAAAGAATTTGGTCGCTATAGTTTTCAAAACTCTAAAAAATAATTTCGGTGTTAGTCAACTGTCAGTCAAGGATTTGTTTGAAACATGTGACACTAACTAAGACACTTACATCAGTATTAAATGTCATGTCAACGCCACACATGGCAAATTTAAATATATAATATAAAAAATACACAAAATAGATAAATATAAATTGATATAAATATTCACATGATAATTTAAATAATTAATTTAAACAAAATAAATTAGCTTTTATTTGATATATTCATATGAAATTAAATTTTAGTTTGGTCCATTTTTATACAGTCCATAATTTTAGTTAAAACTGGCTTTTATCAATTTTCATTTTTCTATTAAAAACTTTTCTATTTATTCACTTAGGTCCCTAACTAATATTTTTCCTTTGTCCTTTTTATGATTTAAGATCATATTTAGCTTTATCTAGATCCCTAGTCCTCTAATATAATTTTTATGAATTTAAATCAACCTCTATAAACTTTTCATTTATTTCACTGTAGTCCCTATCATGCATTTTACATACTTTTCTCATGAGTTTGATTTCCAAACTTGCCTAGAATTTCTTCTTAGATGTTTTTAGAACTTATTTGATCATTTTCATCCATAAACTAAGCCAAAGAGAGACTTTTAAGAATCAAAAGTTTAGTTCCAACACTTATCCAAATTCCTAGCTTATATTTTTGCACTTTGTATTCTCTTTGTTGCTGCTGCAAAGGACTTCTAAACATCCCAAACACCACTACTATATTGTCATATTTTTTTGCAGCAACCCGTTTTCTTCTATACCAAATTAAGTGAGAAAGTGAGTTGAGTAGTATAAACCATGAGTCATTTACAATGGCTTTTGGGGTGTTTAGATTCTAAAAACACCTAAGAAGAAATTTAGTAGACAACTTAATTTCTAACCTAATAACAAAAATAACTTAAAAAAACAAGCACAAAGTCCAAAAGAGTTCATTGCTTGTAGACACTTAATTTCTAACCTCATCAACGTGTACCCTTGCAAGTTTATACACGAATTTTTCCATGATACCAAATGCAAACAATCTATTTGCATCAATTTGTACTACAAAGTGGTATAATACGTCCACAAGAATGAAGAAATAGAGAGTGTATATTTGAAAAATGGATAAGAGGGTTGTGTACATTTTCTTTTTTCCACCCTTCTTATGCTTTGTGACCCTATGGGAAGCTTTAGAAAAAGGCAAAAAAACTCTTAGTCTGTTTGATTTTATTTTTTTGTTTTCAATAGTTTTTTTAGTTGTTTTTAGAAACAAGTTTTGAGAATAAAGAATTAAAAAAATTGTTTAAATTGTTTGTTTCAAAAATATGTTTAAAAACAACAAAAATAGAAGAATTTGTTTAAAAATTTTGTTTTAGACACAAATTTGAAAATACAAAAACAAACATGTGTTAGAGAGGGGAAAGAGAGGATGGAGAGATAGAGAAGAGAGAGGGGATGGAGACACAGGGGGAGAGAAGAGAGAGAACAAAGAGAAATAAGGAAGATGGGAGGGAGGAGAGAGAATATTATTATATGCATGTTTGTTTCGGTGTTGGAGAGTCTTAAAAGCGCAGATGGAGGGTCATAATCGTGATTGGAAGAAAATTATCTTGTTTGGTTCTGCGTTAATCCTCCAGCCAGAATTGATTCTTTCTACAAAACCTAAGTTTTGTTAAACACATGGTATATCCTATCCAAATTATGAAAAAAAAGAGAGAGTGAAGAGAGATGATTTAGAGAGAGAGAGAGAGAGGACAAAAAGAACACATTACAAAATTATAAAATTGTCATTGATGAAAATAAAAAATAACAATTCAGAACATTTTTAAGTTGTTTTAGTTTTATTACTTTTAAAACACCTATTTTGTTTTTTTTAGAAACAAAAAGACAAAACAATTCTATCAAATAATTTTATTTTCTATTTTTAGAAATAAAAGAAATATTTTCAAGAAATTTGAATCAAATAAACCCTAAGTTTTTGCGTCTGATAGCTGGAAAAGAAGGTCGACAAAATTCCATCAATGGAAAAACAAGTTTTGCATTTTCTTTCATTAACTCTATAGTCATTTCCTAATCAAAATGGATGGAAAATTTGAGCTTTTGATGGAAAAGAAAATATTGGACACTTCTACCCTCCTTCTTCCATTAAAGCACATACCAGAAAATGATCCAGAAGAAGTAGTATGAGAAAATTCATTCTATTTCTTAAGTTGAACTATAAACCAGAAATGGTTCTAAAATGAAACATAAACCAAAAAAGTCATTCCCACTCTCTCAATCAAATGAAACCAAAATATGAAACAAAAAAAAAATACACCTAGAAAGCTTCAACATTGCCAGAGAAAATGAGAGTTGCGCCAGAGGGAGAAAATGTCACGACCTAGATTTCTAGGCACGTGTTGGCACGATAACTAGGGATATGTTATCCCTAGACCGTTAGCCAATTAGAGAATATTCTTATATCTCAACAAAATACTTGACCAAGACATTCACAAACAAAACTAAATGGGACCTAAGTGTCTCATGTAACCACAGAGCACACCAAAAGCTTACTAGAGGAAAGAAACTAACCCTGAGGTTTTACCATAAACTTGAGACGCACGCTAAACATACTCCTTAAATGGGTCGATGCCAAAATTTGCATAGGAACATAGAAGAAAAAAGGTGAGAATATACAATAATCAATAAGAATCAACTTGCTTACCCATGGTATGCTTATGAGATAGTTTTCTACTGTGTAATCGCAGGGAGATGTTGAGCTCTGGTCACTTAGATCTATTGATCTCATTATACCAACTATATCTTAGGGGATAATACTCCTGACTTGGTCATTGCCTAACTGAAAGCCTCTTTCACTATAGTCAAGTGGTCTCTCCACAAAACTCATACTCAACATAAGCAAACGTTTCAAATCATACAAATCATCATATGAGATTCACATTAGAATTATACGGGTATACACTTACCCTTCTCAAATATCATCTATACATCACATCTCACACGAATATGACAAATTTTGCCTTATGATCCACCTATGTATATATACATATATACATTATGTGTTTGTTCCACATAACATTCATTTAATAGCAATCACATTCTATAAAACAAGTAAGACTATAATTCATAACATCACCATCAAGTTCAAGCCAGCCACGGATCACTAGAGACTTTATGGATCACATGCCATCGGGCCTCATGGGCAGGAATCCTATTCTGCCAAATCCCATAGATCTCATGGACCACGTGCCACAGAGTCTCATAGTTTTTCTGAGGCCAATATATTAAGAGGCACCTATAGGTCTCATGGACCACATCCCACCGAACCTCATAGGCGAGAATATCATTCCACCAATCCATATGTCTCATGGACCATGTGCTGCCAGGTCTATTGATTTTTTTCAAAGCAAATATCTCACAGGGATCCATAGACTTCATGAACCACATGCCATTGGGCCTCATAGGCAGGAATCCTATTCCACAACTCCCATAGGCCTTATAGACCACGTGCCACTAGGTCTTATGAATTTTCCCAACAAACACATACAATTTAGTATTCAATATCAATAATAGCATATCAAATCATAATCAATTATCACATTATTCGTTCAACTACAACTTTGGCCACAATTCCTTAGAAGGAACAAACACTCATAATCAACAATGATTAATCATCAACAAGTATCAAGCAACAATAATCATTTACAATTCCGTATAAGTACATGTATTCATGCATCACCGTATGTAATTATTGTAAGTATAGACAATGGCAACTAGGATAAATGACAACATTCATAATTTCATACATAGAATAATTTATTGACTAATAGGTTATTCCTCTTCATTACATATAAGAACATGTATATGTATATAGATAGTAAAATCAAGCTAGGTAGGTTCAAGACCCCCTTGTAAGGCATATTCTAGACTTGTGTCAATGTTCCACACAGTCACATCTAGTCACACATATCATAATATCTTTAACTTAACGAAATCTCATAGAAGATGATTTGCAAAAAGAAAAGGGACCCTTCTAAGACTAATCATTTAACACTTGGCATCAACAATGTCTTAAAGGAAGCTGAGCTATTCATCCACATTAAGCAACTGATCACCTTCTTCTTGGCCAAGATGTGGTGTAGTCTCATGTCGTTCCATGACCACCACAGTATCTTTCGTGATAGTTACTTACCCCAAAGTCAAGTTACAATTACCATTCCCTTACAGCAAGGTTGGAGAGAGGGTGTTCCAAGAGAATCTGAGTAATTCTTCAAGAAATATAAAAAGTGAGAATTTCCCAACACCTCAACTTTGGTCCCCAATATCACTAGATAGGAATCACTAAACAAAATTATATGAAAACCATGTTTTAGGTCATGAATATATTCATAAAGTATAAAATACTTAATTTAGAGGTAAATTCCTCTAAACACCATTTAATTTCTCAAATGGTCATTTATGTTCTGTTTGGTCTAGAAATTTGGACTCTTATCTTCCAAATTTTCTGGGCAAAATTCATAACTTCAAAATTTATGAATTTTGGTAGATAACATCCTAACATGTCTAGAACTTTAGATAAAAATTTCAGAAATAAATAATAACATTTGCCCCTTCAAAACTTTACTTTCATAACTACTGTCCATACTATTTTTGCATAATTAGTGCCTTGATTTTGCAAGCATTAGACTCTTTAATTCAACTCCAAACCACATGAAACTCAGTAAGAATGTAGTCCCATAAAATTTTCAAGGTAAAATATGACCAATAGGACATCAAAACATGACTTTAATTAAATCTGGCCATATTGCTCTAAATTCTGATGTAGGCTCCAGTCCTCTAATATTTGACATTGTAATTGTTCCCCAATCACCATGAAACTATCCAGATCTCATCTATACCTATCAAGGAATACCTCATAAAAATTTCAAGACCATATAAGCTCATTTCATACTACAATCAACTCAAAACATCATCAACAGTAATTGCTAGCAACATACGTCCAAAAAGTTCCTAACCTTTAGTCACTCTATTAATCATAAAACACAAACAATAAGGAATTCTTGAACGAAAATGAGTTATTAGAAACTAGATTCAACTACCTTTCCATCGATATATAGTTTGTTAGAAACGGAGCTCAAACGAGAAAGCTATGACAATTTCAATTAAGCTACAGTTCGCGGCCTGGAGTTGGCGCCCCAGGGCACCAAGACTGTTCTTCTTAGCTTTGTGGGCGCCTCGAACTGGGAAAACTAGCCTAAACCATGATTTGGCACCAAAAATTTACCACTTTGCCTCCTAAGTCCTCCCAAAGTTCACCCAATCATTTTAGATCACTATTACTTGTTTCTATCAAACAAAAACTTCCTAGAAGATCAATTTCAAGCATTGATTCAAGATTAAAACAAAGAAACCCAAAATTCAACTATGTTCTTCCTTAGGAATTTCAATTCTTGTTCTTCCTCTATCAAGACTTTCAACCATGGTCTCGTTTAATTTATAGGTCCTAAGCTCATTAAAAGTAAGATGTAACAATCACATTCAAGACTTAAAACTCAAGTTTATGATTTAGTTAGATATTCAATCTAGGGTTTCTTGCAAAATTTCAAGAAGAAAAAAGGAGGATTTGATTCTTACCTTAAGGGGAGAAATCCGGCAAACGAAAAAGGTGGCCAGTGATGGTGTTTGTCGGAAGAGATGGCGGACGTGTCCCAAGAGCTCTCTTGGCCGTGGTTGGGTGGGTAGTGGGAGGTATATAGAGGGAAGGAAGATGATGAAGAGATAAAGGAATGTATGGGGTGTTGATAGGTTGTGTGTATGTTTTATTAAGTGGTGTGGGCCCCACTTTATTTCAATTAAGTCCCTCATCCAAGAAGCAAGCCAATTAGGACTTTAATGAAATTTTAGAAATACAATAGGGGTGCCAACACCACATCTCAATAAGACACAACACATGCATGAAATTTCTATTTCACTACACATTTTATAAAAAGATACTTAACTTTATATTTTTATTCACTTTAGTCCCTCTTAACGTCTCTTGCACTACTTTAACTCCACTACCACCATCATCTTGGTACCAACCACACCTTGAATACCTCCCAAGGCCTAATCACCACAAAGGTCCTTATCTGGTCCCACACACAAAACTTATACATATTTTCTCTCTTTTCACTATGGTCCCTCACTCAGGCCATTACGAAGTTCCTCTTGTTGAAAGTTGAGCGACTCTACCATTGGTACAAACATCACATACCTAGACGGTCTTATCAACTTTGAAAATCTCCAAGCTCTTACTAGTCCCACATAAACATCCACATAAGCATATATGTGCAAGGTCTAGCCTTAACCCAAGTATCTAATACCTTGGGTGTTACGAAAAGAACAGTGGCTTTGACGCCGTCGAAAAGCTTCATTGCTGCCAAAAAAGGTTTAATGCCACCCAAAGCTTCTCTGCTCTGCAAGAAGGAGAGTTACGCCAGAGGGAGAAAGAATCGACGCTATTGGAAAGCTTTGCCGCTTTGCAAGAAGGAGAGTTGTGCCAGAGGGAGAAAGAATCGATGGTGCCAGAAAGCTTTGCCGCTTTGCAAGAAGGAGAGACAACAGAAGTTTCAACACTACCAAAGAATAGATCGACATAGAGAGGCTTTTTGAGAGGGAGAGAGAACGACTAAGAAAATAGAGAGAAAGAGAGCGATGAAGAAGCCAAAAAGATGGTTCTGGATGGATAGAGTGATAATATTTTTCTTTTTATTACTATTTTATTATTAAGAGTAATTTGGTCATACTAAAATTTTTCTTTTCTTTCATTTTAAACTATATACCAAAAAAGGTAATAGTCAGTTTTTTCCATTTCTTTCTATGTTATACCAAATATTTTGCTTCTTCTTTTCTCTTTCCTTTTTCCTTTTCATCTCTTTTTTTCTTTCCCATTAAAATTTTTTCCTTTGTACCAAATGGGCTCTAAGTCTCTCGGGCTAGCTTACTTGAATTTTTTGGTTTTGTCATCTAACTTAATAAAAAATATATTTTCAGCATTACCCTCCAAACCCATGGGCTAAACAAAATTGGGCTAGACTGACTCATCACTAATTTATGCAAAGAAACCAAACGGTGTGACCCTCTCCCTCCATCTGAACCCTAGCTTTCCCTTAGCCTGAGTGCCGACCTGGTGAGGGCTGCCTCTTCATGCTTTTTTTTCTTTTTCTCTTTGCTTTTTTCTTTTTCTCTTTTTGTTATGTCGCTTTTTCCCTCCCGATCATAGGAGTTTTGTCTCTTCTTTTATAAAAGACTCCTCTTCCTCGAGAAGAGATTTTGATAGATCTATGACAGATGGAGAATGCTGGGAAAGGAGTGCTACTGAATATAGAAGATCAGCCGTTGTCAATGTTGTCTCTGGTAGTCGTCGATGTTGTCTCTGCTAATGGGTTGTCTCATCTCTAGCCGTTGTCGATGTTGTACTATTTCCATCTTCCTATCGCCTACGCTTTTCTCCTTCGTCCTACAGCCAACGCTTGCCTTCTTCTTCCCAATGCTGTCTGGCAATAAATGAGGAGCTTTAAAAGCTCTGCTCGGAAAGCTTATAGTCTTAGCCTATTCGAATCAAGGTGGTATCTGAGCATTAGAGGGCGTGGACAGAAGAGTGAGGAGGAGCTGGAAGAATTATGGCCAAGGCCAAAGCTATCCATATCCAGATCCCAAAAAAATTTATATTTTAAATTAAAAAAAATCTGGAAGACCTATTGCTTTGGCTTAGCTTAATGGCCATATGTGACAGCTTGTATCTTTTTTTTGGATTGTTAGAAGACTAACTCTAATATAGGGTTAGGAGTGTGTTGCCTTTTTTTAGTCTATTGGATTTAGGGTTAGGGGTGTGTTGCCTCTATTTAGTCTCACAGTTATGCTATATATACCTGGTACTAATTTTTAGGATATGTTATTTTAAATCATGTACTGTTCTCCCACAAGTTCAAGCTTATAATGTATTTGATGATTTTTAGGCATGATTTATCTTATTTAACCTTGGATTTAATGGAATTGATATCCATTTGTCCAAAAAAAAAAAAGAAACCAAACAAAACTTACACTTTACTGTAACATAGTGATGGAAACCAATAGTTAAATGATTATTTATTTAAATTACATTTGAAACAATCACTCTGGTTATATCCTTATATTCTGCAAAAGTCGCTAAACATTTATTTAATTGTTGTTTGGCTATTACATGTATAAAAATGCATGATGTATGTTCATTTGTTTTGTTCATCGTTTCCTTTGTACCATGGACAAGAATAAATAGAAAGTAATTAATTATGAATAAGCATAAACGGTAAAGTTTCCATAATATCAAGTAATTCCAACTTGATTCATTGGTAACCAATGAAAATTATTTTAAAGAGTAAATAATTAACTTTGAACAGCTCAAGGTCATTGCATGGTAGTAGAGGATCTTTTCACTTCTTCTTTTTTATTTTTTATTTTTCCTTTCTTTGTGGGGATATAAAACAATGGCATTGATTTTTTTTTTTTATGGGCTAAAAATGTCATTGCCTTTGTGGAGGATATTATTATTTTTGGGTCTAATTTATGGAGTCAAAAGCTAATGGAGTTTTTTTTTCCTTTTTCTCAAATAAAAAGGGTGGCTTAGGCTGCAATGGCATATGAACCTCTATTTAAGACTTATATAAGGGTCCATCCCAGTCGCCGGTACTTTTTAACTTGTTCTAAATTTATGAACAATATTGACCCAAAAAAAAAATTGTAAACTAGTGAGTTCTACAAATTGGTATTAGAAGTTGTCTAAAAATAAATAAATAAATGAAAGACAAATTCATGACTTCTCACCATAATTTAGAAAGCTGGACTAGGAACTGCTTATTGGTCAAGTCTAGTTAGTCCATTGAACCAATTTTCGTAAAAATTGGCATGAAATCGGTTAAACCAGCTAAACTATTCTATTTTTTTTCAATGATTATTAAAAAAGAAAACCCATTGGTCATCAGCTTTAGTTGCCATCTCTCATCGTCTGATGAAGCAAGTTCGTCATTCTCTTCAATGGATGGCTTGTGGCGAGTTTTGGAGGAGGAAGATGATAAGTTTTGTGTTGGGTTCCGTGGATAATAGCAAAAAATCGAGAACTGGCTAACCCTCGTCTTAATGGCTCAGGGCTTTGCTTGTTATGTGAGTGAGTGAGTGAGTGAGTGAGTGAATGAGTGAGAGAGAGAGAGAGAGAGAGAGAGAGAGAGAGAGAGAGAGAGAGAGAGAGAGAGAGAGAGAGAGAGAGAGAGAGAGAGAGAGAGAGAGAGAGATTGGCTTTGAAAAACAAAGCATCAAAATTGGAAAGTAGGAAGAAGCAGAGCTTTCAATGTTTTTGATTGAAATTTGAAAGAGAGAGATTACTTTGGGAAGTAGGAATGTAGAAAAATTAATTAGTATTTATAATTTGTGTTAAAAAATTATATTTTATATTAAAAAATATTGTTTTAATTTTCAATATAATATAAAAAAATATATAATGGTGTTTTTTAAACAAAGAGTAATTTTTATTTATTAATATAAAATCAATATATATTAATATTTAATTAATTTTGATTCCACCATAGTCCAACCACGATTAAATCAATAAACTTTGAACCAGTATTTTTATCAATTTAATAATCAATTTAATTTTTAAAACATTGCTTCTCACTTAATGATACTTGAACACAGAGAGCCAAAGAAACAAAAGGAGGATAAACTACATCCTAGTAACATTAATTCTAAATAGTAAACATTGTAGCAATACTTAAAAGTTTGCTGGTTATTGTGACAACTCCAAAATTAACAATTGTTCAATTTTTAGATACGATGCTTTAAAAAGAATTTACCTTTTATGTTAAGTAAATCTTGGAAAATTTAGCCTTATATTTTATTAAATAAGAAGATACTTTAGAATAGACAAAAATATATTCTAGCAACTTCATTATCAACCCTTTTGGGAAGATTAATAATAAAGTAATACAGCAAAAAAGATCTTTACAAAATATAATACAAGCGCATGATAAAACCGTTGTTTGAGTTATTTTCCTTATCCGATGTACAATCAAAGGAAAGCATGATCACAGGAACAACATGGTTAGACAGCTAGATATTGTTTGACACATGCTGTTCAAATTAAATTAATATACTGTGAATTCTGAGATTAAAATTTTATCTATAATATCACGCCCACGCTATTCATTGTTGTTTGTTTAGTCATTATAAATTAAAGAGTATGTGTATATATATATATATATATATATATATCCCACGTGTCAAATTAAAGCAGTTGCAGGTTTAGGACGAAAGTCCATGAGTTTGCATTTATTTCGAGTCTAGGGCCTTCCTCAGGCAATGGAAGAAAGGAAACCACAGAAACAATAAATAATATTGAGTAATTTGATACTACTTCTATTTATATTTTTGTCATATAATTTATTGTGATTTTTTAAAAAAATCTACATCATTTAATTTTGAATTATGGTGGAATTGAATCTTAAATTTTAAGCGAAAATTACTTATTTGTTAAAATACGAATAAAAATAATATTGAATTTCTCAATAATAGACGAGTATAGCAAATATTTTTAGATGACTCACTGATTAAGTCATTTTCTTAGGTCGCGTTTGATTTACACTCTTATCAGGAAAGCAGAAAGGAATTCCATGCTATAGTATGTATTCCCACGTTTCCTTCAGCTGCTGACCACGAGAGTTTCCTTTCATCCTTGCACTGTTTTTTGTCATTAATGGTACGAATTTTTTCCCATGGTGCTACACGAAAACCTGCCTTTTCTGATGGAAGAAGACTGTGCAATAACATGAATACCCTTGACAATTGAGGTATTTCCAGCTTCAGTCCTTGTAGAAGCCCTTAGACCTCGTTGAACCACCTTAAAGTCGCTGGCTTTTCATCTGCTCGTTTCTCTATTGCAGCCATTGGGAAAAGAAATCTACCTATGACCTCATCTCTTATTGGCCCAACTCTGTCTTCCCTAGAAATTAACAAGTAATCTTCAAACAGCTCTGCAACTACAAATAGCAATTCTAGTTCTAAACCCATTATCAGAGAGATTCCAATTTTTTTTATTCATTCGCTTCACTCTCATCATCTGCATCTCTTCGTCTTCTCTGCCGTCCTCAACCCATTACCAGGAGATTCCAAATTTTTTTATTCCAGATTTCTCACCTTGAATTGAAATGGAAGAAGTGAACGATGATGAAATTGATGGTTCTGATGGATCTGAGGGAGAGCAAAGGCGATGGAAGGCTATCACAGAGGCATCGACGGTGAGGGAGATGGAAGAAACTAAGGGAGATGGGCTCTAAAGTCGGCGTCGGTGAAGGAACCAAGGCTGTGGGGAAGGTAAGGAGATGTGGCGGTGCAATGGTAGTGCGTTGGGCGCGTCGGTGATGAGAGAGCGATGATGAAAGTCATGATGAGAGAAGAGAATGATGATGAGAGAATGAATGTGGATTCAGATGGGCCAGGGGTATTAGAGTAAATTAACTTATTAAAAATTACATACTCCTATATTTATTTTCTCTCTCCTCCACCAGCCAAACAATTTTTTTTTTTATTTTCCTTATCTTCTTTCCATCCCTTTTTTTTCCTTTCCATTCATAGTATTGTGAACTAAACAGGTCGTCAGAGTATCTTGATAATTGAATCTATGTGGTCCTATTTAACAAACAAATAATTTCTAAAAGCATCTTTAACGAGGGTTCTTAAAAATAAAAATCAATTCTTATTAAGTTTCATTATTAGAGGTTGCCAGCGTAGCTACCACGCATAAGAACCGTTATTATGTAAGAACCGGTTCTTAATAAAAAAAAGTAATCAAAAAAATAAAAAAATAAACATTAAATATATCTACATTAATTACAGTAGTGAATTGTTGCTTAAAATCAAGAGTGGTGGTATGGTATAGTAGAACCCACAATAAACAATTTATTAATAGCTGTTAGGATAGTGTTGGACAACTATTAACGTGCGTTTAGAGCATTAAACATGTGTTTTACCAAAATGGCAAATGTTTGGTTAGGCATTTTGTGTGATCGAGAGAATCAATTCTGTCATCCAAACGTGGAATTCTTCAATGCGCCACAGACTTGTTTATGCCCATAGTCGATTTTGTCATTACTCCCCTCAAGTTTCTCTTTTCCTCTACTACACTCTCTTTTCCTTTTCTACTGACCATTTGTTCTCGCTAGTCTTCTCCGTCTCAAGGCAGCAACTCACCATATATACTTTGGTATTATTAATCTCAATAATTTAAGTTAGGTGATGGATATACTAATTAGTTAACAAACTTTAAGTTAACTATTTTTGCTTAACTCAAAAATAATCTTTAAATAATTATTAAAAAATAAATAAATCAAATTTGGAGATAAAATAAATAAATAACTCATTTCATTACAACATTCATAAATTAAATATTAGTACCAAAGTCAAATGAAATAAAACAATATAAAATTTATATATTTTTTTGTAATTACATATTAAAAAGTGATTCTGGTAATATTCAAACGAAATTTATTTTTTAAAATTATTTTTTTGATAATAATTTTTAAACATAAATCACGTTTATGTAAAATCAATTTTGTTCAAACATAAATTTTTTTAACAAATTTTCAAATACTACCTTAAAATTATACCATTGGAGGTACTCTAAAGAGTTGACAACATTTTACCTTCCTAGAATAGTTATATATGTAAAGCTACGACTAAAGGACAGCCCCGCTTACAGATTTATATGAAACCCCAATAATAACAAAGCCTCTGCAACAAGCAACTCCTCACCATATGCTCATTATTCTTTATTCTCACTCAAAATATAAAAACAACCCATTCCTTCCTCATCTTTCACGTGCCACACAGTTCATTTTCAACCTTTCAAGATAAATAAGATCATACAGAAACTAGATAATGACGTGATTATTATTAATTCTCTGCGAGTTACCTGACTATTAATTATTACTATAATTTCATTAAGCACATGTAAAATATGTACTTTTTTTTGAGATCAGTGCTTATAGAGCATGTTAATCAATCAGCATAAGCAATTTTTTCTATTTTTTTCCCCGTCAAGCTCATATAATATGGATACCATATACACATGTTTTCACGACAAACGGAAAATTTTATCGAGCACACTTGCTCTTTCTAAGTAACACATGTGATCATCAAATTGTTGAAATATATCACATGGAGATCTATCAGCGACCTCGTGCATGCATCAAACTTTTCCTAATTTTATTTGTTTTAAGTGTGTGTATTAATTTGCAATATATAGTGCAATTAACTCGCAACGCATATGAAAATGCATATAAAACTTGTTTTTGGAACATCGATATTTTATCCATAGTTTTAGAACTCAGACCGGTTTAGAAACCGGTAATTTAGAGTCTAATCTGATCCGGATCACTTCATTGGATCAATTTGTAATTAATTTGGTTAAAATCCAATTGACCCAGCCATCAACCATATCCGACCTTTTATTTTTGTAGATTTCAATTTGGTACTTTATAGATGAAAAACAACATTTCAAACATTAATGAAGCAAACTATAATTACCATATAAGTGTGCCAAAAAATATATATAGGAATAATAATAATATTTTGAAAAAAAATATTATTATTTTATATATATATTATATCATTATATCATCTAAAATGATTTTAAGCCATAAAAGTTAAACAATGTTAGTGACAAATTTTATAATATTAAATAAAGTTAAAAATAGCTAGATAACCATTAGATATTCAAAAATAAATTACTTTTA
The DNA here is from genome assembly GCA_037074585.1 of Biancaea sappan. NCBI lineage: Eukaryota > Viridiplantae > Streptophyta > Magnoliopsida > Fabales > Fabaceae > Biancaea > Biancaea sappan. Next base: position 28,115,122 of record CM073498.1, read on the forward strand.
ATTTGATTTTTACAAATTATTAATATAATTATAAAAGATTTTATTTATTTATTTGTTAATTAATTAAATAAGATATTTGTGTGCTAAAATTAATTAATTAAAGATACATTTTTAAAGATATTTTGATTATAAAATTTGCATAGAAATGATTTGTTTTACTTATTTTGATATTTATGATTATATATATATATATATATATATATATATATATATTCCAATTTGGCAATTAATCTAGTGATCCAAAAATTAATCTGGGTCAATAACCGGACTGATTCTAAAAACTATGATTTTATCAGTCAAATAGAATTGGAAATTTATCCAAAAAACAAAAAGAAATTAAGCATTATATAGTTCCTTAAAGATATATAAGACAAATATTTAATTCTTGAAAAATCATAATATAATATTTATCTTATGAAATGTATCGAGTGTTAATCCTCCTATTGATAAATTCTATTTCCTGCTAGCGGAGTGCCCGGTGTGGTCCTTTAAATATTGATATAACTCGTTAATTCCTTATTGAATGCTCACTAAATTATAACAGAAAAAATCACATGTGTAAAACCCAAAAAAAAAAAAAAGATATCAACGTCTAAAACAACAGCGAGCAACACGACACAATCAGAGATGTACAAGAATGAGAATATATATCCTAACCTCCAGAGGACCTTTGCTAGAGCTCATCTTGTCATTGAATCATATATATATATATATAAGGGAGAATGATATGCGCTATTGCTGATGTTTCTTTTTTTTTTTTAACGCAAATCTTTTCTTTCTTTTTTAATTTAATAACATAAGTATTTAAATAAACAATTAACATGTTATATCAGTATTTAAGGAGCCACAGGTCATGTTTAGGTAAATAATTTATTTAAATACTTATAGAATAAAATCATGTTTGGGTAAACAACTTATTTAAACACTTACAGAATAAGCGTTTAAATATAAGTTATTTTTATAATTGAAAAGTTTATAAGGGTAAATTTCACATAAACTATTTTAAGTTTATTTTCATAAGCTATCGTAGATATCTTATAAAAATAAGCTGAAAATAGCTTATGGGTAAGCCATAAGTTATTTCTGTAAGCTATTCTAAATATGTGCATAAGCACTTATGTCATAAGATAAGTCAAATAAGCTCAAAATAAGCTATTCCAAATGCACCCTAAATGTTTATTATATAAGCGCTTATTATATAAGTTATTTTTACAATTAAAGAGTTTATAAGCACAAACTTCACATAAGTTATTTTTAACTTATTTTCATAAGATATCATGGAGAACTTATAAAAATAAGCTAAAAACAGTTTATTGACATGTTATAAGTTATTTTTATAAACTTTTTCAAATATGTATATAAGTGCTTATGTCATAAAATAAGTAAATAAGCTAAAAGTAGCTAGCTAATTGATATGTCATAAGCTATTTTTATAAACTTTTCTAAATATTTGTATAAGTACTTATATTATAAAATAAGTTAAATAAGTTTAAAATAAATTATTCTAAATATATTTTAAATATTTTGTTAACAGAAAATATAATGTATAAACAAAAGAACTAATGAGTTTATATTTGATTTTTTTAGGAATTGAATAATATATTATAATTTTTGAAAAATTAAATAATTGTCTTATAATATTCTTTAGATGCTAAAAAGTATTTTTGTTTATTTTTAAAAAATAAAAGGAAAAAGGGAGAGTGTGAGAAGGGAAAGGCGATGATGATATTGTTATTTTATGTTGTTGATATATGATTGAAAGAGATGATTAAAAAAAAGACGGGAGTATGATGTTAGGGCGGTAATCTTAACAAATCAAAGCCCTTAAGCATAGTCTTTGATCCCACTTGCGTGCGGAGAGGCCTAAATATTAAAATGAAACTCCCACTCCCACGGCCACTCCACTACCCCTTTGTATCTGTAACGCTGTGAGGCTGTCAAACGTCCAATTGCACTTTAGCTCAAGTCTTCCAGAGATAGGATGAGTTTAGATTAGGCTAGACTTTATATAATTTATAATTAAAAAATTTTAGTATATTTTATTTTATTATAAGTCATGAGTTGATCATATGAATTTATTTATATTATTTAAAAAAATATAATTTTAATTATTATAATAATAAAAATTAAATATTACAACAATCAAATTTTAAAAAATTAAATTAAATTTTTAAAAAATATATATTAAATATTAAAATTGATAAATTTTTAAAATATAATTTTAATTATTTGAATGACAAAAATTAAATATTAAAATTATGAAATTTTAAAAAATTAAATTAAATTTCTAAACAACTAGACTATAGTTTAAAATATAATAAATAAATAAAATAAAAAAACTCAGGGCTGATTCGTTCCAATCTACTTAAATTTTAAAAACCTAAATAAATCAAGTTAAAATTTATCTTTCAAAATAAATTATTAAATTATTAATTCATATCATCTTATTTATAGAAATTCGGCCGGCTAAATTCATTTTAACAATTCAATCTTTATGACCCCCCCCCCCCCCCCCTCAACTCCTCCACCTCCTCCTCTTAAAGACTTAAACTAATCAAACTAATTTGTCCACCAGTAGACGTAAAGTCTCCCCTACTCCCATGTGATTCCCCTTCCTGGTTTTTCTCCCTCTTATCCTCATCCCCTAACTAACTCTTCTCTTTCTACTTCCCACGTATTCCCCATTACACCTCAATTTGGAACTTCCCCATCTATTCTTCAAATTATAATTATCTCATCAGTTTCTTAATAATCCCCTTCCTTTGTAATTTGTATTTTTCACAAAAATAAATATAAAAAAAACAAGAGTGGACATTGACTGGAAACTTGGACCCAGTCTTTGGGTCAGACTACGTTTGGTCATAGCCGACTTCTTAGTTCTAATTACTCTCACTACCCTACCAAACAAGTGCTACAACCACAAGACAGTGTTGAGCTTTGTTTGACCGACTTATATAAAGTCGCTATTGGCCACCAAGAAAACTGTCCAAGTCCAACCAACTAAACGTGCTCTGTATTCTACGATTTTCTTATTATTATTCTCTTTTTTAACCTTTTCCTACATTCAGAATCACTAATTAAAACCATAATGATTTAACTTGCCTACCGCGCTTACTTTTGCACCACTTGTCACGCAACTTCCTCCTTCGTTCTGATTCTCCATTTCTCACTTCCTTATAAACCCACCATTCCCCCCCTTACTCTCACTCCAAATTAACCCACTACTCCCAAGTCTCCACTCAAAATCTCTCTCACTCCTTCTAGCTACCTAGCTTTGACTCAGATCAGAAATCAGAATCAGATATGGCTATGGAAGCCCTGCAATCGCCCACTACTGCTTCAGCATCATTTCCCTTCCAACCCTCCGACCTCCACTCTCTGGAGCCATGCCCATGGGCTAAGCGAAAGCGTTCCAAGCGCAGCCGGCTCGATCACGACCACCCTTCCCGCACCGAGGAGGAGTACCTCGCTCTCTGCCTCGTTATGCTCGCTCGTGGCCACACCGATTCCGCCGCTTCACCTCCTCCACCCTCCGACAACTCTGCGCCTCTAGCCGCCACTCACAGATGCTCTGTTTGCAACAAAGCCTTCTCCTCTTACCAGGCTCTCGGCGGTCACAAGGCCAGTCATCGGAAACTCGCCGGCGAATATCAAAACACTTCCTCCAACGTCACCAGTACTACTTCTGCCACCACCACCACCGCATCCAACGGCGGAGGCAGGCTCCACGAGTGCTCCATCTGCCATAAGTCCTTTCCCACCGGACAGGCCTTGGGCGGACACAAACGTTGCCACTACGAAGGCGGCGCTTCCAGCGCCACCACCGCCACCACCGCCTCCGAAGGGGTCGGCTCCACCCATACCATGAGCCAGACACACCGTGATATCGATCTGAACATCCCTGCTTTCTCCTTTACCGGTGAGCAGGAGGTTGAGAGCCCTCACCCGCTGAAGAAGCCCCGCCTTTCGATTATACCATAGATCGAAATTCCTCAACCCCAGAGAATGAGCTGGGATTATAATTAGAATCGGTTCTCAGATTAGTTCAATCATTTGGAAATTTCAGAATTCATTTGCTGTTGTACATAGTACAGTAGTTGAAGGGGGAACCTATTCCATATTGTACTTTTGCAGTACCAATTCAATTCATTTAATCCTGATTGAAATTCAATTCTTATAAATTCTATCTTTCTTGATGATTTTTTCCCCACTTTTTGTTAGAATACAGGATTCCAACTAATTAGTTGAAATTGCGTCAGAACTCAACTCTGCGCTTAAAAGCGCCATGTTAGTGTCTCCTGTCTAGATGGTTGAATTAGTCATCAAGTGTTGGGTGGCTTTAATGGGCGGCGTTAAATACGAGCAGAACCTACGCGTGGAGTTGGCATCATCATGAAACAGCATATCCGCGTGATTCGCGAACGGTGCGGCAAACTACTGGTGGCGGTGCCTGCTGAGTCCACTTGCGCATGTTTATGTCTCTGTGTATTGGTAACAGTTTTTACTGTTAGCAAAGTGCTCACTCTATGCACCGAAAGTCCACCCCCGGTTCACAAAAAAGTGCCCGCTACTTGCCACCTACCCCTTTTCATCGCTTTAAAAAAAAAAAAATCCAATCATATAATTACGAAAATACCCAATTTTGTTAATGGTAAAAACTTCAGCAAGTAGTTAGGAAAGGGAGGGAGGGTGGGTGAATGAAGAGGGAAAGTGAGAAGAAAGTAGCTATATTTGTTGTCGGTAAGAATTAAGAAGACAGGGTTGGAGTTGTTTGTTCACATTATTATCGTGCGGACTGCGGAGTTGATGAGGACGACACGTGGGTTTACTTATGCTTCCTTCCGTCTTGATTATCCATATTAAATATAAAGAACACCAAGTCCGGTGGTACATTATTTGGCTTGTGTCCCTATAGTGTAATGACGCGTGATGGAATGGTCCCAGGAATGGCAGATGCCAAAGCATAAACAAAGAAGGTTTCGATGCGTTGTACATCTGTAACTGTATATGATTTATGGAGAAAGGAGTGGGAAATTGCTTGCCGTGATACGCGTCATTAATTTTAGGCAAAACTCTCGTGGTGAATTGTATTTCATCTGCATCTTCAACTCTCCTCCTTGCGTGTATGGATGCAAAAGTCTATCTAGTGTTCACAATAATTTTGCTAAATTCTAAAACTCGCCTCCGCAGAACGCGTGGACTGGGATACATCTTCTGGAATCTACACGTTCTGCACTTCTACTTCACATGCTATTTACAATTTTTGCTTTCGCAAGCTATTACCCCATCACACAACGCATCCGCTTTTATTTTATATTAGATCTGAACTTTATTGTGATGAGAATTAGAACCAGAGCCTGACGGTGTGGGAAGGAAATTTTGATTGGTTGATGAAGATGAGACTTCAAGAGAAAGTAATTCAAAACCGAGGCGGCTGCAGGACCCCACCGTAACTAAATTATTAATGTGGTTGGCTAACTAATTAAGGGAAGGAGACAACGTTGGAATCACAGCGTAATGGAGGACACAAATTATTAGTACATGTAAAAGTAAAACACTCCGTTCAATTAAGAACTAAAAGATTGTTTGACTCTTCTTTGTGAGCAGCTTAATTAAGTTCAGCTAACAGTTATAAAAAAAAAAAAAACCTAAAATTTCAATTGCCGCCATTGCCCTTTGTACGTAGGAAGCAACTTGTGTCCACTGTCCAGGTTCTATGGATCGTACTCGAAGACGGCGGCGTTCTGCCTTGATACACAATAAATAATATGTGATCGCGTTAAAGTAATACGTTTGTTTTTCTTTCTTTCTAACTTTAATATTACCAATCTAAAGCAACTTTCTAGACGACATTTTTTAGGTAAGGGAATTTTTTGAAAACATTTTTTTTAACACAGATCTATGTATCTCTAAATAATTTAATAATATTTCACTTGTATTAGCACATTTCTCTTATTTTCACAAACATTTAAAGGAGTCGTCAGTCTTTCATTTTATGACGTAAATAGGAGACTCCAGTTCATAATTATGATAATGAAAATAAAGATGAAAGAAAATCAGTTAAAATATAACGTATCATTTATTTCATCCTTTAATCTATTCATTTCATCTCTGTTTTCAATTGGGCAACCATAAAAAGAGAGAATCCATGCTAAAATAGATAAAATTTTTAGTTGTCATAATTAATATCAAATATTGGAAAATGGAAATGTATGTGTGTGTGTGTGTATTTCAGATTTCCCTTCTTCAGTTTTTGTGCACTTTTCTATGCAATATCAGTTGGACTAGAAATATTATTAGTTTTTTCAATTAAAATATTACTTTGTGGATACAATTTCTTAAAAAACTCAATTATATAATGCTGTGCTATAAGAACATGTGCTTTCCATACTTTACCGGGCAACATAATAACAAAATTAATGGAAACTTTCTATGGGGTCATTCTACACTACAAGGAAAATACATCTTATTAATTGGGATAAGATCACCACACCAAAAAATAGAGGAGGCCAAAGCATTAAAAAAAAAAAAACTTTATGGACGCAGCAAAACTCAAATGGGACTTAGAAACAAATAATTAGGATAAAAACCGGGCAGCTTTTTTCATTCAGAAATATAATAATCCTAAATTCACAAAACGTGTTAACACCTCTTATATTTACAAAAGTATTTTTAAAAATAATAATATTTTCACAACAAATACATCTCATACTATTAAAAATGGTCATGATGCTAATTTTTGGCAAGATAAATGGATAAAAAATGATACTCATCGCAACCTTCTAACAATATCATAAAGCTCCCTTGTCATCAACAAAAAGGAAGTCTTCAATGCTCGGTTACTCAGTCAGTCATAGTGATTAAGGTAACTTATCATATCTTCGAGTGGCTAAATCTCTAACACTGTGTTGATTTCGAAGGAGATTAGTCTAATATTCATGGACTTTATTTTTTACGCTTACCTCTAATGTTAAAACTGTTTTTAGCCTTATCTCTAATGTTAATGGAAGTCTCGAATGGAACCTTAATCTTGCTTTTTTCCTAACTAAATCACATCTCCCCTATTATTCTCAACATTCCTCTACCTCCAAACTCTCGGCACTCTAAAGACACTAATTACTTGAATCTCACACAGAATGGTACCTTCACTCTCAAATCTGCCTATATCTCCTTAATCAATGCTACCACGGACACAACTAATGTCTCTTGGATTTGGAGGAGTCTTTGTATAGGGAAAAGTACTTCATTTGGAAAACCTATAATAAAGCTCTTCCCACTTCAAAAGCACTCCATAAAAGACAAATCATCACCTCCCTTTTTGCCCAATATGCGACACAGATGATGAAACCATTAAGCACAGCTTTTTGTGACTGTCACTCTGCCAATGCAATCTGGTCAAACTTCCAAACCCCTCCAAATTTCTTTAACAAAAATATGAATGAATGGCTCTATAGTAATGCTACAAACTCAACTAAAAGTAAGCTTAATATTCCCTGGTACACCATTTTTCTTTTAACTATTCGTAGTATTTGGACTGCAAGAAACAATCATATCTTCCAAAATACTCCTATTAACCCTATTCAAACCGCAACAATTGCCCTTGGTAATGCTACAGAGTTCTGGTCAAACTTCTCAGATGATAAAAATGTTCTCTCAACCAGAAATCACCCCTTACTAATTCCTCCCATTACTCACACTGACCCTTCCTCTTGGCAACCTCCTCCCCCCTCTTGGTTTAAACTAAATTGCGATGGGTCTTACTTAAATTCACATATAGGAATTGGTGGATGTCTCCGAGATGATAGTAGGCTTTTCTCATCACTTGGGTTTTTGGAAATGCTCTTGGAGCGGAACTAAAAGCAATTATGCTTGGATTACATATTGTAACCCACTACCACTATCTGACGAGAGGGATTATAGAAACTGACTCCATTATTGTTGTGGAACTTATTATGCATACTATAACTAATCACCACCCCCTAGAATCAATTATTGATTAACGAAAGCCGACAGCAAAATGTGTGTGCTGACACACTAGCTAAAGAAGGTAGGAAAAAAAACATACTGATGGAGATCAATGATGAAGCTCCTAACTATGTTTTATAGCTGTACCTTAGGGATCGGTCTCTTCTTGCCGAATAAAGGTGGAAAATTTTCGCCTGCACTCTCATCACTTCTGTTATGCTGTACCCAGTATTTTATTTTGTTTGTTTAAACTATCTAAACCTGTTAACTTGTTTCCTTCCTTTTATGTTTCTTTATCTTTATGTTTGTTATGGAGGAGCTTGGTGCTTCTAATCCTAATCCATTTGATGTACTGAACCTTTCTTTATCTATTTTATTTTTCTCGTTTACCCAAAGAAAAAAAAAATGTGCTTGATTTTTTTAATATCAAATGAGATAAGAAGGAGTACAGTGCCCGTCCCGTCCGTCCGCAGAATAAAAGCCCGTGCAGCATAAATATTTCAAGATGAGCCTCTTAACTTTACAACTGGGCCGACCTACTTTCAACGGTCTAGAAACTGTAATTACGAAAAGAAAGCCCAAAAGTTAGATGAAGCAGAAATCATAACCAACTATGATTCCAATAAGAAAGCCCAAAATTATTATTTTAATATATTTCGTCCAAAAAACATTAAATATAATTTCTTGTATATTTATTATCTAATTTTTTAGTCAAAATATAATACATGTATGATTTTTAGAATAACTTCATATATTTTACAATTGCGGATTGCATAATTAGTTTTTAAATACTTTTTTTACACATTTTATTTTTAATAAATAACTTAATAATAGATAATTAAATATATAAAAGATTGTATATAAGTATAGTGAAAAAAAAATTTCAACATAAGATAACAGTTTTGGTGTAGTAGGCAACGACCTTTTGATGACTCTTTATGTCTCTTTGATGCATACAATGCAAAGCCTCCATCAAGAACATACAAAGACCAAAACCAAAAGTTTCGAATATTTTGACGATGTATTAACTACTAGTCTGTTTGGATATAGAATTTATATTTTATAAAAACCAGAACAAAGAGCATTATAAATAACAAGGTATGCAAATAAATTTATTTAAGAGACTCAAATGTAGGTCACTAGATATTATTTTCGGGCTTTGAATCCTAAAAGGACAGGACCCATAATCATAGTTTAAAAGTGCATCAGCTGAAGAGCAATCATGTTATTATTCCATCCCATGTTAAAAAATTTGAGATTGCATAGTAAAATTTGAAAGATATTACTAACTGACTGCATCTAGCTAGATATGAATGATACATAAATGAAAGAGGGATGAATTTGTTAGAAATGAAATAAAATTTGGAACATAAAACAGAGATATTTACCAACACACTACTCTTTTCAAAATTATGTACTTAGATACTACACTTTCAATTTTATTAACCCGTATGCTGCAACTTCTGTCAACTCAGTATTATATAATTTTTTAAACCCTCAAAGCTCAGCCTGTGTCAGGCCAAACTTATTTCTAATTTCTTAAAACTCGGCCTGTGTCAAGCCGAGCTATTATTTTTTTAAAAAAACTCTCAGAAGCTCGGCTCAGTCAAGGCCGAGCTTCTGAGAATCTCTGCACACTTGCAGAGATTCTGCATGCGCGTTGAAAAATGGAGAGGAGGCAGCTTTAACCGGGAAAGGGGGAGACGACGTGTGTGTATATGTGTAATGGGTTTGTGTATATATGGAATGGGGTATTGTAAAAACTCACACACAACACACACTTCACAGAGGAGGCCGGCGAAGTGAAGAAGAAAAAAGAGAGGGAGACGCTGGAGCTAAAGAAAAAGAGAGGAAGAGACACTTGTTGAAGCTGTTGAAGAAGAAAAGAAGAGATTTATCATATACAAAATTTTAAAGTTAGATAGTTATGTTTATTTTAATATTTAGATTAGTATATTTAAATTTGTATATTTTGTTAGATTATCTTAGTTAGATTTTTTCATTAGAAATTGTTTGATGTTTATAATTTTAATCTTGTTATATTTAATTTTTGGATTGTGTTAGTAGATATTTTAGTTTGTTTATTTTATTGTAAATTTGGTTGTGTTTTTTAGTTATTTTTTGTTGTATATAGTTTTTATTACTGAGTTAGAATTTAATTATTTTTTTATAATCTTGAATCTCATTTGAAATTTGCATATATTACAATTTTTTTTCTTACTAATAAAATTTTAAATTTTGACATAAGTGAAAAGTATAATAACTTTGTATAATTGATTATTAACTTGCAGTTAAAGAATAAATTTTACAAATTATTTATATTTGAATTTATAATTTTGTATAGTATGAGTTAGACTGATTATATATTTTAATTATTTTTTATAATTTAATTTCATATTTTTATAAATTAAATGTAAAATGATGCATTTTAATTTTATAATTTTTTTATTGAAAATAAAATTAAACAATACTATTACTTATTATGTAAAATAATAAATGGAGATATTTAATCTATAAATATTTAAAATAAAAAATAATAATGTTTGTATATTTTTATTATTAAACTCCAAATTAAAACAATAAATTAAAAAATTGGAACATTTGAAGAAAATAAGATTGGTTTAATTTTAAAATTAATTAATTGACTTTAATAAGAGACTTTAAGATAAAGACTAAATATAAAAAATATTGAAGATATTTACAAATTATTTATATATTTTTTACAAATTATTTATATGTTTTTGAATTTATAATTTTGTATAGTATGAGTTTGACTGATTATATATTTTAATTATTACTTATTATGTAAAATAATAAATGGAGATATTTAATCTATAAATATTTAAAATACAAAATAATAATGTTTGTATCTTTTTATTATTAAACTTCAAATTATTAGAATAAATTAAAAAATTGGAACATTTTAAGAAAATAAGATTGGTTGAATTTTAAAATTAATTAATTGACTTTAATAAGAGACTTTAAGATACAAGACTAATAAAAAAAATATTGAAGATATTTACAAATTATTTATATATTTTCCTTTATTATTTAGCATAATATGAATTATTTAGATTATATATTTTAAATATTTTTTATAAAATAATTTATATTTTAGAAAATATTTGTTGACTTATGTAATTGAATTTTATAAATTTATAATTGAAAATAAAATTAAATAATACTATTATTTATTATGCAAAACAATAAATGGATATATTTAATATATAAATATTTAAAATACATAAAAATAATTTATGTATCCTTTAATTATTAAACTTTAAGTTAAAAGAATAAATTTAAAAAATAATTTCAAAACAGTTTAAGTAAATAAGATAGGATGACTTCTTTGAACTTTAAAATAATTAATTCACTTCAATAAGAGACTTTAAGATAAAAGATTAATATTAAAAATAGTTGAAAATTTTTGCAAATTTATTATATATTTTTCCTTTATTATTTCGCATAACACGAATTATTCAAATTATTATTTTTAATTATTTTTTAGAAAGTAATTTCACATTTTTTAAGAAAGTAATTGTAAACTTAAGCATTTTAATTTTATAAATTTTTAATTGAAAAATAAATAAAGAATACTATTATTTATTATGTTAATTAAGAAATTGATATATTTGACATATAAATAACTGATAGGCACTTTAGAGACGTTAAAAATTATGAATTATATATTTCTTAGTGTATTAATATGAATTATATTGTGTTATAGGCAGTTAAGATGAGTTCTGACATAAATGTATATATCTATGTCAACGGAAGGACTGTTAAGAATAACGAGGGGGTTAAATTTAAATATGATGTTTGTGATATAATGGCACTAAATGATCTAAATATCACTCTGGACGAATTGAAAAGTATGATTCACGGTCATTTCGAGCTCCCTCTAAGTGAATCAGTGGCAAAAATAAGCTACAGGTACCGATTGAATGAGGAATATGTTAAGATAAATTTAAAGACTGACAACCTAGTTAGATCCATGATCATAAAACATTTGAGAAGTGAAGCTAAGGACCTGGAATTGTTAGTTGAAACTTGCGATCGTCAAGTAGAACTTATCCCTGAAGCTAGTACATCGTAAGACATTGTTCCATTTGAGATGTCATTACAGCCCCCCATCCAAGGCATGTATAGTCAGTTGTTGATGGCAAATGATGATGAACCTGTGCCACAACTAAATGATGCTCCTTCATCTCCTCGGCCATGCATGGATGATTTTACTGATGAAGAAGAGTGTTTTGGTGGTGACTATGCTTCAGACGATGATGGCGATGATGCTACATATGTTGTTGATGATGCTACAGATGTTGGCGATGATTGTACAGATGTTGCTGATGATGCTACAGATGTTGCCGATGATGCTACAGATGTAGGCGGTCATGATGATGTCGACGGGCAAGATGAGAGAATTTTGATACCTTCCACTAGTGTTTACAGAGACCTTGCACATGACTTTTTAACAAGCTTTCCAGATTCTACAATTGATGAGGGCGAACCTGAAATGTCAGCAAGGAATGATACCAATCTCTATGTTGGAAAACAGTTCAGTGATAAGATGGCTTTGCGACTTGCAATGAAAGTATATTCTATAAGAAATCACCAGGACTATAGGGTGACCTACCAAAGGAAAGGTGTTGAGGTATATGTATGCCCTAGAAAAGAAAATGGATGTGGGTAGAGACTCAGGGCCATCGTAAAAAAACATAGTAATTACTGGGTGATTACGAAGTATCCGGGTCCACACAGTTGTGTCCATGCATTGCTGGCTCAAGACCACCCAAAATTGGACGGAGACGTTATAGCAAATCATATTTTTGAATTAGTAGTGAAGAAGAGGCGTATGATCGGGCCGCATGGTATTTTGAAGTGGAAGAGGCATACGATCAGTTGGGATGTCGTCAAGGTCGTATTTACAAGCTTAGCCTTGTGGAAAGTCGGTGTGATTGTGGGAAGTTTCAAGTTTGGCATATTCCGTGTCCGCATGCGATGGCAGCTTGCGTACATGCAGGGCTTAGCCATACTGGGTTTGTTCACCATGTTTATCGGCTTGAGACCATCTTAATGGCTTATAGCTCACCATTTCGTCCTATAGGTGGGCAGGAGTATTGGCCATTGGTTGAAGGCCTAAGGTAATTCTAGATCCAGCCTGCATCAGACATAAAGGCCGCCCACACTAAGTATGGCTACGGATGGACATGAATTATAGACAACGGGCCCAGCCATCTAGATGTAGTTTATGTAGGCAACCTAGCCACAATCGAGCAAGTTGTCCACATCGACATCCCAACTAGATTGTATTTACGTAATATTTGATGTTATTGATGATGAACAGTCTTCATGTAATATTTGACATAATTGAATGAATTTTTCTTTCCTACATTAAATTGTCTTATAGCACCCTTCTTTAAATTATATTAATTTTTTAGTCTTTAAATTATATTATTTATATTGTTTTAAATTATTTATGTAATATTCTTTTTTGAAATATGGACTGAATTATTTATTTCTTACACCAGAATATCTTATCAGATGGCGGATCCTAGACGAGCTGTAGTCCCAGGTCTTGACGATGACTCACTTCTGTATTTACAGTCTCGTCATATCTCTCAGGATGTTTGGGTAAACAAGGTTCGTTCATAAATCAAATATATATACACATTATTATTATTATTATTATTATTATTATTATTATTATTATTATTATTATTATTATTATTGTATATTATTATAAAAAATTGTATTTATGCAGAACAATCACATTTTACGTCTACGACGATGTATATTTGTTGGCAACCCACCACCAGTGATCGTCCCCTATTTACGTGCTGCTGGGTTCTATGGTGTCGCATGTTTAGGTACATTTGAACACAGTCCAGCGCTTGTCTCAGCACTCGTTAAACGATGGCGGCCTGAGACACATACTTTTCACACCACGAAGGGAGAATGCACTATCACGTTGCAAGATGTAGCAGTTCAGCTAGGTCTCCCATGTAGTGGCAGACCAGTTACAGGATTAGCCTTCATGGACTGGCGTGAATTATGTCAGCAACTTCTGGGTGTTGCCTCACCCTCGAGTAAATTAGATGGCCAGCCCTTGAGCATGAACTGGCTTGCAGACACCTTTAACCATTTGCTAGAAGATCCTACTGATGATCAAGTTGTCTATTTCACACGTGCTTATATTTTACGCTTGATCGGGGGGTACTTATTACCAGATAAGTCTGGGATAAAGGTATACCTCATGTACCTACCATTCCTTGAGGACTTCAATGAATGTGGGCGACTAAGTTGGGGATCGGCTGTGCTGGCTCATCTTTATAGGAAACTTTGTATGGCAACGGACCCTAAGCAGAAAGAAATTGGTGGTTGCCTCACTCTTTTACACGTCTGGGTGTGGTCTAGATTCCCTCGATTAGCGTCATCGACACACCCTAATCAAGACATAGATTCAGAAAATTATCCTATACTCCCGCCATTAGGATTTTTGTATGTACTACTTGCTTTAGTATAAAATTTATCAATTACTAATTACTATGTCAACTCATATATTTGTGATTGTTGTAGTTGGAAGGGTGCTAAGGATTCCATTAGGCCAGCTAAAGAGGCCTTGAAGCATTACAGACTTCTATGAGATAGAATGACTAACTCTGAGGTATCTTACTTAAACTGATATTCTTCAAATATGGATGATACTTTATATGTTTATTTTTTTTATCATTAACTTTTCACAGATTATCTGGTGTCCATATGATGGGGAAGTCATTCAGATGCTTCCAGATTATTGCGTAGCTGACCATAATGTCTGGCTTGCCTTTGTACCGCTTATTTGTTTCCATATCGTAGAATGGCACCATGTAGATCGCGTGCATCGCCAATTCGGCGGGGATCAGTCGATTCCTAAGCCACCTGTCAATCTTGGCCGCTACCACACATTACAGATGACAGGAAAATATGATTAAAATTAGGCGGTGGTACATGCAGACTTTATCAATCAGTGGTTGACCTGGCCTCAACGACTGATCCAGCCACAGTATCCTTCACATCCCTTAGAGCATAACTCTGAGTATATGCGTTGGTATTGGAAGAATACGAGGCGATGGATCGATCCTACGAGCGGTTCTGAATGTTATGCGGTAAATCGTTTAGTTATTATCAAATTTAAATTATATTTATAGTTTATCTGCTTTGCTCTAATTTCTATGTGTTTTGTAGGTTGATATAACATGATACTTGTATAGACTTGCTCGTGAGGATCCGACACCTGATGATTTAACAGAGAAAATTGAGCAAGGTGTTATGAATATCATTACTGCCATTGGTGAACAGAAAGAACTCAGGCTTTTTCACCCAGCTCCACTTGCTCAGCATTTGCCTGCTGTAGTAATTCCTGAGCAAGTGCTGGGCAAGCGTTCTCGGGGCCTCATCGCAGCAAGGGAACCTATTCCCCATGATGCATGTATAATATCCCAAGAATTTATATGAATATTTAAAGTCTAATTTGAAGTTTAGTGAAAAATTTAATTACGTGGAAAATTTGCTTTTTGAATTAGTGAAGAAAATGTGGGAATAGAAATTTTAATTTTTAATTTAGGAAATTTTTACAAATTCTCAAGGACTAAAGTGAAAAGAAAAGAAAGTATAGAGGACTTTTGAGAAATGACCAAATAGGAACCCGAGAAGAAGAATAGAGCTTATGGGAATGAATTATGAATCCGGTACCGAAAGGATGATAGATTTGAGGTTAAAGTGGAGTTTGAGATATTGAGAGGGACTAAAGTGAAATAAGAAAATATGTGGGGCACCTAGGATTTAGAAACACCTGAGGTGAGATTTTATGAATTTGCTTTTGCTAGTCTTAACTGAGGGTCAATTGCAGAGCAAGTGATAATTTCACCCCGGGCGAGTATATAGGTGGCCTCACCTATTTTTTATTCAATTTTCTCCTTTCCTCTCTCTCTCTTCACTTTCTCTCCTCTCTTTCTCTCTTCCTTCTCTCTAATTTCTCTTTCTACACTCCAACTCTACAACCGGGCTTTGGAGGGTGGATCTCGGGCTACGGGGTGAGCCTCTAGGAGCCAAGCAACGTAGGGAAAGCAAGGAATCGAAGTAGAAATTTCTATTTCTTAAGCTTTTCCCTATTTTCTAGTTTTAAGAGTGTTTGAGGTAAAATCGAGATTCCGGCTTCGTTTCTCGATTAAAATTGGTGATTTTGGTGTCTAAATGCTCCTTAGACATTAAGGGTGAGATCTCATGGAAGAAATCATGAAAAACGGTAAAGATTTGGCCAGATTTGGGCCAAAACCGAGAGAAATCGCGAAGGGGTCGCGATCGTGGCGCCCAGGCGCCAAGGTGAGATGGGAAGAAGAAAGAATTGGTGCCCAGGCGCCAGGCATGGGTTGGCGCCCAGGTGCTATAGGTGGCGCCCAGGCGCCAGGTGTGCCGGAAAACCTTAGCTTATTTTAAATCGGTCATAACTTCTTCATCCGAGCTCCGTTTTGGGCAAACTTTATATCGTTGGAAAGCTCTTTAAGTCTAGTTTTCAATGGTATAAGTTTCATTTGAATATTCATTACCGGTTAGGAGTTATGACTTAAGATGTGAGTAAAGGTCGAGAGTAGTGGTAGAAAATTTCTCTATTTCGTAACCCTGATGGTTTTTGTTTGGTTACAATAGGAATGGTCAAAGTGCAAAGTGGGAGTGCCGAGAGCGTGAAATCCATGTGAGTGGGTTAATATTTGATATGATTAAATATCTGTTATTGACTTTTTGCATCATAGTGGAAATATGTTGTATATCCAAGTTTGAAGAGGATGATGTGGATCGATGAGGCGTAAACAATTGTGGAACGTGTCTGGTAATGTATATAATTATATTTTCTTATTTTCCCATGAATGGAGGTTATATGATGGATTATGAATGGTATGTGAATTGAGTTGAATAATTGTTCTATATTATGGGTTATGTTGTATACATGCTATGTTGCTGGAACCATATTGATTATGTTGTGACTTGAATTGTAAATGACTGAGTTGTGTATGTGGCTCAAGATTATGATTGAGGATGTTTTTATATGTGATTGTGATTGTGTTTGACTGGAAAGGAAAGGCATGGTGGTGCACCCTATGGAGAAATTTATGTGAAGTTATAAGGGTGGAGATTATAAACGGAGCGATAAGGGTGGATGTGGCGGGGGCCGCGGGCAACGATCCAGAGGTATTCTGGACGACCCGGTTAGTACGGGAAATGTGTGTGAAATTGATTTCACCGATTGCTATTGTGAATTTTGAATTATGTTGAAATGTATTTGATTTACTTGGATATTGTTGTGAGGTATTATGAATAATATTATATTATATGATGATCGATTTACGTATGATTGCTGCATGTTATCATTATGATGCATGATATTTTTTTGTCATAGTGTTGTGTTATCTACTCACTGAGCACGTGGTTTGCTCATACCCCTCTTATTGATATTTTTTTTTCAGAGTTGACAGCTGACGGTAAATATCGGAATAAGGAATTATGGATCCTTAGTCCATGATTTCCTTTTCATTTGTTCAGGATAAAGGTATAATAGTTAAGTCTTATTCTAAGTTGTATAAATCTAGAAATCTCTGTAATCGGGTAGGTTCATTCAGTGATGTAATGTGAGTAATTGTAGTATGTATAGAGAACTCGTTTTGGTTGCATGAAAAAGAATTGTATGATTTTTAAGAGAAAGATAGGCTTACGGAGGTGAAATGAAATTCACTTTCCGTGCCGGTCACGTGCTCAAATTTTGGGACGTGACAAGTTGGTATCAGAGCTTTGGGATTAGGTCTCCTACCGATTACAGAGTAAGGTAACCTTAGTGGGATCTCCTCTATCGTGGTGAACCCGGGCACGACTATAGAGAGATGGCTCCACTGAAGGTCCTGTAGGATGTTTTCATTTCCTTTTCCTCCAAGACTTGTATTTTCTTATGAATTATGTTTTTAGCTTTAGTTTTAGACATATATGGCTATACTTTTGAACTCGGTAAAGGGAAGGTTATTATTTGTTTTGATTCCGTTGCTGTCGTATCAAATTGTATGTATGGGGCTTTATATGTTAAGTTCATGATTGATTTTGTGTGACTGATTTCTTTTATCTTTCTTAATTTTATTATTACTATTTTTGGAGTACCATCCATAAAAGAAACCACTGGCATTAAAAGCAGAAGGATTACATTACAAAAAAAAAAATTACTCATGCATGAGTAATCTAAAAGCGAGGTGGTCTCGGATTAGGAGGGTTGTACTGTATCATCACCCCTCGACCATTCCTTGGAGCGAGAGACAGAGCAATGTCGCGGAGGGTAGTGTAAATCCCATTCATACAATCAACACTTCTTTGTTGTTGATTGCAGAAGCACTGGGTAGACCAATAGAAGAACCTGTCTATTCTTGAAGTCATTTCTGCATGATTGCGTTTAGTTAACTTCTCCAGGTCTCCTATCATCTTTTTCAGATTTTTGACCTCCTGCTCTAGACAGACGATTTTGTCCTCCGAGGTATGACCCGTGCTAGTCTCCTCATCTTCCTCGATCTTCTTCATTTTCTTCTCCTTCTGCTTCTCTGGAGACCCCTCAAAAGGTCTTTTGCCCTTGTCTTTGCCCAGACTTAAGTTTAAGTCGAGCTCTTCTCTCTTGGCATCCACTGTGAGATCAATGTACTTCCTTGTGGCCATGATTTGGAAAAATTTAGAAATTTATGTGGGAGTATGAGAAGAGAGGAATGCTGGGAAGTTGTAGGCTCAGAGATGATTACTCTTTGTGGTGTGGTAACTGAGAACGTTGAGATAGTTTTTATAGAGGAAAAATTTGAACTTAGAGACAAAGAAGATATCTCTTCGCCGCACCCTACAAGCTTAACCTATGGATTCCTGCAAGCTGGAAGCTAGAAGTCTAGGGTAGGCATGCACACCAACAACGCGTCGCATTAATGGCAAAACCACGAAAGTCAATATTCGGTGGATTTGCGGCCGATTTACACTTGGTTTTTCCATTTCTCTCGTTGGCATTTTTTGAAATTGAAAGAAGTCGACAATGTAGCCATTAAAGATTGCCTTGGATGTTTTTATGATAAACTAAAATATATTTCTATGCTTTCTTGTATTGTTCTTGAAAGCCTTCAGTTGAGTATAATATGCATGATTGATTGAATTATACTGTGATTATATGTATCTAAATACATATGATATGTATGTATGTTATTCATGCATAGAGAGTGAAGGCTATTTGTTATGGCCAGTAATAATATGTAATGATTCTACATATATTCTGAGAATGAGAAGTCTGAAATTTAAAAGAACTTGAATAGATGAAAATATATAGATAATGATGTATCTCCATGTTTATACATATATGCTCGTAGAGGCAAGTGAAAGGTAAAAAAAAAAATTTCTCACTTTATGGAACGCTTGATGTGTAAATGTGAGAAATTTTTATTTTAATATGTATGTTTAAAAATGTGTAAGCTGAGGGCAAAGCCACGGATTAGAAACCTAGATAAGGCTAGTATGAAGCTACCCGTTCATGGAGTAATATCTCGATTTAGGATTATTGGATAAGACAAATACAGAGTTAAGAAGCCATAAATTGAAGCGGCGATTAGTTTAATAATTTGAACAAGAGTCAAAAGTTAGCCGAAATTTTTGAGGAAATCTTTTGTATTAGATTATATTTTGTTATTTTCTGGCATGCTTATCAGAGACCATTGGCATTGCGTCGGATGAGGTCTGTAGGCCATCTTTAGAGTATGATGTAAAGGTTTTGTAGCCCTAAATTTCGTCTATATATAATAGATACCCCATTACGCTGCTCACTACACTAAGAGTTTATATCTATAAGCTTTCTAGCATCAAACTTCTCCTTCTGTACAACCTTTATAGCTCAGAAAGATATGGCCGGCAATAAATTTTTCAATTTAAACTTTGAAGCTGGCAAGGTAGAGCTAGATCTAAATCTTAGCCTGGAGAATTATAAGAATAAGAGATCCATGGAAGAGTCACTAGAGGCTAAGAAAAGAAAAAGGGATGTAGTAGAGTTAGAAGATGTTAGCATAGCAACATCTTCTAATAATGAGCTTGCGCTTATGAGACAAAAGATGGAGGACTTGGAAAGATTGATAAACCGCCACTTTGAGGAACAGGGGAGATCGATAAATCGTCTCTTTACATAACAGGAGAAGCTTTTGAACCGTCATTTTAGGGAATTGGCGAATAGAGTTGATAGACATTCGATGTTTGCAACTCAAAATTTTCGTGACCAACAAGCGAGATGTATTGACTGTATGAATGGAGTGACTTCTGCACTTCGCCAAATTTCCCAGATGTTTCCTCCCGAAACTCTTTCTAGGCTGCAACGATTAACTTCCTCCTTAAGGTCTGAAGCACCTTCTTCTTCTAGACCTGGAG
Organism: Biancaea sappan; assembly: GCA_037074585.1. Taxonomy (NCBI): domain Eukaryota; kingdom Viridiplantae; phylum Streptophyta; class Magnoliopsida; order Fabales; family Fabaceae; genus Biancaea; species Biancaea sappan. The sequence continues at coordinate 28,135,540 of CM073498.1, forward strand.
CATCTTCTGCATTTCAAAAGCCTCCTCGTTCTTAATTTATCCTTTCTTTTGTTTGTACCTAAAGCTGATGTTTGATCTAATGTTTACGTATTAAAATTATCTGTTTTGTAAATCAAGTTCAGCTTGTTGCCTGTAACTTATGTATTAGAAATAAAAATTTTCGTATTTGATTTTTTTTGTTGAAGCAATTATTTTACTGAAGAAACTTGAGAAATAAAAATATGTTGAACTTGTTATATTTTGTACTTGATTGTGAAAATTCTAAGAGAGAGAATGCGATATAGATAAAATATCTGCATTTGTTTCAATCTTGAGGTAAGTTTTGAATTCGGAGGACCGAATTCTTTTAAGGGGGGAAGAATGTAATATCCCAAGAATTTATATGAATATTTAAAGTCTAATTTGAAGTTTAGTGAAAAATTTAATTACGTGAAAAATTTGCTTTTTGAATTAGTGAAGAAAATGTGGGAATAGAAATTTTAATTTTTAATTTAGGAAATTTTTACAAATTCTCAAGGACTAAAGTGAAAAGAAAAGAAAGTATAGAGGACTTTTGAGAAATGACCAAATAGGAACCCGAGAAGAAGAATAGAGCTTATGGGAATGAATTATGAATCCGGTACCGAAAGGATGATAGATTTGGGGTTAAAGTGGAGTTTGAGATATTGAGAGGGACTAAAGTGAAATAAGAAAATCTGTGGGGCACCTAGGATTTAGAAACACCTGAGGTGAGATTTTATGAATTTGCTTTTGCTAGTCTTGACTGAGGGTCAATTGCAGAGCAAGTGATAATTTCACCCAGGACGAGTATATAGGTGACCTCACCTATTTTTTATTCAATTTTCTCCTTTCCTCTCTCTCTCTTCACTTTCTCTCCTCTCTTTCTCTCTTCCTTCTTTCTAATTTCTCTCTCTACACTCTAACTCTACAACCGGACTTTGGAGGGTGGATCTCGGGCTACGGGGCGAGCCTCTAGGAGCCAAGCAACGTAGGGAAAGCAAGGAATCGAGGTAGAAATTTTTATTTCTTAAGTTTTTCCCTATTTTCTAGTTTTAAGAGTGTTTGAGGTAAAATCGAGATTCCGGCTTCGTTTCTCGATTAAAATTGGTGATTTTGGTGTCTAAATGCTCCTTAGACATTAAGGGTGAGATCCCATGGAAGAAATCATGAAAAACGGTGAAGATTTGGCCAGATTTGGGCCAAAACCAAGAGAAATCGCGAAAGGGTCGTGATCGTGGCGCCCAGGCGCCAAGGTGAGATGGGAAGAAGAAGGAATTGGCGCCCAGGCGCCAGGCATGGGTTGGCGCCCAGGGGCCAGGTGTGCCGGGAAACCTTAGCTTATTTTAAATCGGTCATAACTTCTTCATCCGAACTCCGTTTTGGGCAAACTTTATATCGTTGGAAAGCTCTTTAAGTCTAGTTTCCAATGGTATAAGTTTCATTTGAATACTCATTACCGGTTAGGAGTTATGACTTAAGATGTGAGTAAAGGTCGAGAGTAGTGGTAGAAAATTTCTCTATTTTGTAACCCTGATGGTTTTTGTCTGGTTACAATAGGAATGGTCAAAGTGCAAAGTGGGAATGCCAAGAGCGTGAAATCCATGTGAATGTGTTAATATTTGCTGTGATTAAATATCTGTTATTGACTTTTTGCATCATAGTGGAAATATGTTGTATATCCAAGTTTGAAGAGGATGATGTGGAGCGATGAGGCGTAAACAATTGTGGAACGTGTCTGGTAATGTATATAATTATATTTTCTTATTTTCCCATGAATGGAGGTTATTTGATGGATTGTGAATGGTATGTGAATTGAGTTGAATAATTGTTCTATATTATGGGTTATGTTGTATACATGCTATGTTGCTGGAACCATATTGATTATGTTGTGACTTGAATTGTAAATGACTGAGTTGTGTATGTGGCTCAAGATTATGATTGAGGATGTTTTTATATGTGATTGTGATTGTGTTTGACTGGAAAGGAAAGACATGGTGGTGCACCCCATGGAGAAATTTATGTGAAGTTATAAGGGTGGAGATTATAAACGGAGCGATAAGGGTGGATGCGGCGGGGGCCGCGGGCAACGATCCAGAGGTATTCTGGACGACCCGGTTGGTACGGGAAATGTGTGTGAAATTGATTTCACCGATTGCTGTTGTGAATTTTGAATTATGTTGAAATGTATTTGATTTACTTGGATATTGTTGTGAGGTATTATGAATAATATTATATTATATGATGATCGATTTACGTATGATTGCTGCATGTTATCATTATGATGCATGATATTTTTTTGTCATAGTGTTGTGTTATCTACTCACTGGGCACGTAGTTTGCTCATACCCCTCTTATTGATTTTTTTTTTCAGAGTTGACAGCTGAAGGTAAATATCGGAATAAGGAATTATGGATCCTTAGTCCATGATTTCCTTTTCATTTGTTCAGGATAAAGGTATAATAGTTAAGTCTTATTCTAAGTTGTATAAATCTAGAAATCTCTGTAATCGGGTAGGTTCATTCAGTGATGTAATGTGAGTAATTGTAGTATGTATAGAGAACTCGTTTTGGTTGCATGAAAAAGAATTGTATGATTTTTAAGAGAAAGATAGGCTTACGGAAGTGAAATGAAATTCACTTTTCGTGCCGGTCACGTGCTCAAATTTTGAGACGTGACAGCATGCTACGATCCAGGTGCATCTATGCCATATCAGAGTGTATCGACTTCAACCTATTGTCAAACTTAACCTGACATTGGTTCTAGTGGTGCCGGTTCTTCTTTCACACAAACTGGAGACACCAACTCTCCATTTGGCGGTGGCTATCATACTCAGATGCCTGCACAATCCCATTTCGATTATGACACATAATGCAAATTTCGAAATGCAGTTCTTCACACCGGATCACATGATCTCATCTGTACAATCGCAAACATTGGATTTGAATGCTCAGCCTACACCCTTAGCAGAAGGACACCAACAAGGCAGAGAAGAAGAAGAAGAAGAAGAAGAAGAAGAAGAAGAAGAAGAAGAAGAAGAAGAAGAAGAGGAAGAAGAAGAAGAAGAAGAAGAAGAAGATAGGCAGGAAGAACCTGAGCAACGTCGAAGGTCTAAACGACCAATTACACATACACGTTGCGGGACTGGAAGCTACTTCTTTTAGATTTTTTTTTTATCATTTGTTAACCTTTTATAAATTAAAAATATTTTTGTTAGTAAATTGTAGAATTTGTAATTTACAAATTTTTTTAATTGATCAATCTTAAATTAAATCTACAATGTATTCATAAATTAATGTGACTTTAAATATTTAATTGCATAATTATACAAAATTCATTGACTTTATTTATATAAATAACTATAAAAATATTTGTCACTAATTTTATTCATTGTACAAAAATGATTGAAATAAAAATGATTTGTAATTATATATTTGTAATATTTTAATTAAAAAATATTTGTAACTATATAAGTAACTAATTTTATTCATTGTACAAAAATGATTGAAATAAATTAAATATTACAATTAATAATTATATTACACAAATGAATATAACTATATTTAGTTTAATTAAATATAACAATTAAATCTTAATTTAACCTATTATATTTAATATTTGTTAATTTAATTATTTATAGTATAAAAGTTTTAATTTTAGCCTCTTAACCTTTTTACATTATATTAGTGGCAAGTATTATACTGAGTGGGTTCTTTGCCTTAGTGGTGCATGCTTTTCCTAATCATCATGTGCATGCGTGTTCGAATCACGAAGAAGTAATTTTTGGCATCGGAGGCTTCTGTCAGCAGAAGCTCAGCCTCCATGAAGCCGAGCTTCTTTTCTATTTGTTAGAAGCTCGGTCTGAAACAGGCGAGCTTTTGGCAGTTTTATTGATTTATAAATAAGTTTGGCCTGACAAAGATCGAGCTTTGGCAGTTTTATTGATTTATAAATAAGTTTGGCCTGACAAAGATCTTTGAATGTTTAAAAATTCACGTAACATTGATTTGACAAAACTTGTAGCATCCAAATAAATAAGATTGAAACGATAGTATCAAAATAAATAACTTTAAAAAGAGTAGTACGTTGGTAAATTAATCCATAAAACATGAAGTTGATGATGGGCGATGAAACAGCACGGCAGTGCATGGAATGGAATGGAGGGAGGGTGAGGGTCCAGTGTGATGAGGTATGGCCACATGGTACTTTTCACTTCAATCGTATCACACAAAACAGAGACAGGAGACACGTAGGCGTGGATTTTATGTTGAGGCCCAAAGATGACGAAGAAAATAGAGGCGCGGAAACACGAAGCCGCCAGAGTTTGGAAGAAGGAATAAGGGGATATTATTCCCTGGAGCCCACACCCACCCCCTCTCTCATAAAACTCAACCACAGTTACTTTCTTAACTATTCTTCTTCTTCTTCTTCTTCTTCTGGTCTTCCTCTAATTCCCTCTCCAATCCAAACCCTAACCTCCCTCCTAATTCCTCAATTGATTCCTGATGAGCTGCAATGGTTGTCGAGCCCTCCGAAAGGGCTGCACCCAGCACTGCGCTCTCAGGTCCTGCCTCCAGTGGATCGATTCCCCTGAAGCACAATCCCGCGCCACTCTCTTCCTTGCCAAATTCTTCGGCCGCACCGACCTCATGTCCTTCATCTCTTCCGTTCCCCACACCAGCAGACCAGGTAAGTTCCCCCTTCTTTCTTCAATTCCTCTTAATTTCATTTTGACGATTTTTTTTTTAATTTTCTTTTAATTTCAGCCTTGTTTCAGTCTTTGCTCTACGAAGCGTGCGGGCGAACGGTGAATCCGGTAAACGGTGCCGTAGGACTCCTGTGGAGTGGTAACTGGCACGTGTGCCAGGAGGCCGTGGAGACGATATTCGCCGGAGGTGTTCTTCGCCCGTTACCGGAGGCCTTCGGTGGAGTTCTTCGGCCAATCTTGGATGAGTCTTCTTCTGACACCGTCTCTGGCATTGGAAGAAGTTTACGCTCTCAATCCCGGCCGTTCATGCAGGATCTCACAGAGATGGATCGGAAGTCGACCTTCGATCTATCGCTGCTTCCGGAGTCTTACGATGATGTAAGCCCTGGAAGGGTTGGCACGGCGTTGAGGAGGCAGGCTAATCCTGCAGAATCGGAGGGAAGGTGCAATGGCCGTGGCGGAGACGAGAAGAATAAGCTTTTGGATCTGTTCGTGTAAGAACTCAGAATACCTAATCTATTGTATGATATATTATGTAGACACTAGAGAAAGGGAGATTGGCATCTCCGAGAATGACAAAATCAAGAAGGAAAGGTGAATAATGCAACGAGAAGAAAGGCATATTTGGGCATCGGAATTGTTAGTTCTGTAAATTAATGGGAACCAATTTCGGTGAAGTTTTGACCAAATGAAATTGATGAAATTCTCTATCGCGTTTTTTTGCTTTTGGGATTTTCCTTTTCTGATTGTGCTCTTATTTCATATAATTTGTTCATTGGAAATTTGGAATTAGAGAGAGATAATGATAGTGAAGGAAGGAGGATATTTGACGGTAATGAATGTGGGATGAGGTGGAATTGTCGGTTTATGAAATGCTGAGTTAATAAAGCCCAAAGCATTTTTGTCCGGGCCGTACACCTCCATGAGTGGTTTCTGCGATTTCTATAGCTTTGTGAGCTTCCCAATAAAAACATCATCATCTGTATATTAATTACGCGCACGCCTCCTTTCCCGGATTGGCAATTTGGCATGCCTGATTGATCACTCTGATATATTTCTTTGGGAAATGCTACGGGGCAGCTCTTGAACTCTCTCTCTCTCACATCCTTTTCAGGGTTTACCTCCGGATAAAAAAAAAAAAATTAATCAATACGCATTTAAATACATGTTAATAAAAGGGGAGATAGAGAGCTCATTCTGTCTATAACAAAATTTTATTTTATTTTTCTCTGTCTTGTTGAATTTAAAAGAAAAAAAAAGCAATAAGAGATTGAACTTGCAGTTATTACATCGATTTATGCCCCCCTCAAATTTTAGTATGTATTTGATATAATTGTAATTTTTTCTAAGATATTTTTTTTTTTGCAGATTTTAAAGGTGACAGAAGTGGACTAAAGTGAAAATTTTGGCCAAATAACCTTCCCCATCAAACTTCTCGAAAAGTTATCCACGAAGCATTATGGATTTCTAAAACATTTCGACAGCACAATTTTTGTTAGAAGGAAAAATGAAAAACCAATGTGACTTAAGTTTCATAAAACTGAAATGACCTTGGCACTGGCTAGTATAAATGGTTAAGTATAGTGTAGTGATGACAAGAAAGGATTATTTTATTAGCCGCAAATGCAAAGTGCAATTAATTAAACACTACGTAATGCAGAAAGGGGGAGGAGGAAATAATGGTAAAGGGGTTGAGTGATTTACACAAGGTATTGTACCAATAATTTATTGGCTAAGGTAATAGATAGTCTTATCTTTGTAAGAAAAAAAATATAAATTTAAATTTTAAAAAATAAATTTATTAAGAAGATTATAATTTTAACGTTCTGGAACTAAGTAAAAATTAGTCTCCAAAATTATTTAGAGACATCCTAAGTTTAAAGAAAAAAAAAAAGAGATTTTCAAAGATTGGAGCTTGGAGAAATCCAAAAGAAAGGGGGAAAGGTGAGAATTGATGCCAGAACTGTATTTTAGAAGTTAAATTCTCTTAGACTGCAAAAAAAAAAAGTGAGAAATAATAGTACACCGAAAGTGGGTTCCACGGCACGGCAGTACCCAGCCACCAAAGACTTTTTTGACTGCCATGTTCCATTTTTTCAAAAATTCCCTGGCATCCTCTTTTTTTAATTTTTTAATATCTAAAATTATATCATTTTTACTATGGCCTGTCATCCTTTGACACATGTTCAAGCTTGTGTGACTTGACAAAACTACGATTCACATACAATTTTTCTCTGCTCGTTTGTAAGAGTTTATTTTGAGCTTATTTGACTTATTTTATACCATAAGTGCTTATGTATACGTTTAGAAGAGGTTATAAAAATAACTTATGGCATGAAAATAAGCTATTTTCAGCTTATTTTCATAAGGTGCTCTAAATAACTTATGAAAATAAGCTGAAAACACCTTATGTGAAGTTTGTCCTCGTAAATTCTTTAATTATAAAAATAGCTTATATATAAGCACTTATATGATAAGCGCTTATTCTATAAGCCATTAAATAAGCTGTTTACCCAAACAAGACCTAAATACTAAATCTCATTTCAAAATTTTCACGACTCATTTCTCTCATCTCACTATTATTTTACTCAAATAACTTCATTTCTCCCAATTTCATTATAATCTTTTATTTCCTCCCATCACATAGAAATAAGGTAATTTTCTTATCTATTGTAATTTCATTATTTTTATGTTATTACAGTTTTATTATTTCTCACGTAACCAATAATTATTTCTTACATAATCAATAATTTATTTGTATATTATTATAATTTTGATATGATATAATTATTTGTCTCAGTTTATTATTTTTTAGTTATTATAATTTAGTTAATTATTAATTATCTTTTACATAATAGTTAATATAATTTTTACATTAATTATTACAATCTTCTTAATGTTAATTATTTTTATGTTAATTTTATTATAATTTATCTTATTATTTCTTATGTTTATGTTAATTAATATAGAAATATGATAAATGTAAATTTTTTTTGTTATTACGAATTAATCAATTATATCAAAAAGAACTAATTTTAGATATATTTATTAAACAATTTTATTATAGTTTTGTCATATATGATCTAGTCATTTGTCTTAATTTATTATTTCTTAGTTATTATAACTTAGTTAATTATTAATTATTTTTGACATAATCGTTAATATAATTTTTATGTTAATTATTAAATTTTTCTTAATGATAATTTTTTTGTTAATTATATTATAATTTATCTCATTTTTATGTTAATTAATAGAAATATGATAAATGTGAAATTTTTTTTTGTTATTTCAAATTAATCAATCATACGAAAGATGACTAATTTTAGATAAATTTATTACATTTGAATTTAGCTATAAACAAGTAATTTATAATTTGTAAAGTTTTATTTTCTTAGTTATATATTAATTTACATTGATTTAAAATTTTATTATTATTAATATTTAGAATTTATGATATGATGTGCTTATTACTTTTGAAAAAACACAAGATGAGTCGAAGTGGGGCACTCCTGATTTGTATTTACTCAAATGGGACTATATTGAGGGACGGTTCTAACAATGTATCATTCAAAGCTGATAATAGGGTGGTGATAAAAATCAGACTCAAATTTTTTTTAAATATTTTGAGACAATTAATCCACCAGAAAGTCGAGGTTAGACAACATAAGAAGATATCGCAGTTAGTATATAAATATCTCGAACAAACGATGTTGCTTATGTTCGGGGAATTCTAGCTAAATGACAATGATAATGTAAAGGTGATAATTGATTGTAACCTATAGTTAGAGGGGATGTTGACAATTATGAAAATTTTATGCAGAAAGTGAAAGAGAAGTTCAATTCAATTACAATATTGTCGATTTAAATGAGCTTACCATATGAAATGAGGACGCCATACTCTCTAATTGATTATTACTAAAATAATTATTTAAAATTAATAATTAAAAAGTGTCCTAATTATGCAAGAAATAATTTTTTCAAATTAATAATACCTAAATATTTTATACAAATACTTGTTCTAAAAATAAATATTTAAAATTAACAACAAATACAATTTTCATATGTAAAAAACATTACTAAAATTTAAGCAACCATGTAAACAGTAAAAATAAAGAAAACTAAAATTACAAATTTTCTAAAGTAAAAATATCTAAAATTTTATCTAAATATATCAATAATAAAAAATAACATAATTATTCTGAAAATAAATATTTACAACACTTAACAAAATTATTCTAAAAATAATATTACAAAACCCTAAACGAAAAAAAGAACAACAACTACAAATCACCTTAATTAATTATTACAAGAATAATTATCTAAAATTAATAACTACAACTAAAAATATTAAAATTATAAATTAATTAAATCAAACACATCTAATTTTTTTTCTAAATATAGCAATAATAAAAAAAATAGACCTACATATTCTTAAAAAATATTTTAAATTAATAACCAGTAGAAAAAAGATAAAAGAAATCACATACCTCAATAACTATGGATATAGATGACTTAGGAGATGAGAAATTGTAACATATTTTTACCTAATATAACAAAAATAAAAAATAAAACAAATTAAGTAAAATAAAAATAATATTATTTTTTTCAAAAAAATAACAATACTAATGTGAAAAATAAACTTATCACATAAAGAAACAAGGAGAAGGGAACAATGAGGGATCACATACTTAAAGAAAACTATAAGAGAAATGGAGAATAGAGCAGGAGAGACCACAAAAATATCAAGAAAATGGAGATTGTAGCATGAGAGACTACAAAACTATCATAAAAATGGAGGAGGAAGCTTGAGAGGGACCAAAGAAAAGGAGAGAGCCGCAGTGAAAATGGGAGGAAGGAGTAAGAGAGAAAAAATGGAAGTGTGCTAGGTGAAGAGGAAGGAAGGTAGTAAAAAGTTCAGATAAGCTCGTCCACGTGTACTGTTCTCATTGGCTCACAGGATTTTGAGCCTTGTGTCACTTCTGACATGATCAACATACATGTCGCCCTTATTAAAAGCGACACACATCTCATCGTGTAAAGTCTTGTGTCGCTCCTAACAATCACAACAAACTTGTCAGAGTCAAGCTACAATAAAAGTGACATAGGTTCATAAATTGAAAAAAAAAATAGAATACGAGTGGAATTTTAGAAAAAGAAAACATGATGCAACAGTCAAAAAACCACCCACCAAAATGTTGTTTTGAGAATAAAAAAAGATTATAGAAAACGACAAACTCAACTCCCTTTCTACTAGCGTGCAGATTAGCTACTTGGCCATGGGAGAAAGGCAGGCTACCTAGCGGAACGTGGATCGTCCAATCTGAGGATTGGTCGGTCTAGATGCATTGGGTGGAAATCATATCGTGGCCGTTGGATCTGGTCAATCCAATGGCAACAATTTCACAACCTTTTTTTTAATTCAACCTGGAAATTCCCAGCCAATTCGTGTGTGCCACGTGGAAGACCTCCACCCACTTGCTTGATCCTCGTGCCTGACAACCCGACCCACGACAGCATTCATCTTCTTCCTTTGCGCATCATACTGAAGAACACAGACGAACCGATAATCGTTTGCCGGAGATGATGATCGGAGGAAATTTTCTGATGAAGAAAATATAAGTAACCAAGTAGATCAGAAAAGAAAATACTGATTTTAAGAAGAAGAATGAGATCAGGAAGAGCTGGAATGAGATATGAGAAAAGAGAGAGAGAGAGATTTGGCCGGAGAATGGAGACGAACCAGAAAATTAGTATTTTTTTTTCTCAGATCTCATTTCTTCTCTTCCCGATCTCAGTATTTTGGAGTGAATTATACTTTTTCTTTAAAAAAAACTTTATGTTTAATATTTTTTATTTTACAAATAAATTCATTTTTCTCTTAAGTCACTTATTGTTACTGAAGTTTCTTTCAAAAGTAAAATTATTTAATAATATTAACTACCATATTAAAAATAAAAAATCATTTAACTGCTTTTATGGTATCGCCAAAAATAAAGGTATCATAATGCTTGATAGTGCAATAAAGATGTTGAGCTTTAAAAATAAAAACAAACAGAATATTACACCTAAAATAAGACATGTTCCAAGGTAGGAAAGTGAAAATGTTCAAATTTGCTGTTGAGACACGATGGACATTTGAAAAACTTTTAGATGATCTGCAATAAAACAAATAGATAAATACATGTGTGTGAGACTTAAACATATACAATTAAATAAATAAAACTGAAAATGTTTTTATAAAATACTCGAAAATGGAGAAAATAAATAGAAGAGGACAACAGGCGGATCTTACCACCAAAATTGAAAGCAGCGTCAAACTTGTTACTTTCGTAAAATGGGGCCTCAGAGGCACTCTAATGTTCAGTGACAGTGGAAATACATTATGGTAGTATTATCCCTTAAAACATAATATTCTATTTAAACACAAAGTTTAATAATTTACATGATTCGAAAATACTAGAAGCCACTGGGTAATTGGTAGCCAAATTTTGAGAACTTAGTTTTAATAAATTCAACAGAAATATTTAAAAAAAAAGCAAGGAAAAAGTGTGCTTTTATATTTCTATTTCTCTTCTTTTTTGTGTTTTCTGTAATTTTCCCTCTAATTTTCATTATTTTCTGTTTTTCTTTTCTCTATCAATATCCATACAATCAAAAGTCAGTGTACTTGATTATCACAGAAAATATGTGTAATTGGCTGCAGTAAAAATTTGATGATCCAGCAGCATGACTGATTTCTAATTGAGTAATTAACCGGGAAAAAAAACCATATGATTTATAATAGTAAATTTTGGAAAAAAATATACAAATTAGTCTCTAGAGGTATACTCTTTTATTGTTTAATATATAAAATTTACTTGTCAAATGAGTCAAGTTAATTCTTATAAAATACATTACAATTTAATTCTTTTGAAGAATTAAATTGTATATAATAATAATAATAATAATAATAATAATAATAATAATAATAGATTATCACATAACCTTCAAAAATTACATTGTACAAAATTAAATTTTTAAGGACTAAACAATTAATTTATATACTGTTTAATGGCTAACTTATTAACATAATCTTGATTTTTAGTTTTGTTTTTGAGATTTTAGATATTGTCCAATTGAGTCAGAAACAAATGTCTATTCGTTTGAATAATAGTTGGAAAAATCAAAGTTTAATCCAAACAAAAGTTTGAGTAGAAGTAAGTTGGAGTTACTTCATGCAAACTTAAGTAAAATTGCTAAACTTTGATTTTAAACTCTAAATTAAATATTATTTAATTATTGCAAAACTTTAGCTTTTAAATTTTTTATTAATTTTTCAAACATGCCCTTTATTGTGAGCCGAGAAAGCGTCATGCAACGATTGCGAACCCAACAAAATGGAAGTACCTACCATATCTCATCAGGCTTTGGTCGTTTGTACGAGCCCAAGAGAATTGAACCCAATCGAGTTTGGTTCGTTTATGAACATAAAGGAACTTCCAAAATAAGACAGCTTTCACCTTCGTCTCTTGTTTGTCAAATTTTCTGGAGCTTCTACCACACGTATGCCTTAAATCACTTCTGTTTCTTCTTTTCTTTCGCAATTCTTAACTTAATTACAGAATTCATGGAATGCTTATAAAACTTGACGAAAATTAATTGTGATCATAACTGTTTTGGCTCTTTCATGAAGTAACTTTTTAAGAGGCATGCAAATGTACTATCCCAATAACAACAATTTATGAACAAACAAATAAATTATCAATTAAAATATAAAACGCTACATAGTTACAGTCTATACTTTATATACATCAGACAAGCAAAAGGACCCAAACATCCCCCCCCCCTCAAAAAAAGAAAAAAGAAAAAAGAAAAAAGAAAAAAGAAAAAAGAAACACAGTATAAAACTTGAATTCTATCCTCAATCTTTAAACTCATCACAAAATGCATCACTCAATGGATTCAAGGCTTCAAGCAATTTTTCCACTCATGCTCTTTTTTACATGCAACAGGCAACTTCTTTGTATTTTGCGTCAGCAATGGAAGGAAGGAAAGTCAGAAAATACATTTATTTGCTTGTTACTTTCATTGTCGGGCTTTGGGTTACTCGTTTCAACTGTAAAATATGTGTTCTCATGCTACGCTCCCAAACCTGCTCACCGAAAATTAGAGTTACAGATTGATGAAACTTATTCATAGAATAATAATCTGAAGAAAATGAATAAATTTTTTTCAACTATCAACACTGAGATCCATATATAAAATTTACCTGCAAGGCTGCAATGCTTGACAAAAGATTTTTGCACTCATCCAGCAAAACAAGCTCCTTCGCACTTAAATTAGCAACTTCACACACTAGCGAGTTTACATGTCCAACCTATAAACAGCAAACGCTTTAGCATATACGCAAGTGCCTGATCTAGACATCACATCATGACAATAACTACTATTTTTGCTGATTAGCCCAAAAGAACCTCTGTTTTTCTGCCTTACTGACCAGATAATGTCAGATTTACTTAACGAGTCATTCCTTTAAGTGGGTGCAAGCACCATCTATAACACTGAATGCAGGTGTGCCAACAATGAAGAAACATCATATTCATTATTTCTTGCCTTGTTTTGCATATTGTGTGTCTGGGAGCACCATCTATAACACTGAATGCGGGTGTGCCAAAGCTCTTGGGACCAGGCTGACAGAAAGACTTTCTGCCTTTCATCTATATATGCACATACTGAAGGATAGACAAAAATAGCGACTGCTGATGAAAATAGACACACCCCTACACTCAATATGAACTGTGAAGTCTTCGAATGGCGTAGCTAAAACAAAGCTCGTGGCATATATTTTGAATAGGAGATTGATAATTTGGCAGTGTCCATAATGAGGCTAATTAATATACTCAAACTATACACTTGTATCACTCCACGCCAGACGAGACATTAGGTAATAATTGGAATTCTTCCCTCTTAGTTGCCCATAATAGACAAAAAGCATAGTTAAATTTTTTTTTTTTTGGGATACAGATTATTACAGGAAGCAAGGAAATAAAATGTATGGAAGTATGGAATCATCTGCTTAGCACTATAAGTTAGCTGGGAAGGCATATTAAACCAGAAACAAGTGTTGCTATTGGTGACATCAAGCTCTGCCCTAATGACAGCCCTCACAAGAGTTTCTATCAATAACAACCTCTGATGTTTTACTACCGTAATCAGGATACAGGTAGAGAGATGCATTTACTCAAGTAACAGTTTGTAAGCTAACATTTTAATCCAACGGTCTATAAGATCAGCAGGGGTCTAATTAAAAAAAAATACGTATACCTTTGGTGACAACAAGCATATAGAGGACGCCATTGCTTGCATCACATCCATTGCGGAACAAATAGCATCCTTAACATTCAGCAAATCTGCCTGAAGCAAAATGCAGAGCTTTCTTTTGATATGTTTCCCAAAATGTGCTAATAACAACGTACTTGATATATCAATACCTATAATTGTTAAAGAAATATAGTGAAAATACCTTGGCCCCACCAACAACAGGAAGGCGAAGAGTGCTAGCCTTTAAAGCTTCAATAGCTCCTGAGAGTGAACTAGTGTATCCCCGATCCAAAAGAGCCCAATCTTCCAGATATATTATCTACACGAAACAGCTTCCATCAAGAACTTAAAAAAGTTGAACATAAAGCAGATTTCCAGAGCCACCTAATGCCTACACGTGGTATTCCGATCAATTTCTATTGACAACCAATACTCAAGAGACAAGTAACGTAAAATTTACTCAAAAGGGATTCCAATGAATCAAGTCATTTTCATTTTCCTGATATAGGTAGTAAATGAGTATAACAGTAATGATGCCAACAATGAGAAATCAGATGCCACGGAATTCCAGCAGAAATACAAAGGACTGAATGGCATGGGGACTACGACAAAAAACTTTGTAAGTTTAAGACAAAATAGAATCACTGGAATGGCATTTATTTGAGGAAGGATGAACCTCCAAATTAAATTCAATGCAAAAATACACTAGTGCACAGGGTGGCCATAGATCTTACTTGCCCCTTGAGGATGGAAATTAGTTTCAACTGTTGCTTCAGCAATTTTAACTCTGTTCTTTTGGCTCTAACAGATTCTCGCAGTTTAGAGGTAGCTACCCATGCATTATAGAGGCTTTTCTGTTACAAAGCATAAAATTATTTAGGCAAAATTATAATTTATTACAATAAACAAGCAAAGCAATGTGGAAAGCAAAATAAATAGCAGACAGCCAGGTAGTGTATCCTAAATGAAACTACAACTGGCACAAAATTCTGTGCGTGGCTCTTCTGCCAATATTATAAAACCAATAATTGAGTAATTGACATAGCTTCACAACAGTGAAGATACCCTGGCAGGGAAGGAAGGGACGGAGTTTGTCAGCATTTTAAAAGAAAGCAAAATTTAATTTAAATTTGAAAACCATACCTCCGCATTCAATCTCTGAGCAGAGAGGGCAGCATCTGCTCTGGCATTTACAAATCGCCATTGCAGAAGCTTGTTATAGAGTAGTCTCAGTAAATGTGCGTCCACAATCCGGTTCTCCCCTACTTTACCTCTTCGAACATCGACAGCAAAACTTAAAATAGAAGGTTGTACGTTGCTCAGCCGACCATTCAGGTTGCTTGTCACTCCATTTCTTACTCGAGACGGGCTCAATCCCCTCAGGGGGGACGATATGGATGGCATGGCGAGCTTACTTGGGGAAGCGGCACGAATTGGGGACACTTGCCCTCTGTTATTTACAATTTTTCGTGGAGATGTTATGGGACTATCAGAACCTGACTTCTTTGAATTGAGATTCTTTGGAGTAACCGTTGCTTTATTTCCAGAATTCCTTGACGATGGAGAGGCAGGGTCGGTCTGTTGGCGCAACCGATTGTTAGCCTCTTGCCAAAACCTTGCCGGCACTACCACTCCGCGAGGCCCTCGTTGCCCTTGTTCTCCTCCGCCGTAAGAACTACCAGAAGACACACTTTCGCTATCAGAAAGAACGAGCTCAGATCCACCAGCTTTCTTCCCTTCCTGGACGACCTCAGCAGTCTTGTTGACTTCCCCATTGCTCATTTCTGAGGAAACTTGAACATCTACCATCAAATTTTGCAATGATTTAACCACGTTTCTGGATCCACCCAAAATTTTCACATCGTCCGTGCAATCCACACTTCTATTCATGCAATTCGTGTGTGGCATTCTTCTCGGCCACCGCTGCTGATCCGTTGGCCTTGAATTCTCAGTCTGACCTGAAATTCCACTTCTTCCCCTGGCGGGAGTAGTGGCCTTCCTCCTCTCCGGCGTAATCTTCCTCAAATTCGGCGAAGGCGCTGGTCTCTCCTTGCTTACCTGGATCGAGAATGACTCACCTTGAAACGAAACCGACAATCTCCTCGTCGAAGTGAAAAGCATCTTTTGAGCAGCCGGCGTACCAGTGCCGCCGCCATTTCCAACTCCTACGTAGGAAGATTTAGGCCGAGAATTGGCCGGTCGGCTCCGCTCCACTGAGAGTGAGCGCTTGGTCAGTGATGGCGTTGGTGTCACCATGGACGCTGAATTCATGGTGGTGGACTGAAGGGGCGAATGGCGTCGTCTCAAAATTGACGAGGAAGTAGCGGAGGATGAAGAAGAAGACATATAACGAGACGTAACTTGTGGAGGTTTGGGCCTTCGAGGAGAGAGCGCATTGTCGGGTTCAGAGGGCAAGAGAGGAGGCCTTGTGGGTCTGTGAGGAGGAGGAGGAGGAGGAGGAGCAGGATCACCTCCTTTGGTTGTGGTTTTGGGGTTTATTGCCGTAGAAACTGCAGTTACCATCGTCTTCTTTATATAATCAAAAAAATTAAAAATAAAAAATCGAAGCTCATCCTTGAAATTCACGCTCCAATTCCAAACCCAATAAATCCAGACAAGAAAATAAAAATGAAAAACCAATCCAATTCAGTGCAGAAGATGAAGAAGGCAAGGACGCGAGTGGGTTAATATGAAAGGATTTTCGCTGTTGAATGTCGATATGAAGCAATATGACCGTTAAGGTCGGCCGCCGATTAAGCTATTTCTGCTCGAATTGACTCTCAGAGGGCGAGAATGAGAATATGGGAAGTATAACTGTCGTAATGGTCACACTGTTTGTGAAATTAGCGAAGGCTACGCGCGGGGTTGGAGAAAACACACACACGCGCCTCATGTTTGATCGCAAGGTATGAGGGGGAAACGACGACGTCGAGACGGTTGGAAACTTAAATTTGGATGGAATTTGGTTGAATGATAAATGAATCTTTTCATTATAAAAAAAAAATAATGAATCTTCAGAAAGACGTTACGCAAACGACACTCCATGAGCCATTAGTGGGGCAATATAACAGCACCCCGTTTCAATTTTCATCTCCACACCCTATGGTTCCAAAATTCCACTTCAATCGCTAATAGCTTTTCTTGTGTTAAAAATTAAAAAAAAAAATTAGACGGAAGTTCTTTTAATTTAGTTAAAATTAAAAATTGTAGTTTATACGTTTACAAATACTAAAAAAGTTTACTTTATAGAGGTTGAGCTCTCAGCTTCTGATTTTAACTAGGGACGATAAAACGGCGGTTCATAAAAGAGAGAATCAATTGATTTGTGGAATTATGATTTAAGTGTGTGTGTAGAAAGTAATATACAGTGGAGGGTGGGAGTAGGTGCTTGGGAAGTAGAAGTGGAAGTTATACTTTTAAGCAAATTAAAAAAGATCGTACAAATTACTGTAACGTTGAAGAAGGGAACTACGAATTAACTACTTCCTGATTACAACTTGGTAATCCAATTACTGGTAAACACGATATTTTATATTATTCGAAAGGGACCAGACCATCGTCACTTATATAGGGATCCAAATCTATTGTTTAGAATATCTCTTGCTCAGTTTTTAACAACGATTTTTATTGTTGTTAAAAATTTTCAGCAACAGTTTTTTGGTTACTAAACTGTTGCTAAATATTTTTAACAACAGTAAAAACCGTTGTTAAAAACTGAGCAGACCTTTGCTTGAATTTTTTTCCAAGCAAAGGATCTGAGCGCTTATATAAGTACAAATGAATAAGACTGTTGTTAGTTAATGGCTGCTGAGAAATACAATTATAGCGTGCTTCATTTATATTGTTGAATTTTAAATTTAAAGATTTAGATTTTAATATCTTTCTTTTAATGATATTTGTTTTTGATTGTTCTATGATTGTATCATTTATTATCATGAGAAGAGCCAGAATTCTCTATTTTTTTTAAAGAAAAAAACAAAAATTATATAAATCTCACCATCTATCAGACCGCACTGGACAAAAGATCCCAACTTTTGTGGGAATGGAAATGTTGGCTCCACGGCTTCTTCATTCCCTACCTAAGCAATTTGTGAGGAGGTGCGACATTAGTTACTGGTTTCTCTGTCCTATGTGATGTCTTAACTCTGAACTAAACTTTACTTCCACTTTAATTAATTAATTATTCATCCTCGATCTATTACTCATTAACTTGGTTCGCAGTCAAGTTAAGCAACACAGTACTATATATCTGCACTTATCGCTTTCTGGGCCGTCAGTTACTATGTTTTATTACTACTGTAAAATGAAGCCCCTTCCATATCCATACCACCAACATGATTAGCATCAGGCCCCCTAAATTCCACAAAGATATCACAAAACCAGATTATCATCATTATCATCATCGTGCATGCACTTTTAACGCGTATATATATATATGTATACACACATCTAGAGTATAGGACCACTTTGTAAAGATTTCAGCTTTCCTTGTCTAGCACTCAATTCCATTGTGGTTCCTTCTTTTCCTCGTCAGCTATCAGAAAAATAAACCCCACTCCCTCCTCCTTTGTACCCGTCATACCATCCAAACAGCATAATTTCATCCACATATTCTGCCTAATTAATTTGACCATCAAAATTTATTAACTTAATAAAACAAGTACCATGGGCATTTATTAATCAATAAGAGATCATCATGATGAAAATGTAGCTTTCTCAAACATTTCACGGAAAACCATCATTTTGTCCTGATATAGATATATAAATGGTCGTGTCTGGGGGAGGTTTATTGCGGAGTCATATAAATATATATATATATTTATACAACAATGCTTGGTTAGATCACGTGATTTCTGAGGTATTGAATTTGAATTTTATGAATAATCACCGTTTGCTATAAGTTAACTTAATTCGAATCAAATTAGTTAGACTTGAATCAAATATTTATGTAAACAAGTCACAAAATTCTGGGTATTTGTGTAATGCAAAAGATGAGACGAGTGTGCTTATTGCAGATGGAATTAGGTTAAGGAGGGACATATGGGTTGGTTGTTATGATTTGCAAGCGAAGCAAAAAGCGTCACTTTCTAGGATGCTGCTGCCAGTAATGGCTTTGCTCCTTCCTCTTGTGTGTAGTGTGGTGGGGTCGTGCTTTGCTTTTCATGAAACAGTGCTTGGGTTCACAAGTGCACAGCTACTAAAAAAGTTCGCCATGAAAGCAACTCCTTCCAGACCAATGATGCTGGGTTACGTACACTTTTAGTGGAAGGCAAAAACATCAGAACTTCCCCACACTTTTAGTCAGTTCCTGTAATCCCACGTACACAAAGTAAGCAGGTATGATTAATGCAAATTTCTCATCATTAATGACCTGGTAACTATTCAAGTAACAACACAGTATCTTCACAACACTTTCAGGTTACAAGTAGAGATAAATAATCTGACTCGCGTTAACACATTATCCTTATCAAACCTAAGTAAATTATAATGTGGAAATCTCTTGGGATTATACACACCATTCTGTAGAAATTTTAGAAATCAGAACAGAGAATACTAATTAAAAAAATGTGTAACCCTAAATAATAGTGATGTTTAAATACGCAAAAGACAGGGAAGAAAAATGTCGAGAGTTAATGGAAGGTCATATCAAACAACAACAACAACAACAACAACAAAGCCTTATCCTACTAAGTGGGGTCGGTTACATGGATCGCACGACGCCATTGAGCTCTATTAATGACTAACTCTTGGGATCGCACGACGCCATGGAAGGTCATATCAAAATAATAAGAAAATAATAATCTGACACTAATTTGGACACCCAAATACAACTTTTCTCTTAGTTCTTTATAAATTCATAGCAACAAACTATTATTTAAAGACTGATTAATATCTTTTACTCACAAGTAATGTGAGACTTAAGAATCTTACTTTTTTAAAATACGCATACACTCAAAACACAAGACACAGGTAATTTTATAAATTTATGTAAAAATGTTTTGTAGTTTACCAGGCCCACTTGTAAGCAGGGGATATGAATTATAGAAGTGAAGTGATTGACTAGGAGGTAGGCATACCAAAAGGAACTGAAATCATAAGGGAAGGAAAGTGATGACAGTGCGATTGTCAGTAGTTGATGACTTATAAGAGGTCCAATGAAGAAGTTAGTGTGTTGTTTTGTGTGTGATAGTGTTGGTGATTAGTTAAAGAAAAACCAAACCCTTACTAACAAATCTAGTGGTTAGGAGATGGAAAGCATAGTCACTTGAGAAATACTTCAAAAACTATAATGATTTATAGTTAAAGTGACATATATAATTAACCTTATTAAACAATGTTTGCGAACTTAAGCATGGTAACTCACATTGAAAGGGTTTCATTTCAAGAAATGATCCTTTGCTTGCAACTGTGGCTATTATTTGGATACAATTGAGATTTCCATTCCCTACAGCTGTGCCATCTTTACAAGGCCCAAACCTACAAGAAAAGCAAATCACAAAAAAAGAACAAGAGGGACACACTTGGTGAGATCAGATGTGGATTGATTGGCCTCTTAACTTCTACTATCCCTACTCATGCTTGTGTTAAAGTGATTTCTGATGATGTTTTGCCAATCAAACTAATGAGTGGCAATAATTATAGCTGAAGCAATAGAAGACTAGACGACAGAGCCTAGTCTGAGTCTGGTGCTCTTGTTAATCAATTTAGGATTTCCCAAGTTGTCTCTGCTTTTTCTGCTGTCATATATCGTCACTTGATGCTTTGATAGGAGCCCCATTATGTTGGATTACGAAATGATTATGTTAAAATTTGATTTGGCTTCTTCGTTTATCAAGTAACAACAGTGTAATGATTTTTTGCTTGTAACACTTATTAGTGAGGGAAACAGATTCTGTTTGACTTTGAAAATTAAGCAGGATGTTTGGTTCATCTAAACTGTTAATTTTCATAATCAACGATCCATTAATATTTTGTTTTTATTTTTTATTTTATTTTTTTAAAAAATAGCATCATAAAATTTATGTTATTGATTGTAAAAATCAAAGCCAAACAAAGGATCTTTTTTCGTTAGGGGAGTCCGTCATTTGTAATATTTATAAAAAAAGCTTTATATATATATATATATACTAAAAAGATAAGATTTTAATTTTAGAAAAACTAATTATAAAATGCTAACTATACATTTTCTATATTCTAATTAGAGAACTTTTGATAGGAACTTGGGCCTGTAGAATGTTTAAGTCTCACATCGGGTAAGGAGAGCTGTTCGATGGAGTGGTTAATGGCTTGATTTTCCCCACTTAACAGCTAGCTTTTAAGGGTAGGTTCTTTAAGTTAGACGTCAACTAGTTTGAAAGGAATGCTATGATAAAAACTTGGGCCTGTAAAGAGCTTAAGTCCCACATCGGGTAAAAATAGCTGCTCGATGGAATATTTGGGTGTTTATCAACTTCAAAATTAAGATATATTAATTGCACCCAGTTTTCTCCTTTTTATCCATCTTTGCACCACTTGATTATGCAAATACTATATAATATATTTTTTTGTGCAATATTGTTTATTCAATTATACAATAAATGTTAAGATAACCTACAAGCAAAGTCATATAATTCTTCGAAAACAGAAAGAAAAAAATGCCAAGCCATACAATTACCCTTGGGCTCGCCTAAAATCATTGAAAGCCTTTGACTCATCATTTTCTCATGAAGTTGAAATTTGAAGTCTACTTGTATTTTGATGCATTCAACAGTACGATGAAACAGCCTAACTACTACCAGTCCATGATAGATAGAATCTGGGGAAAAGGTAAGTCACAAAGGGTCAATACTAAATACAACAAATTCGCGACATATGCAATGCTTGATGCTTCCAATACTGTCCTCTATCTCAAGGTCTATGAGAAACATGTTTTCCAGTGTGATAAAGTAGGGATGACTGGTGAACAAAGACAAATGAAATGACCATTCCGGAATTTCATCCCAGAAAAACAGAAACTTAGTTATGGCTCAAGCTGCATCTACACTCTCTGGTCGACACCATCCTTCCTAACTAAATAGTACACATCAATTATAAGCAACAATCTCCTAGCACACTTCATAAGATACAAAAGACAATTCTTTAATACACTACAAGTTAAACACATGAGAAAAACGAGGATTACAGAGCCAAGCTGGCTGAATAAGCATAGTACAATGTACAGAAGCAACTGTCCAACTTAGAGGCCACATTCTTCAGATTTGACATGGTGGAAGAGGAGAGCGAGTTAAGGAGAACCTCCATCTTTTGGAGGAGGAGGTAAAGGTTTTGGGATGAAGGGGATGAGAGGAGAGCCATGCTCAATGGGTCCAGGTTTCACGGAAGTCTTTGAACTTGGTACTGGATCAATGGGTTGATAATCATCCAGAGTTACATCACCCTTCTTGTTGCTTCTAATGCCACTGCTATTTTCCTGACAATTTAGGGAAGAAAACAAATATCAGATATTGTTAATTAACAAGTCCCGTTAAGGGTCATGCTTTGATTATTTTAAGCAACTTGCTTGAGTTGTATGGATTAAAAGCATAGATACCTTTAATTTCCTGCTTACTGCAATCATTGTTGTACCATCACCACAGTTGGTGGAGACCAAATCTAGGGTGACATTCAGAAAGAGTGGTGTAAAGACAAGCTGGGAGGCAAATCCAATTAATATGTGTTGGAAATTAATTTCTGCAAATCCATGAGTTGCTAAAAGATAACTTTCATTTTTATGAAAATCTTAATCAATTTGATAATCAGTCAGTGCCTGACTTCGAAATTAACAACTGATCATTGTTGCTTTCAAGAGGATAACATGCATGCATGATAAACACGAAGATAAAGAAATACCAACTGTATCAAGTATGGAGTATGTAATAAAGCCGTGTAGGGTGTCTATGAAATACGAATTTCAGAATAGGTGCACACAGGGAAACTTCAGGGTCAGGCAGTCTTCACCATTGGGATATAATGAATCATACATAGCAATTTAACTCATCAAAAGACTACATTTTTAGGGCATTCGTCACCACCGTCTATTAATTGTGATCCAGTGATATTGAAAGGATTGAAACTTTTGGCACTTTGGAGATCTCAAGTTCAAAATTTTTTCATCTTTCTGTTAAACTATATACTACAGACTTTTTTATGTTTGAGAATGAACAAGAGTTGCCATCCCTTTTGCACGTGGTCTGGACAAAACATCAAAAGGCCATAAGACATTTTTAAAGCCTCTACTGGTTCTTCCATGACAATGACTTCATTGTAAGACCAAAATATTTCCATTAATGGAAGATTTATCATATATCCATTCGAAACGAAGAAACAATAAATTGCAATGAAAAATAAGGGAAAGATAAAAAAAAAAATTACCAGAAAACCAGGACACACCAATGGCGCTTGAGATGTTAAAGAACGTCAGAGTTGTCCCGACCACCATTAACAAAGCCCAAAACCGAGAAACCTTCATAATATCAATATTGGCTATTCACGCCAATCTCAGCCCTCAAATCGAACCACAAGCTCAAGCCACAGTATCCTTGGAAAACGCAGCAGTCCTCTCATGCAACACAAAGACACAAACTACACACACACACACACACACACACACACATATATATATCAGAAATGGCAGAAGTAATTAGCAGGCTGACAGGCTGTCGACTCGTCAAGTTGAGAACCGAAGTTGAGGTGATTACCTGGAAATAGAAGAGGTAGAAGAGGAGGAAGAAGAAGAGTTTCCCAAAACCAGGTCTTGGGAAATAAGTGAGTCCTTGAAATAAATATGAATATGAAGTTTAAATTAAAAGTGGTGGGAATTAAATAATAAGGGGAAGCATGTGAGCTTTTATGGTCATCCACCATTGCTCATTGCTGAGAGCAATGCAGAAAGAGTAAATGCCCTCGTTATTAGTTGCAGAATGCAGACCAAAGGAAAAAGAAGAGACTTTAATGCTCCATAGTCCATTGCGCTAAAATGCGGGCCCATGGACACGCCCCTAGAATGTTACAACCCACAAATGCATCTACAACGTGTTAATGGGGGAGTACAACTGTTGTAATGGTCACGCTGGTTGTGAAATTCGCAAAGGCTACGCGCGGGGTTCGAGAAAACACTCACGCGCCTCATGTTTGATCGCAAGGTGAGGGGAAAACGACGAAGTCGAGACTCCACTTTGAAATTTAATGGTCAGAGCCCTTTAAAATATTTTGGGTTCCAAGAAAATCACCAGAGTGCATTTACTAAACTGGGAATAATAAAACAAAAATTAATGGAGTAAATTAACTATATTTCCTTCTTTTATAAGTTTTCAAAATTATACCCTTTTCTCTTTTATTTATAAAATATACACTTTCCTTTCTTATAATTATAAAATTATTACATTTAGTTCTAAATTTATATTTTTTGCTTAAAAAGGTATGTTACATACTATTTAATATTCAGTAGCTTAAAGGGGTGTTTGAAAAACAATTGGGTAAATTTAAATTTGAATAGAATTGATTCTGGATAAACTTAAATTTGCATGAATATAATTTATATTTAAAAACTGTTATCAGAAAAATGATTTTGAAAAATAGATTTAAATTAAAATATTAATTAACAGAATCACTTTTGAATGTATAATTATAGAAAATGTATAAATTTTATATTGTTTTATTTTATTTTACTTATTTAATTTTGCTCATATCTAAATGTAATAAAATAAATTATATTAATGTTTTAATAATAATTTTTTAACTATTAGTACTAATATTTGATTTAAAATATACTTTTACTCTATGCACACATGTTAATTTCACTTATAAAATTTAAGAAGAAAAATAAATAATTAATGTGTTAATAAGTCAAAAGTCATGTATAATTTTATTTAAATAATTCTCAAATTAAGAAGTCAATTAAATTAAATACATAAATTAATAGATTAGGCTTTATAAATAAAAATTATAATCAATAATAAAATAAAATAAAATTAAAAATATTTTATAATCAATACCACATGACAGCGAGAAGGGCCAATACTGGACACACGCCCATAGGTCATCTTCATCTTCTTCGTGGTCAAGTTCCAATCTTTCGAATCCTATCTTCCATGCATGGACCCATATTCTCCCTTAGGCTAGGGCTTCACCACACACTCATTGTGAGTAGTATTGAGATTATTCTCGCTTCACCTGCCCTGGTATACCTCTGCATATTCATCTTTTACTCTGCAAATTCATCTCCTTCACCCACCTTGGTATTCTCTCTCCTTTTCTTCAAATACTCTTTTCATTTTTTCATTCTTTATCAAAACCTCAGTTTTAGGAGGGGTAGTGGAGGAAAGTAAAAAATATTTTTTTTAGTAAAAGACGAAAATTAAATTAAATAATAAAGGTACATAGTTTGATACAAAGGTAAAAGAAGTAGCTTAATTTAGAGGCACAGAGAAGCTTCCAATTAAGCTGAGTACAGAAAAGAAAATAGATAAATAAAAGACAGAGAGCATAGATATGAAGTAGAAGTAGAAATGAAGTAAAGTTATGGAAAATAGTAAGCTATAGCATAAAGTAGAAGTGGAGAAGGCCAGTAGAGCAAAAGATCAAGCTTAGAGCTTAGTAAAATCGATTTTGGTTGAGAAGTATTCTTCCGCGCGTTCAACAAAACTTAAATTTTTTGAGCAGAATTGATTTTGGTTGGACGTCTACTACTAAATCAAACAAGTTTATTTTTGTGCAAAATCGATTTTATAAGTATGACTGTGCTTTTTGATTTGGTCATCGAAGATCCAAACACTCACTAATACGACATTTTTAGGAATCAAATAAATATATATTAGAATACTTATGACATCTTGTTTGAAATTAACATAAAAAAACAAAAGGTATCACAATATGTAAAAAATTAATATCCTTAATTTAATAGAAAATATTTTAATCAAAAGATATATATAACATAAGTTTATTGAATATAAAAAAGAACATATTGTAACACATCTCTTTGAACAAAAAATAAAAAAACTAAAATGTAATATATTTTATAATTATAGGAGAGGGATTGTACATTTTGAAAGTAGATGGGATGTATTTTTAAAAATTTATGTGGGAGGGGAATGAAATTTACTCAAATTAATAAGACTTTGTTGGTTAGAGAAAAATAAAAAATTTCATTATTTATTAATTAATATTAAAAATACATCGATACACTATCATTGACAAATTTTAATTGTTACTCGTTAATTTTCCGTCAATAGAAAAATATAACAAACATATATCCAATTTACGTACTCCAAGCACTAACAAGTAGGAGAGAGTGAAAGCCTTTTAAGAATTGAATTTTATATTTTTAAATTTTAATGACTAAATAGCCTAAACACATATTTTAGACCATAAAAAAGTGTTTTTTAAAGTAATGTCTTGAATTTAACAAGTAATATATTTTAAAATAAAAAATTATTTTTTTAAAAAAATATGGCTTGGCTCAGTTTGGCCTTTACCTAATAGGATTAGGTTGGGTTAAAAAAATATTGACCTACATTTAAAATGATTTGGTTTGACTCTAATAATATTATAGTCAAAATGAGTTAAGATTGAATTTAAGATTTAAAATTTAGAATTATGATAAAGTATAACTTTTTGTTTTGACACCTTTAGGTTTTATAGCCATTGATGACCTAATTTAAATTTCTTTATAGATTATGCGTTGATGTATAATCCACTTTTCGGGTCAAATTTAACCCAACCATTGAATATATCTTTTTTTTTTAAATTGTTTATTTTATTTTAATTTATTCAAAAAAATTTATTTGTACAACTAATACATTAAACATTAATCATTTCATTTAATTTTTAAAAAATAGAAATAAAATTTTAAAAAAATTTAATAACCTCCTGAATATAAGCTATAAACCTTTTTATTAAAATTTTACGGGTAGTATAAATAATAATTGTAACGGAGTAAGATGTGTGTGTGTAAATGCATTTTTCATCTATTCGAACAATTTTATGGCCAAAATATCATTTTGGTCCCTTAATTCTACATATAATTTTCAATTTAGTCCTTTAGATTATTTTTGCTCCAAATTAATCGATCCCTTAATAAATTTTTTTCCAATCTTTTCCTAAATGCTACCACTGTTAAATGTTTAACCAGTAAATATTTACGTGGATCTCAATTGAATGCCACACCATTATTCTTTTTTTAAAAATGCTTTGAAACATAAGGACTTACATGAGAAAAAAAAAATTCTCTGTCTTCTATTTTCCCCTCACCTTCATCGATTCCATGGTCATTCATGACAATCCCAGTCTTGTCTTCACAACTCACTTAATCCAATAGATCATACTTCCCTGTGCCTTCCCACCTTCAACTTCAGATGGTCACTTATTACTTATTAATTTATATTAAATATAAAATTTGAATGTTATATAATTTTAATCGTTTAATTTATATATTTATTGTAAACATATACTTATTAATTCGATTTTATTAGATCAAATTGAAATATATCTAATCAAATTTATTCGTTATAACACACTTTTCATATCAAAGGATATAAACTTATTGACACTAATTGCTTCGAGAAGCACAATGCATGCTAATAATATGTCGGCTAACAAATATTGTGTAAATTATTAATCATGATTAAATTAAAATAAATATAATTTTTTACAGATGAAATTAAAATAATTGTAATTTTTTAAAGACTAATAAATTAATAATTTACTTCAATAAAATCTCAAATGTTATACCTTCTTGTAGTAAATTAAATACATTATAAATTGCATAACGAAGACATTTCATTTTGAAATAAAATATATCTATTTAAAAAATATTTTTTTAACGAGAAAATGATTGAGACCCGTGGGTTAAATGAATACTTAAATCAACTCCATTTGACTTACAATATATGGGTTAAAATGTAATCAAACCTAATTATGACCTGTATGAACTGTGTCAAATATGGATGAATCAAACGAAAACCCAATAATGGTTGCATTGAATAAATAGGTTCAAGATCAAATTTGCCACCACCAATGCTAACTATATATATACACTTATTAGGTTTTAATTAAAACACTTAATAACAAAAACATAAGTACACGTAAGTTTCTCCTTTTTATGCCAATCCTCGCATCACTTTTATGCTGTAAAATCACATAACTCCAAACCTAGATTTGACTGAAACCACCGTTTTTCCCAAACAAGTGCATAATAAATTTTTTTTATTTGAGTGAAGTCGCTGTATTTTCAATTATACAATAAAATGTAATTAGGATAACCTGCAAGCAATATCACGTTACAACTTACAACCCTGAAAACAAAAAAAAAGGCCAAGCCATCCCTTGAGCATGCCTAAGAATAAAATCATTGAAAGCCTTTGACTCGTTTTCTCATGATGTTGAAATTTGAAGTCTACTCTGTATTTTGAGGCATTCAAAAATAAGCTGAAACATCCTAACTACTACCAGTCCATGACAGATGGAATCTAAGTCTTGAGTCACAAAGGGTCAATGCTAACTACAACAAATTCACCACACATGGTATGCTTGATGCTTCCATTACAGTTTTCTATCTCAAGGTCAATGAGAATCATGTTTGCCTGTTTGATAATGCAGGGATGACTGGTGAAAAAGACACATGAAATGATCAGTCCAAGATTTCATCCCAGAAAAATATTTATTGTTCAAGCTGCATCTACACTCTGATCAACACCATCCTTCCTAACTAGATACTGCACATCAATTATAAGCAACAATCTCCTAGCACACCTCATAAGATACAAAAGGCAATTCTTTAATACAGTACAAATTAAACACATGACAAAATGAGGACGACAGAACCAAGCAGGCAGAATAAGCATAGCACGATGCAAAAACAACCGTGCAACTTAAAGGCCGCATTCTTCAGATTTGAAGTTACTGACGTAGTGGGAGAGGAGAGCGAGTTAAGGAGAACCTCCATCTTTTGGATGAGGAGGGGGTGAAGGCTTTGGGATGAATGGGATGAGAGGAGAGCCATGCTCAATGGGTTTAGGTTTCATAGAAGCCTTTGAACTTGGTGCTGGATCAATGGGTCGATAATCATCCAGCGTTACATGACCCATATCACCGTTCTTATTGCTTCTAATGCCACTGCTGTTTTCCTGAAATTTAAGAGAAGAAAACAAATATAAGATACTGTTAGTTAACAGGTCCAAGAGTTTTAAGCAGCTCGCTTAATAAAGTCTATCGATTAAAAGCAAAGATACCTTCATTTTCCTGCTTACTGCAATCATTGTTGAACCATCGCCACAGTTGGTGGAGACCAAATCTAGGATGACATTCAGAAATAGTGGTGTAAGGAGTAATTAATATTAAATTCACTATAGATGAGAAATTCATCCATCACCCACCTTCATTCAAAAACAGTGCTAACTGATCAAGTAAGAAATCGTTGTTGAAAATTAATTTCTGCAGATCCTCAAGTTCCTAACAGATAACTTCTACTTTTATGAAAATCCGAATCAATTAGATATTTATTCAGACAGTGTCTAACTCAGAAATTAGAACCTGATCATTATAGTGTTGACTAAGAATTTCAGAATAGGTGCAAACAGGGAAACTTCAGGGTTAGGCATTCTTCACCATTGGCCTATAATGAATCACACATCAATTTAACTCATCCAAAGACTAAATTTTTTGGGCAGTCACCACCGTCTATTAATTGTGATCCAGTGACATTGTAAGGATTGAGATTTTCGGTACTTTGGGGATCTCAAGTTCAAAATTTTTTCCTCCTCCTGTTAAGCTAAATGCTTCCTTTTTTTTTTTTTTTTTAAAGAACGTCAAAGTTGTCCTGACCACCATCAAGAAGCCCAAACCAAGAAACCTTCAAAATATCAATATTGTCTGTTCACGCCAATCTCATCCCTCAAATCGAACCACAAGCTCAAGCCACAGTATGCTTGGAAAACGCAGCAACCCTCTCAAGCAACACGAGCTACAAATAATTTTTTTTTTCAGAAATGGCAGAAGTAATCAGCAGGCTGGATGTACAAGGGGTTGAAAAGGAGGAAGAAGAGTGGCCCAAAACCAAGTCTAGGAAAATAAGCAAGTCCTTGAAATATATATGAAGTTTCAACTAAATGAGGAGTAATAAATATTACGGGGAAGTCAGCTTTTATGATCTTCCATTACTGAGAACGATGCAAAAGGAGAAAATCAGGTGGGCTTACCAGAACCAGCCGATGTGACCTCAAACAAAAAGGAGGTGAAGACAAAGCACACCAGAAGGGAAGTTGTGAAGCCCAGCTTCATATTTATCTTCAGAGTGTGAGAGAAATTACAGGCTGTGATGAAGAGCGAGAGAGGGTGGTAGTGGAGGTTTGGTGAAAGGTTACGAAGACGTTAATGTGAGAATTTATTAGTTACTTAAGGTAGAGACAGCTGGCGAGTAGTTCATGTTGTGGTATCGCACAGAAATTGCGTCGATGCTTTTGGCTCTACTCTTTTATTAGTGTTTAGATTGCTAATATTAGCCTCTTTCTGTCCTCACTGCATGCCACTTTCTATCTCCGTCTGTGCCAGTTTCATAATGCATGTCATTAGTACAATGTTTCCTGCACTCAATATTTTGCTGCTCACAGTGACATTGATGGTTCAAACTTTTAGAACAATAAAGTGTTCAATTTATGGAGATATTAACTCAAGAAAAAATCTGTTCTTTATATTTATTAAGTTTGAAAAGAATTACGAAAAATATCTTGAAAAAAAAAACAATGCTATGTTTCTTTTGAATCACATTACATGAATGGCTAACAGTAGCACCTCAAATCTGAGTGGGCGACAACAATCTTACGAAAAAGAAAAATCCTGGGTGACAACTAATATGATCGGCCACTTTCAAACACTGAATATTTCAAAATTTTAATCAAAAGAAAATCTGCAAAATGTAATGAATGACTGTGTTAGTGGGACGTGCAGAGTGCAACAGATTATGTATTTTTTTAAGGGTGAATTTGATAATTCGTAAACATGAATGGGGTAAACTAAGTTTGGTTAAATGTGAGTGAAGAAAATTTAAGTTTAGATGAATGTGATTTATGTTTGAGAAACATTTAGACAAATATAGTTTGGGAAAGAGCATGATATTTAGATATTGATTTATAAATGTGGTTTTGGATATGTAATTACCAGAAAGGACATGAATTGTATATTTCATTTTTTGATATAAAATGATGTTTTAAATGTATATTCTGAATTTTATAGTTATAGTGTTAATAATAATTATAATTAAAGTGTTAATAAACTATTAATTATAAATAAATTATTGACTAATTTTTTATTAATAATTAAATTTTAAATAAAATGAACTAAATATTTATTATAATTAAGTTTTAATAAAATGAATTAATAATTTAAACAAAATGAACTAATCATTATTTAAATTTGATTTCTAAATTTTTTTAACTTCTTAGTTAACTAGTTTAAGCCCATTATTCAACTATGTAACAATACTCAAAATTTGGCCAACTCCTTCTAATCTTAATTAAAATCCTTATTATAACAATTCTGTTCATTTTTAAATATTTTACTTCTAACCTACAACTTTTCATTTTATTTACTTAAGTCCTTGGCTAATATTTTTCCTTTCTTTTTTGCATAATCCCATATCATATTTGGTTTCATCTAGGTCTCTAGTCTCACAATATAATTTTTTCTGAAATTAAATCAACCTCTGTAAATTTTTCATTTCTTTCACTAGTCCCTATCATGCATATTATTAGTTTTCACTAGGTATGTTAGTTTTAAATTAAAGTTCATTTCAGTCTTTCTTTGTCCATTCCATAAATTTAATTTAAACTAAATTTTGCTTTAATTTCAACATTTATCAAAAACCTTTCTACTTATTCACTTGGGTCCTTGGCCAAAATTTTCTTGTCTTTTGTATGATTTAAGATCATATTTAGATTCATATAGGTCCATAGATACAGAAAATATTTTTCTCAAAAATTAAATCAACCCCTGTAAACTTTTCATTTCTATCATTTTAGTCCCTATCATGCAAAAGTTACATTCTTCTCTCATGCTTTTGATTTTCAAACATGCCCAGAACTTCTTCTTAGATGTTTTTAGGACATGTTTGATTATTTCTAACCTAAATCAAGGCAAAACATGAATTAAAATTAAGTTTTTCTAATTCTAAATGTTTACACTACTATTCACGTTGTTTTTGCTCTGTTCTCTCTTTTTTTTTTGTGGTTTTTCTTATTGTTTTGGTTCGGTTTTGATTTCCATTTGAAGTTGGGCTACACATTTTTGGTTTAGGGTGATTTGTTAAGTGGATTTCTACCTTGAAACTCTAAGAAAACAAAGTACAAAGTAACAAGGACTCACTTGACGTTAAAATAGAGCAAGTTTTCAACTCCCACTTTCTCCCTTCATCTCTCCCTCTTTCTCTCTTCCTTCCTCTGGTTCCTTTTTTTTTTTTTGGATAGAAGCAAGGGGTAAGAGAGGAATACAACTAATCACATAAACAAACCACAATATTGATCCCATCCACGAAGCTACAAAATGGCACTTCGGTTGAAATGGTTGGATGAGCAAACGTGGTTGATCAATCTCGTCCAACGCTGTGTCAAACATCTCTAGTTTCTTCCCAACCACATTTAATACATGAGGAAATGTAGGTATGGCAAGCTCAACGCACTACCAAACATACACTAATTTTATGTTTCTCTTAAATTCTTACTCATTTATGTTTTGTTATATTTTAATGTATTTTATTTTAAGTGAATAGTTACTATATAGTTTCTTACTAAAAGTGGCGCTTGTTAAGAAAAGTTATGTTCCCTTAGACTGCATTTAAACCTTTTTAAAATTGATAGATAGATATCATATTAGAATTATTATAAAAAACTGTAGGTGAGTATTAGACATCTTAGTTCTCTCTATAATATGAACCGTTAAAATAAGTAGAAGAAAGAAACTAAATTCCTCTCTCTCTCATCATTGGTTCTTCTTCATCAAGACCCATAACCAGATCTACTAAGGGACCTAACAGACGGTGAGTGTGTGGGGAAGGAAATCTGCAAATGATAGTGTTGTAAATTAGGAGCATTTTAGATAAGAAGATAGTAAAGAAACAACAAGGAAACTGGAAAAGAAGGATCTGAGGCTGATAATATAGAGCCCAAAACCCAGAATCCTTCATAATATTAATATTGGCTGTTCACGTCAATCTCAGCCCTCAAATCAAACCACTAGCTCAAGGGACAATATCCTTGGAAAACGCAGCCGTCCTTTCAAGCAACACAAGCTACAATCCTTTTTTTTTTGGGTTTTGCTACCAAGCACTCGACTTCAAAAGGAGGTCGAGATTTTCCCTCACATGTTTGTCTCAGTTTTTGAGCTTGTCATTTTTATTTTTAATGTTTGGAGCATCCACCAAAAAAAAAATAGAAATGGTGGCGGTCGACTTCACAGAAAATCGACTGCTTAGTAGTTTTTTCCTTTTTTTTTTAATTGAATCAAGAAACAGTAGATGTAATTAGTAGACTCTCGTCAAGTTGAGAACAAAGTTCAAGTGATTACTTGGAAATAAAAGAGGAAGAAGAGTTGCCCAAAATTAAGTCTTTGAAAAACAAGCCAGCCCTTGGAATATATATTATGAAATTTTAATGTGTTGAGTAATAAATAATAAGGGGAAGCATGTGAGCTTTTATGGTCTTCCATTGCTGAGAACAGTGGAGAAAGAGTAAATGCCCTTGTCATTAGTTGCAGAAAGCAGAATAAAGGGAAAAGAAGAGACTTTAATGCTCCATTTTAGTGAAATGCGGGCCCATGGACACATCTCTAGAATGTTAAAACCCACAAATGCATCTACAACATGTGTGTGGTATATTGGCTTAGTAGCTTGCTCATCCACCATGGCCAGCAGAATCCATAAAGGAAGCCCATGTATACATAATCACCATCTTAGTCTCACTCTTGCCCTTGTTCTACACAATGATTGTGTTCCCACCGATGTTTGTTTTTTTTTATGATTCTTGACATTTTTTTTGTAACAAAAGTGGGACTATTCTAATATTTGATCAAGAAAAGGCCCACATATCATTCACGTAGCTCAATGTCGATATAAAGACCTATGTATGGTGAGCCAAATGTCTGTACTGTTCTGTCCCAAAAACTGAGTCAATATCAGGGCCCTCATCGCCTCTGGACTCTAGATATGAGGCAGACCCCAACATAAACCAGACAATGCAGTTGTTAAAAAGACCAAATATGTAAAGGGAAAGCACACAGTTGAAATCAAGTAGTTACTAATTTTAACCCCATCCACATATACAATAATTGATATACATAAGTATTGCTTTTATTGTTTTATACCCTTTCTCCCAATTAGCTTGAATTGTTTCTCAAGCTCTTTCTTTTTGTCTTTTCTAACTTGCTTTATCTTTTTAGGACTCTTTTCCCTTATGATTTCATAATAATGATACATTTGCTCCTACTTTTATCGAAGGTATCTAATTAGGGTATTAAAGTTGTTGTAACTTTAGCTACTAATCTATGCTATGATGTTATTGGAAGTCCCACATTGAATAATTTAAGAAAGTATAGTGGTTTATATGGATCCAACGCCTTTGCCTGGACTAAAGTATGGCAGAGGTGCATTACATAAGGTAGAGGATCCGGATCTGGTTTATATTGTGTAAAGAGACAAAATCAAATTACCTTAAATATTTTAGATACAAGGTTTATCTTCACACTCTATCAAGCCCAACAATCAAAAACACATTTTGTTGCATACCTAAATGCAATGACAGCGACGAAAATGAAAATGGGAGTCACCGCCTATGTTTTGCTAAGAGAACTAGGAAACCTAAACAAGCAACAGACAAGGCACACAAGCAGAGATCAAATGGGATCGGGAGTCCACTTGTGCACGAGGAAGGTGCCTAGGCATCTCGTGACACCTGTTCAAAAAATGGCTATCCTATATCATGCAAATTACATGATCCCTAATTATTTAGTTCATTTTATGTTTTCCTTTCTATACCTTCAAGATTTCTCTTTCTCAGCATATTAACAACAGAACAACAACTACATGACAACAATAGTAATAGCGGAAGAAAATCAGTGATGACAGTAGAGAAAAAAATAGTGAAGATAGCAGAATTAATTCTGAAAGACCAAAAATAGTAACAGTAGCTAGTTCTTCCACTATCAGACCAAAATCTGGTTCAGTTGAAGGTTTTGCTATTGCTAGTCCAGAATTAGACACTGCAGCTTCAAGTATTCAGCAGCAAAATCAGTTGCAGACCACCTTTACTCATCAAATGTAGACTAGAAGTGTAATATCCCAAGAATTTATATGAATATTTAAAGCCTATTTTGAAGTTTAGTGAAAAATTTAATTACGTGAAAAATTTTCTTTTTGAATTAGTGAAGAAAATGTGAGAATAGAAATTTTTATTTTTAATTTAGGAAATTTTTACAAATTCTCAAGGACTAAAGTGAAAAGAAAAGAAAGTATAGAGGACTTTTGAAAAATGACCAAGTAGGAACCCGAGAAGAAAAATAGAGCTTATGGGAATGAATTATGAGTCCGGTACCGAAAAGATGATGGATTTGAGGTTAAAGTGGAGT
Organism: Biancaea sappan; assembly: GCA_037074585.1. Taxonomy (NCBI): domain Eukaryota; kingdom Viridiplantae; phylum Streptophyta; class Magnoliopsida; order Fabales; family Fabaceae; genus Biancaea; species Biancaea sappan. The sequence goes on from CM073498.1 coordinate 28,171,169, forward strand.
TTGAGACATCGAGAGGGATTAAAGTGAACAAATCTTATAAGCTAAGGTGGCTATGAGCGATTTTATCGAAAAAGAAATTGGTGGGGCCTACGCGTATACACTTCTCCTTATTCTTTTCTTTTTCTCATTCTCCCTCCCGTAGCTTCACTTTCTCTCTCTCTCGATTATGCTTGCAAAGGAATTTCTTCATCAATCATTCATGCAATTTTTGATTTGGGAAGGAAGCTATGAAAGTTAGGATGATTGGTAAGTTGATGTTCTTCTTCTTTTTCCTCTTATTACAAGATCAAATCCTTGGTTATTATTTTTGCAAAATTTTTGTAGAATATTTTAATGGATGAATTTAAGTGTGGATGTTAATCTAAAACATTCCTAGGTGGTTTATGATGTTATTAGAACAAGAAATTTGGAGAAAACTATGAGAAATTCGTAGAATTTGGATATTTGAAAAAGTTAGTGTTCTTGATGAAAATTTGAGATTTGAGCTTGGATTGTTGGTAGAAATTGGGGGTTTTGGTGTTAAAACACTCCTTAGACATTAAGGATGAAAACCCATGGAAGAAATCAAAAGAAATGTTGTTTTAGATATGATTTTTGGATTTTTGGATGAAGAACACGAAGAACATCGAAAATTTTCCCCAGAATTACTGTTCACCGAGAAAATTTTTCCAGATTTTCTCGTTACTGTAGCGTTGACTCGGTCAACGTTACTGTAGCTGCGTTGACCGTTACTGTAGCATCAGTTTTTTTTTTTTTTTAATATCGTTGAAAAGCTCTTTGAGTCTAGTTTCCAATGGTATAAGTTTCATCTGGATATTCATTACCAGTTAGGAGTTATGATTTGAGAAGTGGATGAAGGTCGAGAGTAGTGGTAGGAAATTTCTCTATTTCGTAACCCTGATGGTTTTTATCTGGTTACAATAGGAATGGTCAAGTGCAAGGTGGGAGTGCTGAGAGCATGAAATTCAGGTGAGTGGGTTAATACTTGCTATGATTAAATATCTTTGTTATTGACTTTTTGCATCATAGTGAAAATATGTTGAATATCCAAGTTTGAAGAGAATGATGTGGGACGATGAGATATAAACAATTGTGGAACGTGCCAGGTGATGTATATAATTATATTTTCTTAGTTTCTCATGAATGGAGGTTATATGATGGATTGTGAATGACATGTGAACTGAGTTGAAATGTATCATACTCTGATTGTTGAGTTCATTCATATGCGGATAGTTGAAGTATGTTATTGGTGAATAATTGTTCTATATTATGGGTTATGTTGTATACATGCTATGTTGCTGGAACCACATTGATTATGTTGTGGCTTGAATTGTAAATGACTGAGTTGTGTATGTGGCTCAAGATTATGATTGAGGATGTTTTTATATGTGATTGTGATTGTGTTTGACTGGAAAGGAAAGGCATGGTGGTGCACCCCATGGAGAAATTTATGTGAAGTTATAAGGGTGGAGATTATAAATGGAGCGATAAGGGTGGATGCGGCGGGGGCCGCGGGCAACGATCCAGAGGTATTCTGGACGACCCGGTTGGTACGGGAAATGTGTGTGAAATTGGTTTCATCGATTGCTGTTGTGAATTTTGAATTATGTTGAAATGTATTTGATTTACTTGGATATTGTTGTGAAGTATTATGAATAATATTATATCATATGATGATCGATCTACGTATGATTGCTGCATGTTATCATTATGATGCATGATTTTTATTTTGTCATAGTATTGTGTTATCTACTCACTGGGCACGTGGTTTGCTCATACCCCTCTTATTGATATTTTTTTTCAGAGTTGACAGCTGAAGGTAAATATCGGAACAAGGAATTATGGATCCTTAGTCCATAATTACCTTTTCATTTGTTCACGATAAAGGTATAATAGTTAAGTTTTATTCTAAGTTGTATAAATCTAGAAATCTCTGTAATCGGGTAGGTTCATTCAGTGATGTAATGTGAGTAATTGTAGTATGTATACAGAACTCGTTTTGGTTGCATGAAAAAGAATTGTATGATTTTTTTTTAAGAGAAAGATAGGCTTACGGAGGTGAAATGAAATTCACTTTCCGTGCCGGTCACGTGCTCAAATTTTGGGACGTGACAAGAAGCAAGTCTGGAATTTTTAAACCCAAAGCTCTAGTATCTTCCAGAGACATTCTTACAAAAAGGGAACCAACCACTGTTTCAGAAGCACTATCATGTTTAGTGTGGAAAACAACAATGCAGTAAGAGTTTCAAGCTCTACAACGTACTAAAATCTGGAGTCTTGTGTCCTTACCCCTTGGAAGACATGCTATAGGCTGCAAGTGAGTGTTCCAAATAAAAAGAAATGCTGATGATTCTATACAAAGCTACAAGGCCTGGTTAGTTGTGAAGGGTTTTCATCAGATACAAGGATTTGATTTTGATGAGATGTTTAGCTCGGTTGTCAAACCAGCCATAATCAGAGTTGTTCTTACTTTGGCTCTTTCAAAAAATTGGGGCATTAGACATCTAGATGTTAATAATGCCTTTCTCAATAGCATTTTGCATGAGGAAGTGTTTATAGAGCAGCCAACAGGTTTTTAATGCATAGATAAAAACCTAGTATGTAGGTTACACAAGGCACTTTATGGACTCAAGTAAGCTCCTAGAGCTTGGTTTGAGAAACTTGCTTCCACTCTCTACAAGTTGGGTTTTAAATCCAGTAGATGTGATACGTCTTTGTTAATTAAGTTCACACCTCAAAACTCTACTTATGTTCTTATCTATGTTGATGATATTTTAATAACTGGGAGTGCCATTGAAATTATTAGATCTCTTGTCAAAGATCTAAATAAATATTTTGCACTTAAGAATCTAGGAGACTTGAGTTTTTTTTTCTTGGGCATAGAAGTGAAGAAAATGGGAAGTGGTAGCTTTCATCTCTCTCAAACTAAGTATATCAAGGACTTACTTAGCAAAGCCAAAATGCATGAGGCCAATGGAATTTCAACTCCTATGGTTACATGGGTTAAGTTGTCCAGAATAGGAGGTGATTTCTTTGAGAATCCTCAACTATGTAGGAGTGTGGTTAGTGCACTGCAGTATGCAACCATCATAAGACCTGAAATCTCTTTTTCAATGAACAAGATTTGCCAATATATGCATTAGCCTCTTGATACTCATTGGAAGGTATTCAAGAGGATATTAAGGTATTTGAAGGGAACTTTGCAACATGGTTTGGTAATACAGAAGTCTAGTAGTCTTGCTCTCACTGGTTTTTGTGATGCTGACTAGGCCAGTGATATTAATGATAGAAACTCAACTTCTGGTTCTTGTATCTTTTTGGGACTTAATCTTGTTTCCTGGACTTCAAAGAAACAAAGTGTAATTTCTAGATCGACTATAGAAGCTGAGTATCGGAGTTTAGCAAATACTGTCTTTAAATTGACATGGCTGAGGTCCTTGCTGTCAGAACTAAAGCTTTCAAACCAAATGGTTCTTACCATTTACTGTGACAATACCAGCATAGTCTTAATGGTAGCAAATCCTATGTTTCATGCAAGGTCCAAACATATTGAGCTTGATTTGTTCTATGTTAGAGAGAAGGTCTTGAAGAAAGAGGTACTGGTCTACCACATTCCCTCAGAAAGTCAAATTGCAGATATACTAACCAAGGCTTTTTCAAGAACTCAGTTTTGTAAGCTGAGGAACAAATTGAGAGTGTAGGATTTCATAGAGAAAACTTGAAAGCTTAGAAAGGTGCTGAAGATTGGGCAGAGCAGTTGAGAGAAGCAGTAACTGGATGAATGTTAGAATATAGAGTTTCTAGAAGAGTTCAAGTTACTTAACTAAATACTGTTAAGTCATAGTTAAAAATGTTTAGAGTGGTTAAGTCTAGTTAAGTCTCTGTTTTCTATAAATAAGAGATACGCTACTGTAATTCGTATATGAAAGAATAGTATAGCTAGAGTATTTCATTTCTCTCTCTGTCTTGCACTATTCTTTCACTAACACCAGCCAAGAAGCTTCTTCAACCAACAATGCCTTTATATATGGTGCTGGTTGGATGTTGAATTGAGGAGATTTTGAGGTTGGCTCAGATAGCAAACCAAGAGGCTCGACTAGTGGCTCTCTGTGTCTCCGACAAGAGTGAAGCAAGGCTAGGGTTCAAGAGCACCAGAGGAGCAAGTTCTCTCTTACCTCTCTCTCTGAAAGAAATAGCTCTCTATCACAACATTTGGGAAAGGGAACCAGCTCCCTCCTGAACATGGATCGTGATCTCATTTAACGGTCTATATATGATTTTGGAGAGTATTGTTTCCTCCAGGACCTAGAAGGAACCCGGTTTCTTGGGAAAGATGTAAAGGAGTTGGGATCATGTTCTTCTTCATTTTTTTCTTCATTCCTTAATCTCTTTTCCAATCTTCATGAACAATTAATTTTTTTTTTGTTAACATGGATGGGTCTTTTATTAGGAATTGCTAAAATCCTATTGTTATGGTAGTGATGTAGCTAGCTTGGATGATTTATTAATTGATTTTTATTTTAATCTAAGTTTATTCTTTAATTGAACAATTATTTTCATTGTTCATGTTTTCTCAACTTGACCTCTTGAGGATTAATTTATAGTTCATGTTTTGAATTGAAAAATTCAAATATGAATGTCAGAAATAATTGCCATAAAGAATCTTATAAAAGGATAAAAGGGCTACTTTATGTGGTTGTGTGCAACTCCTTAAGTGTTTAATGCCTTTATCTTTTTAATTATGCTAAGGAATTAGATAATTAAATTAGGTGAAAGAGTAATAATTTATCAAGGAATTGGACCTTAGCAAATTTAGGAGTTAACCATCAATTAGGAATGTTAAGACTTAAATTAAATAAAACCTCAATCATTAGGCAAACAAGTTAGTAAATCGGATCTCCATAGTTCTCTTATTTTTATTTTTGCTTGTTTGCTTTAAATTACCTTTAGTTGAAACTTTGTTTTCCATTAAATTTTGAAGCTTTATTTTAGTCTTTAGTTAAAACACTCGAAGTTGATTGTTTAGATATTGTGAAATTAGTAAAATAGATACTTAACACCTATAATTCTTGTAGGACTATACTCTTACTCAATTTTCACATTATTTGTATGATTTGGCATACTGGCTAACTTTGACATAACACCTTTACATTCTATCCAGCTTAACAATAGAAACACCTTATAAACAAAGACTTGGACTAGAACCATCAAAATTCTAACAGATCACTCTCTCTTGCATTATTGAAACTTTCTTATACAATAGTATGAGAGATTAAAAAAATTTGCTCATAAATTAGAATGTTGCTCTTTATTTGATGAAAATAAAAAAAGCAGAAATTTGAGAATAACGAATTAAAAAAAGTGCCTTTATTTCAAATTTGCATTATCCATTTATGATTATGTCAAAATTGTAAACATCGTATTTTGTTTGGGGACCCAACAAAATTTTTGAACAATAAAATAAATGTAAGAACAAAAAATTACAAGGAAATCAAAATTCAAATAAATCAAAAAAAAACAAAAGAACAGAAAATTAGAAATTAGAAATTAGAAATTAGAAAACAAGAATAAAAAATTCAGAAAATAAAAATGGAAAACAAAAAATAATAATTAGAAATATAAGATAAAAGTATTAGTTTTTGAAAATTGGAAATTATAAATCAAATGAGGATTAGAAGGTAGGAACAAAAAATAAAAAATAAACATTAGGAAAATAAGAAAATGCACTCAGGATAGCCTATCCAATCTACACACCCCTTATCCTCATGTTAGGATATCTTTTGCATCCAAACACCCCAAATAAAATACACTAAGGGTGCGTTTGGTATACATTAATAGTTTTGAGGGAAAGAGTAAGGGAATGAGAATAAGAGTGGGAATGAGAATCTTAAAATTATGTTTGGTATGATAAGAAGAAATTGAATGAATTGAATTTATTTTGTTTGGTATAAAGTTTAAAATGAAATAAAGGAAATAATTTGATATGAGTTTACTAAATTGCCATTTACTAAAAAGATTAAACATGAAATAAGAAAAAAAAATAAAAAGAACACTCGTCGCTTTCTCTCTCTCTCTCTCCCCATCTGCAGCTCCCGTCTTCCTTTCACTCTCTCTGTCTTGTTCTTCTTTCAGATATTCCCTCTTCATCTCTCTCTCTCTTTCCCTCCCTCCCCTGAAGCTCATCCTCCGCATCTATCTCTTCCTCTTCCTCCTCTTCTTCTTCTCTTCCTCCATCCACTACCCCGCCATTTTCCTTCCATGTGCTATTATCGTCATTGTGCTATTCTCGTCATTGCCACTTTGTTGATTCTGGAAATGGTAGAAGAACAAGAAGAACAAAAGCAAGAAGAAAAATACGAAAAAAAGGTAGAAATGTCATATAAATTCTCATCCCCGTAATAGAATTTGACGCCATTGAATTTTTGATGGAGTCATCTGTACAATGATCTCATGGAATTGGAATCCCTTTTTAGTAGCAAAATTGCATACCAAACATTTGAAGTGAGAGAATCCTTTTCCCTTTCCAATTCATGAATAAATACCAAACATTGCCTAAGTGCATGACCAAAAATCTCCCTTCAACCACTTAACCTTGGCCCGTCCAAATAGTCCAACAATCCTATCCCTAAACCCTTCATACCCGAAGCAAAGCACATACCCTCACGAATCCCTTCAACCTTTGAACCCTAGCCACAAGAGCTCAAACCTCCGCCATGGCTAAACCTTTTGGCCACCACCTTTCCAGCCTATAAGTAGAGGGGTTGCTTTTAGCATTGGCAAAAAAGACCCTGGCCTATGAGCCAGCTCGTAAATGAGCAATTTTGAGTTTATGAATTTAGGCTCGCTTAAAAATGGGTCGATCTGTTTATTTATTATTTTTTTTACAAAATTATATTATTTAGTATAAATAATTTTATCTTATCATATTTTTATATTTTATAACATTATATTTAATAAATCTAGCAAATTTGGATATGAAACCTTTTGTAATTTTTAAAAAATAAATATATAATTTTTAAATTTGAATATATTATAGTTAATTTAAAAAAAATATGAAAAATTAAAATTATTAATTATTTAAAAACATTAAATAAATAATATTTTACATCTATAAATTGAATTTTAATTAAAAATATCAAATTTTTTTACTAAAAAATTTTAAAATTATATTATTTAAATATGAAAAAAAGATATAGCCCATTATTTTCCTTCTAGATTGATCTATTGTCACATCCCAACCTACGGCAGCACAATAAGTGAGATTTCCTCACTACTATGAGCCTATTCACACTAACATAGATCATACTAGCATCTTATATTAAAAAATAATAACAAAGATAAACAATTAAACAATACCGTAATTTCAAAAGAAGACAATTATGTTTATATGTAAAGATATGTTCTTTACGTAAGTGTAGTCACGATGTTTCATCACATTCTAGCACGAAAAGGTAGGAACCGTTCCATTGGAATGTCCGCAAACAACGTCTTCAAAAAGAACAAAAAAGTGTGCTCCGCCCACAACGTTAATGCCAAACACATCCACAATCAATATTTCCCCCACTAAATTACCTACATCACTACAGAACTAGATCTAGAATTCCAACAAAGTAGAAATCACATCAAACCAAACCCTGAATACAAAAAGGGGTCTTGCGCTCCAACTAGCTCCGCTACTCGACATGTAGAGGATCCTCTTCTAGGGATGAGTTTGAAAAGTTTTAGGATTGGCGAGGGTTTGTGCTTTGCTCTGGGTGTGCTTAGGATTCGAGGTATGAAGAGCTGTGTTATATTTTATTATTCCATTTCTCGTCTCTAGACTTTATTTTTTCGTTGGTGCCCTTTTGTGCTTCTGACTCAAGTTCCTCTTGGCCATCTATATGTAAATTTGATACTTAATCAGGTTATGAAATTTTATGTCCTTATTAAATATGCCAATGTAAGGAAGTAAGGATTACACTGTCGAGGCTGAACGTAATTGATTTGGTCTTGTTTTGGCCTCTGCACTATTTGATGTGTTTTCTTAATTTTGGGTTAATTAATGTCTCCTGTTTTGATATATGTTCGCGAAATTTGGACTAATCATTCGTTCATCTTCTTGTATGGCATGAGGAAATACTCATTTGGGAGCCTAGAAGGAACTATGCCGAGCCGAGCCAATCATAATTATTGTTGTTACATTTTAATTGTGTTTCATTTTGTTTATGGTTTTTGTCTGTTGGGCTTTTAGTCATGTTAAATATGTATTTCTTTATCATGTAACCATGGACTGTGGACATTAAAAATGATGGAGGTGTTACTGCTATATCACTTGCACACACTCTCACATGGCTGCATTTTAGTTTGTTTTCTGTTTATTTTCTGCTTTTTTGTGGGATTGTGTATGTTAGGATTAGAGGCTGGGACTTAGATCAAGTGAGGCTAGAACAGTTGAAAATAGAGAAGGTCCATAGGAAAGTTGTACCACAAAAAAAAATGAATGTAGTTTGTGTAATAATTCCGTTCTTCTTTTTTTTTTTTAGTGTTTCTTAATTTAGATTTAAAAAATACTATGAGAAGGTCGAGTTCTCCAGCGCTCGACCTCCTTTCGTCACATTTTTTTGGGAGCCCATTTCTAAAGAAAAATTTAACTAATATACATCTCAATGCATGCTGGTGAAGGGAGAAGTCGAGCTCTGGGGAGCTCAACCTCCCTATAACAAAATCCTTTAGATTTTAAATAAGAGTTGTTTTTATGAGGTTTGGACAATCCATAAGAAAATTAAAAATAAATGAATAAAATAAATTCAAAAGCCTAAACTTTTGATGTTAGGTACCTTACTTTTGTAATATTTGCTAGGCACCACTACGTGCATAAGTCAACTGGTAAGGAGTTATCATAATTTAATTAGAGGTATCAAGTTTGAGTTCTTGAGAATGCAACTGTATTAGAACTTGATAGGAAGAATTTTATCACCTATTGTGACTTTACCCGCCTTGAATCTGAATTAGTTAACAATTGTAATTTGGTAATCAAACCCGATGCTTGTTTACCCAAAAAAAAACTTTTGTGGGGCACCTTTCGCTTGTATCGTTAGTGATGTCCGTGCTCATCAATAGAAACACTTTGGCACTAAATAAAGATAGCTGTTAAGAGGTCGCAATAAACAGCTTGTGCCTTGTATGCATATGGAACTCTATAGGTTGTCGATTACAATCACAAAAAGCTACCTGGACCTACATCAAGCGTCCATTTATAAGAGTTTATTTTGATGTTATTTAACTTATTTTATGACATAAACGCTTACGTATAGGTTTGGAAGAGTTTATTAAAATAGCTTATTACATATTAATAAGCTGTTTTCAACTTATTTTTATAAGTTCTCTAGAATAATTTATGAAAATAAATTAAAAACAGCTTATGTGAAGTTTGATCTCATAAATTTTTTAATTATAAAAATAATCTATATATAAATATTTATATGATAAACGCTTATTCTATAAGTACTTAAATAAGTTATTTACCCAAATATAGCCAAATGATCATTTTCTGGTGTGTGATTATGACTTATTAGCTACTAGTTAATCATTTGTTTTCACAGTTTATGTATTATACGCATTTGGTTGCTTGAGTCCAATTCATGATTTATGTATTAGATGATTGATGGTTGTGTGACTTTGCTGGAAGACCACAAAGCAACGATGGCATTCCATATTTCTATTAGCCAGGAATCTCACTATAATTGTTAATTCTCCCTTTCTTTCTTTCTTTCCTGATTTACAGATGCTTCGATTTTATTGTCAACTTCGAGATGGACTGTTGAAGGGGATATAAGGAGGAAAGAATCGCCCAAAGCTCACATTATTTTCATACATCAATGAGTGTTCTTCGAGTGATGCTGACCCCCAACAACTCCAGCGCAGTTAGAATTGACTCATTGTATAATTCATTTCACATTGTGGTTTTAGATAGCGATCGCGACATGTGGTGATGCGAAATTTTTCACTATTTAAATCTTTATCCATACAAATTTTCAATATTCAAGCCCTATTTAAATTTAGAAAAATTTTATTTTTTCAATATTTGTACCAAAATATTTGAAATATCCAAAAAAAAATGTTGCATAACAGATATTTAACACCCTAAATTGGTTATTGCCATTGGGTAGTATATTCAATATTTGATATTCATCCAAAAAAATTTTATTAAACTCATCAAATTTATATTATATAAATTTTTATAATGTAAATAATATATTATAATTTTATAATTTTATAATATATATTTATATATTATATAAATAATTATTGGACAGATATTTAATAATGTATAATATCCAATGTGTATTTTTTTTTTTAAAATATCTGTATCCTCTTTGATATTCAATATTTGATGAATATTATATATATATATATATATATTAGGTGCAATTTCTTATATTTTTGCTATCATATTCTCTAATCAAAATATGACAAGTGTAACTCTTCAATCAAAACATAATAAGTATATAATATTTAAAAAATAATTATATATTTTTCACAACTCATTATTAAAATTTTTTGAAAAACTTATACACATATTATATTTTTATTGAAAACTTGATAACAAAAATATAAAAAGTTTTATGTAAGTTTTCCTTCTATATACATAGATATATATTCGCATGTATACCGTCAAATTCTCAAAATACCCTAATCATTGTGATCCCTGCTAATGTCCCTGAGCCTGAAACCTGATTGTGTATTGGGTTGATGCAAGATCTCACTTTCTTATGAACAATTTGGGACCCTCTCTTATCCTTACTCAAATCACAGCAATGTCCAATTGAATTAACATGGCTAATTATTGGTGCAGGGCTTCCAAACTTGATTATATTCAATGGATTGGTTCGCAACTTGCTGCAAACAAAATATTAAATAATAAAAAGCAGAAGGCAGGGTGCTTAGCCAATGTGGCCAGCATTAACAACTAACAAGTGGTAGGCCCATTACAGCTATTAGCCACCATAGAGCCGAACGATGAAGCTATTCTAGTTGAGAAAGAAAAGAAACTACCTCTCTGTGTCTTTATGAGTACACTTTTTGTGTTTCCTTCGTCTCCCTGATCGTCAACCTTGTCTTCCTAGTTATAACCACATATCTATATTGCTTCCTAGTTCCTACCATGCTAGTTACAGATCTCAGGCTTTATTTTTTGGTCTTGTGAACTCTTAAGTAACTAACTGTGTTGTGAGGAAGATGACAATATTCTCTTGGGGCCTCCCAAAAGGCTGAGTGGTTCTTCCACTATAAATCTTTGTGGATCATAATTAGCAATGTCTCAATCTCAGAGGACTGTAAGTTGAAAAGACACAATTAGTTAATATCTCATATTTACCCTGTTATATATTCCTTTCCTGCTTTCCGTATTAAAATATATGCCAGTGGCCATATTGTAAGAGAATCTCTATGAGTTTAGATATTTAGCAGGGTTTAAAAATTCTATGACTTGCATAAGTGCGTGAGGAAATTCAATCACCACCAACTTGTTCAGGCTCGCGTGATGAAGCCACTACATCTCTTTATAGTTCTACTACAGATTAAATAATCTTTTAAAATAGAAATAGGAAGAAAAAAAAAAAGGAACTTAATAGAAATGTGGCTAGCTTAGTGGTAAAAGAATCTTTATTTATCTGCTGATTCAACACCTCCAAATCAACCATAAATACCAGTTATCCCCTGCATCCATGAGACAAAACAAAGAAGCCAAAGACTCATTTGGCTAAAACTCCTAAAACACTTGACAAGTGAGAGAAAAATAGAGAGCATTGTTAAAAGATGAAGATTCTGAAGTTTCTTCATATTGTTGTGCTGCTAATTTTGCATGGTGAATACGCCTTAGCACAAAAGAGAACACAACAACATGCAAAAAGAACATACATAATTCACATGGACAAGTCCAACATGCCAGCAAGTTTCAGCGATCATCTTCACTGGTACGACTCGTCCTTGAAATCAGTATCAAACGCCGCAGAAATGCTCTACACATACCAACACGTAGCTCATGGATTCTCCACCATGCTAACCCCTCAGGAAGCTGACCTACTCGCTGAGCAACCTGGAATTCTCTCCGTCATGCCCGAAGTCAGATACGAGCTTCACACGACAAGAACGCCAGAGTTTCTTGGATTGGACAGAACCTACCCTCGCTCCCCTGCCTCTGACAAACAGAGCGATGTAATCATCGGAGTAATAGACACCGGCGTGTGGCCGGAGCTCAAAAGCTTCGACGATGCCGGACTTGGGCCGGTGCCCAGTAGCTGGAAAGGCCTGTGCGAGACCGGAAACAACTTTAATTCGTCAAATTGTAACCGGAAACTTATCGGCGCGAGGTTTTTCGCCAGAGGCTATGAAGCTTCTTTTGGACCCATTGATGAAGACTCAGAATCGAAGTCCCCTAGAGACGACGACGGCCATGGAACGCATACGTCGACAACAGCAGGAGGGTCGGCAGTAGCAGGAGCTAGCCTCTTCGGTTTTGCTTCAGGGACGGCTAGAGGGATGGCCCCGCAAGCCCGAGTGGCCACTTACAAGGTGTGTTGGGCGGGGGGTTGCTTCTCGTCGGACATCGCCGCCGGAATCGACAAGGCCATAGAAGACGGCGTGAATATTCTCTCCATGTCTATAGGAGGAGGCTCGGATGACTACTACAGAGACATTGTCGCTATTGGGGCTTTCGCTGCCGCAGCACGTGGAATTCTAGTTTCCACTTCGGCGGGGAATGCAGGGCCGAGTGCAGGACGCTTGTCCAACGTGGCGCCATGGTTGACCACCGTGGGAGCTGGAACTCTAGACCGTGATTTTCCTGCTTATATCACGCTTGGAAACGGGAAGAGATACAGTGGGGTGTCTCTGTATAGCGGAAAACCATTGCCTGACTCTCCGGTTCCTTTGGTTTACGCTGGTAACGCAAGCAATGAATCAAGCGGGAATCTTTGTCAAACAGGGAGCTTAATTCCCAGTAAAGTCTTAAAAACAATAGTGATATGCGATCGAGGAGGAAATCCCAGGGCGGACAAGGGGGTTAACGTGAAAAACGCAGGAGGGATTGGAATGATTTTAGCCAACACCGCAGACTACGGAGAAGAGCTAGTCGCTGACTCACACCTCATCCCTGCGTTAGCTTTGGGCCAGAAGTCCGGCGACGCCGCCAAAAAGTACGCCATTTCCGACCCCAATCCGACGGTGAAGATTAGTTTCGGAGGCACCCAGTTAGGCGTTCAACCGTCCCCTGTAGTGGCGGCGTTCAGTTCCAGAGGTCCAAATTTGCTCACTCCGAAAATACTCAAACCGGACCTGATAGCTCCTGGAGTGAACATTCTAGCCGGGTGGACCGGAAAGGCTGGACCGACCGGGTTGACCGTGGACACCAGAAAAGTAAGCTTCAACATCATTTCTGGAACATCCATGTCCTGTCCTCATATCAGTGGATTAGCTGCTATACTCAAAGGAGCTCACCCTGAATGGAGCGCCGCAGCTATAAGGTCTGCTCTCATGACAACAGCTTACACAACTTACAAAAATGGTGAAACCATAAAAGACGTTTCCTCTAGCCAAGCAGCTTCACCGTTTGATTACGGTGCCGGACACGTGGATCCTGTAGCTGCTTTAAATCCTGGTCTCGTCTATGATGCTACCGTCGATGACTACCTGGGCTTCTTGTGCGCCTTGAACTATACTCAGCGCCAAATAAAGCTTGCCTCGAGAAAAGACTTTGCTTGTAGGAAGAATTACAATTACAGGGTTGAAGATTTCAACTACCCATCTTTCGCTGTTCCTTTTGAAACAGCTTCAGGCGTAGGAGGGGGATCGAGTGCAGCAAGCAGCGTCCAATATAAGAGGACTTTGACGAATGTGGGGACTCCGGGAACGTACAAAGTGTCGGTGTCATCGCAGAGTCCGTCAGTGAAGATCGTGGTTGAACCCCAAACACTCAGTTTCAGTCAATTGTACGAGAGGAAGAGCTACACGGTGACGTTCACGTCTGCTTCGAAGCCATCTGGCACAACCAGCTTTGCTCATCTGCAATGGTCTGATGGAAAGCACACCGTTGGGAGTCCCATTGCTTTCAGTTGGACTTGACCCTACTGTATTAATAATATTGGAAGGCTCTAACCCTTAAACAGAGTAGAGTCCTCTGTTCCTATGCATCCCTTTGGTGTCCCTGCTGGGGCACTGTGGCCAAGGCCTGTTGTATACTACCACTTTCTCGGATGAAAATTCTGGAGAAAATAACTAAATAATTTTAAACATGAAAACAGATTATCATAATGGTGTTGGAATTGTACTTTATAATATACTCCCAGCTTCTTGTTTCTCTTGTTCTATGTTTCTCTCTTAACTTTTTCAGGTTGATTGCTAAGGATTAAGGAATTTTATAAATATATAGTTTAGTCATTTAACTCAATTTTTATAAATAATATTTTAAGAGAACAATTAAATATGAAAATCAAAATGACTAAAATAAACAACTAAAATAACGTTGTAAATACCATAATACTATTAAATGTATGATACTCCAAAATTGATGGATATCACACAGGAGGCCTGCCCAGCGACCGGAGAATGGTTGTTGGAGGTTGGGTGGAGAGAATAGAGAGAAGATGGAGAGAAAAAAGAGTGAGGAGGGATAGAGAGAAATGAAAAAAGAAAAAGAGAGATTAAGGGTAAGGTCGCCTATATATACCCTCAGGTGAAATTACTATTTTGCCCTCTGGTTAACCCCCGATCAATGCTATTCATGGCAATTCCATAATTTTTCTAACTTGGGTATTTCTCATTTTCTAAGAACCACAATATTTTTGCTATTTCATTTTAGTTCATCCTCGAACTTAGTAATCATTTGGCTCCCTCAATGCCATGTATACCCTTTTCCAGTTCTTAGTCAGTAACCAAATACACATCTTGCCATTTCTTAATCTTACATTCTTTTATTAAACAATAGAAAAATTTTTCCACTCTCGAATTATTCCTTAATATCGAATTAAACTAATACCTGAGAATCGCAAGTATTACGAATTTGATGGAAAATCGATTTTCCATCAAGAAAAAAGTTGAGTTTGCAAATTTGTCCGTTGATATTCTTCTCCTCTTTGCCTATTGTCATTATCTGCTTGCTTGTAGATGATATTTCAAAGGGAAGGCATAGAGACAGAGGAAGATGATAGTTCTACCTCTTCCCTTCGATTTAGTCATATGTTCTCAGAGAGACAGAGGGAGATGAGACAGAGAGATAGAGGGAGACGAGACTGACCGAGAGACATGGGGCTTGAATTTTGAGATAGCCAGTAGGAGAAAAATAGTAGGCACCGACTTTAATCTTAATAGGGCAATTATCAAGGAGTTGGAAAGAATTGTAGGCATCGTGCACCATTTCATCGACCTCATTCTCAAACTATTCTTCCAATTGAGGACTTCGCAGTAAAAACTTGATGGAAATGACAGTAGCTCCTTACGACACCGTTTACTGCTTCAATCGGACTTTCCTACTCCTTGCATTTTTGCTTACGAAGGGCTGGGAGGAGGACACCTTGAAAGTAATGGTTGTAACCCAAGAGGGGGGGTGAATTGAGTTTTATAAATTTTTCACAAAACTTTATTGGAAGTTAAAATGATTTTCTGTAAAAGTACAATGCTTAGGATAATAAATACAATATAGAAAATCAATGTGTTATCAAGATGAATAATTATGAGGAGCAAGGAAATAAAGAATAGATAACAGTAAGCAAAAATAAAGGAGTAAGGGATAGAGAGAGCAAACTCAGAGATTTATACTAGTTCGGCTAATCTCAAGCCTACATCCAGTTCTCAAGAAGTCACTTGAGTATTTTCAGTATACTTGCAAGTTTGATCTGGGTATTTTCAAACCACTACAAAGAATTTCGTTAGCCAAGACTCCTCCACAACCCAACTGAGAATTTATGAATCTGGGCTCCTCCTCAACCCTCCGGAGAATTTCTGCTAAACTAGCTTCTCTACAACCCAAAGGAAAGCTCTCTCAATAAATACTCTATCAAGGAATACCCTCATTGATAATACAACTCAAGATAATATTTGTGTTGATGAAAATCAACAATTACAGAGAAACTCTCTAAAAACAGAATATATATTATACTAATAAGCTCACAAGGGTATAATCTGCATAAGAGAGAATTTACAGATGATGTTCAGCAATAGGAGTGTTCTCTCTACTGTTTTGATAGCCCCCAAGGTTGATATATATAGCCCAAAGACGAATAAGACCGTTGGAGACAAATTCAAGGTGGTTCCATAATGATGTCAGCAAAAACTAGCCGTTACAGCACATTTTCTGATGTCGGTGGTTGACCAGTGTGGCACGATAGTCGACCAGTGTAGTCCAGAAGTGATTCATCAGTCACGTTGGTCGACCAGTGTAGATGGGGTGGTCGACCAGTGCTCAAATATTTTTGTTTCTGGAGCTCTTTGGTCGACCAGTCAGCATAGGGTGGTCGACCAATGCTCAAAGACTTTGCTTCTGGAGCTCATTGGTCGACCAGTCAACATAGGGTGGTCAACCAATGCTTAAAGACTTTGCTTCTGGAGCTCGTTGGTCGACCAGTTAGGATAGGGTGGTCAACTAGTCACTTGTTATCTTCAAATACTTTGTTTTTAGAGCATGGTGGTTGCTATCTTGATGTATCCAAGCTTCCAAGACTTCAAATCTTCTAATTCTTCATTTCTTGGAGCTTTGTTGTTTTCTTGAGTGAAGCATGATATTGTTTTTCCTTGTTCTTCAATCCAATGTTCACTCTTCTTGTTTTTGAACCAACCTATGAAATATATCTTACTTGCAAACCCAATGGTAAGTTCAATTCATGATAATAGCATGATTCAATATATGAAACATACATATTAAATAACATAATCATGCTTAAGTACTTGTAGCATATATATGATAATTAACCTCTATATATGTCAATGCTACAATTCAAATATATTTGTCATCATCAAAACTTTTGCATATAGCCTTAGGGCTAACAATCTCCCCCTTTTTGATGATGACAAATCACCAAAGAAAATTATGTATCACAAGGTAATGAATGCAATGTTGTAAGCACATACAGATATTTTTCTACTGTTTCTTCTCCCCCTATTTGACATCAACAAAAAGGTGTAAGGAACAAAATATATAGAAGTTAAAGCACATACCTTCTTTAAGCCAGGATGTCAAAACATGTCAATATAGCATGGGGTGAGGATACATCAAAACTTATCATTGATTTCATTGACATGTAAAAATAATTTTCAGAAAAATTTCGCATGTCAAATGAAATGAGCCAAAAGATAAAATTTGAAAGAGTTTTAGGCTCCCCCTTAAACCTTGCATAATTTGAAAAGGAATAATGAATAATGAATATCCAATTTTTCAAGATATATTCTTTTTCAAAAAATATACATTCAAGTGAGACAAAGCTCCCCCTAAATTTCATAACCTTTTTCCTTTGAGAAAGATTGTTCAAATCAGTATAAAGGATATTCAATTTTTGATTGCAGAATTTTGAAGTAAGATTTTTGAAGAAATTTCTGCAATATTTTCATTGAAAATGATTTCTGCTTGTTTATGAAAAGGCATTTTTAGTAAATAGCAGAAACATTGAAATCTTTGAAATATGTAACAAAAAATAAATAAACATCATTTGCTGTCATATGATAGAAATATTTGCAGCACACAGCAGAAGTATGATATATGGATTAGCAAAGCATGATATAAACAAGAATATTAATCATAATCCATAAATCAAATAGTAATATTTTTCAAGATTTTTGAAAATAATTTTTGCTTATAAAAATATTTCAACATATAGCAGAAGTAATTTAAAATGAGGATATTCAGATCTTTTTCTTTGGAAGATAGATTTTGCTTCAATAAGGCAAAGCAATTTCAACACAGTGGAAGCAATTCAAGAATTTCATGATCCTTTTCTAAAACATTTTGCTTCAAAAGGAATTTAAAAAAATTTCATCCAAGGAAGCAACATATATGGATTAGTATAACAATATATAATCAAGGATATAGTTCATAATCCATACATCAAATATCAATATTTTTCATCCCCTTTGTCATCAACAACAAAAGAGATCTTTAAAACATTTTCTTTTTCTAAAAAGATTGTTGCTTCATATGATAAAACATATTAACATAGCGGGAGCATTTTTGAAGTCCTTTTCAAAACAAATTTGCTTCATAAAAGATAAAATAGAGTTCAACACAACGGAGGCAAATATATATCCATTAAAAAATATCAAACATTATAACTATGATATATATATATATATATATATATATATATATATAAAATATTGCAAATCACGGTAAAAGCAATTGACAATGGATTGATTAGAGGATATAAACATGAGAATCTATAATCCATAAACCATTAAGTGCAAAGAGTGAATGATATATATTTGAAGAAGATCAATCAAGTATTCAATATAATATCTATTTTGATATGAGTAGTCATACCTCTCAAAATTCTTTTATCCAATCGACTAATTTTTCTTACCTTTCTTTTGCAAGAGCTTGTTCATCCAAGAATTGTCTTAGCGTAGAGACAATTTATTTTGTAACTCTTGACTGCTTGACCCTTGATGAAGATTTTAAACTTGTATACCTTGACTATCCTTTTGAGAAAGTCATTTGTATCTTTAATCTTCTTCATCACTAAAGAAGTATTCTTGCACAAGATGTGATTAGTAGATCCAAAAATCATATAATCAATTGATAGATGATAGGCAAGGAAAGTTACTTCAAAGAATTTTAGTGGCAAAAGAAACATTTTTCTCCTTTGAAAGATGAGCTACTGTAGTTCATATTTAGCTTGAAGTGTAAAAGAGACATTGAAAATAATATATAACCCTTTTTATCCCTTGTGTCTCTATCTGCACTTTTTCTGTTTCAACTTTTAAAGAGTTTTCAAAACAGTTTTTAATCAGCTTAGAAAGTCTTTCTTGCCATTCATCTAGTCATTACATAAAGCTCATAATACTTAATGGATTAAAGATCTATTTTAAGCAAGGATAGAAATTACCAATGTTTTGAGTGTGCATGCTTGATTAGAATCACCATCTTCATCGTTGAGTCCTTCATCCTCAAGATTGGTTGGTTGTTTTTGCAAGCTCGAGCTTGAGAATACTTTTCCTCATAAAACAATGTGACTCTTATTCTTAGGTACCCAAATAATTTGGGTCCTTGACGGGTTATGTAATACCCGTTAATTTCAGAATATAATTCGCTTAAGAGTATTTTAGAATTCTACAACGTTACTTTAGTTATTTATTTTGGTCATTTTTAATTTTCATATTTAATTGTTCTCATTGAATATTATTTATGAAAATTGAGTTAAATGACTGGACTAAATATTTGCACAATGAGGGATATATTCTAAGAATGGTGAAATTCATGGAAAAGTGGTTTAAGAATGGTCAATTAATCCATTTATTGTAAATTGACTGGATGGGTTTGGATGTTGAGTTATGGATACCCATGGGTTATTGAATAACCCATTAGAAATATTTAATATAAAGTTTCAATAGTAACCCTCATTTTTTTCACTCAGCCGAAGGAAGCAGAAAAGATTTCTCTCTCAATTCTTCATTTTCTTCTCAAATCCTTTCCTTGATCTTCAGAAGTTCGATTATTTGTTCGGTTCAAAAGCTTTGTAAGGATCAAAGGTAAGCTTTAATCTCGTTATTTTCCTTAAATCTAAGTTTATATGGAAGATTAGAGGAAGTTTTGTTCTTGAAGATTTTGATGATAATTCGTGAATCTCAGTTGTTTTAGAAGTTATATTTGAGTTATAATCGGTTAAAAGAGTTGAAATTCTGGTTTTGAAACAAGAAAGGAAAGGATGAATTTGTGAGAAATTTCTGCAAAAACTTCTGCAAAACCGAGTTACTGTAGCGACCAGAATTTTCGAAACAAAATCTGGAAAATTTTCTTCGGGTTACTGTAGCAGTACTGTAGTGTCGGCAGTCAATGGTACTGTAGCAGTCAACGTTACTGTAGCGAACCGGCACTGTAGCGAACCGACACTGTAGCAAACCGTTATTGTAGCAAACCGTACTGTAGCAAACCGTACTGTAGCAACCCGTTACTGTAGCAGTCAGAAAATTTTACGTATTTTCGTGATTTTGTTTCCTTTCTTATGATTCCTTGTAATATATTTTACTAGGAAATTTTCCTACACAAATTCTAGTGTGGAACAAGGTAAACTTGGACAAACATCAAGGTGAGTGAATAACCTTGCTCAGCTAATTTGATATTACTAGTCAAAGTACAATATAAGTCCCATTTATATTATTTGGATAATAAGCAATTAATTTTTCATATGGGAGTATATGATGATCAATAGAAATAAGAGTATGTAGAAATTATTTATTTCATGACAATTGTACTATGTGATGAATTCTCACTATCTTATTAATGAGTAAAGATATACGGGATCTAATACACGAGTGTGAAAGGGTTAAAGTCCCATACTACTTGGTGTATATCTAAGAAATCTAATACACGAGTGTGAAAGGGTTAAAGTCCCATACTACTCGGTGTATATCTAAGAAAGCTCATACACGAGTTTAAAAGGGTTAAAGTCCCATATTACTCGGTGTATATCTAAGAAAGCTCATACACGAGTTTGAAAGGGTTAAAGTCTCATACTACTCAGTGCATATCTATGAAACCTATACACGAGTTGAAAGGGTTAGAGTCCCATACTACTCGATGTATAAGACAATTAATTATATGAGTAAATGTGGTATTTGTACTTTTGATATTTTATATAGTACAGTTATTTACTTACTGAGTTTTTAAATAAACTCACACTCCCTATGATTATTTTTTTTCAGATACAGAAAATAAAGAACAAGAGTATCCGTTTGAAGATTAGAAGCCCCTTGGGATTATTCTCTATTTCTGTCTGGTGGGATACCAGTACTTATTAATGTGGATACTAGGAACGCTCTGTACTTACTATAGGTCTCCTAGGCTTGCGATGAGATAAAAATATCAGACTATGTATGTCTATATTTGCTTATCAGATGAATATAATTCTGTAGTGTGGAATGAATGATTAAGGTTGAATGTAAAACCTTACAGAATATATGTATATAACGTATGTTTGAGAATTATATCAAATGAGTAGTATCTTTTCACATGCTCAATTTTTGGGATGTGACAAATTTGGTATCAGAGGAAAGGTTTTATAGGTCCCCTATAGAGTACAGAGCAAAGTGATCTTTGTGGGCCCTTCCCTATTGTCATGAGCCGCGGCATGACCATAGGATTAGGTTGCATAAAAGACCTTGTAGAGTATAACGTCATTTTATAGATAACTTCTCAGTGGGGCTAGTAAGTGATATTTTGTTTATGTTTGAAAATTGTTTGTTATGTGTGTAGATCTGTGACAGATCAATGTCAGAAGGATCTTCTAATAATAATGAGCATATGGGTCCAAGGAGGGCCATAAATCCACCAGTACATGTGCAAGATGATCCTAACCGTGGTGATAGTTTACATGCTCAAAGTACTGAGGGCGCAACTAGTGAGCAAGCAAGGAGAGTCGAACCTGATGCTCACGTTGGCAATGTAACTATTGCACATGTGATTAATTTGATGAATGAACGATTTGACCGATTTGAGGCTGAAATGAGAGGTCGAGCTGCACAAGCTAACCTGCCAGTGGATCCTCCTATTGTTGAAGCTGAAATTGTACCACCAGCTCAGTTAGCTGGAGGAGTTAACGTAAGGGAGGTAAGAATGTCTGAATTCCAGAAAATGAGGCCTCCTACTTTTTCAGGGGAAGATCCCAAAGAGGACCCACAATGTTTCCTTGAAGATTGTGAAGCAATCTGTGATGCTATAGGGTGTTCTCCTACTCAAAAGGTAGAATTCACTTCCTTTCAGTTAAAAGGTAGGGCTGGTAAATGGTGGAAGAACTGGAAGAAAGCTAGAATTCAAGGCACACCGCCAGTTATGTGGACGGAGTTTTACAGATTGGTTATGGTAAGGAAATCAAAGAATAAAGAAAAATATCGACAAAAGAAGAAAGCTAGATATAGAAGATCTTTTGATCAAGGGGAAGACTCAGGGACTTTGAAACCCTTTACTGCATCACAACATGCTCCAGCCACTCCTACTAAGTCATCTTATTCTACAGCCAGTGTGGCTAAGCCTCGTTCAGAGAGTAGGGGTGGTTTTAGTTCTTCTAGTAGAGGAGGTACTCAAGCTAGAAGGAAGAAACCTCAATGTCCTGAATGTGAAAAGTTTCACTTCAGAGAATGCAGGTTAAACACTGTTGGTACAGGTTGTTTTAACTGTGGACAAAAAGGACATTTTATAAGGGAGTGCACTCAGCTCATGACAGGACCAGGTCAAGGGTCTACTTTGCCACCTCGACCACAATCTATTTCTGCTTCTATTACTCAAACACCAACCCCTTCAACAGGGGGTAGTATGGGAAGAGGTTCTGGAAGAGGCCAAGGTGACCGTGGAAAAAAAAGCTGCTGGCAGAGGAAATGCAAGAGTATATGCTCTAACCCGACAGGATGCTCAAACATCCAATGCTGTAGTTACAGGTATATTATCTGTTAATACTTTTGCTGCACGTATTTTGTTTGATCCTGGTTCTACTCACTCATATGGTCACCCCTATTTGCCAAGAGATTTGCATTTGATTCGATTACTCTTAAGGAACCATTCTTGGTTTCCACACCGATGAGAGAGACTTTGATGGTTAAAACATGTTATCGTTCTTGTAAAATAATCGTTGGAGGCACGGAAACTGAGATAGATCTTATGGTTCTCAATATGTTAGATTTTGATGTTATTTTAGGGATGGACTGGTTATCTTCTTGTCATGCTACTATAAATTGTCGTGACAAAGTTATTTCCTTTAATATGCCGGGGAGGAGTAATTTTGTGTTTCAAGGGGATCAAAGTGATGTACCTTGCTATATGATATCTATGTTAAGTGCCCGGCGTATGTTGCGAAAGGGATGTCAGGGATTTCTAGCTTTTATCAAAGATTTAGAAAAGAAAGAACAGAAGTTAGAAGACATTCGTGTGGTTAATGAATTCCCAGATGTGTTCCCAGAAGATTTACCTGGATTACCGCCAGAAAGAGATATTGAGTTCAGTATTGATTTGGTCCCAGACACAAGACCAATTTCTATTCCACCTTATCGTATGGCTCCTGTTGAGCTAAAAGAACTCAAAGAACAATTGGAAGATTTGTTAAACAAAGGGTTCATTCGCCCAAGTTTTTCACCTTGGGGTGCTCCTGTTCTTTTTGTGAAAAAGAAAGATGGTTCTATGAGATTATGTATAGATTATCGTCAGCTGAATAAAGTCACAGTGAAGAATAAGTATCCGTTACCAAGGATAGATGATTTGTTTGATCAGCTTCAAGGAGCAAAATACTTCTCAAAGATTGATCTAAGGTCTGGATATCATCAGTTACGAATTAAGAACGATGATATACCTAAGACAGCTTTTCGTACACGGTATGGACATTATCAGTTTCTTGTGATGTCTTTTGGGTTGACAAATGCACCAGCAGCATTTATGGATTTAATGAACAGAGTGTTCAAATCATTCCTTGATAAGTTTGTAATTGTATTTATTGATGATATTTGGTATATTCAAAGAGTCATGAAGAATATACTGAACATTTGAGAATAGTGCTTCAGACCTTGAGAGAGCATCAGTTGTACGCAAAGCTCTCAAAATGTGAATTCTGGATGAGTCATGTAACATTTTTAGGACATGTTATTTTCCAAGAAGGTATTCATGTAGATCCAAGTAAAATTGAAGCAGTAAAACAATGGCCTAGACCAACAACTGTGTCTAAAGTACGTAGTTTTCTTGGCTTAGCAGGGTATTACCGTCGCTTTGTCAAAAATTTCTCTAAGACGGCTCTCCTATTAAATAAGTTAACCCGAAAGAATGTTAAATACATTTGGGATGATTCATGTGAGCAAAGTTTCACCCAATTGAAAGAGTGTTTAACTTCTGCACCAGTCTTAATTCTACCATCAGGACCAGGGGGTTACTCTGTATTCTGTGATGCCTCAAAGATAGGCTTAGGGTGTGTGTTGATGCAACATGGTAAAGTCATAGCTTATGGCTCACGTCAGCTTAAAAAGCATGAATTGAATTACCCCACTCATGATTTGGAAATGGCAGCTGTAGTGTTTGCCCTAAAGATATGGAGACATTACTTGTATGGGGAAACTTGTAAAATTTTTACAGATCACAAAAGCCTTAAGTACATTTTTGAGCAGAGAGATCTCAATCTAAGGCAACGAAGGTAGATGGAACTTCTGAAAGATTATGATTGTACCATCCTTTACCATCCAGGTAAAGCAAATGTAGTGGCTGATGCTCTAAGTCGAAAGTCTATGGGAAGTTTAGCTCACATTGCCACTATAAGGAGATCTCTAATACATGAACTACAAGAATTAGAAGCTGATGGAGTATTCTTTGAGATCACTGAGTCAGGTATATTTTTGGCTCATTTAACAGTTAGATCATCCCTTGTTGAAAAAGTAAAAGCAACTTTAGAAAATGACATTGATATGGTCAAAATCAGAGATAAGGCAAGGCAAGGTCTAGCACCAAGTTTCTTGGTAGATGAAGAAGGAGTCTTATGGTTTAATGGAAGACTTTGTGTCTCCAACATTGAATCTTTGAAACATGAAATCTTAATGGAAGCTCATGGTTCGCCATACGTTGTACACCCTGGTGCTGTGAAAATGTATCAGGACTTGAAACAAGTTTACTGGTGGGAGGACATGAAGCGAGACGTGACTGACTTTGTAGCTCGATGTTTGACTTGTCAGCAAGTTAAAGCTGAACATCGACGACCACCTGGTTTAATGCAAAAACTAGATATTCCCGAGTGGAAGTGGAAAAGGATCACTATGGATTTTGTAGTAGGTTTACCTCGGTCAACAAAAGGAAATGACTCAATATGGGTCATAGTGGATCGACTTACTAAGTCAGTACATTTTCTTCCTGTTCATACCACTTTCAGTGTAGCAAAACTTGCTCGAATTTATGTTAAAGAAACAGTGAAACTTCATGGTGTACCAATATCCATTATATCAGATCGAGGACCTCAGTTTACTTCTCGGTTCTGGAAAGTCTTTCAAGAGGCTTTGGGTACCAAAGTGAATCTTAGCACAGCATTTCATCCTCAGACTGATGGACAGTCCGAAAGGACAATTCAGACTTTTGAGGATATGCTAAAAGCTTGTGTGATGGATTTCAGTAGAAGTTGGGAAGATCATTTGTCTCTTATTGAATTTGCTTATAATAACAGTTACCAAGCCAGTATCCAGATGGCACCTTTTGAGGCTTTATATGGGAGACGGTGTTGATCTCCTATAGGTTGGTTTGAACTTGGTGAAACCAAAATATTTGGACCTGAGATGATACAGGAAGATATAAATAAAGTTAAACTTATCAGAGAAAAGTTGTTAACTGCTCAGAGTAGACAGAAGTCTTATGCGGACAACCGATGACGTGACCTTGAATTTGCAATAGGTGATATGGTTTTCTTACGAATCTCACCTATGAAGGGTGTAATGAGATTCGGGAAGAAAGGCAAGCTTAGTCCGAGGTATGTTGGCCCATATGAGGTTGTAGACATAGTGGATAATGTGGCATATCGCCTACACCTACCTTCCGACCTAGAGGGAGTTCATCCAATATTTCATGTGTCCATGCTGCGAAAATATCTTCCTGATCCTTCTCATGTCATTCAACCCCAAGAAGTTTATTTTGATGAAACTCTCACATACGAAGAGGTACCAGTAGCTATTCTTGATAGAAAAGTTAAGAAATTGCGTACTACAGAAATTCCTACTGTCACGGTTCTTTGGAGAAATCATTCTTGCGAGGAAGCTACGTGGGAGGCAGAAGATGAAATGTGGAAAAACTATCCACATTTATTTGAAACTTGAGGAAAGATTTTAATTCGGAGGACCGAATTCTTTTAAGGGGGGTAGAATGTAATACCCGTTAATTTCAGAATATAATTCGCTTAAGAGTATTTTAGAATTCTACAACGTTACTTTAGTTATTTATTTTGGTCATTTTTAATTTTCATATTTAATTGTTCTCATTGAATATTATTTATGAAAATTGAGTTAAATGACTGGACTAAATATTTGCACAATGAGGGATATATTCTAAGAATGGTGAAATTCATGGAAAAGTGGTTTAAGAATGGTCAATTAATCCATTTATTGTAAATTGACTGGATGGGTTTGGATGTTGAGTTATGGATACCCATGGGTTATTGAATAACCCATTAGAAATATTTAATATAAAGTTTCAATAGTAACCCTCATTTTTTTCACTCAGCCGAAGGAAGCAGAAAAGATTTCTCTCTCAATTCTTCATTTTCTTCTCAAATCCTTTCCTTGATCTTCAGAAGTTCGATTATTTGTTCGGTTCAAAAGCTTTGTAAGGATCAAAGGTAAGCTTTAATCTCGTTATTTTCCTTAAATCTAAGTTTATATGGAAGATTAGAGGAAGTTTTGTTCTTGAAGATTTTGATGATAATTCGTGAATCTCAGTTGTTTTAGAAGTTATATTTGAGTTATAATCGGTTAAAAGAGTTGAAATTCTGGTTTTGAAACAAGAAAGGAAAGGATGAATTTGTGAGAAATTTCTGCAAAAACTTCTGCAAAACCGAGTTACTGTAGCGACCAGAATTTTCGAAACAAAATCTGGAAAATTTTCTTCGGGTTACTGTAGCAGTACTGTAGTGTCGGCAGTCAATGGTACTGTAGCAGTCAACGTTACTGTAGCGAACCGGCACTGTAGCGAACCGACACTGTAGCAAACCGTTACTGTAGCAAACCGTACTGTAGCAACCCGTTACTGTAGCAGTCAGAAAATTTTACGTATTTTCGTGATTTTGTTTTCTTTCTTATGATTCCTTGTAATATATTTTACTAGGAAATTTTCCTACACAAATTCTAGTGTGGAACAAGGTAAACTTGGACAAACATCAAGGTGAGTGAATAACCTTGCTCAGCTAATTTGATATTACTAGTCAAAGTACAATATAAGTCCCATTTACAATATTATTTGGATAATAAGCAATTAATTTTTCATATGGGAGTATATGATGATCAATAGAAATAAGAGTATGTAGAAATTATTTATTTCATGACAATTGTACTATGTGATGAATTCTCACTATCTTATTAATGAGTAAAGATATACGGGATCTAATACACGAGTGTGAAAGGGTTAAAGTCCCATACTACTCGGTGTATATCTAAGAAATCTAATACACGAGTGTGAAAGGGTTAAAGTCCCATACTACTCGGTGTATATCTAAGAAAGCTCATACACGAGTTTAAAAGGGTTAAAGTCCCATATTACTCGGTGTATATCTAAGAAAGCTCATACACGAGTTTGAAAGGGTTAAAGTCCCATACTACTCAGTGCATATCTATGAAACCTATACACGAGTTGAAAGGGTTAGAGTCCCATACTACTCGATGTATAAGACAATTAATTATATGAGTAAATGTGGTATTTGTACTTTTGATATTTTATATAGTACAGTTATTTACTTACTGAGTTTTTAAATAAACTCACACTCCCTATGATTATTTTTTTTCAGATACAGAAAATAAAGAACAAGAGTATCCGTTTGAAGATTAGAAGCCCCTTGGGATTATTCTCTATTTCTGTCTGGTGGGATACCAGTACTTATTAATGTGGATACTAGGAACGCTCTGTACTTACTATAGGTCTCCTAGGCTTGCGATGAGATAAAAATATCAGACTATGTATGTCTATATTTGCTTATCAGATGAATATAATTCTGTAGTGTGGAATGAATGATTAAGGTTGAATGTAAAACCTTACAGAATATATGTATATAACGTATGTTTGAGAATTATATCAAATGAGTAGTATCTTTTCACATGCTCAATTTTTGGGATGTGACAGGTTAGTTCATAATTCTCAAGCAATGGAGGATTTATAGAGAAATCATTCTTCTTCAAAGATTGATACCGTAAAAAGCACAAGAGAAGAAAATCTTTTGAAATAAGGATTTCCAAATCATTTTCTTTTCAAAATGATTTTTGCTTCAACATGATAAAATAATTTTTGAAACAATCTCTTCCCTTGAAAGAATGATTCTATAAAGAGCTTATCAGAAAAACTTTGTCAATAAGAATTTCCAAGTCCTTTTATTTTGAAAAACAAATTTTGCTCCAAAAAGGATTTGGAAAGAGATGCAGCATAACAGAAGCAACATATATATCCTTTTAAAGATAATAACAGATGATATTATAACAGGATATATATCACAACAAATGCAAATGATATACTCATACAAGATATACCATATTATAATCAGAGTATATAATAGCATAGGGGAAGCAATTATGGATTAACAAAAAAGATATAGCTATTATAAAGTAGAATCCATAGGCAAAGGAAGATTTCGAGTGAATACCCATTGAGATGCATCTTCAATGATGAGTTCCTTAGGATAACTTATGGCATACCTCAAATCCTTTGAAAAATCATCATTGTTGCTTGATGTCTCCTTCTCATGAGGTAATTTTTCTTCTTGAGACTTTTCTTCTTCTTGAGGTAGATTGGCATTCTCTTCAATGCCATTATCATCCTTTGCAATAAGGGTACTCTTTTCTTTTTCAAAGCTTTGAAAATAATTTTCTGCTTATGTATAAAAACATTTTTGTAAACAGTAGGTGAATTTGAAATAAGGATTTTTAAACTCCTTTCTTATCAAAACACTTTTTGCTTTAACATGATAAAGCAATTTCAAATCATTTTCCAAAACCTTTTCAAAATAATTTTTCTTTAAAGAATGGCATAAAATTTAGCACAATAGAAGAAAATATATATCCATTATCATATATAAAACATTTTATATTCAAGATATATCATATCATCTCAGTAGAGGCATAACGTATTTTGAAAAGTATACATATATTCATTTAAGGCTAGAAAGCATTTTCTCACATGAATATATATATCATCATTACATAGCAGAAGCAAGTTACATACTCATTCAAGAAAAAATATTATAACCAAAGTATGTAGTAACATAATTGAGGTAATATGGATTAATAAGATATAATCAGATATAAACTATAATCCATAAACAATGGTTCATAAGTTACAGCTTATGCAAAAGATATGATATGTATAATGTTCAAACCATGATGAATGGTATAAAGACAATTTAGGCATTTAACATATCTTTATATGCAATGATGTGATCAAGTATGTAAGATATCAGAGAACAATATGTCATTGCAATGAAAGTATGTAAAAAAAAATTTGCTAATATAGCCAATTATGATCGGGGAGTATCACTCAATTAAATAATAAAGAAGTAAAGGATAGAGATACTCATCAATTTTGACAAACTTTTGTTGCTTCTTGAACTTCTTCCTGGAGATGTTGATATCCTTGTCTTCCTCATTGCCCTTCTTTTGATCCTATCTTCTTACAATTTTAATGATCTTCATTGATTGATTATTTGCAAGATTCTCTCAAAAACAATCTCTTATAAGATCACCCATGAAGCTTAGAAGAGATCATTAAGTACATAGCAGTAAAATTTAAATCTTTCATCTACTGTCATCCGTTGGTCGACCAACGTGTCCACACTGGTCAACCATCGTGGGGATGAGAAAGTGAAAGGAGCTTACTGTCAAGCATTGGTCGACCATCATGAATGAACTGGTCGACCACTCATGACCAAAATTGCCTTATTTAGCCACTGCCTCGAGTTGGTCGACCAGTCTGAGTACCTTAGTTGACCACTTATCTTATGTTGCAAAAGTATTTACTCACCGTTCAGCATGGCATTGGTTCAATGTAGGCTTCGTTGGTCGACCACTGATGAGAGCGTTGGTCGACCAACCAACTTTAGAACTATAAGTCTTACTGATTTCAGAGAGCAGAGGAAGAGAATGCCTTAGAGGATAAATGTGAGGATTAACTCCTATAAAAACACTTTTGGTGGAGCACTTTGATGTTCAAATTAGTAATGTTCAAATAAATCTCGAGCACAAGGAGCAACATTATGTTCAAGATATGCCATATTAATAAAAGTGATATGCTTCCATGAAATGCAATTTTGCAAGATATTTGATTTCATTGAAAATATGTAAATAAGATTACAGCAAGGATAAATACTATAGATAGGAGTAATCTTATTGTTGTGAAGACAAGAAAAATATGCGTGTAATGGAAGCAAGTTTTCATGATGCGGTAAAAAGGATAGTTTGAGCAAAATTTGAAAGAAAGATTTTTGCTCAAAACAAAATTCGAATCTATAAGCTGCACACCTAACAATTTTTTTCAGATATAGCATGCATGAGTATCAAGGATAGATGTAAGACATATTAGAGAACAGACAAAAGCATTAGAGAGCAGTAAACATATCAGTCAAATTTCTTACAAGGCATTCCAGCTTATATGTTTACTTATCCATTGCCTCCTTTTGATGCAAGAGAGTGGAGTTGAATGATGTAGCCATTGAAAAGTCATTTCTGCTCCTTGCTTCGAGGCAAATCTCAAATTAATCCTTTGTCTTTGAAACCCAAATTTCTTTAGGGTTGCCTGGGTCATGAGGTCTTTTTTGAACCCATTTCATTTTTACTCCATGAACAAGATTTTTCTTATAAAAATAGAAGTAAGATTTGTGTCCTTTCAATCCACAATAGAAAACAAGTGCAAGTTGGACTATTGGACATCTTTACAGAGACAAAGAAGTTTTTAAAATACTTTTGGTTTGATTTCTTTTTAGAAACAAGACCAACTTGGTTAAACTTTTTTCTTTGTTTCAAAACAGAGGTATTTAAAATTTTTCTACCTTGAGAAAATTTTGCAAGTGTATTTTTAAGATTATCATTTTCTTTTTTCAAAGAATCACACTTGGTACAAAAGCAATTCTTGTTGGTAGAGATATTTTCTTTTAAAATTAAATTCTCTTCTTGCAAAGTTCTGTTTTGATTTTCAAAAACAAAATTCTCTTCCTTGGAAATAGAAAATTCATTTTTCAATGTTTCCAACTTATTTTCAAGAGAAGAGTTTTTTTGTTTTGAAACATTTAATTTCTTTGCAAGTTTTAGAGATTCTTCATGTAAATCATAAAAAGCATCTTGTAATTCTTCAAAAGAGTAGTCAAATGAATTCACCTCATCTTCATCTCTGGCCACAAGACAGATGTAGTTTTCTTCATTTGTGTCCTCCTTATCAGAATTGATATTTCCCCAAATCGAGGATAGGTAAGCTTTCTTTGATGATTCAGCTTTTGGTTGAGATTTCTCTTCTTCTCCTTTTTCCTTTTCTTCTATCTCCTTGATGATTTGATATTTTCCTGTAAGTTCAACACCAAGAGCTTGCAATTGATTAAGCACAAGTTGTATCTCATTAATGGTTTTGCAATTGTTCATTTGAGCAATTTCAAGTTCATTAATGAAACTTCTATACTTTAATTCCTCAGCAATAAGATCTTCCTCATGTGCAACTTCAAGAATTTCCCACATTTCTTTTGCAGTTGCACAGTTGGAGATTTTGAAAAATTCATCTCGACTCAATGCACAAAAAATAATCAATTTTGCCTTAGCATTGAGTTGCATTAAACTTCTTTCAGTATCATTCCATTCACTCTTAGGTTTTGGAATGCATTTTCCTTGTTCTTTCTTGACAAGCATATAAAAACCATTTTCTATAACTTTCCATAGTTTATGGTCTACTGAAATTAAAAACATTTTCATTTCATACTTCCAATATTGAAAATGATTAGCATCAAAAATTGGAGGTTCTGTGAAAGAACAATTTTCAAACATAAACTACTCACTAAATCTAACCATGTTTACTCTTAGACGGTTAAGTATCAAATCAAGAGCCCAAGCTCTGATACCAATTGAAAGTAATGGTTGGAACCCAAGAGGGGGGTGAATTGGGTTTTATAAATTTTTCACAAAACTTTATTGGAAGTTAAAATGATTTTCTGTAAAAGTACAATGCTTAGGATAATAAATACAATACAGAAAATCAATGTGTTATCAAGATGAATAATTATGAGGAGCAATTAAATAAAGAGTAGATAACAATAAGCACAAATAAAGGAGTAAGGGATAGAGAGAGAAAACTCAGAGATTTATACTGGTTCGGCTAATCTCAAGCATACATCCAGTCCTCAAGAAGTCACTTGAGTATTTTTACTATACTTGCAAGTTTGATGTGGGTACTTGCAAACCACTACAAAGAATTTCGTTAGCCAAGGCTCCTCCACAACCCAACGGAGAATTTATGAATTTGGGCTCCTCCTCAACCCTCTGGAGAATTTCTGCTAAACTGGCTTCTCTACAACCCAAAGGAAAGCTCTCTCAATAAATACTCTATCAAAGAATACTCTCCTTGATAATACAACTCAAGATAATATTTATGTTGATGAAAATCAACAATTACAGAGAAACTCTCTAAAAACAGAGTATATATTATATTGATAAGCTCACAAGGGTATAATCTGCATAAGAGAGAATTTACAGATGATGTTCAGCAATAGGAGTGTTCTCTCTACTGTTTTGATAGCCCCCAAGGTTGATATATATAGCCCAAGGACGAATAAGACCGTTGGAGACAAATCCAAGGTGGTTCCATAATGATGTCAGCAAAAACTAGCTGTTACAGCACATTTTCTGATGTCGGTGGTCGACCAGTGTGGCACGATGGTCGACCAGTATAGTCCAGAAGTGATTCATCAGTCACGTTGGTCGACCAGTGTAGATGGGGTGGTCGACCAGTGCTCAAATATTTTTACTTCTGGAGCTCGTTGGTCGACCAGTCAGCATAGGGTGGTCGACCAATGCTCAAAGACTTTGCTTCTGAAGCTCATTGGTCAACCAGTCAGCATAGGGTGGTCAACCAATGCTTAAAGACTTTGCTTCTGGAGCTCGTTGGTCGACCAGTTAGGATAGGGTGGTCGACTAGTCACTTGTTATCTTCAAATACTTTGTTTTTAGAGCATGGTGGTTGCTGTCTTGATGTATCCAAGCTTCCAAGACTTCAAATCTTCTAATTCTTCATTTCTTGGAGCTTTGTTGTTTTCTTGAGTGAAGTATGATATTGTTTTTCCTTGTTCTTCAATCCAATGTTCACTCTTCTTGTTTTTGAACCAACCTATGAAATATATCTTACTTGCAAACCCAATGGTAAGTTCAATTCATGATAATAGCATGATTCAATATATGAAACATACATATTAAATAACATAAAGTACTTGTAGCATATATATGATAATTAACCTCTATATATGTCAATGCTACAATTCAAATATATTTGTCATCATCAAAACTTTTGCATATAGCCTTAGGGCTAACAATCTCCCCCTTTTTGATGATGACAAATCACCAAAGAAAAATATGTATCACAAGATAATGAATGCAATGTTGTAAGCACATACAGATATTTTTCTACTGTTTCTTCTCCCTCTATTTGACATCAACAAAAATGTGTAAGGAACAAAATATATAGAAGTTAAAGCACATACCTTCTTTAAGCCAGGATGTCAAAACATGTCAAAAATGAATGCAATGTCGATTTTGTATCCAAACCTAGATTTGGATCAAAGCAACTCCTACTAGCTTTTGCATTGAAAACACTTTTCCCTGTTACCCAAATCTCATTTATACCCTCTCCTATCTCCTTTCATCTTCTTTGTTGCACTTGCAGCGTCTGATCTCCCCTTCCCTAATTTGCTGCATGTATGAACTCTTGAAAGAGGAAAAGAAGGGAGAAGAGGAGAGGAGAGAAAGAGCAAGAGAGAAGAAAAATGAAGAAAATAAAGTTGCCGAGCTTAAAGAGTGCTTCAGTGGAGGTTTTTATTTTGGTGAAAATTACACTATTGAGCCTCATTATTTAAAAATTGCATTTAACCTTGATCCTGTTTGTTTCTTTTCATTTTGGTTCCTATGTAATTACTTTTTTACTATATATTTTTACCTTTTTTTTTCAATTTAGTCCTAAAATTTTGAATTGGTTAAAATCATATTGAAGTTGTGTTTTGGTCCATGTTTTGTTGAAAAAGAAAATGAGCAATAAAGGGTCATAAAAGTTAATAAAGGGTAAAACTGGTGAAATTAATTTTTTTTCTAAAATATTAATTTGATTGCTATATTAAAATTAATAAATAGTGTAGCTAATTTGAAATTAAATAAGGGTAAATGAAATAAGACAATATAAAATTTATACCCATCTTGGTAATTACACATTCAAAAGTACTTTTTCTAACTAATATCTAAACGAAATCTATTTTACAAAATCACTTTTTTGATAATAGTTTCCAAACATAAATCACGTTCATACAAAATAATTCTGCTCAAAATCAATTCTGATTAAACCTAAGTTTATATAATGAGTTTCCAAACACACACTTAAGTTTTTTGTAAATGTTCGACTGGAGCCCAAGCCCAATCAAAATTATATATATATATATATTTCAAGTAAAAAATTACTTATTTAAATAATAAATTATTATATCAATTATGTATCATAGTATTTAGAATATTTTATATTTGTAATATTAAAATGTATAATTTATATAATGTGTATCTTTTACTTTTTTATTAATATACAATATATAATTTATATATAATTTTGATACTTGGCATGATGTTGAATTATTTATCATATATTTTATGTTATATAATATATAGTATTATTTCAATATGTACCACTCATGAATTATGAGTTATGTTATATCTAGAGACTTGTAATGCAATTATAATATTTTTAGAATTTAAGTTGTTATGTATTTTTTTATTTATAATTGAATGAGAAAATTCACTTTAATTTTTTTAAAATTCTATCACATCTTTTTAAAATAATCATTTCAATTATATAACATTATTATTGAGTTCCTTAATTTAATATAAAAGTAGGATTGTTTATATGTTAATATCGAAACAAGTTTAAAAAAGAGAAAAGTTCGGGGCCCGTTTTATAATTTGGGCCCATATCCAAATTATTCAAGCCTAGCTCGACCTAAATAAAAATGGTCGAAGCTTTTTTTTTTTGGTGTTATTATATAAAAAAGCCCAACCTGACATCAGGTCTAACCTGCGCCCTCCTATTCCTTTTAGGACCAAATGAAAATTTAATTCCGTCAATTCATAGCCTTAAAAATCTGATCACATGTAGAAATTGCAACTACAATTTATTAATCTTTATGAAGGTATTATAATAAAGTAATTTTTCATAAGTTAAGGAATGTTTATTCTTGCATTTAAGGAAATGGGCTTTCTATTAAAAAAAAATTCTAGCAATTAAATATGAAAATGTTAGTCATTTTCATTCTCGTTTACATTGCCATTCTTTAGCTTCAATTTCAACAACTAAACACGTAAGGTAAGTATAAACTATTTTGAAAAAAATCAGCGTAAAAAAAATGTAAAAGTTGTTTCTATATTTTATATTTCATATTTTTTCAAAACAACATTTTTGTTCTCTATTTTTTGAAACAAACAGTATCAAATATTTTTTTTTTAATTTGTTCTTTTGTCAACCTAGTCTCTTCTCCCTAATATTTAATTGACAAAGGGCGTGGAAATTAGTGATTCTACTATAGTTGGCAAAATGGGACCCGTCCTACAGAGAATCAGAGAGGGTACCAGTTTGGTCTTACCATTTAACCGGTTAGTGGTTGGACTAGGATTGAACCGGTGGAACTAGCGCTGAATCGGACGAACTGGCCAGAATCGACCGGTCAAGTGGTTAAACCGGATTTGTCCTTTTTTTTTTGGTAGTTTATTTTTTTTTATGGAGGTGGGTAAAAAAATGTATAGAGAAGTGGACAAAAAACACATGGTAACCCAAGTTGATTTTGCAACTATCAAATATGCCACCACTCATATAAACAAATAAAAAAAGAAAAAAATCGAAGAAAGAGAAAAAAAAAAAGCTGAGTCCACTTTATCACACACGCAGGGGGGACAGATTTGATGATTTATACTGCATTGGCCTGGAATTGTGAGCGTGTGAACCCACCACTTTCCTTAGCCTTTTATGAGCCCATTAACACACATTAGCTTATAAAGCTTTTTTCCTTCCTTGTTTTAAGTAATATGAGACTTACTCACTCTTTTACAAGACTATTTTCACAACTAAGTCTTAGTTTGAAATTGTGGATATTATAAGTTGCGATAAATTATTAATTATGGATTACTTTTTTTTATTTCCTTCACTTATTATTATGAATTATCAATTATATTAAGTATTTTAATATTTTAAATTATATATATTTTTAATATTTTTTAATTACCACTAATTCAATCACAATCCGATCACTAAATTTTAAACTAATAATTCTACTAATTCAATGACTAGTCCAATTTTAAAAACATTAAATTTTACTAATAAGAGGAAAGAAAAAAACAAAACAAGTAAACAAATAAAACACGGTAAATCGCGCCAAAGATAAGATAGGAAGAAGCTAGCTGTCACTTCAACCAAAAAGAAGACTTTCATGGATGCCGTTCCTGATATTAGTTATTACTAAAGAGCATACTTCCATTTTAACAGATTCATGCTTTATAACCAACCAAGGAAATCAATCTTCTAAATTTCTTTAATTTACAATGCTCGTAAAATGTCAATTTTCCATATTTAGTATTTACTATTCAAGGATTAAACGATTAGTTCATGTATTTTTAAAGAGTTGTTCTTTTTTTTTATTATTTTTCTCTCTTTCAACCGGGGTGGGCGCCAACTGGTCTTTCGAACAGATCCTCCTAAAAACTGTACGTGCAGGTCTCGCCGCATGCGGCTCATGCCATTTGAGCTTCCTTCTCGTTCTTCCTTTATGGAATAAAATCAAGGTTTCATCCCACTAGACTCAACATTTGGGAGCCCTTGATCCTCAAAAGCAGAGGGATTTGCCAGCAGAGAGGGTAGGAGGCCAGTGACATTAAAAGAATATTCCTTTTTTTATAAATAAATAATGTTGTTGTTATGTTATAAGGTTCTAATGAATCTTTATTTTGTTTTTTCTTTTATTATCATATAGATTGGCTCCAACTTAGAAATCCAAGTTCTACCTCCTATTTTTTTATGAAGACAATGAATCTTTTTATCGAAGAATTAGAAAGAAAAAAAGGGTCCTAATCTCTTTGTGAGCATGATTTCGAAGATCCAAAACCAAAATAGGAGGTAAAAAATCAGTTGCCTGCAAATCTTTAGTTTTATTGCCTTTATTATTTCTATATAGAATACAATTTATGAACTGATATTTTTATAAAATCATAGTTGCTATGCAAATACTTATCAGATTTTATTTCTATTTCTTTTTTTTGTCATAATATATGGTAGAAATCATTTTCTGAATATAGTATGGATATTATATACTTCATGTTTATCATGATCACCAATATAACAAAATATGAATACTTGTTAATGAGGATTTATATATATACGAGATTTCTAATATATAGATAAATCACTTTGATTGAAAAAAAAAATCATACTTCAAAATAATAATTTAACTACAAAAAATTAACCACTTAAATCAAAATATAATAAGCATAACACTAATATAAATATTTTAATGGAAAAATTCTCTTTTCAAATTATAACAAAGTACTTATTTATCCAAACACAATTTTTAATAACTGCTTATTATTGTCAATTTTAGTAATTTTCATAATTATAAACATTTATACACTTATCTATCCAAATACTTAAAAAATAGTTTATAAATTTTTAAAGTATTTTTCAAGTATGTATCCAAACCAGTGTTTTCAGACTTGATGGCTCTGTTGGGTCGATCAGGAACTCGGTGACCTGAGGTCTAGCCCGAACGGGTTCACATGTTTAGACTGATTTACATGTGACCTGGCTTTGACCTTGTTGACTTAGGTCTTTTTTTTTTAATGTTCAATTTTGTTTGAAAATTTAGAAAACCAAATCAGGGTGAAATATTATATATATATATATATATATATATATATATATATATATATAAAACAATTATATTTATATAATTATTTGATGTAAAAAGATTTAAATCAAAAAAAATTGAAGAACATAAATAAAAAAATTATATAATCATCTAATATAAAAATTAACAATCAAATATTTTAAAAAAATTATTTGTAATTTATAACTAAAAAAATTATTTATAGATATTTGTATTTTAATTTTTAATGACTAATGGCTATGGTTTTAAGACTTTAAACTGTAAAACTTGCATATAAATTATTTATTTTACTTAGTTTTAAATTTATTTGTAAACAATATATATATATATATATATATATATATATATATAATTTTTATTTTTTTTAATTTTTTAATTTGTTTATCTGATTCAACAATTGATCCAGTGACAGTTGAATCAGTAACTTGATGACTTAAAAGACTAACACGGGTCAATGACTCAATCGGTTTTAAAAACATTAAATTCAAGTACTGAATAACTTAATTTAAAAAATTATAATATAAATTTTTTTTATATAAAACTTTATTCTATAAACAATTAAATAAGCGGTATATTCATGAGATAACGGATTTATTTGATATTCATTGACTAACATATTATCACGGCACAATCTTATAGCCTTTGTTCTTTTCTATCCAGGTTACCAACGAACTTTTGGAGTTCCTGAATCCCAAAAAGCCATGCTCTTTGGGCTTGTTCATGCAACTTATCACCCCCTCCACTCGCAACGCAATATCTGCAAACCACCACTCAGCAACATCTTCCAGCTTCGTTGGCTGCAATTGATTCTCCTTCACAATCTCATCCCACACTGGGCCCTTGTCCCTCATCATCTCCGACAACCTCAAATTGGAACCTTCTTCAAACCCGTATTCCTCAGTCCCAAATTGTTCGGCCAACACCTTCCACAAATGCTTCCACTTGAACACATCACCATTGCTGCAATTAAAGGCTTCGTTCTTCGCATATGGGTCCACCGCTGCCCATATATGCTGCTCCGCTATCAAATCTGCATCCGAAACAGCAGAGTAACACTCCCACGCCGCTTTGGTGCCGGGAAATTTCAGGGGAACCCCCTCGTGCTTGCAAATGGCGGCATACACACAGAGCGTGCCTATCAGGTTCATCAAGCTATAAGGGGAAAACCCGGATATCACTTGCGGACGGTGAACCGACCAAGACAAGCCCTCTTTCTTCTCCACCTCTTCAAACAGTATGTCCTCTTGGGTGTAATAGAAATTGGGTGCGTTGAGTCGGGGCATATCCTCAGTGAAAGGTGGATCATGGGGTTGGATCTTGCCAAAGAGCTCGTATGAGCCCAGGTAATGCTTGGCACCCGTCTGAAGGCATATGTGGCGGAGATTCGGAGCGTTGGGGATGACGGCGCGGAGGACGTTTCTGAGCATAGCCCCATTGACCTCGCAGTTCTCTGCCTCGGTGGGTCGACTCGTCCAGGAGACGTAGAAGATGTGGGTCACATCGGTCAATCCGGAGAGCTTAGCTCGGGCTTCCTCCGAATCCGAGACATCGCACTGGATATATTGGATGGGGTGATCGGCGTTCCAGTTGGGTCGGGGGCGGCGGGCGACTCCATAGACCTTCCATGGTGCGCCGGGGATGTCTGCGAGGGGTAGAATCTCAGCAAGGCTGTTACCGACAATGCCGGTAACGCCAATCACAAGTCCCACGTTCTGGAAACTTCGAGGCTGCTCTTCGTCATCAGATTTCTTCTGCACAAAGAGAGATTATAAATCAGAAAAATAGAGAAACAGATGAAAAAGAAAAACATAGAAACGGGGGAATCATGAAGGAGGGAAGATGGTTGCCTTGGCAGCGCCGATTGCTCCAGCCCACCACCAGCTCATTATGGATCGAAAGGGAGAGAAAGAGAGGAGTAATGTAAGGAAAAGAGAAGGAGGTGAGATTGAATCTGAGGGTTCAATTAAATTAGAGTGAGGCTACAGCTATATATATATATATATATATATATGATGGAAGGAGTGTGAACTGTGAAGCGATGAATATTGTATTGACAATTTGGCTTGAATCCCTGACGGCAGACATGACATCTCCAGTCAAGCGAGGATTGGCCTTCTCATCTTGGACTAATCTGGACGCCTGCTGGGTATTAACTATTAAATTATCGGACGCAATGAAACCAACAAATATCAATAAATCAAAAAGCAACAAGTCAAACCAACATCATATGTTTGGATGTTCGGTGGGTCTGAATTGGAGAATCACCATCGCAGGGAAAACCAAGTTTGCCTAAACACCATTCAAGGAAGCTTCTTAGGCAAAGTGGTTTCAGCCACTGTGTTTGCATTTGCAGTTTTCTCCATTTTGAAAAATTTGTTGTTCTTTTAGTTTAATTAAGGTTGAAGTGAGTTAGAAAGAGACAACAAGTAGAAAAAACAAAGAGAAAAGAAGAAGAATGATAATAGATGGACGAGAAACCAAGCTTTTTACGGTCAGCAATGGAGGGTTTTACTTTGGAAGAATTGCAATTTTTGACTCGCAAAAATTACGTTCTTGGTCATCACCTTTCCAAAATTTTACTTCGACCTTAAATTAAAAATTTCTCTTTTGAGTCCCTACACTATATGCAATTTGATCCCTTTTGTCTTCCTCCTCACCCTTTTACTTTGTAAACCCATACTATTCTGCTCAACTCTTGTTGATTATTTTCACGGATGAGCTTGAATTCGGGGATGATGACACTATCAGACAAATCGATTGGGAGTTGGCACAACATCTTCTATGAACAGATTTATTGTCGAGATTGAGAATTTGTTAATGCAGTGGCGAATAACTCTTTACTCTCTTCCTTCCTTCGAAATCTTTTATACTATATATATATATATATATATATGAAAATTAGAAAATTATTCTAATATATTTTATATATTAATATATCCTATTAAAATTTTTAATAATCATTAATATATATTAACCCAAATAATTATGATCAAATAAGATATAGAAATTTTATTTTAAGAATAAGATATATTTGATTATATTAAAATGTGAAATTTAAGTATAAATTATTTTTTAAATAAATAAATATAAATAATTTTTTTTCTTTGATATTTATTTGTAAACATTTATTTTAAATATGATTAACTATTACTAATTAGATGTGTTTAATAAACAAGTTTATTTAACTAGCTTTTAGTTTTTATATTTTTCTTCCTCTTTGACCTTTATAATTTTATTAAAATTCTTATTCTACCCTTATTCTTCATATACATATAAAATATAATATATAAAAAATATATTTATATATAATTAATTATATATATAATAATAATTTAAATTAATTTAATTAAAAAACAAAAAATAATATATTTATTTTGTATTATTTTGAGATTACAAAATATCATATAAGCAAGTTATTTTATGTCATTTTACATCTATCAGCTAATTTAGTTGCTACTTTTACCAAACACTCCTAATTCAATAAGTTAGCTTAATAGTTTTCAGTTAAAAATTAATTTGTAAGCTTTAAACAACCTTATCAATTATTTTTGTCAAATAAAGAGCAAATATATTGAGGCATAAAACAATTTGCTCTTTTTTAATAGAAGACCCATTTCAAAGACCAAAATGTTTAGAAGGAATTTTAGGCAGTTTTGAAAATAATTTCATAATCGAAAAATTGGATTCAGAAAATTTGGACTAACAAGTAATTTTAACTCCCAAAAAAAAAATACAACTTGTATCGAGAGAACCAAAATACCTACCCTAATTAAGGAACATTGAAAAGACTAGAAAATTGCCTTTAATCCTTAAGATTAAAGTGATTTAATGTATTTAGATTCACTATTTACCTTGTCTCTTTTTTTATTCTTGATTTTTAAATTCTTATGTCTTTCTTTAATAAAAATAAATCAATTTTAAGAAAACAATTGAACATAGCTAACACTTTAATTTACACTAAAAACTACTTATGAATTTTCTTAAATCTCTATGTGAATATATCTACTTCTCATAAAATTGGAAAAAAAATTGAAATACTAACAAATTAACTCATACAATGTAACATTGAAAAATAAATCCTCAAGTTCAAAATTGATGAAAGACTTTAATGAAATAGGTTTATTACGTTATCGTCCTTTTCAACATCATCTACGGAAAAGTGGATTCATGAAAATGTTAGGCAAGAAAAGCAAATGATTATGTAATGCATGAGGCAACGGGTCAGTAGGTCAAAAGCTAAATATATAGGGAGCCGTTTCAAATTAGAAAAAGGAAACATTAAATCCGATTAAAGATTAAAAATAAACTTACAAAAAAGAAAGAAAAAATAACATTAGTAGGCTAAACAAATATTTTTAAAACAGACCGATCACTGATCTGAGCTAATCTATGGGTCAACGAAAAAAAAAAAATACAACTTGTATCGAGAGAAAGAAAATACCTACCCTAATTAAAGAACATTGAAAAGACTAGAAAATTGCCTTTAATCCTTAAGATTAAAGTGATTTAATCTATTTAGATTCACTATTTACCTTGTCTCTTTTTTTATTCTTAATTTTTAAATTCTTATGTCTTTCTTTAATAAAAATAAATCAATTTTAAGAAAACAATTGAACATAGCTAACACTTTAATTTACACTAAAAACTACTTATGAATTTTCTTAAATCTCCATGTGAATATATCTACTTCTCATAAAATTGGAAAAAAAATTGAAATACTAACAAATTAACTCATACAATGTAACATTGAAAAATAAATCCTCAAGTTCAAAATTGATGAAAGACTTAATGAAATAGGTTTATTACGTTATCGTCCTTTTCAACATCATCTACGGAAAAGTGGATTCATGAAAATGTTAGGCAAGAAAAGCAAATGATTATGTAATGCATGAGGTAACGGGTAAGAAGGTCAAAAGCTAAATATACAGGGAGCCGTTTCAAATTAGAAAAAGGAGACATTAAATCCGATTAAAGATTAAAAATAAACGGAAAAAAAAGAAAGAAAAAGTGACATTAGGCGGCTAAACCAATGTTTTGGGAACCGGCCCGGTTATTGATCCGAGCTAGCCTATGAGTCATTGGGTCACTGATTCAACTGTTGGGTCACTGGGTCAATTGCTGAACTGGATAAATAAATTTAAAATTTTAAAAATTATATATATACCTATATATCTTTACAAATAAATTAAAAATAAGTAAAATAAATAATTTATATGTAAATTTCAAACTTTAAAGTTATAAACATTCATAATAATTCAAACATAAAATCATAAATATTCATAATAATTTATAAAGTCATAAATAATATTATCTAAACATAATAATATGATTAAGATGCAGAACATCAGTTTTTCTCAAGAATGTACATTTGAATTTCTTAGTCACATACAATGACTTAGATTATGAAACTTTTGTTATGAAAATTATGTCATAAAAAACTTTTATATTTGTCAACTTGGTCTAATTTTATTTTTCTAAATATAATTTTAATTTAATTTTTTTG
This sequence comes from Biancaea sappan, assembly GCA_037074585.1. Taxonomy (NCBI): domain Eukaryota; kingdom Viridiplantae; phylum Streptophyta; class Magnoliopsida; order Fabales; family Fabaceae; genus Biancaea; species Biancaea sappan. The sequence goes on from CM073498.1 coordinate 28,214,702, forward strand.
TGCCTATATAAATATATGATAATATGTCGGTTACAAAATTGATTGAGTTAGTTTCAAAAATTAAGGGATTGTTTAAAAAACAAAAGAGATAATACAGCAACAATAAAATAAAAAATAAAAAAATAAAAAAGGGAGAGGCCCGGGTCAACCCTGGTCTACCGGGTTGGCCATGACCCGACCGGGTCGGCCATGACCCGGCGGAATCGATCGGGTCTTGACCGTATCGCTTACATCCGGCTCAAATTATGTGACCCGGATCGGACCCGGCCCTGGGTCGACCCGTCGGGCTGGTCCGGGTTCCAATAATATGGGCTAAACAATGAGGCATAAGTCAATTCTGAAATCAAATAATGGATATTAGTGGGGTAAAAGATGTGGATTAGAAAGATAAAAAGTTTATTTGTAAGAGTTTATTTTAAATTTATTTGACTTATTTTATGATATAAATATTTATGCATGTGTTTGACCGAACTTATAAAAATAGTTTATGATATATCAATAAGTTGTTCTCAATTTATTTTTATAAACTCTTCATAATAGCTTATGAAAATTGTCACGACCCGTTTTCTAGGCACATGACCGGCACAATGATGAATATCCCATCACTGTAAGCCTTTCGATAAATTCTACCATGAGTTAAATTATTAGTCATTATCTCTATATTATCAAAATAACCATTCCTGAAGAAAATATATCAAATTTTCTTATTTGAAATTCATAAAGATTATTCACATATAATAATAGATCCTCAATATAAAATACATTATTGTATTGAAATACAAGCCAAATACCAAACCCATGACCTAGATGTCCTAGACGGTTACAGAGCAACACAGTCTACAACAAAAGAGGGGCCTACCCGACAGCGGGAAGGTCCAAAGTGATCTACTCCTCTAGCGGATGTTTTTCGCTGGCAACCTGATCTAAACAAAAAAAAATTGTACAGAGAGTGTGAGCTTTTAAACTCCGTGAGCGAATCGGCCTCGTGTTAATAAAATTCAAATACATCACCAGTCATGCAAGTATATCCGAAGGCTCATACTCAACCAATAGACATAGTTAGGAATTACATACACGAAGATAAAAATTCATCCAATTCAACAAACGTTACTAGTACTCATCAATGACAATATATCCCGGAGAGCGCATACAGGCCAGCTCACCAATTCTGTATATTTCCGCCATGACGCACAACCTCATTCTCTTAGATAGGGCGCCTCAAGGATTTATCACCAATCCGGGCTATATCCCTACTGAGGGAATCGTTGTCTCCACACTCATTGGTCAAGACACCCTTTCAACCGGGCTTTCCGCCTTGCCGTGAGAGGGGGTACTGTCCCGCTCAATCACAATCAATAGTACAACATTTCATATCATAATCAGAAGTACAATGTAATATTCATTTATATAACAGGTATAATATATAACTATATTATAGATTTATAAACCACAAATCAAGATAACAATTAAACGATTTTTGAAAAGATTCAAACTTCACATCATCATGAGATACTTGCTTCGTCTTATCCATACTTCTGGATTAATTATCTCATTAGATTCGTCATTCTAAATCCAATTTCCCCCTATGAATGTTGGGATTGTCCTACGACATACTTTTTATCACTAATAATGCTAAAACTCTATTAAAACGGGGTCGTTTTACTCACCTAGATTCCATACGAGTATCGCTTCTCTAAGTCGTTACAGACAAGAGTACTCAGGTGAATTTCAGTGCTCTGCTACGGAGATTTTCATGAAAGATTAGAGAAAATACGTTAGGATTGTTTTTGTACAAATACTTTTCATACATACAAATACTGTTTATACGTACGGTCACTATTTATACGTACAAATATTATTCATACATACGGTCACTATTCATATATATGGATACTGTTTATACCAGAAAATAGAGAATACAATCTGTAAAAGAGTACACCAGGTAAGTTCCAAGGAAAGAGTGGAGGGTCACAATGGACACACTTAAAAACCAGGTCTTTCCTTAGCTAGAACTTTCCTAGACATGTATTCTTCACATTTTACATCCTATTTCGGTAATCAGAGAATCAAAATAATATGTAAGCAGCTAAGGACAGTTTTTCTGATGTGGAAGATCAGCCAAAGCCGCAACCACAGAGCATACTTGAGAAAATAACTTCTAAAATTTAAAAGACATAGAAAAGGTATAGTATCCTTATCTAAGATGAAAAGGAAAGGCCCAAAATCTCAGAGGCCTAGCATTAGAGTAAGAGAAACTTAAGGAGAGAAGAAGAGAAGTTGAAGGTGTGAGTTTAGAAGTGAAATGAAAGGACCTATTTATAAGAAAAGTCAACGGTACTATTTGTCACTATGCGCTAACAAAATATTCAATTTATTATTTATGAAAATGACATTTCTAATAAAATATTTCACGCATTACTGTGCAAAGCGGCTTAGGTTACTATTAGAATTTAAAGGGAAAACTATCCTTTCACCTTAAACTTTTAAGTTTTTTTTCAATTTAGTCCTTTCACTTTAGTCCCTGAGGGTATTTTCACACATAAAACGTCATTTTCTCCTACGAACTTCTTTCTAGTTTTTTCTAATGATCAAATCACATCTAGTACTTGACATTTCGATTGTATAAGTGAACAGTATCATATACATAAATAGTATTATATAGGTAAATAGTACTGTATACTAGCATAGTAACCATAGTTTGCAAATACGCATTTATATTTTATTTTTCATGGGTATTACAAAAATAATTTGAAAACAATTTATGTAAAATTTGTCTTCATAAATTTTTTAATTATAAAAATAATTTATATATAAACACTTATTATACTTACTATAAATAATTAAATAATCTGTGTGCCCAAGCAAAATCAAACAAGTCCATGGAATTACTAAATCGGGTTTGCTGGCACGTGATTACCAAAACACTGGACTTGTTTGTAACTTGCCTAATCCATTCAGCAATTTATTTAACGAATACATCACTTTCACAAAATTTATATCTATTTGATATGTTTTGTGGGTCACTATTTTCTTTTTTATTTTTTTAGATAGTTAAATATTTTTTTGGAAAATTTTAAATAACTTTTAATAAAAGACAATTTATGCTTATAAAATATCACCTCTTTAATTTTTTTAAATTATCAAAAACTTCAATTTTTCACAATTACTTTTAAATCAATTATATTATATGTAACTTTAAAATTTTCTATGTTCATTTAAAAATAATTATAAAATTATTCATACTTAAATTTGTTACATTTATTAATTATTAATTATGATGTTATGGAATATAAAATTTGATAAAATGGGTATTTATAGACAAAATAGATTAAATAGTTTAATTGTAATTAGATATTAATCATAATTGTTCATACCTACTTACCTCATGGAATACATAATTATTTGCTTTTATTACCAAACATTTTTTTTAGCACACAGAAATGGAAACAAAAGAAAAAAAAACAAATAATTAGGTCTACCATATATCGTAGAAGTGTAATCAGCAAGTAATGCTATGGAGAGAAACATGGGAGTGTCTTCCCAAACACAAATCTAAGAGGAATCGTGGGCATCCATCTTCATAAAAATGTTAGCACATTAATTGGCCTCTCTAAAAACATATTTAATTTTAACGAAAGATTTGCTCACAAGAATCTGTCTCATATCTTTAATAATAACACCATAATCATGGGTATAGGAGTTGCCATTGACAATGAGGTTCACTGATTCCAAAACAGCCAGATCCTAACTTAACCTCAACATCTCCAAGCTTCATCACAATGTTCAACCATTAATAAATATATGCTAATTCAGCTCGCATTATAATAATAAAACCAATGGAGCTAAAGAGCATGTCTCCCTAAGCTACATAATAAACTTCAGAACATCAAAATCACACATTAAAATCTTGAAAAAAGCATTATTTTTATACCACCAACTTCAGAACATCAAAATCACACATTAAAATCTTGAAAAAAGCATTATTTTTATACCACCAACACCACCAAACAATGCACACAAAGGCAATATTTGCATATCCGTGACCCTATTATGAGTATGTTTGGGAGCCCGGTGGACAAAGATGAGTTGGGTAAAGTAGGTTGAATTGAACGTAATTAAAGAAAAATTTAAGTTTTGATGAACGTAATTTATGTTTGGGAGATATTTGGACAAACGTGATTTAAAACAGATAAACGTGATTTGGTGCAAAACATAATGTTTGATTTTGATGTGCAAACATGGTTTGAGATGTGTAATTATCAGAAAAATCATAAATTTTATATTTTATTTTTTGATGTACTATTATTATTTATTATCATTTATTTAAATCTAACTTAGTAAATTGGTAAATTATAATTAAAGTGTTAATAAATTGTGCAATTAGTTTCTAATTCGATTAAATATATTAAATTAAATTCATTATCCCGATTAATTATGTTACTTAAAGTAATTAAATTAACAAAGATTGATTACATTAATTATTTTAATTAGATTAAAAAAGCCTAGATTAGATTAATTATGTTAGTCCAATAGCCCATTGCATATAGATTAAACAGAAAAATAAGCATAAAACTATATTAGAGAGTATTCGTTTTCCCAACCTGACTTTTGCTTCGCAGGTCACGAAGACCCGACGTGTGACTTATCAATTTTTGGTGATTGGGGCTGCTAGAGAGCTGCGTCGTGCGGTTCTCATTGTCGTCGACACATCCTTAATGGCGGACGACACCAAAGAACAACAAAAAAGGACCACAGACACACACAACAATCACACAAATGAACACACGAAATAACAATGGACGAAGGATATGTATTGATGGGAGAAAGCATATCAGGACGACAAGAAAAGACCAGAAATGGAAGGCAAAGCGAGAGGAGAACAACAGGAAAGTAAAGGAACAGAAGATACAGGCACACAGAAGACGCAGGCATGACGAGATCAGCAGTGCGTTTGGCAATCGAGAGAATGACCACTCTACATGGAGAGGCAACATAGCAAATGCCTTGAACCAAAATGGCACACAAGAATACGAGTAATGACCACACTATTCATGTTAAATTCATCGCAAAAGCTACACTTTATCACGTTGAAGCTATTGAGGGTACCTTGTGCCCAAACCATGTTTGCTTCTAAACCTCGGTTTGCTGTGTTGCTGCCAAACATCTCAAAAAATGTACAAATATGATTGAGAGCTTCCTGAATGGTGGTTGGAGCCAACGTAAGGTGCTCCCAACCACATACTAAATTGCCCACTAGTATGCAGGCAGCCAGGGAATAGTGGAGTGGACCACATTGCCATCTTTAATAAATAATATGGTTTTATTAATATAATCTTACTTCTTTCTTCCTAGCTGTATAGACTAAAGAAGGCTAGCTAAAATACCGTAAGTCCATAGAAACTAAAATTAACACACTTTCACAAACTCCTAATATGACTGCAAAACTTTTGGGGATAGGAACTTTTTTTTTTTGGTAGACATACATATTAGGATTTGAAAACGAGCTTGGTGAAGTTACAATGGTTGAGCTGGAAGATTTTTTTTTTAATAACTTCATGTGTATAATTAATTGACTAAATCACAGTTTATTTACCTTGTACTTTGGTCCAAAATGAGTTTTGGCTTCCATGTGGTTTTAAAGTATGTCATTCAACACCAACATTTCTATTGTTTATTAAATTATCTGTTAGTCACATTTTTCTAATCCAAATCTTAACAAAAACAATCACGTCAATGAAATTTAAAATATTAAAAGGTTTCATTGTTAAATATCTATTTCATTTATATATTGAATATTTTCACCTAAATTATTTTGGGTATTAAGTGGACAATCTCAACTTAAAATATTTCCTTAATCCCCGAACTAATTTTGTAAGACTCTGAGAACATTTAAAATATAGGTTAAAAATACTTTTAACACCGACTGATTATTTTAACTTTCATATAATTATTTCAATTAAAATTAAGAACAAAAAGATAACTAAGTGGTTATAAGTATAGTATGAGAGAGACCAAAAAAAAAAAAAGGAGTGCAAGTCCTATATATGTCTCTATGCAATGCACTTTCTCTTGCTATCTTTTTCCAACCGCACTTCATCTATAGGAAGTTGAATGAATACGAACCCATGTAGAAAATAAAACTCTTGACATGCAATAATTAGAACTAGCTCCGAGGAATTGACGCCTGGGTATATATGTATGTTTGTATTATTATTATTTAATTTTTCATATTGACTGTTGAAATTAAGATGCATGCATGCTGGTTGCAAAGGTTGTAGTGTGGTGTCACATCACGCTGTAGCATTTGACTTAAAAAATTTGAAGGCCGAACTTTTGTCACAGATTTTTAAAAAAAATTTATTAGAAGCTCAACGTGTATCGAGTTATGACAGAATAAAATAATCCCCCAACTTGATTTAACGGAATCCATAGCATTTGCATGAAATTTTTTTAAAAAGTAGTATATGGTCGAATTTTTGAGAAAAATAGCATTTGACCAAATGACTCAATTGGGAACTATATAGGCAGTTATGAAGAATAAGTCCTTGGAAAGCACTATGCAAGAAAAAAGAAACCAATAAAATAAAAATATCAACCAAACAAATATACAGAGCAACTTCTTCAGGGTAAAAAAGTATCTGACAGAAAGATTAATAACTACACTTCAAACTCTCTTATCTGGACAGCTCAAATAAATTTTCTCTTATTGTCGTATCATTCTCAATAAGTAACTAGCACTAGGATACCTAGGATCATTCTCAATAATTTTCATTTGACTTTCGCTTAAAACAGATTCCTTGTATTATTATCTAGTAATCACCCACATTTTAAATAATGACACAGATGGAACAAAATTTTGACATGAGGGAAGGTTGTGTCCATGACTCCATTCCATTTCTTAGGTCAACACCATTACATAACCAGCCATGTGTTTGGCATTCTGTTAACTTTAGCAACAGGCTCATCTTTCACAGCAGCAGGACATGTTAATGGATAATTATATCAGCGCAAATAGTTTACAAACATGATACACCATCTCTGACTCTAATGTATTTTATTTCACAGGAGTTTTTTTTAAACAAATCTCAAGGACAAGCAGAAACGCGAGCATCACAACACAGACTTAACAGCATTGATTCAATATTCATTGACTAACATATTCTCACGGCACCATCTTGTAGGCTCTGTTCTTATCTATCCAAGTTACCAACGAATTCTTGGAGTTCTTGAATCCCAAAAAGCCATGCTCTTTGGCCTTGTTCATGCTATCTATCATCCCCTCCACTCGCAACACAAGATCTGCAAACCACCACTCAGCAACATCTTCCAGCTTCGTTGGCTGCAATTGATTCTCCTTCACAATCTCATCCCATACTGGGCCCTTGTCCCTCATCATCTCCGACAACCTCAAATCGGAACCTTCTTCAAACCCGTATTCCTTAGTCCCAAATTGTTCGGCCAACACCTTCCACAAATGCTTCCACTTGAACACATACCATTGCTGCAATTAAAGGCTTCGTTCCTCGCATATGGGTCCACTGCTGCCCATATATGCTGCTCCGCTATCAAATCTGCATCCGAAGCAACAGAGTAACACTCCTACGCCGCTTTGGTGCCGGGAAATCTCAGGGGAACCCCTCGTGCTTGCAAATGGCGGCATACACACAAAGCGTGCCTATGAGGTTCATCAAGCTATAAGGGGAAAACCCGAATATCACTTTCGGACGGTGAACCGACCAAGACAAGCCCTCTTTTTTCTCCACCTCTTCAAACAGTATGTCCTCTTGGGTGTAGTAGAAATTGGGTGCGTTGAGATGGGCATATCCTCAGTGAAAGGTGGCTCATGGGGTTGGATCTTGCCAAAGAGATCGAATGGTGCCGCGTAATGTTTGGCACCCGTCTGAAGGCATATGTGACAGAGATTCGGAGCATTGGTGACGGCGCGGAGGACGTTTCTGAGCATAGCCCCATTGACCTTGCAGTTCTCAGCCTCGGTGGGTCGACTCGTCCAGGAGACGTAGAAGATGTGGGTCACATCGGTCAACCCGGAGAGCTTAGCTCGGGCGTCCTCCGGATCCGAGACATCGCACTGGATATACTGAATGGGGTGATCGGTGTTCCAGTTGGGTTGGGGGCGGCGGGCGACGCCGTAGACCTTCCATGGTGCACCGGGGGTGTCGGCGACGGGTAGAATCTCAGCAAGGCTGTTACCGACAAGGCCGGTAAAGCCAATAACTAGTCCCACGCTCCGGAAACTTCGAGGCTGTGTTGAAAATATTGATTGAAAGTGGTGGGACCCACAGAAGAAAATTTGCAATGTGAAGAAGGAAGTCCCACATCGCCCAGAATGCTAAATGTTGTGAAGAATGGAGGTTATATATAGAAGCCTTGTCTCTTTGTAATATTTGTACCAATACAAGACACATTAGCTTGTATTTAATTCTTTCTTTCTTTATACTCTTGTTATAGAGTGATGAGAGATGTAAGTTAAATACATGCTTGAGAGTGTGTGGGTGTATTTGGGTATCAGTTGGTATCTAGTATTGGATACCGGGTATTTAAGAGAAGTTTATGTGTGTTGTAAAAATTTACACATAGTATTTTCTCTGGTTGTCTTTGACAACGGTCGTGGTTTTTTCTCCAATTTTGGAGTTTCCACGTTATTTTCTTGTGTTGTGATTGTGAGTATTGTTTCCTGTTATTTCTCTGTTTTATTTGTGCCAAGGTATTTTTCAAGGGGGAAAGGTGTTTTTCCCAACAAGTGGTATCAGAGCCTATGGTTCGGTGGGATGTTAAATTCTTAGTATGCTCTTGTGGTTGCAGCTTTGTCTGATCTTCCACAATCAGAAAAGAATTGTTCCCGGTTGCTTGAAGATTGTTCTTGGTTGCTGGGTTACTGGAACGAAGTGTGGTATTGTGAAAGTGCATGTCTAGGAAAGTTCTGGCTAAGGAAAGACTAGGTACTTAAGGGTGTCCATTGTGACCCACCTCTCTTTCCTGGGAACTTACCTGGTGTACTATTTACAATTGTGTTCACTATTCTAGTATACAGTTGCAATGTCAAATTTTTCCAGCGCGATGAGATTTGACATAGAGAAATTTGATGGGAGGATCAATTTTGGCTTGTGGCAAGTACAAGTAAAGGACGTGCTGATACAATCTGGGTTATACAAGGCGTTGAAGGGGAAGGTTTCCAGTAAGGATTCTGAAAAGAGCGGATCTAGTATGAGCGACGAGGATTGGGAGGAACTAGATTTGAGAGCGGCAAGTGCAATTCGTCTGTGCCTAGCCAAGAATGTTCTTGCAAATGTGCAAGGAATATCAACAGCCAAAGAACTCTGGGAGAAGCTCGAAGGGTTGTATCAGGCGAAGGGTATCTCAAATCAATTGTTACTGAAGGAGCAATTTCATATGCTTCGTATGGAAGAAGGTACAAAAATATCAGATCATCTCAGTGCTCTCAATGGTATCGTATCTGAACTAGAGGCTATCAGAGTCAAAGTTGATGATGAAGATAAAGCGTTAAGGCTCATATGGTCTCTTCCGTCTTCCTATGAGAACATGAAACACATTTTGATGTATGGGAAGGAGACTCTAAACTTCGAAGAAGTTGCCAGTAAAATTATTTCTGAGGAAAGAAGGTTAAAATGTGAGGGTCGCTCTATACCTTCGTCAGACTCAATGGCGGTAGCTAGAAGTGGGAGTAAAGGGAAGAAGAATATGGGTAAGAACGTGACTTGCTGGAAATGTGGACAGTCTGGGCATGTAAAAAGAAATTGTCCAGGTGGAGCAGGTTCGGCAAAAGGCTCCAAGGAAGATGCAAACTCTGTCTCTCTCATTGCGGGGGAGGAATTTCTCTGAAAAGTGAGAAGTTTGAATCCTCATGGCATGTCCGCGTTGCCATGGAAGAGGATGAGTTGCTACTAGCGGGTCCACAATTGTACATGGGCATTGGTTGGCATTGATGCAAGATGTGTAGTGGGATGATGTCGATGGCTGAAGAACTTCCAAGGAGAGCCAACATTGGAAGTTGCACCATAAATTTTTCAGCAGGAATTTTTCAACATGTGCCGAGGTGAAATTCCTAGAATTGGTTAATTCTAGGTGGATATACTCTTTTATGGTGGAGTATGGTAGTTCTTGGAACTATGATTGTCGTTATAGACAATGAATCAGTAGATGTGGTTACTTTCAATCAAGGTGGAGATTTGTTGAAAATATTGATTGAAAGTGGTGGGACCCACAGAAGAAAATTTGCAATGTGAAGAAGGAAGTCCCACATCGCCCAGAATGCTAAATGTTGTGAAGAATGGAGGTTATATATAGAAGCCTTGTCTCTTTGTAATATTTGTACCAATACAAGACACATTAGCTTGTATTTAATTCTTTCTTTCTTTATACTCTTGTTATAGAGTGATGAGAGATGTAAGTTAAATACATGCTTGAGAGTGTGTGGGTGTATTTGGGTATCAGTTGGTATCTAGTATTGGATACCGGGTATTTAAGAGAAGTTTATGTGTGTTGTAAAAATTTACACATAGTATTTTCTCTGGTTGTCTTTGACAACGGTCGTGGTTTTTTCTCCAATTTTGGAGTTTCCACGTTATTTTCTTGTGTTGTGATTGTGAGTATTGTTTCCTGTTATTTCTCTGTTTTATTTGTGCCAAGGTATTTTTCAAGGGGGAAAGGTGTTTTTCCCAACAGGCTGCTCTTCTTCATCAAATTTCTTCTGCACAGAGAGATTAAAAATCAGAAAAATAGAGAAACGGGTGAAACAGAAAAACATAGAAACGGGGGAATTATGAAGGAGGGAAGATGGTTGCCTTGGCAGCGCCGATTGTTGCAGCCCACCACCAGCTCATTATGGATGGAAAGGCAGAGAAAGAGAGGAGCAATGAGAGGGAGAGAGGAGGAGGCTGAGATTGAATATGAGAGTTCAAATTAGAGTGAGGCTACAGCTATACATATGATGGAAGGAGTGTGAACTGTGAGCAGATGAATATTGTATTGACAACTTGACGTGAATCACTGACGGCACACATGACTTCTCCAGTCCAGCGAGGATTCGCCTGCTCATCTTGGACTAATCTGGACGCTTCCTGGGTATTAACTATTAAATTATCGACAAATATCAATAAACCAAAAAACAAAAAGTCAAACCAACATTTGCCTCAACACCATTGAAGGAAGCTTCTTGGGCAACGTGGTTTGAACTAATGTGTATTCATTTGCAGTTTTCTCCGCTGCCTTTTTCATTTTGAAATTTTTGTTGTTGTTTCAGTTTAATTAAGATTGAAGTGAGTTAGAAAGAGAGAACAAAGAGAAAAGAAGAAGAATGGTGAAAAGAGGACGAGAAATTATTTGGGTAGAATTGCAATTTTTGACTTGCAGAAATTACGTTCTTGATCTCAACTTTATTCAAAATTTTACTTTGACATAAATTAAAAATATCTCTTCAATTTAGTCCCTGCATTATTTGCAATTTGATCCCTTTATCTTTCTCCTCACCCTTTTACTCTGTAAACACATACTATTCTGCTCAAAACTTCTTGTTTGTTTTCATGGATGAGCTTGAATTCTGGATGATGGTACTGTCAGACAAATTGATTGGGAGTTGGGATTAGGAATGACAATGGAGACCCGAATTCGAGGAAACCCGCGGGGATCCTCGCATTCGGGGCCCCGTTGGAGGGGAATTTCCCCCCGCGGGGACGGGGGCGGGAGGAAAAATTCCTCCAAAAGTTAAACGGGGACGGGGACGAGGATCACACTCCCCGCCCCGCGGGGTCCCTGTCCCCGAAGAATATTTTAATAAATTTACAAAATACCCCTAATATTTATATATATAATATATATTAGAGATCTTTTAGTCATTTTATATTCAAAATAATTAAAATAAATTTAATAAAAAATAAAACCCTAATCTCATTCGCCCAAAATTGATTGATTTTGTTGGTCTTGCATACATGAGTGTTGAATTTTTCTAATTGTTCCCCAACCTAAAAGAGAAAAGAGAAGATTTTTTATTAAAATATGTACTATTAATTTTTTTTTTTACATTTTAAATTTTTTTAAATAACCCCTCGAGGTCCCCGCGGGTCCCCGCTCCCCGCGTGGAATGGGAATGTGGAGAATTTTTTCTCCCTGGCGGGGAACGGGGGCGGGGACAGGGGCAGATTTTAGGGGCGGGGACGGGGACGGGGACGGGGACGGGGGAGGCACTCCCCGCCCCCGCCCCGGCCCATTGCTATCCCTAGTTGGGATAACATTTTTGATGAACCAATTCAGATACTGTCGAGATTGAGAATTTGTTGACGCAGTGAAGGATAACTCTTAACTCTCCCTTTGAAATATTCTACACTATTTATATATATATATATATGAATGTTAGAAAATTATTCTAATATATTTTATATATAATATATCATATTAAATTTTTTATAATTATTAATATATATTAATCCGAAGAATTATAATCAAATAAGATAAACAAATTTCATTTTAAAAATAAGTTATATTGACTATATTAAAATGGAAAATTTGCATATAAATTATTTATTAAATAAATAAATATATTTGTTTTGCTTTGATATTATTTGTAAATATAATTAGTTATTAGTAATTAAAAAATTGATTAGATAGTCCCTTAATTTAAACAATAGATTAAAAATTCAGTTTGTAATTAGTAATTTATTAGTACAAAAATTATAATTAGTTTAAAATATTTAAATTAAAAAATTATTTTAATGAATAATTAATGAATAATTAGTAATTTTGATAAAAAATAAAAAAAGTGCATTTTATTAAAACATTTATATAATTCATCACATTACACTTAAATGGGTGACAATAAATAATAAGGGTACATCAAAAAATAAAATATAAAATTTATGTCTTGTTTGATAATTACATTTCCAAAAAATATTTATGCAAACTAATATCCAAATATAAATCATATTCATGGTCTGCTTAAACCTAAGTTTATCCAGTTATTTTTTAAACATAAATTACGTTAATCTAAACTTAGATTTATCCATACAATATCTTACCCAACTATTTTCCAACCGCACACGCATTATTTTGATAAGGCAAGATAGGGAGGCAGCTCCTTTGGTTCACGTGATTCATTTCTCATATGAGCTATTGGACCGGAAGCATAGATCAAATATATTGAGGCTCAAAATAATTTGCTCGTTTATTGATGGCCCATTTCAAAGATAAAAATGTTTAGAAGGAATGCAGAACAGTTTTAAAAATAATTTCATTATTGAAAAATGGCATTCAGAAATCTTGCACCAACAAGTAATTTTAACTCCAAAAAAAAAAAGAAAAGAAAGAAATCACAACTTGTATCGAGATAAACAAATTACCTACCCTAAATAAGGAACATTAAAAAGACTAGAAAATTGTCTTTAATCCTTAAGACTAAAGCGATTTAATGTATTTAGATTCAATATTTACCTTGTCTCTTTTTTTATTCTTAATTTTTTAAATTCTTATGTCTTTTTTAATTGAAATAAATCAATTTTAAGAAAATAATTGAACATAGTCAACACTTTAATTTACACTAAAAACTACTTACGAATTTTCTTAAATGTCTGTGAATATATATACTTCTCATAAAATTGAAAAAAAATTGAAATACTAACAAATTAACTCATACAATGTAACATTAAAAAATAAATCCGCAATTCAAAATTGATGAAAGACTTTAATGAAATAGGTTTATTATGTTATCATCCTTTCAACATAGGGTGTATTTGATAAAAATAGCTTATAAGCTAGTTGAAAGGTTATAGGCTGTGTTCGACAACCATAGCTAACTTATAAGTCCGTTAAAAGTATTCGGTAAATGAGTTCATTTTAGTAACTTATAGCTTCTGATTTTTTATTCATATTCAACCCTTATCACTCTTTCAAAATACCCATATGTGTGTGTGTGTGTGTGTGTGTTTTCCGTTGCTTTTGTCGTAGTCCACATCTTTCGTTTCTATCTGTCATCAGTTGTCGTTGTTCATTGCTATCTGTCACTGTCTGTCGCCGTCACCTTCCTCCTCCTTCTTCATTTTCTAAATGTCGTCATTGTCCCTTGCTATGTTCTTTAAGTCGTCACCCATCATCCATCGATTTGGTACAAGTAGTTGTTGAAATAGATGAAAAATGTAAAATGACATAAAAAGTTATATATATTATAATTTCAAAATAATAAAAATAAATATATTATTTTTTATTTTTTAATTAAATTAAATTAATATATATATGGATAAGTGGATTCATGAAACTGTTAGGCAAGAAATGTAGATGATTATGTATTGCATAAGGTAATAGGTAAGTAGGTCAAAAGCTAAAAATATTGGGAGCTGTTTCAAATTAGAAAACAGAAATATTAAATCCAATATAAGAATATTTGATTAAAGATGAAAAATCAACAAAAAAAAAAGAAAGAAAAAGTAACATTAATCGGCATCGGCTAAACAACGAGGAATAAGTCGATTCTGAAATCAAATAATGTATATTAGTGGGGTAAAAGATGTGGATTAGAAATACATAGAAGTCCATGGAATTACCAAATTGGATTAGCTGGCACGTGATTACCTAAACACTAGACTTCTTTAGATATTAATCTGCGGTTTGTCTTTGACAAAAAACAACATGCTTGTTTCTTTGTGGATCGTTAAAACTTAGATCTAAAATCTAACGGCCCATATTTTAATTTTTTTTATTTAAAAAAATTGCCACTTGTGTTGGAATAAAATATTTTTAAGCCTAGCCCAAGTTTTTTATAATGGATAATGTTTGGTTCTGGGCCTAAAATATATTTCATAACATTAAGCCCAAACCATTACATATTCTCTTTTCACTTATGAATCTGACTTAGCTCTCTATCCTATATCTTCAGTACATGTCAACTCATCTTACATGAAAGATAAAAGAGCTAGTGTGTAGAAGTGGGTGTCAGTTGTTGGAAATCGCGTTTTGTAACCTTAGAGCTCACACCATCCCTTCTGCCGCCATCTCCTTAACAAGCATTAATGGAGGTTATTATGGCTGAAGCAAAACATTAAATGCTTCATTCCATTGGTGATCCAAGCTGAGATTTTGAAAGGCTCATCTCTCTTTTGCTGAATAACAAATACCTTCTTGATTCCCTATATAAAGTAGAGTCATCTTCATAGATGCACATTAATTACACTCAAGAAATTTATTGCAAGAAAAGTTCTTCTTCATCTGCTTCTTCACTGATCTTAAAAGTCTCATTTATTGCTTTGTGTGAGTTAATCTTTTTGTTGTGTAAGAAAAGGAGAGTTCAAGAGTCCTTGTTTCTTAAATCCTTATACAATCAACTTTCTATTTTTAAGAGAAAGAAGTTAGTGGGAGTCTTTTATTAAGTTGCTTTTCCCTGTATAAGATTGGTTTGATCTTAGTATTGTCTATATTTCAAGTATAGAGTGTAAAAACTAGGAGGCTTATCCTTGAGAGGGTTGTAATGTAAAAGCCAAGAGGATTATCCCTAGAAGGGTTATATTGTCAATCTCATATTAATACTTATATAGGTTAATCTCATATTAATACTTATATAGATCATTGGCTGTGAGCTAAGGAGAGGATGTAGGATCCTTTGTCAAAAAGAATCTGAACCTCTTTAAATCCTGTGTGCCACTATTTCTTTCTCTCTGTTTTAAGATATTTCATACTATTATCACTTAACTGAAGAAAGGGGTATTTCAAAAAAAAAAAGCAGTTTTTAGAACACAATTCAACCCCTTTCTTATGTTCCTTTTGTCTAACTTCTAATATTAGAGCTTTAGTCTCTGAATGTATAGGTTTCATTACCAATAGAAAAGATCCTGAAAAGATGAATATTGCTTTGAGACCCGAGGGACAATCTATCTTTAGACCACATTATTTTGATGGAATAAGCTACTATTACTAGAAGGCTCGAATGAAAATATTCATTTAGGCAACTGACAAAAGAACATATTGTTTTGTGGCACAGCGAGAAACAAAATGATGTTGCTCTTTTAATAGCTAATGCAGAATACATGGTAGCATGAAGTTATTGTGTACATATTCTATGGATGAAACAACAATTAATAGATTATGGCTTAAAATATGAACATGTTCCTATAAAGTGTGATAACACTAGAGCTATAAACATGTCAAAGAACCCTGCTCAGCATTCAGGAACAAAACACATTGAGATTATGCACCATTTCTTAAAAGATCATGTTCAAAAAGGAAATATCATCCTTGAATTCATTTCAACAAGAAATCAACTTGCTAATATTTTTACAAAACCATTTAGAAGACAGATTTTGTTTTATTAAAAGGGAACTGAAGATGTATAATCTATGTTCTTGAGACGCAACGGTCTTAAATTTACTCATCAGGAGACATCTTCCCATATATATAACTTAATAAATCGTTTTACATGTTCTTTCGAAATTTGGGCACTAATTTTTGAAGATGCATATTTTTCTAAACTGCCATAAACTACCCTGCATTAATAACTAACAAGCACGTGCACATTATCCCACAAATTACAGCCCTCACCATTTCTTTATACAGTAGAAAATAACTACCCTGCTTCTTCTTTATATATTCATACTCTTTTTCTTCTTCTCTACACTTTCTTCAAACACTACACCTTCTCCATCATGACTACCCATCCATTCTCTTGCAAATGGCTTCCTAAATGTCACTTAAGAGAAAGATTGTTGAATCATCTTCATCCTCTCATCGTTCTGTAGCTGAGCACCCTAAATGTTTTGACTATCCCAAAGCCAAGGAGAAGTATGAATCTGACTTCGCTCATCGTCTTCTTTCTCTTGCTAGAGAGGTAAACCATCCCTTCTTTGTTAATAAGAATATTAGTCACTTTGGAAAGATGAAAGAGCTCGAATGTGATACTTTGTTGAATCTTAAAAGACTTGTATATCCTGAGTTAGTAAGTTGGTTTTATTTGAACCTAAAATTTTCAAAGAACACTCTTATGGCCTATTGTCTCCTTCTTAGTCGTCAATTTACTCTTTCCTCTGATTCCATCAACTTTGCTCTTAGTTTTCCAAAAGTTAGGGTGAAGTATTATGGAAGTGGTAACTCTATTGAATATCCTAGGTTCTCAAACCAATTGGCAGCATTTGAACTGGCTAGGCAAACAGATGTTCCTGTTTCCTCTCAAAACATTGATGTTCATAATCGTATCCAACTACATGTCATCAATCAGGTTTTGATCCCAAAAAATAGTAAGTCAAATGCTCCCTCTGCACTTGAAATCTTTTATATGTGGTGTGTTCATCATTCATTTCATATAAATTTAGGATATACAATTCTAAGCCACATGAAAACTATCTAGTCTCATTCTTCATCTGATCTTCCATACAGAATGCTTATCACAAAACTCGCCTCCCTCTAAAATGTTTGTTTGACTAATTTGGAAGGAGAGCGTGTAAATACTTGAGCAAACTTTGACAAGAAATTGCTTGATTTTATGGGAATAAAAAAGTGAAAGGATTATAGGTTAAAAAAGAGGTAGATGTTTTTGAGGGTTCCTCTAAAGGGAAACAAATCAAAACTAGAGCCATCATAAAACCATCTCTTCCATCTCGAAAATCTCTTCGATTGACAACAATTAAAGAAACAAGTTTGGAAATAGAGCTTGAAGAAGATACTGATTTTTCCAAAGAGCCTAAGGAAGTGTTTGATGTTGAGTACTTTGATGAAGATGGGGACACCAC
The DNA here is from genome assembly GCA_037074585.1 of Biancaea sappan. Lineage (NCBI taxonomy): Eukaryota > Viridiplantae > Streptophyta > Magnoliopsida > Fabales > Fabaceae > Biancaea > Biancaea sappan. The sequence goes on from CM073498.1 coordinate 28,232,440, forward strand.
TGATGTTCCACTCAAAACTATTGATCAAGCTCTTCCTAAAAAAACTATGTCTGTTGAAATAGAAGATGAAAAAGTTGTTGAGGCTAAGGAGTTTGATCTTGAAGAACACACTAGCCCCTCTATTGCTCCACCAATCAATAGGGAGATACTCCATTAAATGTTCAAGGAGCAAGAAAAGAGGCTCCTTTTGAGATTTTAGAAGCTTCTTCTATAAAATCCTGTTATTCCTTCAACTACTAATTAACCTTCTCAATTGCACTCTCTTAGTCATCAGACTTCCTAATCCTTCTTTCTTACTAGTGTTAGTTATTTAATTATATTCCCTAAGACTAATATTATTTGTGTATCTGTTTATCTTCCCTGTGTCTTTGCTATTTTGATAATGTCAAAGGGGGAGAAAGTAGTAAGTATATGATTGTGTGTTATGCTTAAACTTTATTTGTTATGACTATTGAGTATATTATAGTTGATATTATATAGTGTTTATTTGATATTATATATATATTTTCATATATTTATTGTTATACCTTTTATATGTGCAATATTCTTGTGATATTTCCACATGAAAACAAAAAAGGTCTCTGTGTTCTTTTCTTTTCTATTCCTACAATGGCACTCTTAAGGGGAGTAAAAGAAGATTATTATATTCAGGGGAAGCAAAGAAGATTATCAAATTAATTTTTAGGGAAGTAATTATTTTTAATATATTTTACCATTTAAAAAAAAAGGAGGGAACATGTTGGAATAAAATATTTTTAAGCCTAGCCCAAGTTTTTGATAATGGAAATATTTGGTTATGGGCCCAAAATATATTTCAGAACATTAACTACAAAAATAAAAAGAAATTAGAGACATAAATTTTTGTCTCTGATTTACAAAAATTCCGTCCCTGATGTATCAGGGGCGAAATCAGAGACAATTTAGTTTCGTCTTAGATACAGAACATCTCAAATTTATGAGACGTCCAATCTTTCCATCTTAGATTTCTGGGATAGAATATTTTTGTCTCAGAAGAAGGAATCCGTCTTTGACAAAAATTTTTCAAATTTGAGATGAATAATTGTCCGTCTTAAATTTGACACTGATCTTCTATTCCTGGATCTATTTTTATTCAGAGACAAAAATTTTTGTCTCAGTTTTGAGATGGAATATTCTATCTTTGAATCCGTTTCAGTGAAAGACGAATTCATTTGTCACAAAATCCATCTCTGATCAGAGAAAAACTTTGGGTCAACTAAATTCATCTCTATTTTGGGACAAATTCTAGGATGCTCATTTCCGTCTCTGGTAAGAGACGTATTAATCCGTCCCTGATTAGAGATAGATTAATCAATCCCAAATTCTGCCTCTAATTTCTAGTAGCTTTTTTTTCTTAAAAAATTTATACAGAAAACCTGTGAATGCAGCAATAAACAACAGTCTAAACCAGCATCGAGCAATACAACAAATTGTCATAAAATTGTTTCACATAAAGAAGGAATCACTTCACATAAAGAAAATAAAGTTGTTTAATTACATGATAAATGTAGTAAATTGCCACTACATAATAAATGTCTAGTCCAAGGGGTAATCTGGAGGCTGGGTCTCATCATCATTAGTTAGAGGACCTACGCGTCTGTCTATGGACTCCACATAGCTGTCCATCATGCCCTGAAACTTATGTGGCATGGATGTTTGATTCTATATCAGCACAAATTACTCCTCCAACTGTTGGGTCACCATGCTAAGTACTTCCTCAATATTGTTGAGGCGATCTTGTTAAGTCTTCAACTACTCCAACACAGGCTCCATGTAGCGCTGCAGCTCTTCCTCAAAGTTAGGATAAAGATTGGATGGATCAGCAGAGAGGTAACTTGATGAATCGATCTGAAGCACCTTAGAACTCATGCCAAAGATCCGGCCCTTCTTGTTCTTCCCTCCAACCAATTATAGCCACAACGCGGTGCTGTTGGCATTGTCATCCCTATTTTTAGCACTCGCACTGGTCGCAGATACATGGGAGGATCTTAACTGCATGTACTCATCTTATCAAATATCCATACATTAAACCTCAACTGCGTGTACTCCTTCTATAGCTAATTCATTATTTTTTTGTCTATTAAACAAAAGAAGCTTCAAATTGTTTATTTCAATATAACTACAGAGGTTACCCAGCACTTTAACCAAGCAACAATTTTAGATAAATATGGGAAATTACTATGTATGCATTCTTTACAACAACTCAGCATAGCAAAATCGAACAGAAAAAAAGGGAGAAAATTGAATAGAAAAATCAGACAAAATCATCACAAAAGAAAAAAAAACCAACCTTCTTAGTCAGCCACTCAGATGTGGGAAATTTTCGTGCAAAACTAGAAATGGAAACACTCATTCAATTAAGACAACTGAAACAAAATGGAAATTTAAAGAAATTTTTTTTTCTAGAAACCTTTGCCGAGGAATAACATAAATGAGAGAGTGGAGAAAAAGTTTGTGTTTTGTGTGTGTATGTGTGCCGAAGTGCGTGGTTTTGGCACGACAAATGATTGAAGACGCCTTAGAGTGGCTAAAGAGAGAGAGAGAGCACTGGGGAGAGGGTAGAGAGAGTAGGCTTTAGAGACAAAGATACGGGGAAAAGAATTTGGGGTTATAGGGTTACATTAACATAATTCTAAGGGGGATATTTTTGTCTCTAACTCTTAATACGACATTGTTTTACTTAAATTATTCTGAGACGAATGTTAGGCATGGAATAATTTTGTCTCTAAAATTTCCAATTGTTAAAAAAATTAAAAAAAACATTAGGGACGGAATTTTGACACGCCAAAATGCATCTCTGAAATTAGGAACAAACATTTGATGGGAGATAGAAAACATCCATCTTAGAATCCATCTATGATTCCTAATTTTGCAAATTACAATCAGGGACAGAATTTGCAACAGATCAGAGATGGATTTTGAGACGGAATAATTCTATCTAAAAAACTGTCTCTGATTCTGGATTTTTTTTTGTAGTGATTAAGCCCAAAACCATTGCATATTCTCTTTCCATCTCTTTCCATTTATGAATCTGACTTGGCTTTCTATCCTATATCTTCAGTACAAGTCAACTCATCTTACATGAAAGATAAAAGAGCTAGTGTGTAGAAGTGGGTGTCAGTTGTTTGAAATTGCATTTTGTACCCTTGGAGCTCATACTATCCCTTCTGCCGCCATCTCCTTGAAGAAACATTAATGGAGGTTATTATGGCTGATGTAAAACATTAAATGCTCCATTCCCATTGCTGATCCAAGCTGAGACTTCTAAAAGCTCCTTTCTCTCTTACTGAATAACAGATACCATCTTGATTCCCTATTTAAAGCAGAGTCATCTTCATGGAAGCACATTGATTACACTCAAGAAATTTATTGTGAGGAAAGTTCTTCTCCATATGCTTCTGCACTGATCTTAAAAGTCTCATTCATTGCTTTGTGTGAGTTAATCTTTCTGTTATGTAAGAAAAGAAGAGTTCAAGAGTCCTTGTTTCTTAAATCCTTATAAGATCAACTTTCTATTTTTAAGAGAAAGAAGTCAGGAGTCTTTTACTGAGTCGTTTTTCCTATATAAGATTGGTTTGATTTGAGTATTATTTGTATATTGAGTGTAGATTGTAAAAGCCAAAAGGCTTATCCTTGAGAGGGTTGTTGTGTAAAAGCTAGGAGGCTTGTCCCTTTAAGGGTTATCTTGTAAATCTCATATAAATATTTATATAAATCCCTGGCAGTGAGCTAGAGGAGAGGACGTAGAATGCTTTGTCAAAAGGAATCTGAACCTCTTTAAATCCTGTGTGCCATTATCTCTCTCTATCTTTTTAGATATTTCATACTATTATCACTTAAGTGAAAGAAGGGTGTTTCAAAGATTTTTTTTTAAAAAAGTGAGTAGTTTTTAGAACACAATTCACCCCCTTCTTGTGTTCTTTTTGTCTAACAACTTGAAATTTGGATCCCACAAAGACAAGCATGCTGCTTGTCTTTGGTCCACTCTCACATGTTTGTAATTGCTTGATCCATTCAACAATTCATTTAATAAATACACCACTTTCACAATATTTATATCCATTTGTTATGTTCTATGGGTCACTATTTTCTTTTTTATTTTTAAATAGTTAAATATAATTTTTTTGGAAATTCTTTGAATAAATTTTAACAAAAGACTATTTATGCTTATAAAATTTCATCTCTTTAATTTTTTTTTAAATTATCAAAAACTATAATTTTTCACAATTACTTTTAAATCAACTATATTATATGTAACTTTAAAAGTTTTTATATTCATTTAAAAAAACTATAAAATTGTTCATATTTAAATTTGTTATATTTATTAATTATGATGTCATGGAATATAAAATTTGATAAAATGGGTATTTATTGACAAAATGGATTAAATTGTTCAATTATAATTAGATATTAATCATAATTGTTCATACCTACTTACCTCATGGAATACATAATTATTTTCTTAATAAGCAAAATAATGCTATGGAGAGGAACGTGGGAAAGTCTTCCCAAACACAAATCTAAGAGGAACCATAGGCCGCATCTTTACAAAAATGTCAGCATAATAATTAGCCTCTCTAAAAATATGTCTAATTTTAACCAAAGGTTTGCTCATAAGAATTTGTCTGATATCATCAATAATAACACCATACTCATGGGTAGAAGAGTCGCTATTGGCAATAAGGTTCATTGGCTTTAACGAGCTAGATTCAAACTTATCCTCAACATCTCCACCAAACTAGTCACTACCTTGGATGCTGGTACGTTTACAATCGTAGCCCCATGAGTTAGCATAACATTGGACGGAAGCCCTAGACAAACCTTTTTGTCTTCCCCCTTTCATTCAGGAGTACATAAAGGGCATCCCGTGTTAATCGATCAAACTCAAAGCCATGCTCTCGCATTGCCATGTGCTCTTGTTTGAGAGCCTTAAATTCAAAAACAGGCACAAACTGCTTTAAGAACATTCTCCTTATCCCTTTTCACTGCTTTGATGGGGAATCTAGGGCTCTACCACCTCCACTGTATCTCCCTGACCATAAGCTCTTCCTTTTTAACTGAATGAAGCTTACTCCTTATTCTGTAGTCCTCATGCTATGATCCCCTTTTGATTTGCCCTTTTTCCTCTTAAAATTTTCAAAGGTTTCATGTACTGGATAATAGAATCTTAAGAACTCTCTGATCTCCACCAAGCTTTCTCTTCCATTTATTTCTAATCCATTATTTATGTAGTCTTCATGCCCTGCGAGCATGGTCTCTACACTCATCAAGCCACATTCCCTTTAGTTTCTTGACTGCTAACCATCCTGACATCAAAGATCCATCCGTGGAATCTTACTCTTCCCTTCCCTTCCACTTCTCAATAACCCTTCCTTCCTTCTTCTCCACTTCCATGACCCAAGTCCCTCTACCTTAAGTGCACGCACAAGCCTTTGCCCTCTTCAGGCATAACCACCCTAATTTCGTCCTGCTACTCTGTCACATTCTTCCCTATGGCCTTGAAATGCATATGTCTCACATTGCTTGGGAGGCATCTCAAGCTTACTCATGATAAACATTGACTCTTGAGTCACTCACAGACTCCAATGCTTACTTAGAAAGGAACAAGATTAGAAAGAAAAGAAGACACATCCTATAGGGTAAGGGTGGAGCTATCTTTCTATAGTTGTGCTTAGGTTTACAATAATTGAGGAGGACCTATTAAGGTTACCTTGCTTTGTAATCGATATGAAACCTAATAACTTACCCTTTGATATCATTTTGTCACGACTCGAAACCAGGGGTACAGAGTTTTGCCACTACCAGAGCCGAGACTGTGATCGATGCTAGCCTAGATCTTTTCCAAAAACATATCACTACTTACATTAAAGCTTAGGTGGCCTATCCGATTACAAAGCATACTAAAGAATTAAACTTAAATAAAATTACCTTACCTTGATTAATGGGGAGTTATCCTCGATTTGTAAGTTTCCAAACTAGTTGTCCTTCTGTACCTACAACTGTGAGGGGGTTAGTCTAATTGACGGACTCAACCAAACTAGCCCTACTCTACACAGACAAGTAATATAAATATATATGTAGTATGTCATGCATAAACAAACACATGTTCTCATCTCGTGAATCTACGTTCTCACGATTACCTCATTGAGCTCTAATCACGGGACTTACTCTCCATGGTTGATGTCACTCAAGAAGTCTAAGTTAGGGTTCTACATTCCCCTAAATTTGATCCCTGATTTACTTTGATATAGATTTACCTGTCCATGGATTCATCACTCAAGCCTTACCATGGATCTACGTTTTCATGACAAGTTCCTATCCTCATACAATACAACATATACACACACATACACACACACACACATACACACATACATACATACATACACACACACACACTCACACACACACACACTCACACACACACACACATATATATATATATATATATCACAATATACAACATACATAATACCTCACACATAACTCATCCTCCCCCATGTAGGTCTACGTTCCTATGGGGACTCACTCAAGGGCTATGTTACTGGCAGTTTATGTTCCCCCAGACGTTTTCTCAAGAGTTTCATTATATGTGTATGCATCTCCATATTTTCATTTCTCAAGGCTTCATCAACGTGGGTCTACATTCCAAATTCGTCACTGAGATACCATATTGTACTTGAGAGTTTCATCAATATGGGTCTACATTTCCATGGATTCATCACTTAAGAGTTGTCACATGGGTCTAAATGGACTAATTTTTCCATCAGGCACACCAATAACACAACAAAAATTAAAACAATTGCAACTTTTTTTGTGCTAGTTCCTACTATGTTCTTTGCATAAATACATATTGTAATATGTATCAGCATTTCACATGTGGCACTCAATGGAAACAGTAGCACCTATACTATTTCCATGTGTACCCCATGACTTCCAGTCATTTATATATGTATGCTAGACATATTATTACTCAATCTCATAAATATATTTAATTTACATTTAGGAAGATAGTCATAAAATAAATATATATGTATAAGTATGCGGAGAAGAGCTAGATGCCTCACATGAAATTAAAGCCCTTCCGGTCTCCTTTGAAAAGCCTCGACCATCACGAGACCTATAGGACATCACAAAATTGCCTCAACCCTTAAATTAGAGAAAAATAGGGCTGCCCAGGCTGTGGCACCTTGGACGCCAGCCTTCCTTATCCCTCCCCCGTTGTTTTAATAGTGGGCGCCTTATCTCTCTCTCCCACCACCAAGGCATCAGGTAGTGGCGCCTTGAGCACTAGCACCTTGAAGCCACTGTCTTGGTGGCACTTTGGGTGCCAACCCTCGATGCCCCTCAGTTTTCTACCCTTTTGACCTAAATCTTCATTATTTAATCCGATTCTTTCCATGGGTTTTCATTAGGGATGTTTAGAGGATGTTTTGACACCAAAACCCCCCAATTAATTTTGAGATTCCAAGCTTGAATCTCTAATTTTTCACTTAAAACCCTAATTTTTCCATTCTAGGTTTCAATCACTAAAAATCATCTTAAGTCTTGTTTGTCCTACCAATTCTTGATTCTAATTCCATTATCATGCATCAAGGAATGTTTCAAAACACTACCCAAGCCTTAAAACTCTCCAACAATCCCAATTTCTACCGAAAACCCCTTAACTTCAAAAAGGGAAGAAAGAGGAAAAGATTAGATGCCTACCTCAAATCCTTGCTTTTTCGGTGGTGGTTGGTCACTGAAGACCCGCTTCACCGCCAAAAAATGGTTACAGGAAGTTTGCGTCTTGAACTTGAGTGGAGGGAGTTGAGAGGAGTGGATTGAAAAGAGGAGAGTTTGAGGGAAAGAAAGGAAATGGGAAATATGGGTAGGTCACATGTGTATATACCCCATCTATGGTGAAATTACTAATTTACCCTCCGATTAACCCTTGGGTCAACTTTAGTAATGAAAAATCCATAATTTTTTCAACTCAGGTATTTCTCATATACTAGGTACTACACAGTTTTTTCTTGATACATTTTACTCCCTCATTGGACTTAGTAATTATCTGACTCCCTCATTGCCATATATCTATACCCTCAAGCCCTTGTCACTCATTATTTTATACACCTTGCTATTTCTTAATCTCACATTTCTTTATTACGCAATGAAAAATTTTCCCCAGTATTCTAATTACTTAATAAACTCTAATAATATTAACACTCGAAAATGGCAAGTGTTAATAGTTCGATACATGGACAAATTACAAACCATATAATACCCCACACTACTATTGGTTCCAAAAGGACAATTCTTGCTCTAAAACAACGCTATCACAGAACCCGACGTTTAAGGATTTTAGGATTGAATATCATTGCATAACCAAAATAAAAATAACAATAAGCTTTTCACTAAAGCATATCCAAAGATTCCATCATAGTTTTGTTAATATTTTGATTATAATTCCATCACATGTCATAGTGTTCTACAAGTGTTATGGGTTAAATTATTCTTTAAAGTAAAATGTAAATAGTGGTTATTGCTTCACTTAATTCATTTCATTAAGTAAACACCCTTCCATTTGTTAGGGTATGGTCTCATTTATCATTATAGTCCTACCTTTTGGTATCAAGATCTTTCCAAGCACCCACCTCAATTATACTTACACAACTATAGCTTTCTTGAGTAGCTCACAGAGTTACACTATCCCATTCCATACACAAAGTTGATTTCTAATTTCCTTTACTTATGTGTATATATATCTTTATATATCAAGGTCAAACAATAGACCTTTAGTGCTTTCTAACACATATTTAGGTAAGTCAAATTCCCAAACTAGTTTAGACTCACCCCAATTAGATACCACACAGCGAGAGAATAAACCACACATATAGTAATTAACATATCATAAATAAGGATGTAGGTAGAGTAAATTCTCTCACCTCGAATGACTACTCAGTCTTTACCCAAATTCTTGCTTCAATGTATATGACTGGGAGTAGGAACTTGAAATGCATCCTTGACGATTCCAGGATGAAAAGAAATGAAGCATGTAAAAAATAAACCAATTGAACCCCTTTTTCTCTCTTTGTTTTAATTATATAGAAAACCTCTATTTTGTTCAAATTCCTCTCGGGTAGCTTTATACCAAAACCCTAACCAAATTAAATTTTAGTCACCCAACATTAAACCTTATGAGCTTAAGTTAAAGAGACTAAGCCAATGCATCAAAGATTAAACCATAATTCGACAAATAAGATCCCAACTAATGCTCTTCATTTTCTAAAATTCTTTGCTAAAAGAATTTCTCTATTCGCAGCTCCAAAAATAGAATTTTCCACATTCAGGAGAATGAAAAATAGAATTTTAATCAAATTCAGAGTAAGAAAACCAAGCAGACAAATACCCATATATCAGATCCTTCATAGGTTATCCTTCTCATGGCCAACTTAATTTCCTAATGTTTAGGTAGACTAGGTAGCAAACATTCCAGCTCTGAATCCTTTCATTTCTTGTTGAAACTTCACTTAATTAAAACCACATCAAAATCTTTCAAGAATCACCCATGAAAATAGCAAGGAAAGCTCAATATACTCATCTAAATTTCCACTATGTTTCTTCTTTTTCTATAGCCCAACATCTCAATATTTAAACCCTCCCAAGATTGATCATTCAATACCTAGAACCTATTTAACATGATAATGTCTACAAACTCCAGAATAAATCGTGAAGGGGTATCCATTACTCACCTCTTGGCCATGCATCTTTGTTTCTCATATCTATCTTCCTTCCTTCTCTGTTCTCTAGTTGAAATCTCAGTCCCAAAATTTTGATTAGAGGGAAATTTCCCAGGCTATCAGTTATACATATCATGACATGAGAAACGACAAAAATATCCCAAATACAACAAATTTATTTACTTTTACCTTCAACCAATATGTGGTGGCTGACAGAGAGACCAATGGTTGTGTAGTAAATCAGCCAGACAAAACTATTTGAATAAACAGAAGTGGTGAGAGAAACTATTGCAGTTCATTCTTCTCGACTTCTTTTCACATTGCTCTGTTCTACCCCGAACCATAGGGAAAATGAAGGAGAAAAGAAAGAAACTGGAGGAAGATGATGGTCACCGACGAGATTCCAATCAGAACGGTAACAACCATAGTGGTCGTTAGTTAAGTCCCCACTCATCACTTACCTTCATCCACCACATCGTCTTCCCTTTCCCTCTGGGCCTCCATTCTCACACGCGACAGGGGCTTCCTTAAAAAGCCAAACTTTTAAACAAGTGGAAGGGATAGTGCCATGTGTTCCACTCACCTCTTCACACCTGTCCTTCTCTTAATGTATATCACATAAGACCACTCCCTTTTAAAACATACTTTTACTTAGGTCCCTTATGGTTTGTATAAATTTCTCATCATTCTTAAACATCAAAATTTATTTTGTTAATATCTTGACTTAATTTCCCCATTGACCCAAGGGCTTTCCTTAGTCCAAAAGTCTTCAATTTGGTCCCAAAATTCACATATAGGCATAATAATAAAATGAACACACATCATTGAGTAAAATGAAATTAATTGGTCTTACACTTTTAGGTTAAATTATTTATTTCATATGTGTCTTTCCAATGTAAATAGTTACTCCTTATAAAATATTATATACATTAAAAGTTCTTTATGTTATGTATAGACATTGGCTTCCCTTAAATGTTTCCATCAGTTTTACTTGGTTTAATAACATGATATAATATTAGTTAATGTCCTTTTATTGTTGCTACTGTATGAGTCTCTTTATATTGCCAACAGATCTCTTCTAATATATATATATATATATATATATATACTGCTAGTGCTATGTGAAAAAGAATGCTTAGATTGGAAAAAAAAATAGAAGTATTGAATATATATATGTCACATCCCAAAAATTGAACATGTGAAAAGATACTACTCATTAGATAAAATTCTCAAACATACGTTATTTACATATATTCTGTAAGGTTTTACATTCAACCTTAATCATTCATTCTACACTACAGAATTATATTCATCTGATAAGCAAATATAGACATACATAGTCTGATATTTCTATCTCATCGCAAGCCTAGGAGACCTATAGAAAATACAGAGCGTTCCTAGTATCCACATTAATAAGTACTGGTACCCCACCAGACAGAAATAGAGAATAATCCCAAGGGGCTTCTAATCTTCAAACGGATACTCTTGTTCTTTGTTTTCTGTATCTAAAAAAAATAATCATAGGGAGTGTGAGTTTATTTAAAAACTCAGTAAGTAAATAACTGTACTATATAAAATATCAAAAGTACAAATACCATATTTACTCATATAATTAATTGTCTTATACATCGAGTAGTATGAGACTCTAACCCTTTCAAACTCATGAATAAGATTTCATAGATATACACCGAGTAGTATGGGACTCTAACCCTTTCAAACTCGTGAATAAGATCTCATAGGTATACACCGAGTAGTATGGGACTTTAACCCTTTCAACTCGTATATAGATTTCATAGATATGCACTGAGTAGTATGGGACTTTAACCCTTTCAAACTCGTGTATAAGATTTCTTAGATATACACCGAGTAGTATGGGACTTTAACCCTTTCACACTCGTGTATTAGATCCCGTAGATCTTTACTCATTAATAAGATAGAATTCATCACATAGTACAATTGTCATGAAATAAATAATTTCTACATACTCTTATTTCTACTGATCATCATATACTCCCATATGAAAAATTAATTGCTTATTATCCAAATAATATTGTAAATGAGACTTATATTGTACTTTGACTAGTAATATCAAATTAGCTGAGCAAGGTTATTCACTCACCTTGATGTTTGTCCAAGTTTACCTTGTTCCACACTAGAATTTGTGTAGAAAAATTTCCTAGTAAAATATATTACAAGGAAACATAAGAAAGGAAACAAAATCACGAAAATACGCAAAATTTTCTGATTGCTACAGTAACGATTTGCTACAGTAACTGTTTGCTACAGTAACGGTTCGCTGCAGTGACGGTTCGCTACAGTACGTTGACTGCTACAATACCGTTGACTGCCGACACTACAGTACTGCTATAGTACCCGAAGAAAATTTTCCAGATTTTTTTCCTAAATTTCTGGTCGCTACAGTAACTCGAAGAAAAATTCCAGATTTCCAGTTGCTACAGTACTTCGAATTTTGCAGAAAATCTTTCAAAAAATTTCATCCTTTCCTTTCTTTTGATTCAAAACCAGAATCTCAACTCTTTTAACCGATTATAACTCAAATATAACTTCTAAAACAACTGAGATTCACGAATTATCATCAAAATCTTCAAGAACAAAACCTCCTCTAATCTTCCATATAAACTTAGATTTAAGAAAAATAACGAGATTAAAGCTTACCTTTGATCCTTACAAAGCTTTTGAACCGAACAAATAATCGAACTTCTGAAGATCAAGGAAAGGATTTGAGAAGAAAATGAAGAACTGAGAGAGAAAATGAAGTTACTGTTCCTTTTGCTTCGCTTCAGAATCGAATTATGAGAAGTTACTGTTGAAGTTTTATATTAAATATTTCTAATGGGTTATTGAATAACCCATGGGTATCCATAACCCAACATCCAAACCCATCCAGTCAATTTACAATAAATGGATTAATTGACCATTCTTAAACCACTTTTCCATGAATTTCACCATTCTTAAAATATATCCCACGTGATGCAAATATTCAGTCCAGTCATTTAACTCAATTTTCATAAATAATATTCAAAGAGAAGAATTAAATATGAAAATTAAAAATGACCAAAATAAATAACTAAAGTAATGTTGTAGAATTCTAAAATACTCTTAAGCGAATTATATTCTGAAATTAACGGGTATTACAATATATATATATATATATATATATATATATATGAAAGATATATATTACTCATGTTTTATTTAGGGTAGAGAATATGTACGAGTCATATCTACATTTTTTGTGCAGAGATTATTGATCAAACAAACGAGTCACGAGCTATTGTATCCTGGACGTAATACATCTGTATAACCCTACACTAGGTGATATGACAAAATCAATCCGTGGGAGATGTGAAATTCATTTAAAGAAAGATGAGTTATTCGAATTTCAGTCTAGCACCACACAATTTTTTTTTTAAAAGTTAACATTCAGTTTGTTCTATTTTGTGAATATTCTTATTTTTTCATGTTGTCACTTCAACAAGTGTTTTGTGAATGGCAATCAAGCAAATATTACCTAGCTCTGACCCTAAATTTATATCATCAAATGTAACATTTATAATCATCTATAGGAAAAATGTTGCTTCAATTCATCAATAGGAAAAAAGGTATGGTCTGTGAATATTGATGTGTATGTTCCATGCAAAAAAATAATATAAAAAAAAGTTTCTTCTTAACACTTTTGAAAGGGTTCAATTAATAAAAAATTTAAGATTAAGATAGAAATAGAATTTTCTATTGTTATTCTAAACTTTTGTCTAATAATTCCAATAGTTCAAAATAAGAAGTGAAAATTGACAATTCCCATGTAAGAATATTGTAAGGCTTTCGCAAGGCCAAAAGATTTTATTCTAGAAGTTTCTCTCATAATCAAAACCTGGAGCTAACAATCACAGCAAGGGTAATAAAAACTCACAATCAAAAATTCTCAAAAGTTCTTCATCATGAGATATATAATTATCATTATAAATAAGATCCAAAGTTTCACGGGATTCAGCCAATTGTTTTAATCATGAGATATCATTGAGAAATAAAAATTCATGTTATCAAAAGATTTCCTGTGGGCATAAATCATCTGCAAGTGACTTTTTAAGTTTACCATTAAATCCCCAGGCCTTTCTCTTTCTAAATGCGGTGAAATGATAATTTTAAATAATAAACATAAAATGATAATTATAATTTTTTAAAAAATAAGAAATTAAAAAAATTGGATAAATGGGAGCCGTTGGTTGCCTTTTACGTGTAAGACCCTACCCGTTCACCCCTTCAGGGAGCGTAGATAAGTATTGGTGAGCTCAGAGGCTAAGTCGATAAATAATTTCTAATATTTTTCTAAAATTTTTTAGCGAAATACAAGAACTGACTCAGGGCATCGTTGGTTAGTAAAGGAATCAGGTGGAGCCATATAACATATAGATTTATCCTTTAAGCACCTTTTAGTTTAAAGACAATAGATAAAGGTAGAGATATGTTAACACTAAAGTGATTGTTTAAGTAAATCTTGAACCATGGTAAGAAGGTAGTGAAGAGGTTGCATCCTGCAGTAGGACTGAGAGCCATTGGATCCGATTACCTCCTGAGCGTAGAAGGAGTGGTCCTACATGTAGGAGGGGTTCTTCCACTTAGGAGGGTGGTCTGGCACCAAAAAGCCATCCCCTTCACATATTTATCTATGCTTCCACTTGACAGGAAACTTTGTTCATGCAAAAGGTGAACAATTTTCTCAGGGTTGTCTTTAGCCTCTAAGGGTTCATTATGCTTTTGATGTGAATAATAAAATGTTCACACCAAAAGATTTACTGTCCAACTACAAAGAAACTCCATTAGTTTATATAGAAAGATATCTGCATTCTATCAAAGTGGGGGAGATCGAAGAGTGTTCGCAATAGCATTTTAATAAATAGATTGCATATATTATTTTGAAACAGTCTTAAGGTAATCAATGAATCTCAAAAACTCATAAAAAGGCATCAAATTATACAAGACTCATTATTGCCTTCTTCATTTTCAAGAAATGGCAAAACTATTGAGAACTAGATAGGTAGTTATGGAGAATAAGTCCTTGGAAAGTACTATCCAAGAAAAGAGAAATCAATAAAAAAATATCAACCAAACAAATATACCGAGCACCTTTTCCAAGGTAAAAAAAGTATATGACAAAAAGATTAATAACTGCACTTCAAACTCCTTTATCTAGACTGCTCAAATAAATTTTCTCTCATTGTCGTATCATTCTTAATAATTAACTAGCGTCAAGATCACTCGGATCATTCTCAATAATTTTCATTTGACGTTCACTTAAAATAAATACCATGTGTTAATATCTAATAATCACCCACATTTTGAATAATGGAACAAAATTTTGACCTCAGGGAAGATTGTCTCCATGATCCCATTCCATTTCTTAGGTCAACACCATTTCATAACTAGCCATGTGTTTAGCATTCTGTTAACTCATAGCAACAACCTTATCTTCCATAACAGCAGGACATGTTAATAAACAATTATTTCAGTGCAAATAGTTTACAAACATGATACACCATCTCTGACTCTAATGTATTTTATCTCACAAATGTTCTAAAAAAAATCTCAAGGACAAGTAGAAACGTGAGAATCATAACACAGACTTACAACATTGATTCAATATTCATTGACTAACGTATTATCAGGGCACAATCTTGTAGGCCTGTTCTTATTTATCCAAATTACCAACAAATTCTTGGAGTTCTTGAATCCCAAAATGACATGCTCTTTGGCCTTGTTCATGCTATCTATCATCCCCTCCATTCACAACATAATATCTATAAACTACCACTCAGCAATATCTTCCAGCTTCATTGGCTGCAATTGATTCTCCTTCACAATCTCTTCCCATACTGGGCCCTTGTCCATCATCATCTCTGATAGCCTCAAATCGGAACCTCCTTTAAACCCATATTCCTCAATACTAAATTTTTCTGCCAACACCTTCCATAAATGTTTCCACTTGAACACATTACCATTATTGCAATTAAAGGCTTCGTTCCTCACATATGGGTCTGTTGCTACCCATATCTGCTGTTCTGATATCAAATATGCATTCAAAGCAATAGAGTAACACTCCCACCACTTTGGTAACAAGAAATTTTAGCAGAACCCCCTCGTGCTTGCAAATGGCGGTATACACACAAAGCTTTCCTATCAAGTTCATCAAGCTATAAAAGGAAAACCCGAATATCACTTGTGAATGGTGAGATGACCAAGACAAGCCTCTTTCTTCTTTACTTCTTCAAACAATATGTCTTCTTAGGTGTAGTAGAAATTGGATACGTTGAGTCTGGGCATATCCTTAGTGAAAAGTTACTCATGGGGTTGCATCTTGCCAAAAAGCTCGAATAGGCCCACGTAATTCTTGGCACCAGTCTGAAGGCATATGTGGCAAAGATTCGAAGCATTAGGGATGATGGTGTGGAGGACAATTTTTAGCATAGCCCTATTGACCTCATAGTTCTCAACTTCAATGGGTCGACTCGTCTAGGAGACGTAGAAGATGTGTGTCAGATCGGTTAATCTGGAGAGCTTAGCTTGGCGTCCTTTAGATTCAAGACATCACTCTTGATATATTAGATAGGGTGATCGGCATCCTGATTGGGTCGGGGGTGACAAACGATACCAGTAGCCTTCCTTGGTCCATCGGGGGTATCAGCAAAGGGTAGAATCTCAGCAATGCTGTTATCGACGATGCCGGTAACGCTAATCACAAGTCCTACGCTTTGGAAACTTTGAGGCTACTCTTTGTCATTAGAGTTTTTTTTTGTACAAAGAGAGATTAAAAATCAAAAAAATAAAAAAAGAGATGAAATAGAAATACGTGGATCATGAATGAGGGAAGATGGTTGCCTTGGCAGCACCAATTGCTTTAGCCTGTTAGGATATAAGATGGTTTGCTAATACATATCAAATTATGCAGATGGAATTTACACACTAAAAGAGTAATAGTATACAATTATCACAGTAAACCAAGAATGGTAGAATGGAATAATAGAGGAAAGTAAGAAATTAATGAAGAAAGAAGAAGAACTAATAACAGAGAGGAAAATAATTCAAGAATTACTAAGAGACTTAGGAAAGGGAAGACGATATCATCAATACACGATACTTGTACTGGTATTACAAATAAGCTTAAGTACATGTGTTAATAAAGAAGGATAATACAAGATTACCCCCACTAATCCTGAGCAAAAGACTAATGTGCCCTTCTCTTCAGAATTGTATCCTAACATAGCCCCCATTTGAAATCACCATTGTCCTCAAGGGTGCTGCTTCATCTCAAAATTAGGAACCAAGTCTGCAAATCTTGCTCATAAAGCGACATTGTAGAGGAATATCAACGTTAATACTAGTTTGTGGATCTATATGCAGAGAAGACTTGTCAGCCCTGACATCTGTTTTACAATCTTATGGGACTGTTGCATTGTAAGTTTTTTTCAAAAAGAAGAAGAACACTATGATCAACCAAGAACTTTCTTAGGTGACCAACTATTGCTTTCAAAGCTTTAAGAACCTTCAAAGCTTTTGTAGCTCCTTCCTCGAGTATATGCATAGGCACAAACAACGAGTCTAGGCATCTCTTTAACAATGAGACATGAAATGTTTGGTGTTTCCCCTTACTGAGTATTTCTTCCTTAAGTCTTTCAAGAACTTTCTTCTACATAGTTGGGTATTGGTAAGGCCAAAATTTAACTAGGTTGGCCTTTTCTTGCAGGGTGATTAAATAATCAGTATCAATTTTATGATCTGTATCAAGACAAAGTGAGTAACTTAAACTTTTATTCAAAGTTTTAGGAAAGTCATAGCAGCAAACTTTTTTTTCAACTTCCATCTTTTTGATCCAACTTAAGGAGAAAAAACTTCTCAAATCAGTAACAACATCCTTTAATAGACCTATTTCCTTATATGCTTGACCTCTTAGATAAAGAACCTTAATATTCTTAGCATCATATGCCAAAACCTCAATTCCTTATTTTATGACTTCATCATATTGCTTTGATTTAAGTAACAGGCCATCAAGTTGAGCGAGCAAGCCAAAAGAAGCTTTCTACTTTTGGACGATGGAATATCTTTAATATTTTTCTTAGCAAGCTGGTAATTCTGCGTAGCATCATGGAACTTTCCTTGAGTGTGAAATTCATTCTCCTGTTTCTTGAGTATCTCAACTACACTTAATTTATATTTGATTTGGGCATCCATATAGGCTTGCATAGAGGTTATTTCTTCAGGTGTTGCATTAACTATCTTCTCACCAATTTCATCCAGAATTAGATTCGTGGTAACTTGCAGTATAGTAGTCGTCCCAGGTCATTTCACTCTTAGAGCCTTACTTCTAAATTGCCTAATTAATTGTTCTAACACTAATCTATACTAAGCTACCTATTGATTACAGCCTAATTACCACAGAGGGTGTTTGCATAATTAAAGAATTAAAACAGAATTACAATACAAACCTATAGCTAATAGAACACAAAACAAAACGAAATTACACACAAAAGATGTAATCAATCATCTAATCCCTAAAGGCTACATCTATCATCATCTCATCCTTGGTTTACTATGATTTAATCATACCGTTCAGTTTCCAACTAAAATTCCTAGAAGACTTTCCAAGACTGAATCATATTAGAATCATAATCATAACCTAATATAATTTGTTTAAGCCCTAACCCAATCATGCTTGATAATCACTAAAGGCAAGCCATTTCGTTCTACTTACTCCACCAACCGGTTAAAGCAAGATTACACCTCAAATAAGAATCATAAAACTTAACCTATGCCTAACTCAGTCATAATAGAACAGAGATAAACATAAGAACCAGAGGTCAATGTAGAACAGAATGAAATAGGATTAAAACTAGAAAACTTATCTATTATTGAGCCAAAGATTTAAGATACACAGCTCCAGTTCATGTCTGACTAATTACAATATTTTTAGCCTTCCATGGAAGCCAAAATACACCAAAACGTAGAAGAAAATTGGGGAGGGAGGGGGTAGACCTACGAATTACTGAGGAAATGGAAGAAGATAAAACTCTTCAATAATGGAAATAGAGTTTTAAAAGGTGTCGTATGGTGCTGCCAAGAGAGAAGGACAAAAATGCAAGGTTTGATCCCTATGTGCTGTCTCTTTCTTTCTGATTTATGCTGTTGCCTTGCTGTTCTACTACTACTGCTTTTTTTGCTGCCATTAGGGACTTTTTTGTAAACCAGAAAAAATGTAGAAAAGAAGCCTGAAACAGTACATAATATGGGCCCCAGTACAGTCAGCCCTAGTCAACAGAATTTGTCATGCCCAGTCAGTTGCTATGTCAGCAGATTCGTCCATGTCAGCACAATAACTCTCTAATAATTAAATCTAGGAATTAAGCACAAGGATTAATTGGGACAAAATTATGAAATTAAAGCATATTAATTCTATAATTAATTTACACCCAATAAATCCAAAACATAATAAAATTGGAGAGTTTACAATATTAAAATGGCAATAGGACTAAGATAGGGACTAAATTGTATATAAAAAATGCCCGATATCAGTAATCATATATATATATATATATATATATATATATATATTGTAAAAAGCAAGATTCATATAAAAAAATATTGCTTATTAAAAAACATAATCATGCTTAAATACTTGTAGTGTATATGATAATTAATCCTTATATATTAATGCTACATTTCTCACATATTTGTCATCATCAAAACTTATAGTATAAAGCCTTAGGGCTAACAATCTCCCCCTTTTTTATGATGCAAATCACCAAAGAAAAATATGTATCACAAGATAATGAATGCTATGTAATAAGCATATACACATATTTTTCTATCATTTCTTCTCCCCATATTTGACATCAACAAAAAGGTATAAGGAACTCAATATATATAGGTTAAAGTACATACCTTCTTTAAGCCAAGATGTTAGAAGATGTCAATATAGCATAGGGTGAGGATACATCAAAACTTATCATCTTTTTCATTGACATGTAACAATGATTTTTAGAAAACTTCTCATGTCAAATGAAATGAGCCAAAAGATAAAACTAGAAAGAGTTTAGGCTCCCCCTTAAACTTTGTATATTATGAAAAAGAATAATGAATATCCAATTTTTCAAGATGTATTCTTTTTCAAAATATATATTCAAGACAGACAAAAGCTCCCCTTGAATGTCATATCCCTTTTCCTTTGAAATTGGTTTTAAATAAGAATAAGGGAAAATCAATTTTTCAACATTATAATTGTAGAAGTTTGATATGAAACCTTTTGAAAATTTCTACATTATAATATTTTGAATGAAAAGATATTCATATCATTTTCTAAAACATTTTGGTTCAAGGAGAATCTAGAAACATTTCAGTAGGAGAAGCAATACATATGGATTAGTATAACAAGATATAATCAAAGGTATAGTTTATAATCTATATATCAAACATCAATATTTTTGTTCCCCTTTGATGTAAAAGGAATCTTTAAAACCTTTTCTTTTTCAAAAAGAATGTTGCTTCATATGATAAAACATATTAACATTGCAAAAGCATTTTAAAGTCCTTTTTCAAAACAAATTTGCTTCACAAAAGATAAGATAGATTACAGCACAACAGAAGTAGTTTATATACTCATTCAATATAGAACATTATAACCAGGATATATATGATAAGTTAATCATTGTCAATGGATTGATCAAAATATATAAGCATAAGAATCCATAATCCATAAACCATTAAGCACAAAGAGTGAAGGACATATATATATATATATATATGAAATTGACTAGTTAAGCATATATAATATTCATTTTGAGATGAGTAAACCTACCTTTCAAAACTCTTTTATCCATTTTGGCTAATCGTGCTTACCATTCATTTTCAAGAGCTTGTTTATCCAAAAATTGTCTTGGCATAGAGAAAATTTATTTTACAACTCTTGGTTGTTTGATCGTTGATGAAGATTTCAACCTTATACAATTTGACTATTCTTTTTGAGAAAGTCATTTTTATCTTTAGGCTTCTTCATCACTAAGATAAATCCTTGAACAAGTTGCGATTAGTAGATCCTAAAAAAAGAATCATATAATCAATTGATAGATGATAAGTAAGGAAAGAAACTTCAATGAATTTTAGTGGCAAAAAGAAAGTTTTTCTTCTTTTAAAATTAAGCCACTACAATTCATATTTAGCTTGAGGTGCAAAAGAGATATTGAAAATAATATAGGAGTTTTCAAATTAGTTTTTCAATCAATTTTAAAACTCTTTCTTGCCATTCATCTAATCTCTACATAAAGCTTATAATACTTGATGGATTAAAGATCTATTTCAAGCAAGGCTAGATTTTACCAATGTTTTGAGTGTGCACGCTTGAATAGAATCACCATCTTCATCGTAGAGTCTGTTAGCCCTAAGGCTATATGCCATAAGTTTTGATGATGACAAATGTATTTGAAATGTAGCATTGATCTATATAAAGGTTAATTATCATATATATGCTACAAGTACTTAAGCATGATTATGTTACTTAATATATTTGTTGCATATATTGAATCATGCTATTATCATGAATTGGACTAACCATTGGATTTGCAAGTAAGACATATTTTATAGGTTGGTTCAAAAACAAGAAGAGTGAACATTGGATTGAGGATTGAAGAACAAGGAAAAGAAATATCTTGCTTCACTCAAGGAAAACAACATGCAAGGATAAAGTTCCAAGAAATGAAGAACTAGAAGATTTGAAGTCTTGGAAGCTTAGATGCATCAAGATAGCCTAAGTGTTTACATTAGGTATATTTTATATAGGCTAGTATACTTGTGCAACTCAATGATTTAGATTTGCATACATTGGCTCAAGCATTTTTGAACAAAAAGATAGTGATATATGAAGTTTTACAAAAGTTATTTTTTTGACCTTTGGTCACTCCTTATATTATATCTCATAAATGAAAAATCGGTTTTTCAAGTATTTTAACCTCATTTGATAGTAGACTCCAAGATCTTTCCAATGGTATATTATTTATTCAAAACGGAGTCTAAATGAGAAATATATGACTATTTAAAGTATAGTTTGAAAAACTGAAAGTTGATTTTACTGTACTCAAAAATTATTCTGTTCTGACCTATAGTCAGTATTTTGATTATATCTTTTAAACGAAAAATAATTTTTGAGTAAAACTTGGCTCATTTGAAACTAGACTCCAAGAGCTTTCCAATGGTATATTATTTGTTTAAAACGGAGTTCAACTGAGGGAGTTATGAATTTTTAAAGAAAGTTCAAAATCTGTATTTCGCTACTGCCAGCCGGTGGTCGACCATGCCATCTACACTGGTCGACCAACGTGACTGTTGAATCACTTCTGGACTACACTGGTCGACCAACGTGCCACACTGGTCGACCAATGGACACCTGGACTGCACTATAAGTGCTGTAACGGCTATATAACGGCTAGTTTTGTAAAATCTTATATATATGACCTTAGATACACGATTTTGAGCTAGAATAAAGTCCTACAATGTGATATTAACTTCTTCTATCATCTTTGAGAGAAAGGAAAGCATTCTTGAGCCAAATCTTGCATATTCTCTATCATTAGAGTTATTAGAGCTTCATTTGTATTCATATACTCTTTAGAGAGAGTTTCTTTGTATTGTTGATTTTGATCAACACATATATTATTCCGAGTTGAGGTTCGCAAGTACCGGTGTTGGAAGAACTTGCTTTGGGTTGAGGAGGATCCCGGATTCATAAATTCTCCATTGTGGTTTTGCAAATACCCAGATCGAATTTGCGTGGTTGTAGTGGTTTGCAAGTACCCGGATTAAACTTGCAATTATAGTGGAAATACTCAAGTGGTCTCTTGAGGACTGGATGTAGGCTTGGATTAGCCGAACCAGTATAAATCTCTGAGTTTGCTCTCTCTATCCCTTACTCCCTTATTTGTGCTTATTGTTATCTATTCTTTATTTCCTTGCTCCTTATAATTATTCATCTTGATAGCACATTGATTTTCTGTGTTGTATTTATTATCCTAAACATTGTACTTTTATAGAAAATCATTTTAACTTCCAATAAAGTTTTGTGAAAAATTTATAAAACCCAATTCACCCCCCTCTTGGGTTCCAACCATTACTTTCAGAGTCCTCCAACATTAAGATCCATTTGTTCTCATTGTAGGCTTGAGCTTGAGAATACTTTTCCCCACAAAGCAATGTGACTATTATTCTTAGGTACCCAAACAAATTGGGTCCTTGACGGGTTAATTTATAATTCCCAAGCAACGGAGACAATATATTATATCAATAAAAGTGCTATGCCTCCATGGATTGCAATATTTAAGGATGAATCATTCTTCTTTAAAAATTGATACCCTTTTCTAAAGTCTTTTGAAATAACTCTTCTTTAGAGAATGATATCATGAAAAGCACAGGAGACAAAAAACTTTTGAAATGAGAATTTCCAAATGCTTTTCTTTTCAAAATAATTTTTGCTTCAACATGATAAAGTAATTTTTTAAATAGACTCTTCCTTTAAAAGAATGATTCTTTAAAAAGGTTTGAAGAGCTTTGGCAATGAGAATTTTCAAATCCTTTTTCTTTTCAAAAATAAATTTTGCTTCAAAAAGGATATATCAAAGATGTAACACAATAGAAGCAAATATTATTCAATTATATAGGCATATTATATAATCATACAAGATATACCACATTATGACAAAAGTATATATTAGCACAGTGGAAACAATTATGGATTAGCAAAAAAAATATAGCCATTATAAAGTGTAATCCATAGGCAGAAGAGTTTCAAGTGGGTACCCTTTGAGATGCATCTCCAATGATGAGTTCCTTAGAATGCCTTTCGGTCATACATCCAATCCTTTGGAAGATCATCATTGTTGCTTGATAGCTTTTCCTCATGAGGCATTTTTTCTTCTTAAGGCTTTCCTTCTTCTTGTGGTAGATTGGCATTATCTTTAATGCTATTATCTTCCCTTGAAATAAGGGTACTCTTTTCCCTTTCAAAAGCTTTGAAAATAATTTTCTACTTATGTATAAAATCATTTTAGTACATAGAAAAAGTAATTTTGAAATGAGGATCCTCAAATTCTTTTCTTTTCAAAAGACTTTTTGCTTTAATATGATAAAGCAATTTCAAATCCTTTTCCGACACTTTTTGAAATAATTCTTCTTAAAAAAAAATGTCACCATCTTTAGCATAGCAGAAGAATATATATATATATATATATATACATATCCATTTTAAAGATGGAAAGAATTTTCTAATAGGAATATATATCATTATCACACAGCAAAAACAAGATATATGATTTAGTCCATAAACCATAGCTTTGAAAAGATATGACATGTATAATGCTTAAACCATGATTATAAACATTTAACATATCTTTATATGCAATGATATTATTGAACATGTAAGATTTCATAAAACAATATATCATTGCTATGAAAATATGTCAATGATAAAAATTTGCTAGTATATCCACTTAAGATCAAGGAGTATCACTCAATTGAAAATATAGAGTGGTCAAGGATAAAGATACTTATCAATTTTGGTAAATTCTTGTTGCTTTTTTAGAGTACATCTTCAAGATTTTGATATCTTTTTTTTTCTCATGCTCTTCTTTTGATCTTCCATTCTTGCTACTTTTAATGATCCTCATTTATTGATTATTTACAAGATCCTCTAAAAAAAAAGTCTTATGAGATTACCTAGTTAATGCCCTAGCGGTCGACTTTCGTACACCAGGTTGGTCGACTGCTTGCTTCCAGTATGTTAGATCATTGCCTATTGTGACTTACCGGTCAACTGGGATAAGTAACCGGTCTACTTCTTTCTTCCAGAGATGAGACCTTGTATAAATGTAGCCATCAGTTGACTGGTATGGACATGTCAGTCGACTGTTTCCTTCTATAGCCCAAAAGAAATAGAGCCATTAGTAGTAGATCCCATAATGATCTAATGATGTCAGCAAGCAATATCTGAGATATAGCCATTAGAATGCATTATTAGATGTTGGTGGTCAACTGGTATCAACACGACGGTCAACTGGTGCATTTCAGAGACTAGGCGATCGACCAGTTCAAGTTAGGCAGTCGACTACTTTTAATGAGACTTAGAACTATCTTCTACTATCACGAGACATTCAACTGATTGGGATGACCCGGTTAACTACTTCACCTCCAGTAACAAATTAATTTTACTCAGCGTCTGGCAATGGTTCTTGGCGTTCAACGTTGGTTCATCATTTTGTAACTTTTAACCTTGCCGGTCGACCTCTAAGCAGCTTGCTGGTTGACCGATTGGGTTCAAAGTCACATATTTTCATTGATTTCTAGTTGCAAACGTAGGAGAGTGCCTAAGAGGATATCTTTTAGGATTAAAATATGCAAAACATTTTTGGTGGAGCACTTAGATGCTCAAATTAGTCATTGTAAACATGTCTCAAGCAAGAGAAATCTTAAAGACAATATATGAAAGATAAATTCAAGTTTTGGTGTGGTGGAGTAAAACTTTAAGCTTACTATTAAAAAAATTGAGCTCAAAGACAAATATTAAATCAGTAGGCCACACACCTAAGGATTTCTTTCAAATATAGCATATAGATTTTTCAAAGATAAAAGATGAGAATGCTATAAAACAGATATAAGCATGAAGTAAACATATTAGTTAAATTTCTTACAATACATTCTGGCTAATATGTTTACTTGTCCATTGCCTCCTTTTGATGCAAGAAAGTGGAGTTCAAGAATGTTGCCATTGTAATGTTATTTTTGCTCCTTGCTTTGAGGCAAATCTACATAATCAATCTTTTTGCTTTTGGTACCCAAATTTCTTTGGGTCCGCCTGGGTCATGAGTTCTTTTTTGAACCTATTTCATTTTTACTCCATGAGCAAGGTTTTTCTTATAAAAGCAGGAGTAAGATTTGTGTCCTTAGAGTCCACAATAAAAACGAGTGCAAGTTGGACTATTGGACATATTTGCAGAAACAAAGAAGTTTTTAAAATGTTTCTGGTTTGATTTATTTCTAAAAACAAAACCAGCTTTGTTAAAGCTTCTTTGTTTTTCAACAGAGGTGTTTAAATTATCTCTACCTTGAGAAATTCTTGCAAGTGTGTTTTTAAGATCATTATCTTTCTTTTTCAAAGAATTACACTTGTTACAAAAACAATTTTTGTTAGTAGAGATACTTGCCTTCAAAATCAAATTTTCTTGCAAAGTTTTGTTTTGATTGTCAAAAAAAATTCTCTTCCTTGGAAATAGAAAATTTATTTTTTAATTTTCCCAACTCATTTTCAAGAGAAGAGTTTTTCTATTTTGAAGCAACTAATTTCTTTGCAAGTTTTAAAGATTCAACATGTAAACCATAAAAAGCTTCTTGTAATTCATCAACAAATGAATTTACCTTATCGTTGTCTTTGGCCACAAGACAGAATTTGGTTTCTTTATTTGAGTCTTTCATGCTTTGTTCCAAATGCTGATCTTTCTCTTCATTCACCACTGGTTTTTCTTCTTCTCCATTTTTAGCTTTTATCTTATTGGCGATTTGAGATTTTTCCATATACATCTCACCAATAGCTTGCAAAGGATTAGTAGTATGATTAAACCTTGATTGCATCTCATTAATCAGTTCAAAATTTTTATTTTGAATATTTTCACAATCATTAATGAGGGTACTAATCCTTGATTCCTCTTCATTTAGATTTACCTCATATGCAACTTCAAGAGTTTCCCACATTTCTTTTGTAGTTGCACACTTAGAAATTTTGAAAAATTCATTTTGACTCAATGCACAAGTAATAATCATTTTTGCTTTAGCATTGAGTTGCACTAAATTTCTTTTAGTCTTTAAACAAGAGCCTAAGCTCTGATACTAATTGAAAGTAATGGTTGGATCCCAAGAGGGGGTTAATTGGGTTTTATAAAATTTTGCACAAAACTTTATTGGAAGTTTAAAATGATTTTTTTTTTGAAATATGCCAAGCTAAGACAAAGAATCTAATTCAAAAAATCAAAGTGCTATCAAGATGAATATTGAAGAGAGCAAGATATAAAAGAGCAAATACAAATGTACAAAAATTAAAGAGTAAGAGAGAGAGAAAGAAAACTTAGAAATTTATATTGGTTCAGGTAATCCCAAGCCTACATCCAGTCCTCAAGAAACCACTTAAGTATTTCCACTATACTTGCAAGTTCAATCCAGGTACTTGTGAACCGGTACAACAGAGAATTTATAAATCCGAGCTCTTCCTCAACCTAATCACAATGTTTTCCTCAAACACTCTTTCAAGGAACACTCTCCTTAAGAATACAACTCAGAAATTGAGAAGAAATAGTGATGAACATAAGAAGACTCTCTTCTAAGAGTAGATGATACAAATAGAGATATTAATAACTCAAATGATTGATAATATACAAGATTTGGCTCAAGAATTGTTTTCTTTCTCTCAAAGATGATAGAACAAGTTAATATCACATTGTATTACTTTGTTCTAGCTCAAAATCATGTATCTAAGGTTATATATATATATAAGATTTTACAAAACTAGCCGTTATAAAGCCATTACATCACTTATAGTACAGTCTAGGTGGTAACCGGTTGACCTCTAGCTCAAATATGACCGTTAGACAGTGTTTTTGAGGTTGCCAAGTGACTGGTTGAAGACTTCCAGTCGACCTCCAGCTTATAGTAGCAAAATATAATGTTTGAGCTCTCTTTAAAATATCATAACTCCCTCATTTGAACTCCATTTTAAACAAATAATATATCATTAGAAAGCTCTTAGAGTCTAGTTTCAAATGAAGGAAGTTTTACTTAAAAATTATTTTTGGTTTAAAAGATATGACCAAAATACTAACCATAGGTCAGAATAAAATATTTTTTGAATGCAGTAAAATCAGCTTTCAGTTTTTCAAGCTATACTTTAAATTGTCATATCTTTCTCATTTGGACTCCGTTTTGAGTAAATAATATATCGTTAGAAAACTCTTTGAGTATACTATCAAATGAGATTAATAGTCTTGAAAAAATGATTTTTCATTTAGGAGATATGATATGAAGACTGACCAAAGGTCAAAAATTAACTTTTGCAAAACTTTATATCTCACTATCTTTTTGTTCCAAATACTTGAACCAATGTATGCAAATCTAAATCATTGAGTTGCACAAGTTTACTAGTCTATTTAAAATATACCTAATGTAAACACATAGGTTGTCTTGATATATCTAAGCTTCAAGACTTCAAATCTTCTAGTTCTTCATTTCTTGGAGCTTTATCCTTGCATGTTGTTTCCTTGAGTGAAGCATGATGTTGTTTTTCCTTGTTCTTCAATCCAATGCTCACTTTTCTTATTTTGAACAAACCTATCAAAGATATCTTACCTGCAAACCAAATAATTAGTTCAATCATAACAAATAGCATGATTCAATATAAATTATTTCATTCCAAATAATATGATCATGCTTAAATTGTAGCATAAGAAATACATATGTGAAATACATTTCTAGCATATCAAGGCTACAATTCTTAGACAATGTAACCAGATTTATATTGTAAATGTAATCACATATATATTGTAAAAAGTAAGATTTATATATAAAATATTGCTTATTAAATAACATAATCATGCTTAAATACTTGTAGCATATATGATAATTCATCCTTATATATTAATGCTACATTTCTCACATATTTGTCATCATCAAAAGTTATGGCACAAAGCCTTAGGGCTAATAGTTTGACTAGTATATTTGCCAAATTGCCAACAAGTTTTTGTCGCTATTGTTAGGGATTAATAGTTGTGCCAATATTCATTAAAGCTGAAGTGGTGCTACTTTAGACACTTTTTTCTCATTTTTTTGTACGTTCTCATGCGTCTTTATAATTTTCATTTGTTCTTTTGTTTTCCTTATTTCTTTTGATATATCTTTTATAGTGTTCTTCTTTGTTGCATGCGAGGTTTTGTTATCTATCTTCCTTGTTGTTGGAAACTGAAGTTGATTGAAAAAAGTAGCAAGGAAAACTAAGGAAGAGACCAAGCTAAAAAATGGACACCAGTAAAGCTTGGCTGAGGACTATAAACTTAGCGCTCTTGGAAGGCTCTCAAAGTTTCTTAACCTTTCCTCTTTTTAATTTGTTTTGCTGGTATTGTTCCATGATTTTGATTTTGTGTTATTGATGTTGGTGTTATTTTACTTGATTGCTGTAGTTATGGTTGAATTATCAATTGAACTATAGGTTTAAATTTTCCATGTTGTTGTAATTAAGTGCTTGTGCTATTTTTTGTTTATGTGTGTAGTGTAATTTTGTGTGAGAAAGTGTGTCTTTTGCTATTTTGATAGTTAGTGTGATTATGTTAGTCTAGATAGCCTAGGTAGTATTTGTGTTAGCTTAATAGTATTTTCAATCTTTAAAAATAAAAAATAAAATAAAATAAAATAAAAAATTTTCAAAATTTTTTGTCGCTGTAATGAGAAGACCCATATCTCACACACCTCTCTATTAGGCATGTCGCTGCAGTGAAGGATGCCCTGTTTTGAATCACATTATGCCTATTAAGCGCTAAGCATTGCACTTCAGCGCTCAGCATTGCGATGTCATCGCTATAGCGATGATTTTTGTCACTACAGCTATAGGGTTTGCCTGAAAAAAAAGTTTTCAAAAATTTTTTTAAAAAAGAAGCTGCCAAGTCCTATCTCTGTCGCTGTAGTGACATTGTTCAGTTTTTAATTTTATTTTCATTTTTAGGGTTTAGTTTATGTTTTTTTTTCCTAAATCTTTCATGTTCTCTCTCAGCCGAAGACTCTCTCTGCCCTAGCCTTACCATTTTTGACCTCTTCCATAAATCTTCTACATCAAAATCGTTTTTCTTCATCGTTCTCTCCAAGTATTCGGCCATTCCCTCACGTTTTCACTAGATTTCGGCCTCTTTACACTGATTGGGCCCTCTCTTCTTCAAACTGATACATGGTTCTCCATTGAAAAAGTGATTTTTGAATGCCTCTTTAATGTGATTTTCGAAGGGAAAACACTTAGTTGATTTTCTAGGTTGAAAGAAACAAATAAAGAAAAACCAAATCACTCAATTGATAAGCCAAAGGGCGCCACAACTAAGAGAAATGGGTTGATCTTGCCACAATCAAGAAAGAAGAACGTGAGTGATAAGAAATCTAGTTGCTCTCGCCACTAACCTAAATTAGATAAGAGAAATAAATCAAGAATCCTCTTGAAAGAAAAATACCAATATCTCATATGATTCAAGGATGATGTCTACAACATATGGCAAGGACCCTTTTTATAGAGGGTATCCAAAACAAAAGACAAAAAACTGTAACTAATGCATTAAATACATCAACTAAAAGTCAAGTAGTGTAGGCTAAATGTCAAAGACAATAAATGCATAGGTAGCTAAATGTCAAAGACAATAAATACAAAGGTAACTAAATGTCAAAGACAATAAATGTAGGTAATAGACTCCAACTATTTTCAACAAATGCAACCTTCTCACATGCAATCTTGTTCACACTTCTTTCACTTTCAACAATGTGGTTAAGTCTAATCTAAACCCTTTAGCTCTTGCACGAGTTAGAGGCCCAATTGAAGTGTTCTCCCTTGCTTGGGCTGTAATTGGGTTATCCTTGATTACATCACTCTTGGTTCTTCTTGATGATTTTTTTGGAATTTTATTTTGCTCTATCATCTTAGCTAGCAATATATTTCCCCTTAAGCTTATGTTTTCATTTTATGGAGGCTAAAAGATCATAGTCTTAGGTATAAAAATTTTATTTGCTGAATAGAATGAATTCCATTAGTACATAATTGTTATAGGCACTAGAAATTGTGGGCTAAAATGTTTGGTTGTTAGTTTTTCTCTGTTCTTAATTTGTATAGGTCAATTTGTTTTCTCTAATAAATCCCATGGCCTCGAAAATAAAAATTACCCCAGGTTTTAGTTCTAGTAGACCTATACCTAGGACTACCTCTGTGGATAATTTTAGAAGTCCTGAACATAGGAAAAGATTTGATAAATGCTTAGCTCACAGGAATCATTAAGGAAAAATGCTTTATTTTAAAAGATGATGAACTTCCTGAAATTCAAGGACAAATTTCTAAAAGGGGTTGGGGAAATTTATGTGCTCCCTTGACTGAGGGTTACAGATCTGTTGTCCAAGAATTTTATACCAATGCATATAGATTTAAAAATGATGTTTTAGGAAAATATAAGAGTAGAATGAGGGAAAAAGAAATTGATTTCTCTCCTGCTAGCATTCATAGATTCTATGGCATTGAGTATATTAATTCTGGAACTACAAATTTTAAAGAAAAATTAGATACAAACAATTCGGACCCTGAGCAAATCCTAAATGTTTTATGTAATAAAGATGCAATGGATACTAGATAGTAAAGGTGCACCAAATCGCCTTAATACGACAACACTTAAGCCTATCTAATTTATTGCATTATGGATGGGACACCCATTGATGTAGGGCTGTTAATTATTGACTATATTAAGTCCCTAGTTGAGGCTCTTAGTTGTATTATGGCTTTTGCTCTCCTTATTTCCCAATTGTCTGAGGACTGAGGTAGATGTTGGGATAGAGAAGAAGATGTGTGGCATCTCGCCAATGGATGCTAATTTTATTAAAAAGGAATCTTCTAATGCACCAAATCCCATTAGATGCCCCATTAGAAGAGTGAACTTAGAGTCCACCTCCGCTGATGTTGCACAAAGCGAGTTTGTTCAGATGAGGATTGACATAGCAGAGTTACAGCGGGAATAGAAGGCCATGAGATAGGAGATCATAGGGATCAGTCTCTATCAGAGGGAAATGGGTGCATCCCTTACAGCCTAATTTGGGTGGAATATTGAAGGATGAGGACGGCCTCAAGGAGAAGCACAGGACCAGATAGACGAAGACATTGCCAATAAAGGAGATGTTGGAGATGATACATTAGAAGATGATGTTTGATTTTATTTTTTTTTCCTTCTTGTGTTTTATTTTAAATGTTGGTTCCATTTCTATTTTATTATTTTTTATTATCTTGGTTTAGTTTTTAAATAATGCATTTTGGAGCTTGAATGACACATTTGCACTTTTGGTTCTATTTTTGTGATTTATTCGCTTTGTTTGTGTGGGTTAAATTTATTTATTTCTCTTTGCTTCACCACCACCTTGTGCTATTTAAACATTGAGGACAATGTTTAGTTCAAGTGTGGGTGAGAGACTATTTGGTTTCCCTATGGTTTGTATGGATATCTTGAGCTTTATCTTGTTTACTTCAATTATTTCTATTGAGCTTTAATGGTGAACCAATTTTTTTTTTTTTTTGAGATTTGCTAGCTAAATTTGTCTCTTGTAAGATGATATTGTTGCTTATAGATTGCTTAGAATGAAATATCTATTAAGTCTTTACTTATGTTCAGGATTATTAAGTAAATTATAATTTCTTGAAGCTCTTGAAAATTTATTGAGCATAAATTAGCCAGGAATTTATTGAAAATAATTAGTATAGATATTTATCAATTTTAAAAATTCTAGAACCTATTTTTAAACTCTCTTGAATCAAAATTTTAAAACTTTGCATTATTTGGAGAAATAATTTAGGCATTTCCTTTTGCATTTGAGCTTTCAAGCTATCTTTTATTATGCTATCCATTGATCCTAATTTTGAGCTTTTATTTGATAAAAAAATTATTAAATAATATTCTCATTGTTAATTCTTTCTTTTACCCAATTTAGACCCACCTTTTTAAGCCTGAAAAACAAATTCTAACCCTTTTCAAGAGATCACTAGCATCTATTAATATTTGAAAAAGGAGATGTTGTTTAAAGAGGTTTAAAGAGGTGTATGAGACATGCAAATCAAAAGTGCGGAGTAAAAGAAATAAAAAAATGAATTGAAGTTTTCATTCTTAAGAGACATGAAAAATTTGTGAAGATTGAGTATGACATCAATAATGATGATAATTCATCTTTCTTACTTTGTGAGGCAATAAAAAATATGATGAATGAAGGAAGATGTTCTTAAAAGAAATATATGATGATGCAACTCCCCAAGTAAATGATTAAAAGAAAAAAAAATGCAAGTTAGGGGAGTTGAAAAGAAGGATAGTAAAGAGGTTTAAGAAGATTGAAGAAGAGAAGAAAATACAAGTAAGAATCTTTTTTTTTTTCATTTACATTTGTGCTAAAATGTAACTCTCTTGATTTTTGCATTTTCCTTAATCCTTTCTTTGGTAGCCAATACTCATGGCCAAACTACAAGCCTTAAAGTCCTTTTGATCAAAGAATGATGTAAAAATTTAGCTTCGTGGAGAGAGAGGTTAAGGATAGGATTATGGAATTATTTAAAAATGATTATATCTACACTTTGTATCCTATTTAAAATTTCAACCGAACATTTGTATACAATTAAATTTTTGGCTAAAGCACATACACACTCAAGAGCTTTGATGAGGCATTGTTTACTCTAAAACCTGAATGTATGTGTAAAGTTACTTTAGTTTCATGTCTTTGCAAGTTTTGAATATTAGTTGGAGGCATATAAGAGAAATTTTTAGCATGGCAATTATCTAAATTAATTTGGCTCTAACTTCTTTTGTTGTGCTTTACTCAAGGATGAGTAAAAATTCAAGTGTAGGGGTATGATAAACCTCTATTATTCATACTTTTCCATAGGGATTTGAGGTGAAATCATTGAAATTTTAGACCATTTGTGAGGCTTAATGTGTACGTTATTGCAAATTGTATTCATAGCCCTTGCTTTGCAAATTTTGACACAAATAGTATGCTTTAGGCTTCAAATTTATAATCTTTTGCTATTCTGTATTGTGGCAGGTCTAAATGAAGAGAAAATCGAAGAGAATAATTAAGAAGTGAAGAATTGAGACTCAATAGGCCAAAAGATACAACCAAGCTGTTATTCAAATACCAAGAAATGAAGAAATTCACTACAATCCATCGCTTGGGCGACAGTTCCATCACTGCAACAATAAAACTCTACTCAAATGATGCTTTCTGGAAAGTCCATCGCTGTAACAATGGAGTCCAACTCTACAGCGATGGACATGATGATTTTGAAGCCCTCTGCTATAAAGCCATCGTTGTAGCGATGGTATTTTTTGTTGTTATGATTTTTTTTAAGTATAAATAGGTTTAAGTCATATTTTTAGGTTAGTTTTTGGTTTGGGAAAACCAGAGGAGTTACGGCTGGAGCTACACAAGCCAAAGGGATACCTTCCTTCTTGGTTTTGGGTTCTTTTTTTCCACTCTTCTCTCTATTTCCTCCATAAATTCTCTTTTTTCTATTTTAATTTATGTTTTTGTTGGTTTAAATAGTTGTTCTTTATTTCTAGGGTTGCTATGAACCCAAATTTGGAGTAAATTTCATATGATTTCTCAAATTCTTGTAATCGTTGGTTGATTAATCCATGTTTATTCATTATTATCTTAATGTTTTCCTTTAATTTGGCCAATTATTGGGATGTTATGGTGTTTTTGCTGAACTTGGAAAAGGGAGTAGAAACTGGGCCAATAGATAAGTAGTATGAGTTCTTGAACATTAAAATTAGGGGAATTGATTTGTTAATGTTATAGGAATACGAGCATTAGCCTCATATAATCATATTAAGGCTTGTTCATTAAAATTAACTTGATTTTCACATAAGGGATTATGAAATATTAAGTTATTATCTTAGTTGAGGTTTGGAAAAATCTTTCTAAGAAATATTGTGCCTTAGATTAACATGTACAATCGGCGAGATCAAGAGTGAGAGGTTGATTATGAAACCTATAAAAATGAAAGGTTTCGTGGTTGATGTAACTCAACTTTTATGAAGTTTTGTTGTTGAATAATTCATTTTAATTCAATTCCTTCTTGTTGGATAGACTTTACTTATTTTAATGCCTCTTGAATAATACTTATTTTAATGCCTCTTGAATAATTAGCTACTATTCAATGAGATTTAGATTTTGTATTTATGCTAGGGATTGCTTGATATGAAGCTGACCTTGTAGCTTCTACCATAAATTAGATTAATCTAGAAATAAATAATCTTATTTATGTGGTTTTTAATGAGTTCCTAATCTTAATCACCTACTTGAATGATTAGATTAAGGAATTAGACAATCCTTTGGGTTAGATAGGTTTGTTTCTCCAAGGATTTGGATTCACATAATTATGAAAACTTAACCAACATCAAAAGGACTTGTAATTGGGATGATTCATTCTTTAACAACTGAAGGATTAATTTTTCTATAAATTAGTTGGATTAAAAGTCAAGTGAAGTCAATCTCAACAACCCTAGGCTTTTGTTATTAGGATTAATTTAATTTTAGGTCTTAGTTAATAGAATTAATTTAATTTGTTTAGTTCGTAGAATTACGCTTTTGTTTAAGTTTATTTTTATGCTTCTTCAATTTAAAGGACTATCTAAATAGTATTTTACTTTATCTTCGTGGGTACTTGGCACCTCAATCCCTATGGGGATGATACTTAAATTCACTCTTTATTACTTATGCAACTGGTACACTTTCCAAATTGTCAACATTTATCCTGAAATGTGCATGGGTCCACCATCCAAGGACCTTCACTCTTGCCTTCCCATCCTAAGCAAGAGAAGAGAATATATTCCTTCACATCTGTGTCATTCATCACATATTTGATTTATATATAGTGCAGATTCATAAGCAAGCAAACCAATAAATCACCATTGCAATTATTCTTGCCATAGAGTATGAACAAGGGTCAGCATATAGTTCACTACTAACTAAGGTATCAAAAGTTACGCATGAAGCTAAATTTTAGCTTAGCCCCAATCTAAGTTAATTAGTGCTAGTTACAAGTGTTACAAGTATTATTAAGAGATCCTATTCTACTCATAAGAGAATTCCAACATCTAAATAAGTTAGGTAGTGGTAGTCCCTCACTTGAGGTTCAGAGCACAACAAATGTAAATACAAAGGACTTGCTATGTGTACGAGCAACCAACAGAAATGCCTAGAGATAAAGCAACAAGGTTCAAGACCAAATTACATAAATAAGACCTTAGCCCATGGCGCTGGGTGTCATAACTCAACAAAAAAGCTCTCCCAAACTCCAGTCATAGGGGCTTTGGTCGTCCATGCTAGTGCCTGAGGCATTTAATAGCACACATGATAGCAACTTCCCTTTCTCTTCTCATAAATGAAGTCTAACCACCCAAAATGCATCATTAAAATTGTTGAATGAAGAAGTGTGATATGGGAGACATTTGGAACACAAAAACAACATAAAATTTCAAAAACCAAGATTACGAATCCTAGTGTTTTTGGCTTACACAAAAATGGAAGCGAAAAAGGGAAATCAACACTTACTTGAAGTTCATCAAGTCAAACCAACTGAGGAGTTCCTTCTCTCAACAAAAATCTTTCCCAAACTCCAGTTATAGGGGACTTGGTCGCCCATACTGGTACCTGAGGTGCCCTACACTAGGGCCCTTGATTTGCCTATCTTCTAGACGCTAACCATCAAACTCTTTATTTGGTGGCACCCTGGGCACCAACCTTGGAGCCTTGGGCACCCATGCTTGAACTTCCACAAGAGCCTCTGCCTGGTAGGCACCTACATATAAACCAACCAGCACAGTTCGAAAGGCTTCCACATTTCACTCCCAAACCACTCCCTTATGTTCTAATGTCTTCATGCTCACTAAAACCTAGCCTTAGGGTGATTGAACATCATAAAAATCAAGTTTAAACCCTCACCAAAGTCAGAAACAAAATTATGTCACTTAAACTCTCAATTTTTCATACATGACAACATTTAATAACATATATGATAGCAACTTCTCTTTCTCTTCTCATAAATGAAGTCCAACCACCTAAAATATATCATTAAAACTGTTAAATATAGAAGTGTGACAGGGGAGACATTTAGAACACAAAAACAACATAAAATTTCAAAAACCAAGATTGCAAATCCTAGGGTTTTTGGCTTACATGAAAATGGAAGGAAAAGAAGGGAAATCAACACTTACTTGGATTCTTCAAGTCGAACCAGTCGAAGAGTTCCTCGTCTCAACCTCATGTAGACAGCCAACACAGGAAGAAAGAGAGAGATGGGCGAGAGAATGAAGAAAATGAAGTTTAGGGAGGCACACACACTTACACAGTTAAAAGGGAAGGAGAATAAGAAAGAGTGGCCCACTAGGCTGCTTCTTCTCTTTCCCTGTTTCTTTTTAAACTTCTTTTAAATTTCCCTTAGTGTCCCTCCCCACTTTACATTTCCCATTCTTAGAAAATCTTACTAAGTCATACATTAATACACCATTTACCAACACATAGAATTTTGTATAGTTTACTTAATAGTCCAAATTTTCCATTCCCTTTTCAAAATTCCTACATGAGGACCACTTTGAATAAGTCAACAAAATTGCCATAATTCACATAATTATTGTAGTATTCAAGAATTTCATATATAATATGAAAAATAATTACAAAAAATATCTTAAAGAGGAAAATAAAAACCATGGGTATTACACCAGTTGTTTTTCAAACACACACATACTATTTTGACAGGGTAAGATATGAATGCCTCCTCTTTCATTCACATGATACATTTCCCATATTAGTTACTAGACCAGAAGCATAGATCAAATATATTGAGGTCTAAAACAATTTGCTCTTTTATAGAAGGCCTATTTCAAAGATAAAAATGTTTAGAAGGAATTTGGGTCAGTTTTAAAAATAATTTCATAATTGAAAATTTGGATTCAAATCTTGCACCAACAAGTAATTTTAACTCCAAAAAAATAATTACAACTTGTATCGAGAGAAACAAAATACCTACCCTAAATAAGGAACATTAAAAGACTAGAAAATTTTCTTTAATCCTTAAGACTAAAGTGATTTAATGTATTTAGATTCAATATTTACCTTGTCTCTTTTTTTTTACTCTTAAATTTTAAATTCTTATGTCTTTTTTTAATAAAAATAAATTAATTTTAAGAAAATAATTGAACATAACCAACATTCTATTTACACAAAAAAAAACTACTTATGAATTTTCTTAAATCTCTATGTCAATATATATACACTACAAAAAAAATTAATTTTTAGTGGTGGTTTATTTTTTGATTTAGTGGAAACTGCCACTAAGTGTTTTAGTGGTAGTTTTGGCAAACGCTGGAATAACCGCCACTAAAATCAATTTTAGTGGCGGTTTAAACCGCCACTATATTTTTAAATGCTTTTTAAAAATATAGTGATGGTAAAGAATCTAATATATATATATATATATATATATATATATATATATATATATCTCAAAATTTTTTTTTCACATATAATATATCATTTTTGTAATACCTATGAAATTAAAATTCATTTAAATTTTGCTTTAAATTAAATTCTACATAATTATCATATTGATGATAGTGATTTTTGGATGATGTGGTTATTGTGTAAATTTAAGATAACACTATTGATACCCTAGTGTGGACAATTTGTGCCTTGTATCTGATTTGAGAAAAAACTTTTGTTTTATGTGGCTTTTTCTATGTAAAAAAAATGACAAGGTAAGACGTGATGAGATGTGTAGTTAATTAAAGAAAATCAAAATGTGGACCCCACAATCTTAATTACCCTACATTTCTTTTGCTCCCTATTTCCTCTTGGCCGTGTGATTCCTTCATGTCTATGCTTATCCTATTTCTTTGTCTCTTCTCCCTCGCATCCGTGCATCTGTGTGTGTGGGTATACTGTGGCTGTAAAGGTTTGCTTGGAAGGAGAAGATAATCTTGTACTTCCATTAGAGAAAGAAGTAAGTATATACTAATGCTTCTCCATCTTTTCCCTTTTTCTTATAAATTAGACCCTCAGTTGGGGGTTTTTGTTTCGTGGAACCTTAGTGCCACATTGTGCCTCTCATGGTTGTTTTCTATGACTCTAGGTGCTTTTCACCTGTCACTCGTATATGATCTCTTAACCCTATGAAAACTTCAGATACCATGTGAGGGATTCCTTCTACCAAATCTTGTTGAGTTATATAAAAATGATTTAATACCTCTTTACCGTGCAACTCACCATTACTGGGATGGATTGAGATAGTGTTGTGAGATTATTGATTAAATGATAAATTTGTATTGTTCGATTATATTTGAATTATAATTATCATGTGATTTGTGCTTTGGAAAGAGGAAAGGAAATGTTAAATATGATGAACTGGGCATTGGAGCATATTAGTTATAAATGCATTTGTCTGGTAACAAATGAAAATGATGTGGAGACATTATTTCTACCTCTCTTGTGTGGAAGTGAGAAAGCAAGAAAGAAGGTCCTGGAATGGTAGACCCATGGATAGATAATTTTTCCCTCGAGGATGTCATCTAAGTAGAGGTTAGGCGATGAATAATTATATTCGGTAGGGCTACTTTAAGACGGTGGTTCGCCCTACAGATGAACTTTGGATTAGCCTTGGTGGCTCCTGTTCGTGAAGTAGCCTTGGTGGCTCTTATTTGTGAATTAGCCTTGGTGGCTCCTGTAATACTCACTAAATTTGGAGTTATGTGTTTTTTAGTATTATGGTACCTTATAGCATTATTTTAATACTTTTAATTTAGTCATTTTAATTTTTTATACTTAATTAATTCTTTTGAATATTATTTATGGAATTTGGGTGAAATGTCTGAACTAAGTATTTTTATGTTGTGTGGGTATTTTTATGGACTATGGAGTTTATGAAAGATGGACTTAATTTAATTAATTTGGGAAATAATTATAGATATATTTCATTGGTTGGACAAAGTGGGTTGGGTATTTGGGTATGGGTACCCATGGATCACCCATTAACCCACCTAGCATAAAATAAGTTTTTATCTTTTCTCCCTCTCCCATTTTTCACGAATAGGCGTTATGGAGCAAGAGGAGGAAGTGGTTTTCTCTCAACCTCTTCCATCTTTCTTCCAATTTCTTCTGTTAATCTTTGGTTCTCCCATTATCTTTCGGCTCACTAGAATTTCTGAAGCAAGAGGCAAGCTCCATCATCCATCTCTTTTTCATTTTTAGATTTAAAGCATTTTGGGTTGATTTGAGGTTCTAATGGATGAATTTAACTGTGGATGCTGGTTTAAAATATTTCTACATATTGGATAATAATTATGAAAAAGAAATTTGGAGAAAACTAGGATAAATTCGTGTTTTTGGGGTTGAAAGAGATAAAATTTGAAAAATAAGAAAAGTTAGTGTTCTAAAGGAAAATTTGATGATTGGGACTTGAATTGTTGGTTTAAATTGGGGGTTTTGATGTCAAAACAATCCTTAAACATCAAAGATGAAAACCATGGAAGAAATCAAGAGAAATGTTGAAGATTTGACCCCAAATTCATGAAAAATTAAGAGGAAAATCACAGATTACTATAGCAGTATTGTAGCAGGTGCAAAATTTCTAGATTTGGGTTACTGTAACATTAGTTTTAAAATGTTCATAACTCTTTCATCCCAACTCCGTTTTTAGAAAATGAGATATCATTGGAAAGTTCTTTGAATTTAGTTTCTAATGGTATAAGTTTCATTTGAAAATTATTTATTGTTTGAGAGTTATGTTTAGAGGAGTAACCAAAGGTTAGGATTTGTATTAGGAAATTTTCCTATTTTGTGACTTTGACATGTTTTTGCATGATTATCACATAGGAATAGATTCTTTGATGTACCTTCCACATCTTTTGGGATATTATGACTAGATTAGAGTAGAGAGAATTACATTCCATCATCTCACACATCTTCAAGAAGGATTCAAAGTAAAAATTGGGTAAACATCAAGGTGAGTGGGTAACCTTGCAAAAATTAATTTACTAAATTAGTCAAAGCACAATATAAATTCTATTTTCATTATTTGTGAAATTGAGAAGATTACCAGTGTATGTTCAAGTTAAGAAAAATCACAATATCATTGAGAATTATTTTATTACCTTATGTGAATTAATTTCTCTAGTTGACTAAATAACTAGATGTGGTAGTTCCTTGAATAAATTGGAACATGTTTGTGAGTAGATGACCTTGCTAAACTAAATTATTATAATCAATCAATATACAATATAAGTCCCATTTGTAATATTGTTGTAACATCATATATACATTTTTTTAGTTAAAGATGATTGTTAGATTACCTTAACTCTTGAAAGAGATTCAAAAAGACATTGATGTATGTTTAAGATGAGGAATGATGTGATAGTAACTATATCTTATATTACTTTGTTATTAAGTAAATATCTCTATTTGTTGTTGCATGGAAGGTTGAGGGTTAAATTTTCAAGAAATCTGATGCAAAGTTGTAATTGAATTTTAAGCATGGAAGATTAAGGGCTTGATCTCCCAAGAAATCTGATACTAGGTTATAATTGAATTTTAAGAATGGAAGATTGAAGGCTTGATCTCCTAAGAAATTTGATACTAGGATATAATCAAATTTTAAGAATGGAAGATTGAGCGCTTGATCTCTCAAGAAATCTGATGCTATGATATAACCGAATATGACGCATAGATGGTTAAGGGCTTGATCACCCAAGAAACCCTATGCAATTTATAGCTTATATAAAGATGAATGGTGTATTAAATAAAATTATAGTTTAGCTATATTACCAATATGGTATTTGTGCTTGTGATATTTTCATTCACAGTTGTTTACTTACTTATTTTTTATGAACTCACACTCTCTATGATTGTTTTTTTAGATGCAATGGTTGAGGAGAAGGATTAGTAGCCCTTCGGGGTAATACTTTACTTTTGTTTAGTGGACTCATGGTTATAGATTTGGTGAGGATTAGAAAATGCTCTGTAGTTTGTATAGGTCACCTAGGCTTGTGAGGTTGCATCATACTGAATATTGTATGAATGTTGAACATTTCTATATTTGTATACGAAATATCCTTTTGGAAAATTTATGTTTTATACAATTGTGAATATTAAGAATGTTCAAGGAGATTAAGGGATACCATAGAGGTATACCTTAGGTGTTATTCATATAATTCAGATGCCTAGTTTATAGGATGTGACAGCTCCTATTTGTGAAGTAGCCTCAGTGGCTCTCATTTGTTAATAGCCTCGATGGCTCTTATTTATGATGTAGCCTCAATAGCTCTATATGGTGATTTATCCTCGGCGGCTCCTTAGTATGATCTTGCCTCGGTGGCCCCTTACTGTTATTTAACTATAATCATCTTTATCATGGACAAATCTTCATTGAGCAAATATGAAAACTTTATGTTTATATGTGTTAAGTATAGATGTTGGTTTTATGTTCTACATTATCTTTGTATATAAATTAATTTGACATTAAGCTTACTAGGGCTGGACGGTGTATGTTTACAGGTGAATTCCCTTGTAGGAGGCACATAGTAAGCCTTATTTATTTGTTTTCCCTCACAGAGTAAGTGTACTCATCCTCTTTATGTGTGCCTATTGCAAATTTTGTTGTAGTCAGTGAGTCTCTGCAAAAGGAGTAGTAGAGTCTCTCTCTCATCACCATATCCTTGCTGCTTGTTGGTGATTATTCATTTTTGGTTTCTTTTAGGAAGAGGTTTGCTGTATAGTTGTTAGGACTCATAGGTCTTGTGTGAGCATTCTTTTGTAGAAGATATTCTTTTGTAATTAATGCTCATTGATGGGCTATGTTATAGTCATTTCCTTTCTTTGTTTTATGAATGGGAAGGAAAGCTTAGAAATGTAAGCCTCTAAGTGATATTATATTAATGAGATGAATGTTATTGAATGAGTAAACTTCTATACGATTTATATGCAATAGTTGTTTATGTGT
This sequence comes from Biancaea sappan, assembly GCA_037074585.1. NCBI lineage: Eukaryota > Viridiplantae > Streptophyta > Magnoliopsida > Fabales > Fabaceae > Biancaea > Biancaea sappan. The sequence goes on from CM073498.1 coordinate 28,275,028, forward strand.
GTCATATCTTGAGATGATTCAAGGCTTACGGTTGTGGGACGGTTCCCACACCATGCCGGTCATTTGACCCAAATCGGGTCGTGACAGTTTTTTCTTTTAATATCATCATACTTTACAAGAAGCAAGATATATTCATATTGCCAATGTATATTATAAGCAGGATACGTGGCTCATGTCCCTAAAACAAGTTAACTCCATAGTAGAATTTGGGACAACCATAAGTTTCAAATAAACAATGAGCTTTTGAGTGAATGATATTGAAATTTCTTCAAACATCTAACTTCAAATTCTGGTGAGAGCCAAAACTAACCAAAATAAGTAAATAAATTTCAAATAACATACTCACTTGTCACGCTTTATCATCTTGTGGAAACATTCACAATGCATTGTTTGACCACATTTCATGATGATGGTATCTTTCACTACTATTTTTAAATCTATCATTTAATTTGTTCATTCCAATCCAACAGTAGAATTAAAGTAAGCTTTTAATATTGATTAGTCAAAGACATATATATCCGTAGATAATTTGATCAAAATCGTACTTGAAAAGATATGTGATTATCTTTTGGATTATTTTCACTCTTCCTTGGCAAGTTCTTTGGCTCCTTTGTTTGCAATAAATGAATTCCAATCCCGTATATAAATAACCTGTACATGAAAATCAAAATCAAAGTAAGAAAAACCACCAAAATCATAAAAACAAATTCTCAAGCCTGTAATGACATTGGTAAATTAAAATATCCATGTGCCATCAAAATCGAACGAGCCAAGCCTCCTGATGGGGAAGAATCCAAGAACATTCTGGTAGAAATTGATAGATTGCTCCACTAATCTACAGATAAGGGAGATGTGGTTCACAGACTTAAGGTGGAGAGGGTTTCTTGCACTTTCCTTCATTAAAAGACATGAGAAAGGCAAAAGATTACCATCCATTACAAAATCATCAAACGTCCCTCTCTAATCGTGTTAGGGTTTGATATACTCGAAAAGAATGGAAAAGAGAGGGGAAATATGTACTCTTACCTCAAAATGACAACATCCTAGAGGAGAAAGAAGTGCCAGTGGCTAGGGACACCGCCAGTGATGGTGGACGGTGGCTGCGAAGGGAATTCAAGGTGGTGGAGAAAGGATGTTACGGTGAGGGACACACAAGTGTAGGTTTGGGCGTAGTCTTCTGTGTGTGTACACATGTGGGATTCATAATACATATATATATTAACTAAATAACCACCACTATTTAGTGGCAGTTGTCAAAAAATCGCCATTATTTAGTGGCATTTGGAATAAACCGCCACTAAATAGTGGCGATTGTGTAAAGTGTCACTAATTTTTTGTTTAGTGGCGCTTTTTTGTAACCGCCACTAAAAATTGCCATTAAGTTGTCTTTTTTTTTTGGTAGTGTATATACTTCTCATAAAATGGGAAAAAAATTGAAATACTAACAAATTAACTCATACAATCTAACATTGAAAAATAAATCCACAAGTAAAAAACAAAAATAATAATAATAATAAATCCACAAGTTTAAAATTTATGAAAGACTTTAATGAAATAGGTTTATTATGGCATTTGGAATAAACCGCCACTAAATAGTAGCGGTTGTGTAAAGTGTCACTAATTTTTTGTTTAGCGGCGCTTTTTGTAACGACCACTAAAGATTGCCACTAAGTTGTCTTTTTTTTTTAATATAATTTGTAGTGTATATGCTTCTCATAAAATGGGAAAAAATTGAAATGCTAACAAATTAACTCATACAATTTAACACTGAAAAATAAATCCACAAGTAAATAACAAAATAATAATAATAATAAATCCACAAGTTTAAAATTTATGAAAGGCTTTAATAAAATATGTTTATTATGTCATCGTCCTTTTGAACATGATCTATGGATAAGTGGAATCATGAAAATGTCAGGCAAGAATAGCGAATAAGCATAAGATAACGGGTAACGAGGTCAAAAGCTAAAAATTTAGGGAGTCGTTTCAAATTAGAAAATAGACTGGTAGTCTATAGAAAGCTCAAGGTTGAATATTTTTATCATTGAATCACTCTGAGATATGATTGTATCACAATAAAAAAATAATTTACATAGGTGTCAAGATTATCTAAAGTGAAAATCATTCAACTTCCTAAGAAATTAAACTTTCTATAAACTTATCTAAAATAAAATATTAAATCTAATATAAGAATATTTGATTAAAGATGAAAAATCAACAGAAAAAAAAAAGAAAGAAAGAAAAGGTATCGGCTAAACAACAAGGAATGAGTCAATTCTGAAATGAAATAATGGATATTAGAGGGGTAAAAGTAATGTTTTTGGAACCGGCCCGGTCATTGACCTGAGCTGACCTCCGGGTCATCAGGTCATTGGTTCAACTGCAGGGTTACTGGGTTAATTACTGAATCGGATAAATAAATTAATATATATATATATATATCTTTACAAATAAATTAAAAAACATGTAAAATAAATAATTTATATGTAAATTTCAAACTTTAAAGTCATAAATATGCACAATAATTCAAACATAAAATCATAAATATTCATAATTATTTATAAAGTCATAAATAATATCATCCAAACATAATAATATAATTAATATGCAGAATATCAGTTTTTCTCAAAAATATATATTTGAATTTCTCAATCATATTTAATGACTTAAATCATGAAATTTTTGTTGTGAAAATTATGTTAGAAAAAAAAAATTTATATTTGTCGACTTGGTCTAGTTTTATTTTTCTAAAAATAATTTTAGTTTAATTTTTTTGTGTTTATCTGAACATATGAAAATATGTTAGTCACAAAATTGATTGGGTTAGTTTCAGAAATTAAGGGATTATTTCAAAAAAAAAAAGATAATAAAATAAATTTTTTTTAAAAAAAGGAGAGACCTGGGTCAACCGAGTCTTGACCGGGCCAAAACTCATGACCCGGATTGGTCCTAGCCCCTGGGTCACCAGGTCCCGTGTTGACCCGCTAGACCAATCTGGATCCCAAAACAGTGGATAAAAGGGAAATTTTACCCCAATACTACAATTTTTTAAAATATTTCTTCAAATACTACTTTTTTAAAATTATTTCTTCACATACTACATTTTCTGTCAAATCAAATTTTTGTCAATTTTTTTTTAATAAGGACAGGTCGAGCCTTTTTTTTTTAATGAACCGAAACAAAGCTCGGCCTTGCTGAGGCCGAGCTTCTATTTTTTTAAAAAAAAAGGAACTCGGCACAGTCAAAGTCGAGTTCCTGACAGTGTCAAGAATCTCTGCATGCAGCAGAGATTCGCGTGCGTATTGGGAGGAGGAGTGGGGGGCTGCTTTTGGGAGAAGGGAGGGAGGGGGTTCGCAGGAGGAAGAAGTTTGTGTGTGTGTGTGTATATATATATATATATATGATACATTTGCAAAGGAAACACACACAATTTTCTTTGGGTTTTCTGGGGAGTCTTCAGCAGAGAAGAGGAGAGGAGAGTTGATTCAGAGAAGGAGAAAAGCTGAGCAGAAGAAGAAGAAGTAGAGTTGATTCAGTATAAATAAGGTTTTAAGATTAGTTTTTTATGTTTATTTTGATATGCAGATTAGTATATTTAAATTTATATATTTATTTTAATTTCAGTTGGTTAGATTTTACTGATTAAAGTTGTATGATATTATAAATTTGATCTTATTATATACTTTATTTATTTTTTTAGATTGTGTTAGATATTTTAGCTTGTGTTATTTTATAACTAAATACTGATTGTATTATTTTGTAGTTATTTTTTGCTTTATATAGTTATTTTTTTATTGGGTTAGGATTTACTGATTTTTTAATATAATGTTAAAAGTCATTTATTAATTGACTTTAATAAAAGACTTTTAGATAAAATATTAATATAAGAAATTGTTAATGATGTTTAAAAATTAATTGTATATTTTTCTCCTTTTAGTATTTCGTATGGTTTGAATTATTTAGATTATATATTTTAATTATTTGATAGATTATATATTTTAATTAGTTTTTATAAATTAATTTCACATTTTTTATAAATTACTTGTAAACTTATGCAATTTAATTTGATAAATTTTTAAGTGAAAATAGAATTAAATAATTGTATTATTATTATGTAAAATAATAAATTGAGATATTTAAAATAGAAAATAATAATCTTTGTATCTTTTTAATTTTGAACTTGAAGTTAAAAAGATAAATTAAAAAGAAATTTTGGAACATTTTAAGAAAGTAAGATTGGGTTATATTTTTAATTTAAAAATTAATTAATTGACTTTAATAAAAGACTTTAAGATAAAAGATTAATATAAGAAATTGTTAATGATATTTAGAAATTAATTGTATATTTTTTCCTTTTAGTATTTCGTACGATATAAATTAAGTAGATTATATATTTTAATTATTTGATAGATTATATATTTTAATTAGTTTTTATAAATTAATTTCACATTTTTTACAAATTACTTGTAAACTTATGCAATTTAATTTGATAAATTTTTAATTGAAAATAGAATTAAATAATTGTATTACTTATTATGTAAAATAATAAATTGAGATATTTAATCTATAAATATTTAAAATTACTTTAGAGACTTGACAAAATAATTATAGATTTTTTAGTGTATTAATATGAATTATATTGTGTAATAGGCAGTTAAAATGAGTTCTGGCATAAATGTATATATTTATGTCAACGGAAGGACTGTTAAGAGTCGTGAAGGGGTTAAATTTAAATCTAATGTCTGTGATATAATGTCACTGAATGATCTAAATATCACTTTGGAGGAATTGAAAAGTATGATTCACGAGCATTTAAATCTCCTTCCAAGTGAATCAGTGGCAAAAATAAGCTACAGGTATCGATTGAATGGGGAATATGTAAAGATGAATTTGAAAACTGACAATACAGTTAGATCTATGATTACAAAACATTTGAGAAGTGGAGCTGAGGACCTCGAATTGTTAGCTGAAACTTCTGGTCGTGAAACAGAACTTATGACTGAAGCCGGTACATCTCAAGACATCATTCCATTTGAGATGTCATCGCAGCCCCTCATCCAAGGCATGTACAGTCAGTTATTGATGGCAGATGATGATGAACCGGTGCTGCAACTAAATGATGCTCCTTCATCTCCCCGGCCATACATGGTTGATTTTACTGATGAGGATGAGTGTTTTGGTGATGATGCTACAGATGCTGGCTGCGATATTAATGGTGATGATGCTTTAGATGATGATGGCGATGATGCTACATATGTTGGCGATGACGCTACAGATGTCGGCGATGATGCTACAGATATTGGTGGTGATGATGATGTCAATGGGCAAGGCGAGGGAATTTTGGCCCATCCCACTAGTGTTTATAGAGATATTGTACACAACTTTTTAACAAACCTGCCATATGAGAAGGTAATTAATGACGACGAACCAATAATGTCAATAAGGAATAATTCCGATCTATATGTTGGAAAGCAGTTCAGTGACAAAATGGCTTTGCGACTTGCAGTGAAAGTATATTGTATAAAAAATCACCAGGACTTTAGGGTGGCCTACCAAAGGAAAGGTGTTGAGGTATATGTATGCCCTAGAAAGGGAAACGATTGTGGTTGGAGAGTCAGGGCCATCATAAAAAAACGTAGCAATAACTGGGTGATCACGAAATATCCTGGTCCACACAATTGTGTCCATGCATTGCTGGATCAAGACCACCCAAAATTGGATCGAGATATTATATCGAATCATATTTTTGAATTTGTGGTCAAGCAGTCAGATCTCTCAATTAGTCAAGTAATTGCCTTGATCCGAGTACAATTCGGTTACAATATTTCTTATAAGAAAGCATGGGCCGGAAAATGGAAGGCCATTTCAATGGCATTTGGGGCATGGAAACAGTCATATGCATTATTACCTCGGTGGATGAAGGCAGTTGAACATTTCATGCAAGGTTCTGTAGTGGTTTGGGATACAGATCCCTGTCCCCCAGATAAAGAGGGTCCACGATAGTTGTTTCGACAAATATTCTGGTCTTACAAGCCCTGTATAGATGCCTTGCCGTATTTGAAACCTATTTTGCAGGTAGACGGTACCTTTTTATGTAGGCGACTTGGCCACAACCAATCAAATTGTCCACATCAACATCCTAGTTAGATTTTTTTTTATGTAATATTTGATATTTTTCAATGAACTCGCTTCATGTAATATTGGATATTTTTGAATTAACTGGCTTCATGTAATATTTGATATTTTTGAATGAATTAGTATTTCCCACATTAAATTGTCTTATTATTTCTTTCTTTAAATTAAATTTTTTTATGTCAATTGTTGATGTAATATTCTTTCTTCAACTGATATTTTTGAATTAAATCTTTCTTTCTTACATTAGAATATCTTATCAGATGACAGATCCGAGATGAGCTGTAAACCCAGGTCCTGACGATGACTCACTTCTGTATCTACAGTCTCGCCACATCTCTCAAGATGTTTGGGCAAACAAGGTGATATCGAGCATTTTCATATACTATTTAGTCCCTATCTTAGTCCTATTGCTATTTCGATGTTGCCAACTCTCCTATTTTATTATATTTTGAATTTATTGGGTGAAAATTAATTATAGAATTTATATGATTCAAATTCATAATTTTATCCTAATTAATTCATGTGCTTAATTCCATATCTAATTATTTGAGAGAAAAATTGCTGACATGGACATTTTGCTTACTTGGAGGCCACCTGGACATGCTGACTGGGCATTGACTGGTTGACTAAGGCTGACTGGATTTCTGGTCCCCACTGTTCTACACTTTACAGCAAAGGGAATGTGGTTTCTGCTTTGACAGCATGGGCCTTCTGCAGCAATCAATGACAGACAGAAACAGCAAAGGAGTGAAGTAACTTGTCTGCTGCTGTTACCACTTTTCTGATGTTGTCTTGCTGCCCACATCATGGAAGAAGCACCAAGGAGGCATCCAAGGAGGCATCTAGGGTAGAATATTCTAAGGCATTGAGGGCATCAGTTTTAAAAATCAGAGGACACTTTTATTTTCTGCAACTGAGGAATTTCGTAGCTCTTTTTCCCTCTCTGTTTTCTCTTCTGTCATTTGCTGTTTTGCTCTCATGGAGGGCTAAGTCTTCATTGTAATCAATCACTAGACCACTGGGATGTTGTAGCTTGAACTAAGAATACAAGCTAAGTGTTTTATTCTCCATTTTCATCTCATTTCGTTTATGTTTTGCTGTTATGTTTATATTGCTGTCAGATTCTGATTAGAGCTTGAGAAGTAACATAAACTGACTTATATATATAAGATATAACCTTGCTTGACTGATTAGGAAAGTGAGGAAGGCGAAATGACTAGTTCGATGATATATTTAACTTGGTTTGGTTGAGATTTTCCACTGAATGCATCTGATTATAGTAGAGAGATGTTCTTGACTGTAATTAGTAGCATTAAATTCTAGATGTTATTCTAGAACCATTTTCATAAAGAACCAAACAATGGAATGAGAACAAAACTGAATCAATGAGCTAGGTAATGATAGTTGTACTCCCATGAATCCTAGTGGCTGATTACATAGTCTCTTTACTATCAACACCTTGCAAATTTTGCTGCTGCTGCTGTTGTAGTTATTTGGTTGCTGTTCTATTCTGTTTTTATTAGTACTGCCAACAAACCCCCCCTGTTTCTGTACTTTTCATTAGTGTTTGGGTGTTTAAAACGATTAATTAGTGTTTAGAAGTGAGGCTCCTTGAGTGAATATGACTTGGGGATCACTATACTGCAAATTGCCACGAATTCAATTCTAGGCGATTCGGCATCGTAGTGGCGTGAACGAGAATTTTGGCGCCGTTGCCGGGGAGCCAATTCATTTCTAAGTGTTAATTAGTTATTCCATTGTGTTCTTGTTTGATTTTAAGTGGCTTGGTATTGTTGGAAGTGATTACAAATTCTTCAAGTCAATTTTTCAAGTTTCCTAGTTATATTTCAGCCACTATTCATCAGCTAAAAAAACTAAATCGGATTGACTTGAAAAATTGGTAGTCCACTAAACACGACCATTTCGGGCATAACTCCTACAACTTTGTCGTGAGGAGCACCGCCCTATCTCGGCAAAATTCCAACGTTTAGACTACTTTTTCCATTTTACAATGATTTTAACCATTTTTCCAATTAATTGTGATTTTTGGTTTGATTTTTGTAGATCTTATTTTTGAGTTCTGTTTGTTGATTTTGTGCCTGCAATTGGTGAAGGATTTTTCCAAGAAAAATCTGATTTTTCTGAGATACTTCATTTTTGGTCATTTTCCTTGGTTGGAGCCTTGTGTTCTTATTTTACTGTTTTTGTTCTTTTTGTTGTTTTCTTGTGATTTTTGCCCTTCCTAGTGTATGAGAAGGTCTCATACCGTGGACTTACCACCTTTTGATCCAGAAATAGATAGGACCTTCCATAGGCTAGTGAGAAGTAATAGTATTAGGACTAGTATAGTTTCTGAAATTCTAGCTGAAATTGTTGAGTTTGCTGTCAATAGTGTAGAAGTTGAATCAAATTCCGAATCTAATATTGTGTTGGGGTCTACTGACTCTGAGTCAGCTGGGACAACTGGGATGGATATCCAGAATGCACAAGTACCTCAAAATAGGCAAGAACAATTAATTAAAGAATTGATTGCACCTGATGTGCATTATCAACCATTGTGCATAAATTATCCTGAGTTAGATGCTAATTTTGAACTAAAATCTGGTCTAATCCATTTGTTACCCAAGTTTCATGGCCTTGCAGGAGAAGATCCACACAAACACTTAAAGGAGTTCCATGTTGTCTACTCTACCATGAGACCACATGGAGTTGGAGAAGAACAGATCAAATTAATAGCATTTCCTTTCTCTCTGGATGGGGCAGCCAAGGATTGGCTTTACTATCTACCCACTGCCTTGATAACAAGATGGGATGACCTGAAGAAGTTGTTCTTAGAAAAATTCTTTCCAGCCTCCAGAACAGCAGCAATCAGGAAGGATATCAGTGGGATTAGACAGTTGAATGGTGAGTCTCTGCATGAATATTGGGAAAGGTTTAAGAAGCTTTGCTCATGCTGTCCAAACCACCAGATTTCAGAGCAGCTTCTCATCCAATATTTCTATGAAGGATTACTACCAATGGACAGATACATAGTTGATGCAGCTGCTGGTGGGGCATTGGTGGATAAAACTCCTGCTGCAGCAAAAGAATTGTTGGCCAAGATGGCCCAAAATGCTCAGCAATTTGGCACCAGATTGAGTGATCCAACAGTTACTGTCAATGAAGTGAGGACACCTCCCATGGAGCAACAAAGGATAGAAAATAAATTGGAAGAGTTAGCTTCAATGGTGAGGCAATTGACATTAAATCAGAGAACACAACAACAAGCCTTTCGTCCTTCAATCTATGGTATTTGTTCCCTGAATACCCACCATACTGATCAGTGCCTCAACTGCAAGAGACCCCAACTGAGTCATGTGCTAGTATATTCCCTAGTAGACCCATACAGCCACAACAACAGAGATATGACCCATATTCCTCCACCTACAATCCTGGGTGGCGTGATCATCCAGCTTTCAAGTATGGAAATACCTCCAACCCCCCTTACCAGCCACCCCATGAAAGATACAATCAACCTGAACCTAGCCATACACCTCCTCTAGCACTGGTGCGTATAATTTATAGCACATAAAATATTCCAGCAAGTATACTGGGTCGCAACAAGTAATAAAGTAATGAGTAGAGTATCGTCCCACAGAGATTGAGGTATCAAATAAAATTCAATTAGGCTAAGTGAAATGCTATTAAGACTTATGAGGGAAATTTCAGAAATTACACAAAAAAAGGGGGGTGATGATTGAAACAACACAATATAAATAACTGAAATTTAAATAACTAGATAGAAAACAAAACAGAGAAAATATGTGGATTGGTCACAAATTTCATGGAATTGTACATCATCATCATTTCCTTTGAATATTCTTGGCTAATTCTATTATGTAATCTTCAATCTAAAATTCTCAGAAAGTCTTCTAAGACTGAATTATATTAAAATTATAGTTAGAAATATCTTCACTAATCTATAACTCAAATATAATCCGATGAAGTCCTAATCACATCAATGCCCCGCAATCGCATATGACATGTTATCTCTTGTCCTACTCGTTACAAATACATAGCAAACGCATGCATGTATAAATAACAAGCTTCATAGAACAATAAATAAAATAGAACTTTGGCCAAGAAAATACTCATTGGTCCAAATGAATTAAAGTACAATTTCCATTTCATCAAATGACCGACTACACAAGAAAATGAGATTGATTTCGTTGGTCTAATCCGATTAATTCATAGACAAATTAATCTTTGAATCATTGAAGAACAATTCAATTAAATTACAATCCATTCAATGTTGGCCAATTTTCTAAAATATGATTGAATCCAAAAGCTTTGAAATTACAATCTAACTTATCCAAAATAATTGACTAAAATCTTAGATCAACCATTCAATTAAGTCATGAAGCTCAAGAAAATTATTCAAGCCACATAAATAAAACTATCTATATCTAGATAATCTAATTTATGGAGGAAATTACAAGGTCAAGCTCAATATCTAGCTAACTCTAGCATAGACATAAAAATCCCAAACTCATTGAAGGTTCATCAAACATTCAAGAGGAAGAATAATCAGTAAAATCCATTCCATTAAACGAAAATGCATTAAAATCGAAATTGTTCAGCAATAAAACATCATAGAACCAAACTACATCAATCCTTAAACTTAGAAAATTACATGGAAGAGAAGGAAAAACATGACAGAAAACAGAAAATACAACAGAAATCTAAGAAACTATGAAGGAAAATGCAAGAAAAGGAAGGAAAATGGGAGAAGGAGAGCCATTCCCAAGTGGGAAGGCTTCCTTTCCCTCTAACCAAGCTAGAGAGTTGCCTCTATGTTGCTCCCAGCCACTGCTGCCCAAGGAAGACAGAAAAATGGTGCTAGGACTTCACATCAGAAAAATGACTTAGCCTCCTTAATAAATTTCGATTTTTGCAAATATAAAACTGATCTAACACATGCCTAAAGGGATATTCTGCCCTAGATGCCTCCTTGGATGCCTCTTCCATGATATGGCAGCACTTTGACAGCAAAACAGCAGCAAAATTAATATTTCTGCAGCAGCAGAAAAGTATGGCAGCAGCAGAATGGTATGGCAGCAGCAGCAGAATTAATATTTCTGCAGCAGAAAGTGACAAACAGCAGCAGTACAGCAGCAGAATATCATGGCAAAATTAATATTTCAGCCATGCTTTTCTTGACCTACGAAAATTAATATTTCTGCCCAAAAATTCTGACTACATGGCATTGAATAAGAGTTCAAGTGGGCCCCACATCCAGCATATCCTAGTAAGCATCTACATCACCAAAAAAGTGCCACATTAGCATCCAAATCATCATCTTTGTCCATGTCAACACTTTTCTCTCCAAAATTAAAATTTGTAGGAATTAAATTGAGCATTTTACAATTCAAGTTCTAAAAATATAAAAATTGAGACACATTCAATCCATAAATAGTTTATACCCAATAAATTCCAAAACATAATAAAATTAGAGAATTGACAAAATTAAAGAGGCAAAAAGGACTAAAATAGGGACTAAAATAAATGGAAAAAGTATGTTATCAAATCCCCCACACTAGGCCTTTTGCACTCCTGGGCAAAATCAATTAAATACAACAGAGAATCCCAATAAGCACAGCAAGAAAAAGTGTAGAAAATATACAACAATGAAATAATTAAAATTTAGAAAGATTTACATTAGGAGAAATAAATCTTAAATTTCTAAAAAGTTCAAGCTCCATGGCAATTATTTCGAAAAGAATGAATTCAAGTAACAATCTCCTCACAAGGTAAGGTGTTTATCCTCTACTCTCTCAAGTGTTTAAGAGGGAATCACTCAAAGTCGTCCTATCACAAATTTCACTACCATAAGCTTGTCAAGAATCTAAATCTCCACTACTTGAATCTAATACATACTTGAATCAAAAGGACTTTACAAGGTTGTAACGTGGGTAAGAAAAATAGTGGGAGACAAAGGGAAAGATTGAACAATGAAACAAAATATGGTAACAACTCAAGAAAATGAAGAGCATTTACAAGTGAAATATAAGAGACTGAGTATAAATAAATTTGGGTCTCAATGTTCTATCTGCTCCTCTTTTTCATTATCTTTTTCTCTTCTTTTTTTTTTTATTCTTTCTTTCTTTCTCCCTTTTTTTTTTCTTCTTCTTGACTGGCTAGTCTTTTTCTTTTGCTTGAGAGGAAGTAGAAGAAATATAGTTCAAAACACCCCAAAATTCACAAAATTTTTCAGCATATCAATCCCTTAAAAGAATTTAAAATACTTCTCACATCTTAAGTTGAAAGAGAAAAATATTGTTGTAGGCAGAAAAAGTGGTGGAAGAACACAAGAAAGAAAATGGATAAGGCACAAAATGGCATACAATGGAAACAATGATAATGGATGGCTATTTGGCTAAAAGTGGTACAAGAAACAAATGCCTAAATCATTTCCAAGTATGTACAAGATATGTAGCCTTAATCAAAGATTCAAGACAAGTTCTAGAGTGACAATCCATGATAGAGAACACACAACAAGAAGAATAGCATTTTTCACTTAGGCTCAAATCCTCACAGCTAAAAGACTATTACTACAAATTCATTAAAGTCAACGTCATTGCCATTTAACTTGAATTCCTTAGAGAAATAAGACTAAATTCTCTTCATGCTAAGTCAATCTACACTTTAGCTATTTCATCATGCATAATTCCACACCAAAACTCCATCAAAAATTTAAAAAGTGAGCATCAAATTCGGACAAAACAGAGTAGCAAAATTCTGCAGTGCAAAATTTCTGGCGACACGGCTTTACCGACATAGAACGACCCCAAAACGGATGCGAATCACTCCAAATAAAATTCTCCAACTAGAAGACATATAAAGGTTTAAAAACATGTAAAGAAAGTGGCAAAAACCAAAGCCAAACAGTACAGAATATTCATGCAAGATGACAAAATTTCTGCCAAAACAGAGAAAACAGAGAAAAAAAATGGGCAACAGAAAAAGACTAAAACAAAATTAAAATTACGAAAGAAATACAACAACAAAATTAAAAAGAGAAAGATTAGAAAAACTTGGGTTGCCTCCCAAAAGCGCTTGGTTTAAAGTCCTTAGCTAGACTTTATTTGGTGTCTATGCTTAGCGTCGCTTCTTCTTTGTTTTCCTTACTTTCTCTTTGATTTTTTTTTATTTCCTTCGTCAAGGAAAATGATCAAGTACCTCACATGAAACAAAGAGAAATAACATGAGAGATATATCAAATAAGCAAGGTAACCAGAAGAAATGAAACTAATAAAGACACTTGAAAAGCTAAAAACACCTGAAATTGTAAAAACTAAAACAAGAAAAGACAATGTCTAAAATAACATCACTTTGGCTTAAAAGAAAAATCAATTTGACAACCATCAATCCCCGGCAACGGCGCCAAAAACTTGGTGCGTATAATTTATAGCACATAAAATATTCCAGCAAGTATACTGGGTCGCAACAAGTAATAAAGTAATGAGTAGAGTATCGTCCCACAGAGATTGAGGTATCAAATAAAATTCAATTAGGCTAAGTGAAATGCTATTAAGACTTATGAGGGAAATTTCAGAAATTACACAAAAAAAGGGGGGTGATGATTGAAACAACACAATATAAATAACTGAAATTTAAATAACTAGATAGAAAACAAAACAGAGAAAATATGTGGATTGGTCACAAATTTCATGGAATTGTACATCATCATCATTTCCTTTGAATATTCTTGGCTAATTCTATTATGTAATCTTCAATCTAAAATTCTCAGAAAGTCTTCTAAGACTGAATTATATTAAAATTATAGTTAGAAATATCTTCACTAATCTATAACTCAAATATAATCCGATGAAGTCCTAATCACATCAATGCCCCGCAATCGCATATGACATGTTATCTCTTGTCCTACTCGTTACAAATACATAGCAAACGCATGCATGTATAAATAACAAGCTTCATAGAACAATAAATAAAATAGAACTTTGGCCAAGAAAATACTCATTGGTCCAAATGAATTAAAGTACAATTTCCATTTCATCAAATGACCGACTACACAAGAAAATGAGATTGATTTCGTTGGTCTAATCCGATTAATTCATAGACAAATTAATCTTTGAATCATTGAAGAACAATTCAATTAAATTACAATCCATTCAATGTTGGCCAATTTTCTAAAATATGATTGAATCCAAAAGCTTTGAAATTACAATCTAACTTATCCAAAATAATTGACTAAAATCTTAGATCAACCATTCAATTAAGTCATGAAGCTCAAGAAAATTATTCAAGCCACATAAATAAAACTATCTATATCTAGATAATCTAATTTATGGAGGAAATTACAAGGTCAAGCTCAATATCTAGCTAACTCTAGCATAGACATAAAAATCCCAAACTCATTGAAGGTTCATCAAACATTCAAGAGGAAGAATAATCAGTAAAATCCATTCCATTAAACGAAAATGCATTAAAATCGAAATTGTTCAGCAATAAAACATCATAGAACCAAACTACATCAATCCTTAAACTTAGAAAATTACATGGAAGAGAAGGAAAAACATGACAGAAAACAGAAAATACAACAGAAATCTAAGAAACTATGAAGGAAAATGCAAGAAAAGGAAGGAAAATGGGAGAAGGAGAGCCATTCCCAAGTGGGAAGGCTTCCTTTCCCTCTAACCAAGCTAGAGAGTTGCCTCTATGTTGCTCCCAGCCACTGCTGCCCAAGGAAGACAGAAAAATGGTGCTAGGACTTCACATCAGAAAAATGACTTAGCCTCCTTAATAAATTTCGATTTTTGCAAATATAAAACTGATCTAACACATGCCTAAAGGGATATTCTGCCCTAGATGCCTCCTTGGATGCCTCTTCCATGATATGGCAGCACTTTGACAGCAAAACAGCAGCAAAATTAATATTTCTGCAGCAGCAGAAAAGTATGGCAGCAGCAGAATGGTATGGCAGCAGCAGCAGAATTAATATTTCTGCAGCAAAAAGTGACAAACAGCAGCAGTACAACAGCAGAATATCATGGCAAAATTAATATTTCAGCCATGCTTTTCTTGACCTACGAAAATTAATATTTCTGCCCAAAAATTCTGACTACATGGCATTGAATAAGAGTTCAAGTGGGCCCCACATCCAGCATATCCTAGTAAGCATCTACATCACCAAAAAAGTGCCACATTAGCATCCAAATCATCATCTTTGTCCATGTCAACACTTTTCTCTCCAAAATTAAAATTTGTAGGAATTAAATTGAGCATTTTACAATTCAAGTTCTAAAAATATAAAAATTGAGACACATTCAATCCATAAATAGTTTATACCCAATAAATTCCAAAACATAATAAAATTAGAGAATTGACAAAATTAAAGAGGCAAAAAGGACTAAAATAGGGACTAAAATAAATGGAAAAAGTATGTTATCAAGCACCCAAGAAACCTGAGCCTAGTCTTGAGGATTTAATGAAGCAACTGACTGCCAATACTCTTCAGTTCCAGCAGAGAACAGAGACCAATATGCAGAATTTGGAGACTAAGATTGGTCAGTTAGCCACAACAGTTAATGAGCTAAAAAGTCAAGGTTCATGGAGTTTGCCATCCCAACCAGTGATCAACCCAAGAGGCAATGTGAGTGCCATCATCTTGAGGAGTGGCAAGCAAGTAGACAGTCCAGCTTCTGAATCTGAACCAGAAAAATCAAATGTCCAGTAAAGTGTTCCTTCATCCTCAACCAGTGAGCAAAATAAAAAGGATGAAGAAGTGGTTCAGAAAATTTCTCTTCCTTTCCCCAATAGGCAGACTCAATCAAGGAAAGCTTCTGAATCTGACATGGATAAAGAGATCATGGAGACCTTCAGAAAAATAGAGGTTAATATCCCATTTTTGGAAGCCATTAAGCAAATCCCCAAGTATGCCAAGTTCCTCAAAGAGTTGTGCACTCATAAGAGGCGTTTAAAGGGTAATGAGAGAGTCAATTTGGGGAGAAATGTGTCTGCACTCATCCAACCACCTATGCCACCCAAGTGCAAAGACCCTGGAACTTTCACAATACCATGCACAATAAGCAACATGGAGTTCTCCAATGCTATGCTGGATTTAGGAGCCTCAATCAATGTTATGCCCAAATCAGTATACTCAAGCCTCAAGATTTGTGTTCTTTCACCAACTGGAGTGATTGTCTAACTTGCCAATAGGAGCACAGCACATCCAGCAGGAGTTCTAGAAGATGTCCTGGTAAGAGTCAAAGATCTCATTTTTCCTGCTGATTTTTATATGCTTTATATGGAAAATGATAATACTCCTGGCCATGCACCATTAATACTTGATAGACCTTTTTTGAAAACTGCAAAAACCATTATTAATGTGCATGAAGGGACTTTGTCAATGGAGTTTGTTGGCAACAAAATTGATTTTAACATTTTAGATGCCATGAAACATCCTATGGAAAATCATTCCAATGTGCATGTGGTTAACTTTTTGGATTACTTAGTTGATGAGGCATGTGATGATTTCCAAACTGAATTAATTTATGATTTTCCTGAATTTTCTGATTTGGTAGATGCCTTTGAATGCAATTGTGCTGGTTCTGAATTCTGTCATGCTTGCACTGAAATTGAAAATTCTCTAATTGCTGACAATTCTGAATTGCATTATAATTTACATAATGGTTTGGATTCTGATGTGCATTCTGATTCTGCAATTTTCTCTAGCTTAGACTTAGATTATGTTTCTGTTTTAGGTAGTTGTAGGTGTAGTGATTTAAACTGTAATGTTGTACATTCTTCATCTCTTTCCTCTTGTGCTGCTAACCCTTCCTCTTCTTTAGCCAAGGATTCTGTCTTTGAGCAATCTGAATTTGTAAGTACCTCTTTGGATGTGACTCTACAAAAACTGATTCCATCCTCCATCCAACCACCTGCATTGGAGTTGAAGGCTTTACTAGAAAACCTCAAGTATGCCTTCCTAGAAGTAAAAGACCAGCTTCCAGTGATTGTAGCCAACAATCTAGAGCCTGATCAAGAACAAAAATTGATAAGTTTGCTGAAAAAGAACAAAAAAGCAATTAGGTGGACTCTAGCAGACATTCCTGGGATTAGTCCTTCTGTGTACATGCATCGCATTCTTCTTGAAGAAGAAACTAAACCAGTCAGGTAGCCCCAAAGACGACTTAACCCCATGATTCTTGATGTGGTCAAGAAGGAGGTAAGTAAGCTCCTCCAAGCTGGCATTATTTATCCTATCTCTGATAGTAAGTGGGTGAGTCCGGTACAAGTAGTGCCAAAGAAAACCGGGGTAACTGTTATAGAAAATGAAAATAATGAGCTAGTACCCACTAGAGTGCAAAATAGTTGGCGTGTTTGCATTGATTACAGGAAGTTGAACTAAGCAACTAGAAAAGATTATTTTCCTCTTCCTTTTATTGATCAAATGCTTGAGAGACTTGCTGGTAAGTCTCATTACTATTTTCTTGATGGTTTTTCTGGGTATTTTCAAATTCACATTGTACCTGAAGATCAGGAGAAGACTACCTTCACTTGTCCCTTCGGTACTTTTGCATATAGACGCATGCCTTTTGGTCTCTGTAATGCACCTGGCACTTTTCAAAGATGCATGTTAAGCATATTTTCTGATTTGTTAGAGGATTGCATGGAAGTGTTCATGGATGATTTTTCTGTTTATGGAGACTCATTTGATGCATGTTTGAAAAATTTGGAGAGGGTACTTGAGAGATGCATAGAGAAAAATTTGGTCTTGAATTATGAAAAATGTCATTTCATGGTAGAGCAAGGGATAGTCCTAGGCCATATAGTGTCATCACATGGCATAGAAGTAGATAAAGCTAAAGTTGATGTTATATCCTCTTTGCCTTATCCCGCTTCTGTACAGCAAGTTCGCTCTTTTCTTGGCCATGCAGGATTTTATAGAAGATTCATCAAGGACTTCAGTAAGATCGCTCTACCCCTATCCAAACTCCTCCAAAAAGAAACTGATTTCATTTTTAATGATGCTTGCAGGTCAGCTTTTGATGAGTTGAAGAAGCAACTTACCTCCCCTCCTATCATCCAACCTCCACGGTGGGAACTTCCCTTTGAGTTCATGTGTGATGCCTCAAATTTTGCTGTGGGAGTAGTACTTTCACAAAGAGTAGAGAGAAAGTTGCATGTCATAGCCTATGCGTCCCGCACCCTTGATTCAACTCAATCAAATTACACAACCACGGAAAAGGAGTTTTTAGCAATTGTTTTTGCTTTAGAAAAATTTAGACCATATTTGCTTGCCTCCAAAGTAATTGTGTTTTCTGACCATGCAGCATTGAAATATTTGTTGAAGAAACCGGATGCAAAGCCAAGATTGCTTAGATGGATGCTACTCCTCCAAGAATTTGATGTGGAAATCAATAAGAGTGGAGCAGAGAATGTAGTAGCCGATCATTTAAGTAGGCTTTTGGAGCCTCCTTTGGAGTATCTTCCTATTAGAGATCACTTCCCAGATGAGTATTTTTCCCTTCTGCATGGTATTAGTGAGCCTTGGTATGCTGATTTAGTGAATTATCTTGTTGCATTTGAATTACCTGCATACCAAAATAAACATCAGTTGAACAAATTAAGAAGCGAGGCTAGGTACTATGTGTGGGATGACCCTTATTTATGGAAGATTTGTTGTGACCAAATTGTTAGGAGATGTGTTCCAAATCATGAATTTGCATCTGTGCTGAATTTTTGTCATACTCTTGCATGTGGTGGACATTTTGGTCCCCAAAGAACAGCTAGAAAAGTGTTAGATTCTGGTTTATATTGGCCTACTTTGTTTAGGGATGCCTATGATTTTTGTAAGAACTGTTCTAGGTGTCAAAGAACTGGAAATATGTCTAGAAGAAATGAAATGCCTCAACAACCTCTCCTCTTTTGTGATATCTTTGATGTTTGAGGTATAGATTTCATGGGTCTTTTTCCTGTTTCTTTTGGCTTTATGTATATCTTGGTTGCTGTGGATTATGTGTCGAAGTGGGTGGAAGCAAAAGCCACTCGAACTGATGATTCTATTATTGTTGTAGACTTTCTTCGTTCACATATTTTCTGCAGATTCGGTATCCCCAAGGCCATAATCAGTGATCAAGGATCACACTTTTGCAATAGAAACATGCAAGGGCTATTAAAGAAATATGGAGTGGTGCATAAAACCTCTACACCTTATCACCCCCAAACCAATGGGCAAGCGGAAGTCTCCAACTGAGAGATAAAGCAAATATTAGAGAAAACTGTACAGCCCAATAGAAAAGATTGGAGCAAGAGGCTTGAAGATGGGCTTTGGGCCTATAGAACCGCTTTCAAGACTCCCATTAGCATGTCTCCATACCGTTTGGTATTTGGTAAAGCATGTCACTTGCCGGTGGAGATTGCACACAAGGCATATTGTGCAGTTAAGCAATGCAATATGGATATGATCTTAGCCAGTAAGGAAAGGAAGTTACAAATTCAAGAATTAGAAGAACTAAGGCTAGCGGCTTATGAGAATGCGCGCATCTATAAAGAGAGGACAAAAGTTGTACATGATAAGAAAATTGAGAAAAAAGAATTCCAAGTGGGTGATAAAGTCCTTCTCTATAATTCTCGCCTCAAGCTAATGCCTGGTAAGCTTCGCTCTAGATGGGTTGGCCCTTTTGTTATTACTAATGTCTTTCCTTTTGGTGCAGTAGAAATTCAAAATGAGGCCACCAACAAGCAGTTCATGGTAAATGGGCAAAGGTTGAAGAAGTTCTATGAGGGCTTCAAAGAAGAAACTGTAGAGGAAATCCAACTCTACAATGTTCCGGCTCCATGATAAGGCTGTACTCTTTCCCTCCTTTTTAATTTATGTCCTCTTCATTATGTTTGGTAATAATTTGCATTGAGGACAATGCAATGTTTAAGTGTGGGGGGAGAGAATTTAATTGGAGCTGATTTTCAAAAAAAAAAAAAAATTTCCTGCTGTCTCCTCTGTTTTCTCTGTTTCTGTCCAGAATTTTTTAGCTGTCTTGCATGAATTTTCTGTACTGATTGGCTACGAATTTTGCTAGTTTCTTTACATGTTTTTAAAGCTTTATATGTCTTCTAGTTGTAGAATTTTATTTGGTGTCTCTCGCATTTGTTTTGGTGTAGTTTTGTATCAGTAAAGCTGAGTCGTCAGAATTTCTGCAGTGCAGAATTTTGCTGCTCTACTCTGTCCGAATTTGATACTCTATTTTTGAAAAATTGATTAAGTTTTTGTGTGAAAGCATGCATGGTGAAATAGCTTAAGTTGTGAATTGACTTAGCATGAAAAGAATTCAGTCTTCTTTTTCTAAGGAACTCAAGTAAAATGGCAATGACGTTGTTTTTAATGAATTTTTAGTAATAGTCTTTAAACCGTGAGAATTTGAGCCTTCACTGCAAAATAATATTCTTTCTTGCTGTGTGTATTCCCTATCATGATTTTTACTCCAGAATTTGTCTTGAATCTTTGTTAAGGCTACATTACATGTACATTCTTGGAAATGATTTAGGCATTTGTTTCTTGTAACCATTCTAGCCAAATAGCCATCCTATGTATTGTTTCCATTGTGTGCCACTTTGTACCTTACTTCACCTTTCTTTCTTGTGTTTTCTAGCTCTCTCCCACTAAAAAAAATCATTTCTTTTCCCCAAACTTAAGATTTGAAGAGCTTCAGAAACCTCTTTCTTTTGAAAATAGATTGAATTGAGCATGTGCAAAAAGAAGGATTTGTGGGCTGTTTTGAATTTCAGTTTTTCTACTCAAAAAAAAAATTGGCAACTCTTCATTAAAAATATATATATATATATATATATATATATATATATATATACCATATAGAGATCGAAAAAAAAAAACAAAAGAGCAAGAAGGAGAAAAGAAAAGTAGCATTGTTGTGCCCAAATTTCAAAGTTCAATCTCTTGTAACCTTATTGATTGATGCTTTTCGTTTCTTTAAGTTCTCGTTAAACTTTGTTTTGTGTATTTCTTTCTACCTCCCAATCATTCCTTCACCAAACCTTACACCCTTCCAAAGTCCTAATAATTCAAGCATGTATGTGATTCAAGTAGTGGAGATTTAGATTCTTGACAAGCTTATGGTAGTGAATTCTGTGATAAGTTGAATTTCGAGTGATTTACCCTAGACACTTGAGAGAATAGAGAGTAAACACATTCCTGGTGAGGAGACTAATTACTTGAATTCATTCGTATCAAATTAAATTGCCATGATGCTTGGAATCTTAGAAATTTAAGAATAATTTTCTTCAAATGCTAAATCTTTTCAAAATTTTTAACTATTCCAGTCTAGCATGCTTTCCATGCTTTTCATTTGGTGTCTTTTGGTGTTCTGAATGTTATTTTGCCCAGGAGTGCAAAAGGCTAAGTGTGGGGGATTTGATATCGAGCATTTTCATATACTATTTAGTCCCTATCTTAGTCCTATTGCTATTTCAATGTTGCCAACTCTCCTATTTTATTATATTTTGAATTTATTGGGTGA
The DNA here is from genome assembly GCA_037074585.1 of Biancaea sappan. NCBI lineage: Eukaryota > Viridiplantae > Streptophyta > Magnoliopsida > Fabales > Fabaceae > Biancaea > Biancaea sappan. The sequence continues at coordinate 28,296,699 of CM073498.1, forward strand.
AAATTAATTATAGAATATATATGATTCAAATTCATAATTTTATCCCAATTAATTCATGTGCTTAATTCATTGAGAGAAAAATTACTGACATGGACGTTTTGCTTACTTGGAGGCCACCTAGACATGCTGACTGGGCATTGACTGGTTTACTAAGGCTGACTGGATTTCTGGTCCCCACTGTTCTACACTTTACAGCAAAGGGAATGTGGTTTCTGCTTTGACAGCATGGGCCTTCTACAGCAATCAATGACAGACAGAAACAGCAAAGGAGTGGAGTAACTTGTCTGCTGCTGTTACCACTTTTCTGTTGTTGTCTTGCTGCCCACATCATGGAAGAAGCACCAAGGAGGCATCCAAGGAGGCATCTAGGGTAGAATATTCTAAGGCATTGAGGGCATCAGTTTTAAAAATCAGAGGACACTTTTATTTTCTGCAACTGAGGAATTTCGTAGCTCTTTTTCCCTCTCTGTTTTCTCTTCTGTCATTTGCTGTTTTGCTCTCATGGAGGGCTAAGTCTTCATTGTAATCAATCACTGGACCACTGGGATGTTGTAGCTTGAACTAAGAATGCAAGCTAAGTGTTTTATTCTCCATTTTCATCTCATTTCGTTTATGTTTTGCTGTTATGTTTATGTTGCTGTCAGATTCTGATTAGAGCTTGAGAAGTAACATAAACTGACTTATATATATAAGATATAACCTTGCTTGACTAATTAGGAAAGTGAGGGAGGCGAAATGACTAGTTAGATGATATATTTAACTTGGTTTGGTTGAGATTTTCCACTGAATGCATCTGATTATAGTAGAGAGATGTTCTTGACTGTAATTAGTAGCATTAAATTCTAGATGTTATTCTAGAACCATTTTCATAAAGAACCAAACAATGGAATGAGAACAAAACTGAATCAATGAGCTAGGTAATGATAGTTGTATTCCCATGAATCCTAGTGGCTGATTACATAGTCTCTTTACTGTCAACACCTTGCAAATTTCGCTGCTACTGCTGTTGTAGTTATTTGGTTGCTGTTCTATTCTGTTTTTATTAGTACTGCCAACAAACCTCCCTCCCCCCGTTTATGTACTTTTCATTAGTGTTTGGGTGTTTAGAACGATTAATTAGTGTTTAGAAGTGAGGCTCCTTGAGTGAATAAGACTTGGGGATCACTATACTGCAAATTGCCACGAATTCAATTCTGGGCGATTCGGCATCGTAGTGGCGTGAACCATAAGGTTCGCTTGTAAATCAAATATATATAAGCATTATTATTATTACTTTTATGTATTTGTTATTGTATATTAATATGAAAAATTGTATCTGTGCAGAGAGATCGCATTTTACGTCTACGACGATGTATACTTGTTGGCAACCCACCACCAGCGATCATTACCCACTTACGTACTGCTGGGTTCCACAGTGTCACACGATTAGGTACATTTGAACATAGCCCGGCTCTTGTCTCGGCACTCATTGAACGATGGCGGCTTAAGACACATACTTTTCACACCACGAAGGGAGAATGCACAATTACATTGCAAGATATAGCGGTTCAGCTAGGTCTCCCATGTGGTGGTAGACTAGTTACGGGATTAGCAGCGATGGACTGGCGGGCATTATGTCAGCAACTTTTAGGTGTTGCCCCACCTTCGAATAAATTAGATGGCCAGAGGTTAAGCATGAACTGGCTTGCAGACACCTTCAATCATTTGCCAGAAGACCCCACAGTTGATCATGTTATCTATTTTACGCGTGCTTATATTTTACGCTTGATCGGGGGGTATCTGTTGCCCGATAAGTCTAGGACAAAGGTGTATCTCATGTACCTGCCGTTCCTTGAGGACTTTAATGAATGTGGGTGACTAAGTTGGGGTTCGGCAGTGCTGGCTCATCTTTATAGAGAACTTTGTATGGCAACGGACCATAAACAAAAAGAAATTGGTGGTTGCCTCACTCTTTTACACGTCTGGGTGTGGTCTAGATTTCCTCGGTTAGCGCCATCGACACGTCCTACCCCAGATGTAGACTCAGAGAACTTTCCTGTACTCCCGCCATTAGGATTTTTGTATGTACTACTAACTTGAGTATAGAATTTATCAATTACTAATTACTATATGAACTCATATATTTGTAACTGTTGCGGAAGGGTGCTAAGGATTCTATTGGGCCAGTTAAAGAAGCCTTGAAGCACTATAGACTTCTGCTAGATCGAATGACTGATTTAGAGGTATCTTACTTAAAATGATATTCTTCAAATATGGATGACACTTTATATGTTTATTTTTTTGACATTTATTTTTCACAGATTATTTGGTGCCCATATGACGGGGAAGTCAATCAGATGCTTCCAGATTACTGTGTAGCTGATCACAATGTCTGGCTAGCTTGGGTACCACTTATTTGTTTTCATATTGTCGAGTGGCACCAAGTAGATCGCATTCTTCGCCAATTTGGTGGAGATCAATCGATTCCTAAGCCACCTGTCAATCTTGGCCACCATCACACATTACAAATGATAAGGAAATATGATCAAAATTGGGCAGTGGTACATGCAGACTTTATCACCCAGTGGTTGGCGTGGCCTCAGCGACTGATGCAGCCACAGTATCCTGCACATCCCTTAGAGCACAACTCTGAGTATATGCGGTGGTATTGAAGGCATATGAGAAGATGGATTGATCCTGCGAGCGGTTCTAAGGGTTATGCGGTAAATTGTCTATTTAGTATCAAATTTAAATTACATTTTATAAATCTTCTTTGCTATAATTTTTATGTTGTTTGTAGGTTAACATGGCATGGTACTTATATAGACTTGCTCGTGAGGACCCGAAACCTGATGATTTAGCAGAGAAAATTGAGCAAGGAGCTATGAATATCATTACTGCCATGGGTGAACAGAAAGAACTCAGGCTTTCTCACCCAGCTCCACCTGCTCAGCATTTGCCTGCTGTAATAATTCTTGAACAAGTGCTAGGAAAGCGTTATCGGGCCTTATCGCAGCAAGGGAACCTATTCACTATGATGCATGCTATGATCCAGGTGCACCCATGACATATCAGAGTCCATCGACTTCAGTCTATTGTCAGACTCAACCTGACATAGGTTCTAGTGGCGCCGGTCCTTCTTTTGCACAGACTGGAGGCTCTAGTTCTCTATTTGACGTTGGCTATTATACTCCGATTCCCGCACAATATCATTTTGATTATTCATCTTTGTTTACTGATCCTATGACACAGAATGCAGATTTCGGAATGCAGTTCTTCACATCGGATCACGTGATCCTATCAGTACAATTGCTAACGTTAGATTTGAATGCTCAACCGATACCCCTGTCAAAAGGACAACAACAAGGCGGCGAAGAAGAAGAAAAAGAAGAAGAAGAAGAAGAAGAAGAAGAAGAAGAACCCGAACAACGTCGACGGTCTAAACGACCAATTACACGTAGGCGTTGCGGAACTGGGAGCCATTTCTTTTAGATTATTTTTCATCATTTGTTAACTTTCGATTACTTAAAAATATTTTTGTTTGTAAATTGTTGAATTTTTAATTTACAAATTTGTATTTAAGTAAACATAAATTAAATCTACATATAAATAACTATTTATCTTTTTGGCATAATTAATGTAAATTTTGATATTTAATTGCATAATTATACAAAATTGATCATAAATTAATGTAAACTTTGATATTTAATTACATAATTATACAAAATTGATTGACTATTATATTTGTTAGAAAACTTTTGAATTATTAATTTACAAATTTGTATTTAATTAATCAATCGTAAATTAAATCTACATATACTATTTATGTTTTTAGCATAATAAATAAATTAATTATTAATTATAATATATTCATAAATTAATGTAAATTTTGATATTTAATTGTATAATTATACAAAATTAATTTACATTAAATTTATTTGTTAGTAAATTGTCAAATTATTAATTTATAAATTTGTATTTAATTAATTAATTATAAGTTAAATCTACATATAAATAACTATTTATGTTTTTGGCATAATAAATAAATAAATTATAATATATTCATAAATTAATGTAAATTTCGATATTTAATTACACAATTATACAAAATTAATTGATTAACTTATTTTTTATATAATTTATTTATATAAGTAACTATAAAAAATATATATTTCACTTAATAATATTACACAATATAATAATTAATTAAAAATTAATTTTTTTTTTAAGCTCGGCCTCTTTGAGGCCGACTTCTTTTTTTTTTTTTTTAAGAAGCTCTACCTCATAGAAGTCGAGTTTCTGTAAATTAACAAAAGACTCGGCCTGACACAGGCCGAGCCTTATTAAAAAAAATGACAAAAATTTGATTTGACAGAAAATATAGTATGTGGAAAAATATTTTTAAAAAAGTAGTATTTGAAGAAATATTTTTAAAAATAGTAGTATTGGAGTAATATTTCCAGATAAAAGATGTGGATTAGAAAGACATAGAAGTCCATAGAATTACTAAACTGGGTTAGCTGGCAAGTGATAACCAAAACACTGGACTTGTTCGTAACACTATCTTGCCTAATCCATTAAACAATTCATTTAACAAATACACCACTTTCACAATTCACAATTTTCTTTTTTTATTTTTAATAGTTAAATATTATATTTTGAAATTTTTTTGAATACATTTTAATTAAAGACAATTTATGCTTATAACAATATAAAATATAATCTCTTTAATGTTTTTTAACTTATCAAAAACTTTAACTTTCACAAATATTTTTAAATCAACTATATTATATGTAACATTTAAATTTTCTATGTTCATTTAAAAAAAATTATAAAATTATTCATACTTAAATTTGTTGCATTTATTAATTATGATGTCATGGAATATAAAATTTGATAAAATGGGTATTTATAGCCAAAATAGATTAAATTGCTCAATTATAATTAGATATTAATCATAATTTTTTGTACCTACGTACCTCATACAATACATATTTGCTTTTATTAACTAACATTTTGTTTTTAGCACACTGAAAAGGAAACAAAAGAAAACAAACAAACAAACAATTAGATCCTGACAAACATCATAGAAATGTAATCAACAAGTTATGCTGTGGAGAGGAACGTGGGAGAGTCTTCCCAAACACAAACCTAAGAAGAACTGTGGGAACCCATCTTCACAGGAATGTCAGCACATTAATTAGCCTATCTAAAAATATGTTTAATTTTAACCAAAGGTTTGCTCATAAGAATTAATTTGTCCGATATCTTAAATAATAACACTATACTAATGGGTATGGGAGTTGCCATTGACAATGAGGTTCACTGATTCCAACGAGCCAGATTCAAATTTAACCTCAACATCTTCAAGCCCCATCGCAATGTTCAGTCATTAATAAATAGATATTAATACAGCTCGCATAATAGTAAGTCTCCCTAAGCTGCATAATGAACTACAGACCATCAAAAGCACACATTAAAATCACTGAAAACAGCATTATTTTTATACCACCAAACAGTGCACACAAAGGCAATATCCGCTTATCCGTGACCCTATTAAATTGCCCACTAGCACGCAGGGAATGGTGGAGAGGACCACATTGCCATCTTTAATAAATAATATGGTTTTATTAATATGATCTTACTTCTTTCTTCCTAGCTGTATACATTAAGGAAGGCTAGCAAAAATACCATAAGTCCATAGAAACTAAAATTAACACACTTACATAAAGTCCTAATGACTGCAAAACTTTTGGGAATAGGAACTTTTTTTTTTGGTAGACATACATAATAGGATTTGAAAACAAGCTTGGTGAATTTGCAATGGTTGAGCTGGAAGTTTTTTTTTTTTTAATAACTTCATATGTATAATTAATTGACTAAATCACAGTTTATTTACCTTGTAGTTTGGTCCAAAATGAGTTTTGGCTTCCCTGTGGTTTTAAAGTGTGTCATTCAACACCAACATTTCTGTTGTTTATTAAATTATTGTTTAGTCACTTTGTGTTTTTCTAATCCAAATCTTAACAAAAACAATCACGTACGTCAATGAAATTTAAAATATTAAAATGCTTCATTGTTAAATATCTATTTCATTTCTATATTGAATATTTTCACCTAAATTATTATGGGTATTAAGTGGACAATCTCAACTTAAAATATTTCCTTAATCCCCCAATTAATTTTGTAAGACTATGAGAACATTTAAAATATAGGTTAAAAATACTTTTAACACCGAAATCACTGATTATTTTAACTTTCATATAATTATTTCAATTAAAATTAAGAACAAAAATACTATAAGATAACTAAGTGGTAATAAGTATAGTATGAGAGAGCAAAAAAAAAAAAATGGAGTGCAAGTCCTATATATGTCCCTATGCAATGCACTTTCTCTTGTTATCTTTTCCAACCGCACTTTATCAAGTTCTTATAAGAAGTTGAATGAATCCGAACCCATGTACAAAATAAAACTCTTGACATGCAATAATTAGAATTAGCTATGAGGAATTGACGCTTGGGTATATATGTATGTTTATATTATTATTTTTTTTTAATTTTTCATATTGACCGTTGAAATTTAATGGGAAAGGCTTTGCCATAATGCCAGGCCCTTAATGATTTGTTTGGTTAGATATGGCAGTTGTTCCCATCAGGACTCCTACATCTTGGGGAATTTTTTTCCCACAAAGATCAGGATGGGGAACTTTTTTCCTCAAAAGTAATTCGAGGATGACGACAAAGATCGTACTCCCTATTTCGGGAAATCTTTGTCTTTGAAGGATATTTAAGTAGTTTTAGTAAAATTAAAATCTTTGTCTTTGAAGGATATTTAAGTAGTTTTAGTAAAATTATTAAAATACCTTTAGAACAAATATATACATTACTTATATATATATAGGAATATTTTAGTAATTTCATAGTTAAAATAATTTAAATAAATTTAATTAATAAAATTAGACAAACCTATTCTCAATTTGATCCAAATCTGATCCCTTGTACTCTCTCAGCCCCTCTTTTCCCCCTTTTAGCAATCTACTCCTACCTCGAGCGAGTGAGTCTTTCCAATTGACAGTTGTTGTCTCCATAGTTAGCTTAAGTCTCACCAATCTTAGCATGTTATCTCGTCAATCTGCAAAAGTCTTGTCAATCATTGCCTCTTACCTCCATAGTCCTCTCGAGTCTCACCAATCATCACCCATTGTTAATTTCCCAATTAACAATATTTTTGTGCACTTTTTATTGACATCTGAGCTTTGATTTTGCTTGAATTCTACTAATATAATTCTTTTGACTTCAAGATTTTCTAATTTGAAATTCCTTAAGCTTAATATTTCTTTCTTGATTTGCCTTCATTTTTATGCTAATAATTGGTGTTTTATCTTACATTTCAGGATATAAAGAAGGACCACCACTTAGAGGAAAGGAAACCAGCTTTCGGCTCTGCAATTCAGATAAAGAATTCTTACCAAGTAGCCCAATGCCTGGCGCTGGGGTAGTAGTTTTAGAGGAGCAGCCTTTGCCTTCCACCACTGCAGCGTGAGCTCGCCAGAAGACCAGTGCTCGGCACTAAAGTAGTAATTTTTCAAGGTTGTCATGCTTCTAAACTCACCGCTTAAGCGGTAACCCACCGCTTAAGCGGTCCTCAGCTACATACCTAAGTGCCATGCTGAAACTTTTCTTTAGGTTGTTTTTTTGTGCTCCACCGCTAGAGCGGTAATGATGTGTTGCTGTAGCAGTGAAATGAGTTTTTAGCCACATCAGATGAGCTTTAAATAGCAGCAGAGGTGAAATTTTTAGGGAATTCTAATCCGAAGGAGAGTAGGAAATGCCTTTTTTGCTGAGAAAAGAAAGGGGAACTCAACTTTCAAGACTTTGGGACTCAAATACATCATTCAACATCAGATTCATAGCTATTTCTATCTTTATTTATGCTTTGTGTCATTTAAACTTCATGAGTAGCTAGATTTTTCTTCTAAGGTTACTATGAACTCAACTTTAGATTAGGTTTTGTTTCCTCTCATGTATTTACAATCTTATTTCAATCAATATATATCTTTTTATTCATTTTATTGTTGTGTTATATGAATTTGATTAGCTCATATTTTCGCTTGTTGTTGCCATCAATCTTGGGAGAGGGAGGTGAGAGTAGATAGCTGAATAGGGAGGACAAGTACATGAACCTTAACCTAAGCATTCCGCTTGTTACCTAATAGAGATATTAATTAATCATGTTTAATCAAAGCTAGGTTGGATAATATAGACTTAACTCACTTAAGGAATTGAGTAGGTGTTAAGTATCTTAATTGAAATTCGATAGAATTCTTTTAAGTTATTAGAATAACCTAGAATTAACTTATATGGTTGATAGAGTTGTAAGTGTATGAGAGGGGTTTTACAATTTCTACAGAGGAGAGGGATTAATAGCCCTAGTCTTTTAAATAGACTAATTTCATCAAGTTGTGCATTCATTTACTGTCATTAAAGAAAACTTCATAAAAATTTACTGTCATATGCTTTTTATGTTATCAGTTCTTTATTCGTTTGGCAAGTGCACCAGTCGCACAAGTAATATAGTAATTTAAAAAGTAAGAGTATCGTTTTCTCGAGGACTAAATGGTTAACTACCCAAAAAATTTAATCGAATTAGTTAGATAAAGCAATTGGATTAAAGACAGCTCTATTCAAGAACTGATAACGTAAAAAGCATATAAAGGTAAATTTTTGTGAAGTTTTCTTTAATGACAATAAATGAATGCACAACTTGATGAAATTAATCTATTTAAAAGCCTAGGACTACTAATCTCTCTCCTCCGTCATAGAAATTGTAAAACCCCTCTCACGCACTTTCAACTCCATCAACCATATAAGGTAATCTTAGGTTATTCTAATAACTTAAAAGAATTCTCCTGAATTTCAATTAAAATACTTAACACCTACTCAATTTCTTAAGTGAGTTAAGTCTATACTATCTAACCTAGCTTTGATTAAACGAGATTAACTAATATCTCTATTGGTTAACAAGCGGAGCACTTAGGTTAAGGTTCACGCACTCGTCCTCCCTATTCAGCGATCTACTCTCACCTCCCTCTCCCGAGGTTGATGACAACAACAAGCGAAAATATGAGCTGATCAAATTCATATAACGTAACAATAAAATGAATAAGAAGACATATATTGATTGAAATAAAATTGTAAATACATGAGAGGAAACAAAACTTAATCTAAAGTTGAGTTCATAGTAATCCTTGAAGGAAAATCTAGCTGCTCACGAAGTTTAAATGACAGAAAGCAGAAATAAAGATAGAAATAGTCATGAATCAGATGTTGGATAATAGATTTGAGACCCAAAGCCTTGAAAGTCGAGTTTCCCTTTCTTTTCTCAACAAAAACGGCGTTTCCCACTCTCTTTCGGATCAAAATTCCCTAAAAATTTCACCTCTGTTACTATTTAAAGCTCCTCTGATGTGGCTAAAAACTCGTTCCGCCGCTACAGCAACACGTCTTCACCGCTGCAGTAGTGGAGCATAGAAAAACAGCCCAAAGAAAAACTTCAGCGTGGCACTTAGGTATACAACGGAGGTCTGGCACTTAAGCAGTGCGAACTCATCACTTAAGCAATGGGCTACAGGTTAAGCGGTGAGTTAAGAAGCATGACAGCCTTGAAAAATTACTACTCCAGTGTCGAGCACTAGATAGCCAGCGTTGGCTGCTGGTCTTCTGGCAGCTCACGCTGCAGCGCCACATCTTTAGTGCTGCAGTGGTGGAAGGCAGAGGCTGCTGCTCTGAAACTGCTACCCCAGCACCGGGCACTGGGCTACTTGGCAAGAATTTTTCTTCTAAATTACAGGGCCAAAAGCTAGTTTCCTCTCCTCTAATTGGTGGTCCTTCTTTGTATCCTGAAATCTTAGATAAAACACCAATTATTAGCATAAAAATGAGGGCAAATCAAAAAAGAAACGTTAAGCTTAAGGAATTCCAATTTGAAAAATCTTGAGGCCAAAAGAATTACATCAGTAGAATTTAAGCAAAATCAAGGTTCAGATGTCAAGAAAAAGTGCACAAAAATCATGTTAATTAGGAAATTAACACCGATCACCTCCCTCAGTCACTCTTCGTCTCTCTACCCCTCTCTCATCATTATCTTCCTTTGCTTCACCTCTCACGTACAATTCATCTCTCACCATCGTCTCCCCCTATGGCTTTGTCTCACCTCTCATTGTTGTCTCTTGCCGCCGAGAAGCTCAATCTTGCTAAGAAATTTACTGCTATATATGAAATTATCCATTTCTTGCATTTACACTGGTAGCTTATTCTTTTAGGTTATGCAAATAGTTACTCCTTACCTATATAATTCTAGGTAAGTGTCATTAGATATTATTATAAAATATTATATACATTAAAAGTGTTTTATGTTATGTATAGACGTTGGCTTCCCTTTTTTCATTGATTTAAATGTTTCCATCGGTTTTACTTGGTTCAATAGCATGCTATTATATTAGTTAATGTCCTTTTATTGTTGCTAACGTATGAGTCTCTTTATGTTGCCAACAGATCTCTTCCAATATATATAAAAAAACAGAAGTGATTGAATATATATGAGATATATATATATATATATATATATATATATATATATATTACTCCTTTTGTGTTGTTTTGGGTTGAGAAAGTGTGTCAGAAGAAGAGTCATGCCCAGTGACGTATCCAAGATTCCTTGGTTAGGGGGACAAAATTTGCATTCGCTTTACTGAATCTGATAACAATTCTTCTAAATTAATTTCAATTTGTTGTTCATTTGATGGTAATTTTCTCTTAAAAAATCTTTCCATTACAAAAAAATATATTTCTTTTTCTAAATCTTAATTGCATAATCAATCAACCAATTTGATAGAATTAAACCTATGTACAAAAATTCTAAATTTCAAACTTTTACAAAGAGGTCCCTAACAATGGAATGAGAAATTAACCATCATCAAGAAAAAATTTCATGAAATTGAATTTACAAATATGCTACTCATGATCTTAATTGTATAATCAATCAATAAATTTGATAGAATTAAACCTATGTACAAAAACTTCAAAAGCCGATGGTGGACGAACTCAAGGGAGAGACAGATAGTTGATGGGGACGGTCGGAGGGGTCCTGGTTGGAGTGTACTAGGATCGACTGATGAGAGAGGAGGAATGTAAGGGTTCAAAAAATTTTGAGAGTCAAAAATAAAAAATTTTATATGTAAAATTTTAAAATTCAGAGGGTGCAAGTGCACCCCCTAAATAACATGTGGCTCTGCCACGCCACTGGTCATGCCTACATTCTTTGTACAGAGATTGTAGACCAAATATACGAGTCATGAGTTGATATATCTTGAGAGTAATACGAATGTGTACCCTTGCACCAGGTAATATGATAAAATCAATTTGTGAGAGGTGTGAAATTATCTTAAAAAAAGATGAATTATTCGAACCTCAACCTAATAATATACAATTTATTTTTTAATGTTAACATTTAGTTTCTTCTATTTTATGAATATTCTTATTTTTTTCAAATTACCGCTTCAACCATTGTTTTGTGAATGCCAATCAAACAAATATTACCTAGCTTTTACTCTAAATTGATATCATCATATGTAGCATTTGTAATCATCTAAACGAAAAATGGTGCTTCAATTCCTTGGAAATGAAATGAAAGGTGCTCCATGAATATTGATGTGTATGTTCCATACAAAAAAATAATATAAAAAAGGAAAAAAATTCTTCTTAATTCTCAATGAATTTTGTTTCTTTTTCGTTAATTTGATCTCTTTTGAAAGAGTTCAATTTAAAAAAAATTAAGATTAAGATAGAAATAAAATTTTCTATTATTATTCTAAACTTTTGTCTAATTTTTAAGTACGAAGTGAAAATGGACAATCTCTCGTATAAGAATATTGTAAGGTTTTCCCAAGGTCAGATGATACTTTATTCTAATAGTTTCTCTTATACTTAAAACACCTTATAGACCTAGAGTGGCAATCGCAACAAGGGTATAAAAAAAACTCAAACAAAAAATCTCAAAAATCTTTCATCATGAGATGTATAATTGTCACTATAAATAAAAACCAAAGTATCACGAGATTCAACCGATTGTTTTGATCATGGAATATAATTTAGAAATAAAAATGTGTTATCAAAAGATTTCTTGCAAGATGTAAAGTGTCTGTAGGTGGCTTTTTAAGTTTATCGTCAATTCCCAAGGCCTCTCTCTTTCCAAATGCAGCGAAGCGAGCTAAGCCCTACCTTCTTACCATGGTTGAAGATTTACTCAACAATCTCTTTTAAGAGTTAATAGATCTCTACCTTTATCTATTGTCTTTAAACTAAAAGGTGCTTAAAGGATAAATTCATATGTAATAAAGCTCCACTCTGATTCCTCTACAGACCAATGATTCCCTAAGTCGTTTCCCGTTTTCCACTAAAAAAAAACATCAAAATTTACTTGTTAAGCTAGCCTCTAAGCTCACCAATACTCTTCCACGATTCCACTTGATAGGGAACTTTGTTCATGCAAAAGGTGAGCAATTTTCTTAGGCAATGTTTTTTGGACTTGACAACCCAAGATTAAAATTGGTCCGAGTCAAGTTTTTGGATTGGTGCGCAAGCAATCAGAGACGACCCGGTCAAATCGAGCTTTGACATGGTCAACTCAACTCGGTTGACTCAAACCTCTTTTTTTTAATATTTAAATTTGTATAAAAATTTATAAAAATATACACTTATCAAGAATCATCTCTATTCCTCTACCTATAGATTGTATGTCTTATCATCTTACTATCAACTTCTTCTTAATTTATATAGGTGAAATATTACATATATATATATATATATATATATATATATATATGTTGTTAAAATTGTTCTAACTCAAAAATCAAAATGTGCATGTGACAAGATGACAAAAATTAAAATGGAAAAGATATTGAATTTAACAAAAAAATAAGTATATTATCACTAATAAATTAGGAGATAAGAAAAAAACAATTACATTCATATAATTATTTGATGTAAAAAAAATTAAATCAAGAAAAATTGAAGAGCATAAGCAAAAAGTTTTATATAATCATCTAATTTAAAAATAACAATCAAATATTTTAAAAAATAATTTGTAATTTTATAACAAAAAATTATTTATAGATATTTATATTTTAATTATTTATAACTAATGACTATAGTTTTAAGACTTTAAAGTATGAAATTTACATATAAATTATTTAGTTTACTTAGTTTTAAATTTATTTGTAAACAAATATATATATATATATATATATAATTTTTAATTTTTTAATTTATTTATCTTATTTAACAATTGACTCGGTGACCTGAGACTAGCTCAAATCAATGACCGGTCAATTCCAAAATTATTGCTCCCAAGGTTGTCTTTGACCTACAAGGGTTCATTACGTCTTTTATGTGAATAATAAAATATTCGCACCAAAAAATTTACCGTCCAATAGTTCAAAGTACAAAGTGAAAATGAACAGTCTCTCATGTAAGAATATTGTAAGGCTTCCCCAAAGCCGAAAGACTTTATTCTAGAAGTTTCTCTTATATTTAAAATACCTGATTGACCTAATTCTGGCAATTGCAACAAGGGTAAAAAAACTCAAGCAAAAAATCTCAAAAATCCTTCATGAGATATATAATTGTCTCAAAAATCCCAAGGTCATTCTCTTTCCAGATGCAACGAAGCAAGCTAGGCCCTACGTTCTTATGAGAAGGGATCCTCTGCTTTCCTTTTCTCTACCTTTTTTTCTTTAAGCAACGGTTTACTTCAACAATCTCGTTAGAGTTGACATATCTCTACGTTTATCTATTGTCTTTAAATTAAAAGGTGCTTAATGGATAAATTCATATGTTCTAAAGCTCCGCTCTGATTCCTCTAAACGATTTCCCGGGTTATCTTCCGTTTTTCGCTTAAAAAAATATAGAAAAATAGCAGAAATTACTTGTCAAATTAGCCTCTAAGCTCACCAATACTCCTACGCTTCTACTTGAGAGGGAACTTTGTTCACGCAAAAGGTAAGCAATTTTCTCAGGGCTGTCTTTGACCTCCAAGGGTTCTTTACGCTTTTGATGTGAATAATAAAATGTTCGCACCAAAAGATTTATTGTCCAACTTCAGATCAAAGTCCTGAGTCACCAATCTCCCAGTAAGCAACCTTTTCTAACAAGAAATAATTTCACAGGAGGAATTTCCAAAACAATGGAGGTATTATTCCCCGCAGACATGACAGTTGACAGCAATATCGCGCTAACAGCATTCTTTGGGGTAAAGGCCACTGCCAGCTACAAGGTCTTGGTAGGGAGAGACTGGATCCACGCTTGGATGGAAATTCCTCGTGACTTGGAATGAACCTTTCAAAGTGGAAGAAACGAATAGCGATGGATCATTGATTCCCTTTACTGTCCATTTCTTATTCATACAGGGCGCTCGGCCGATGCTCCTTCTCGGTGGAAGGAAGGAATAGCGATGAAGCTTCTCTTGTTGAGGCGAGTCCGGTCAAGAGAAAGATGACCAAAGAGTCTGAGAAAATCGTCTTCCACACTATCTTTCAGTCTTGGGAAGCCATCTAGCTTAGACTGACAAGAGTAGGTCCCCAGATTTGAGTCCAGTTCCCTGCTTTCAGTCTTTTGGGCCTAGAGGACTGGGAATTGGCAATAAGAATCGGTCCTTTAGTGATAGTGAAAGCTCAATCTGTGTTAAAACAAGTGCCAAAAAATAATTGTGGAGAGATACACAGAAATTCCATTAGTTTATCTAAAAAGATATCAGCATTCTATCAAAGTGGGGGAGACCGAAGAGTGTCTTCTGTAGCATTTTAATAAATAGATTGCATATAGTATTTTGCAATAGTCTTGAGGTAACCAGTGCATCACAAAAATTCATAAGGCATCAAACTATACAAGACTCTGTATTGCCTTGTCCATTATCAAGACATGGCAGAACAATTGGGAACTACATAGGCAGTTATGGAGAATAAGTCCTTGGAAAGTACTATGCAAGAAAAGAGAAATCAATACAACAAAATATCAACCAAACAAATATACAGAGCAACTTCTCCAAGGTAAAAAAAGTATCTGCAAGAAAGATTAATAACTGCACTTCAAACTCCTTTATCTGGATAGCTCAAATAAATTTTCTCTCATTGTCGTATCATTCTCAATAAGTAGCTAGCGCCAGGATCACTCGGATCATTCCCAATAATTTTCATTTGACGTTCACTTAAAACAGATACCTTGTGTTATTATCTAATAATCACCCACATTTTGAATAATGGCACAAATGGAACAACGTTATGACCTCAGGGAAGGTTGTGTCCATAACTCCATTCCATTTCTTAGATCAATACCATTACATAACCAGCCATGTGTTTGGCATTATGTTAACTTGTAGCAACAAAATCATCTTCCACAGCAGCAGGACATCTTAATGGACAATTATTTTAGTGCAAATAGTTTACAAACATAAGACACCATCTGACTCTAATGTATTTTATTTCACAAGAAAATCTCAAGGACAAGCAGAAGCGCGAGCATCACAACACAGACTTACAGCAGTGATTCAATTTTCATTTACTAACATATTATCAGGGCACAATCTTGTAGGCTCTGTTCTTATCTATCCAAGTTACCAACGAATTCTTGGAGTTCCTGAATCCCAAAAAGCCATGCTCTTTGGCCTTGTTCATGCTGTCTACCACCCCCTCCACTGGCAACATAGTATCTGCAAACCACCACTCAGCAACATCTTCCAGCTTCGTTGGCTGCAATTGATTCTCCTTCACAATCTCATCCCACACTGGGCCCTTGTCCCTCATCATCTCCGACAGCCTCAAATCGGAACCTTCTTCAAACCCGTATTCCTCAATCCCAAATTGTTCAGCCAACACCTTCCACAAATGCTTCCACTTGAACACATCACCATTGTTGCAATTAAAGGCTTCATTCCTCGCATATGGGTCCACCGCCGCCCATATATGCTGCTCCGCTATCAAATCTGCATCCGAAGCAACAGAGTAACACTCCCACGCCGATTTGGTGCCGGGAAATCTCAGGGGAACCCCCTCGTGCTTGCAAATGGCGGCATACACACAAAGCGTGCCTATCAGGTTCATCAAGCTATAAGGGGAAAACCCGAATATCACTTGCGGACGGTGAACCGACCAAGACAAGCCCTCTTTCTTCTCCACCTCTTCAAACAGTATGTCCTCTTGGGTGTAGTAGAAATTGGGTGCGTTGAGTCGGGGCATATCCTCAGTGAAAGGTGACTCATGGGGTTGGATCTTGCCAAAGAGCTCGAATGGGCCCACGTAATGCTTGACCCCGGTCTGAAGGCATATGTGGCAGAGATTCGGAGCATTGGGGATGACGGCGTGGAGGACGTTTCTGAGCATAGCCCCATTGACCTCGCAGTTCTCAGCCTCGGTGGGTCGACTCGTCCAGGAGACGTAGAAGATGTGGGTCACATCGGTCAATCCGGAGAGCTTAGCTCGGGCGTCCTCCGGATCCGAGATATCGCACTGGATATATTGGATGGGGTGATCGGCGTTCCAGTTGGGTCGGAGGCGGCGGGCGACGCCGTAGACCTTCCATGGTGCGCCGGGGGTGTCGGCGAGGGGTAGAATCTCAGCAAGGCTGTTACCGACGATGCCGGTAACGCCAATCACAAGTCCCACGCTCTGGAAACTTCGAGGCTGCTCTTCGTCATCAAATTTCTTCTGCAGAGAGAGATTATAAATCAGAAAAATAGAGAAACAGATGAAAAAGAAAAACATAGAAATGGGGGAATCATGAAGGAGGGAAAATGGTTGCCTTGGCAGCGCCGATTGCTCCAGCCCACCACCAGCTCATTATGGATGGAAAGGGAGAGACAGAGAGAGAAGTAATGAGAGAGAGAGAGAGAAGGAGGGTGAGATTGAATCTGAGGGTTCAATTAAATTAGAGTGAGGCTACGGCTATATATATATATGAGATGGAAGGAGTGTGAACTGTGAAGCGATGAATATTGTATTGACAATTTGACTTGAATCCCGACGGCAGACATGACATCTCCAGTCAAGCGAGGATTGGCCTTCTCATCTTGGACTAATCTGGACGCCTGCTGGGTATTAACTATTAAATTATCGGACGCAATCAAACCAACAAATATCAATAAGTCAAACCAACATAATATGTTGGATGTTCAGTGGGTCTGAATTGGAGAACCACGTTCGCAGGGAAAACCAAGGTTTGCCTAAACACGATTCAAGGAAGCTTCTTAGGCAAAATGGTTTCAGCCACTGTGTTTGCATTTGCAGTTTTCTCCACTACCCTTGTTCATTTTGAAAAATTTGTTGTTGTGTTAGTTTAATCGAGGTTGAAGTGAGTTAGAAAGAGAGAATAAGACTGTGTTCGACAAACGAACTTATAGTTTATAAGTTAGCTTATAGTTTATTTGATTAGCTTATAAGCTCTTTAAAAATGTTCGGTAAATGAATTTATTTGGATAGCTTATAGCTTATAAGTTACTTTAAGTAACTTATAACTTAAAGTTTTTTATTTCTATTTTATCCTTACTATATTTTTAAAATACCTATTATGCCCATTATTTTATTATATCCTATTTACTCATCTTTTATTATATTTATATTTATATATAATATATTATACATATTTATAATATATTTATATATTTTTAATATATATATATATATATATAATATATAAAAATAATAAAATATGTAAATATATTTTATTATATATAATAAAATATAATAATATATATAAATATATTATATATGTAAAAATATATTATTCATATATAAATATATATTTTTAATGAATTTTATATTTATAATAATTTAAATTAATTTAATTAAAAACAAAAATGATATATTTATTTATATTATTTTAGAATTAAAAATATATTTTTTTTATGTCATTTTACACTTTTCAGCTACTTCAACAACTACTTTTATCGAACACTTCTTATTCAAATAAGCTAACTTATAAGTTATAAGCTATCAACTATAAAATATACGCTAAAAATTAGCTTATAAACTATCAGCTTGCTTATAAGCTATCTACTAGCTTATAAGTTATCCGTCAGCTTATAAGCTAATTTTACCGAATACAACCCAAATAAAAAAAACAAAGAGAAAAGAAGAAGAATGATAATAAACGGACGAGAAACCAAGCTTTTTACAATCAACAATGGAGGGTTTTACTTTGGAAGAATTGCATTTGTTTACTTGCAAAAATTACGTTCTTGGTCTTCACCTTTTCCAAAATTTTACTTTGACCTTAAAGTAAAAATATCTCTTAATTTAGTCCCTGCACTGTTTGCAATTTGCTCCCTTTTGTTTTCCTCCTCACCCTTTTACTTTGTAAACCCATACTATTCTGCTCAACTCTTCTTGTTTATTTTCATGGATGAGCTTGAATTCGGGGATGATGACACTGTCAGACAAATTGAGTTATCCTCCGCAGTAACAGATTCAGTTACTGCGGAGGATAACTCTTTACTCTCATCCTTCCTTTGAAATCTTTTATACTCTATATATATATATATATATGAAAATTAGAAAATTATTCTAATATATTTTATATTTTAATATATCCTATTAAATTTTTTAATAATTATTAATATATTAACTGAAATAATTATAATCAAATAAGATATACAAATTTTATTTTAAAAATAAGATATTTTTGATTATATTAAAATTTGAAATTTACATATAAATTATTTTTTAAATAAATATATATAAACGATTTCTTTTGCTTTGATATTTATTTGTAAACATTTATTTTAAATATAATTAACTATTAGTAATTAGATGTGTTTGGTAAACAAGTTTATTTGAGTAGTTTCTAGCTTTTATATTTTTTTTCCTCTTTTACTCTTATAATTTTATTAAAATTCCTATTCTATCATTATTCCTCGTATACATATAAAATATAAAATATATATATAATTAATTATATATATAATAATAATAATTTAAATGAATTTAATTAAAAAAACAAAAAATAATATATCTATTTTGTATTATTTTGAGATTACAAAGTATCATATAAGCAAGTTATTTTATGTCATTTTATATCTATAAGCTAATTTAATAGTTACTTTCACCATACACTTCTAATTCAATAAGTTAGCTTAACAATTTTTAACTAAAAATTAATTATTAAGCTTTAAACAATCTTATCAATTATTTTTGTCAAATAGAGCTCAAATATATTGAGGCATAAAACAATTTACTCTTTTTATAGAACGCCCATTTCAAAGATAAAAATGTTTAGAAGGAATTTGAGCCAGTTTTAAAAATAATTTCATAATGGAAAAATTGGATTCAGAAATTTTGCACTAACAAGTAATTTTAACTCCTCCCACCCCCCCCCCCTCCCCCCAAAAAAAAAATTACAACTTGTATCGAGAGAAACAAAATACCTACCCTAATTAAGGAACATTGAAAAGACTAGAAAATTGTCTTCAATCCTTAAGATTAAAGTGATTTAATGTATTTAAATTCACTATTTACCTTGTCTCTTTTTTTATTCTTAATTTTTAAATTCTTATGTCTTTCTTTAATAAAAATAAATCAATTTTAAGAAAATAATTGAACACAGCCAACACTTTAATTTACACTAAAAACTACTTATGAATTTTCTTAAATCTCTAAGTGAATATATCTACTTCGAAAAAAAATTGAAATACTAACAAATTAACTCATACAACGTAACATTGAAAAATAAATCCACAAGTTCAAAATTGATGAAAGACTTTAATGAAATAGGTTTATTACGTTATCGTCCTTTTCAACATGATCTACGGAAAAGTGGATTCATGATAATGTTAGGCAAGAAAGCAAACGATTATGTAATGCATGAGGTAACAGGTAAGTAGGTCAAAAGCTAAATATACGGGGAGCCGTTTCAAATTAGAAAACAGAAACATTAAATCCGATTAAAGATTAAAAAAATAAAGAAAGAAAAAGTAACATTAATTGGCTAAACAAGGAGCCATAAGTCAATTCTGAAATCAAATAATGGATATTAGTAGACTAAAAGATATGGATTAGAAAAATAAAGGACTCATTTGAAAGAATTTATTTTGAATTTATTTGACTTATCTTATGACATAAATATTTATACACGTGTTTAAAAAAATTTACAAAAATAATTTATGACATGTCAATAAGTTATTTTCACTTATTTTCATAAATTTTTCAAAATAACTTATGAACATGAATTAAAAACAACTAATGTGAAGTTTGTTCTCATAAACTATAAACTATTTAATTATAAAAATAATTTATATATAAATACTTATATAATAAGTACTTATTTTATAAACAATTAAATAAACTATTTATCCAAACAAAATAAAAGAAGTCCATGGAATTACTAAATAGGGTTTGCTGACACATGATTACCAAAACACTGGACTTGTTTGTAACTTGCCTAATCCATTCAACAATTTATTTAACAAATACATCACTATCACAATATTTATATCAATTTGTTATGTTCCGTGGGTCACTATTTTCTTTTTTATTTTTTTAAATAGTTAAATATTTTTTTGGAAATTGTTAAATAACTTTTAATAAAAGACAATTTATGCTTATAAAATATCATCTCTTTAATGTTTTTTAAATTATCAAAAACTTTAATTTTTCACAATTACTTTTAAATCAACTATATTATATGTAACTTTAAAATTTTCTATGTTCATTTAAAAATAATTATAAAATTATTCATACTTAAATTTGTTACATTTATTAATTATTAATTATGATGTTATGGAATATAAAATTTGATAAAATGGGTATTTATAGACAAAATAGATTAAATTGTTCAATTGCAATTAGATATTAATCATACTTACCTCATGGAATACATAATTATTTGCTTTTATTACCTAGCATTTTGTTTTTAGCACACATAAAAGGAAAAAAAAAAGAAAAAAAACAAATAATAAGGTATAACATCTATCGTAGAAGCGTAATCAGCAAGCAATGCTATGGAAAGAAACATGGGAGAGTCTTCCCAAACACAAATCTAAGAGGAATCGTGGGCACCCATCTTCATAAAAATGTCAGCACATTAATTGGCCTCTCTAAAAACATATTTAATTTTAACCAAAGATTTGTTCATAAGAATTTGTCTGATATCTTTAATAATAACACCATACTCATGGGTATTGGAGTTGCCATTGACAATGAGGTTCACTGATTCCAAAACAGCCAGATCCTAACTTAACATCTCCAAGCTTCATCACAATGTTCAATCATTAATAAATAGATGCTAATTCAGCTTGCATTATAATAATAAAACCAATGTAGCTAAGGAGCAAGTCTCCCTAAGCTGCATAATAAACTTCAGAACATCAAAATCACATAATAAAATCACCGAAAACAACATTATTTTTATACCACCAACACCACCAAACAATGCACACAAAGGCAATATCTGCATATCCGTGACCCTATTATGGGTATGTTTGGGAGCCCC
This sequence comes from Biancaea sappan, assembly GCA_037074585.1. Lineage (NCBI taxonomy): Eukaryota > Viridiplantae > Streptophyta > Magnoliopsida > Fabales > Fabaceae > Biancaea > Biancaea sappan. The sequence continues at coordinate 28,318,212 of CM073498.1, forward strand.
GTGGACAAATGTGAGTTGGGCAAAGTAGGTTGAATTGAACGTAATTAGAGAAATTTTAAGTTTTGATGAACGTAATTTATGTTTGGGAGATATTTGGACAAATATGATTTGAAGCAGATAAACGTAGTTTGGGGCAAAATATAATGTTTGATTTTGGTGTGCAAACGTGGTTTGAGATATGTAATTATCGGAAAAGTCATAAATTTTATATTTTCTTTTTTGATGTATTATTATTATTTATTGTCATTCATTTAAATCTAACTTAGTGAATTGGTGAATTATAATTAAAGTGCTAATAAACTGTGCAATTAGTTTCTAATTCGATTAAATATATTAAATTAAATTCATTATCCCGATTAATTATGTTACTTAAAGTAATTAGATAAACAAAGATTGATCACATTAATTACATTTTAATTAGATTATATTAATTACATTTTAATTAGATTAAAAAAGCCCAGATTAGATTAATTATGTCAATCCAATAGCCCATTGCATATAGCTTAAACAGAAAAAAAAAACATAAAACTATATTAGAGAGTATTCGTCTTCCCAACCCGGCTTTTGTTTCGCGGGTCACGAAGACCCGACGTGTGACCTATCGATTTTCGGTGGTTGGGGCTGCCAGAGAGCTGCGTCGTGATGTTCTCATCGTCGTCGGCACGTCCTTAATGGCAGACGACACCAAAGAACAATAAAAAATGACCACAGACACATAAAACAATCACACGAATGAACATACAAAATAATAAGGGACGGAGGATATGTATTGATGGGAGAAAGCATATCAGAACGACAAGAAATGACTAGAAATAGAAGGCAAAGCGAGAGGAGAACGATAGGAAAGTAAAGGAACAGAAGACACAGGCACACAGAAGATGCAGGCATGACGAGATCAACATCGAGTTTGGCAATGGAGAGAATGACCACTCCACATGGAGAGGCAACATAGCAAATGCCTTGAACCAAAATGGCACACAAGAATACGAGTAATGACCACACTATGAAGGAATTTATGAACAATTCTTATATATAAGTAATGTACTGCAGATAGTTTTATAACATATATGAATAATAACAAAAATATGCGTACTTGGGAAAACAGCGGAACTCTTGATAGTAATTGATTATCTGGTATAAAAGAAAATTGAAGAATAGAAAACAAAATAATTAAGGAGAGTATAACTGCCCTCTTAGCCTAATATGCTTTCAGAGAGTGTTGATTCAATGAGACTGCTACACCACATATATAGGCAGAGAGTAGAAATCCTTCCCTGTAAAACCCTAATGGGCTAACATTCTCATCATTAGTTAGCCCACACAAGGCCCAGTTTCAATTCAATAAGGATTGTTTAATTTATAAAAGAATTTATAATTAACTTATTATTAAAACTGGACATTACATATAAATAAATAAATAAATATATGTATAGATAAATATAATTTATGGTAGTTCATGTGAAAAATCTAACAATCTCCCACTTGGACAACATAAATCATTAGTTTAAAAGATAAATAATTTTCAGATTTAATAATACAACAAAATGGAATGTCAATTATGAGTTGTCACTATAAATTAACAATCATCAAGTTAAATCAAGAGGCAATAAGTATTTGACAATGCAAAAACCATGTCCGATAGGGGTACTGGCATCTTACATGTCAAGATTCTCAACAAAAGATTTGAATAATATGTGAAACTTGTGTCAGAACATACATTACAAGGATGTGATCCTTGCGCAATCCTGACCAATAGTTCAAGCATCTGAAAATGCTCTAAGAGATATGATAGTATAAGTGACGTCATCACAAACATATCTCATAAGAATGACACTAAGTAAATATTAAATTTTAGATTCCCACTAACCCAAAACATCAAAAGACTTAACTAAGCCCAAATGAGCTACATGATTCTGAATAGCTCTAACAGTTAAGCATTTAGTTAGTGGATCTGCTAACATATTCTCTGTAGCAAAATGCTCAATACGAGTCTGAAACTCTAAAATTTTCTCTCTAACAAACAAATATTTAATATCAAAGTGCTTTGATTGAGAAGAGCTTCTGTTGTTTTGAGAGAAAAGCACGACAGCAGTATTGTCACAATATATCACAAGTGGCTTAGGAATGCTTTCAACAATATGAAAGTTAGAGATTAAGATTTTCAGCCACATGGCTTGACAAGTAGCCTCATAGCAAGCGACATATTCTGCCTACATAGTAAAAGTAGCTGTAAGAGTCTATGTAACACTCTTCCAAGAGATAGCTACTCATGTCATCATAAAAAAAATAGAGTTGGAAGTAAACTTTCAGTCGTCAGGGCAAACATACTAAATAAGAATCAGAATAATCAATGACCTGAAGTTGATCAGACTTCTTATAGGTTAATACATGATCTTTAGTTCCTGGCAAATATCTCATGATATTTTCACGGCTTTAAATGACCTAAATCTGGGCTGCTCATATATATCTCTAAAGCATTAATAGCAAAAAAATTATCGGGATGAGTACAAAATTGAGCGTACACTAATCAACGGAAGCATACGGGACCTTTTTGCTCTCTGGAATGGTCTATCTATTGACTTTTTCATAGTGTATTTCAACACTGTGAGACACACCATGTTTAAGTGTTCTCATTTTTCACAAGAAGTCTTTTTAGCAACAGTGGACAATACAGTAAGAGAACCAAGCTCTTCTTCTCTCAAAGCCAAGTCCATATTAGTGATAGCCAAATAGAGATTTAGAGATTATTTTATTTCGAGTCCTCAAAATTAGTCTTATTTAAAGTCTTGACAGAAGTCAAGCATAGACAAAGAAGGCTGACATTATAACAACAAAAGGAACATTTTGATATACACGATGTGATCATGCAATAAGAGAATTAAATGATTCCTTATACACAGCCAATCTGATGTGATTTCCGGAGGGAAAACACTTAATCGATTTTCTGGATAGGTTGAAAGAAACAAACAAAGAAAACCAAATCACTCAATTGATAAGCCAAAGGGCGCCACAACTAAGAGAAATGGGTTAATCTCGCCACACTCAAGAAAGAAGAACGTGAGTGATAAGAAATCTAGTTGCTCTCGCCACTAACCTAAGTTAGATAAGAGAAAGAACTCAAGAATCCTCTTGAAAGCAAAATGCCAATATCTCATATATGATTCAAGGATCGTTTACAACATATGGCAAGGACCCTTTTTATAGAGGGTCTCCAAAACAAAAAGACAAAAGACTCCAACTAATGCATTAAATGCATCAACTAAAAGTCAAGTAGTGTAGGCTAAATGTCAAAGACAATAAATGTATAGGTAGCTAAAAGTCAAAGACAAGAAATGCATAGGTAATAGACTACAACTATATTCAACAAATGCAACTAACCCACATGTAATCTTTTCACACTTCTTCCACTTTCAACAATGTGGTTAAGCCCAATCAAAGCCCTTTAGTCCTTGAACGAGTTAGAGGCCCAATTGAAGTGTTCTCCCTTTCTTGGGCTGCAATTAGTCCAAGCTCTTTAACCCTTGAACGAGTTAGAGGCCCAATTGAAGTGTTCTCCCTTTCTTGGGCTGCAATGGGGTTATCCTTGATTACATCATCCTCCCCTGGTTGAAATGGATTTGTCCTCAAATCCAAGTCCTCTTTATCTTCTAAGTACGGGGAAAGATCCCTTACATTGAAAGTAGTAGAAACAGCATAGTCTTCAGGCAAATCAATTTTGTATGCATTATCATTTACCTTGTCTATGATACGGAAAGGACCATCTGCCCTTGGCATTAATTTAGACTTCCTTTGGTTTGGAAATCTTTCTTTTCGAAGATGAACCCACACTAAATCTCCAGGACTGAATTGAACAAATTTTCTTCTCTTGTTGGCAGTCTTCTTATAGATGGAGTTCTTCTTCTCAATTTGCTGTTTAATGTTTTCATGTAACTTCTTTATCATGTCAGCCTTCATTTTTCCATCTATGCATTCTCGAGCTTCAAGTGGTAATGGTACTAAATCAAGTGGGCTCAATGGATTAAATCCATAAACTACTTCAAAAGGAGAGTGTTTAGTAGTACCATGTACACTTCTATTGTAAGCAAATTCAGCATAGGCCAAGCATTCATCCCAACTTTTCAAGTTTTTGCCAATGATAGTTCTTAGCAAAGTAGAAAGCGTTCGGTTCACCACTTCAGTTTGCCCATCAGTTTGTGGGTGACAGGCAGTACTAAAGAGCAACTTTGTTCCCAACTTCCTCCATAAAGTCTTCCAAAAGTAGCTAAGAAATTTGGCATCACGATCTGACACGATACTCTTTGGAACGCCATGAAGTCTCACAATTTCTTTGAAAAATAAATTGGCAATGTGCACAGCATCATCGGTCTTATGGCATGGAATAAAATGAGACATTTTTGAAAAACGATCAACAACAACCATGACCGAATCTTTACCTCTTTGTGTCCTTGGTAAGCCTAGCACGAAATCCATGCTAACATCAGTCCAAGGTTGATCTGGAACAGGTAGAGGTGTATAAAGTCCATGGGCTGCTTCCTTGCTCTTGGCTTTTTTGCAAACAATACACCTTTCAATCACATGATGCACATCTCTAATCATGTTAGGCCAATAAAAATGCTCTTTCAGCATCTCCAATGTCTTGGTTTCACCGAAATGCCCAGCCAATCCTCCTCCGTGAGCTTCTCGTGTAAGTAATTCCCTTATAGAACAATTTGGAATTACCAGCCTCCCTAAGCGAAATAAAAAACCTTCAGATCTATAAAATCCCTTATATGCCATTTTCTCACAAGCGAGATAAATTTCAGCAAGTGTTGAATCTTCCATGTAATGGTCTTTAATAGATTCAAATCCCAACAATTTAGCATTCATCATGAAAATTAAGGCATATCTCCTTGATAAGGCATCTGCAACAATGTTGGTTTCTCCCTTCTTATATTTCAACACATAGGGAAAAGCTTCAAGAAATTCCACCCACTTTGCATGTCTTCTATTCAGCTTGCTCTGACCTTTCAAGTGTTTGAGTGATTCATGGTCTGTGTGAATTACAAATTCTTTTGGTAACAAGTAGTGCTGCCATGTCTCAAGAGCTCTAATTAAAGAGTAGAACTCCTTATCATAGGTAGAGTAGTTAAGACTGGCTCCATTCAACTTCTCACTAAAATAAGCTATAGGACGCCTTTCTTGAAGAAGTACAGCTCCAATTCCCACTCCACTAGCATCACATTCAATCTCAAAAGTCTTAGAAAAATTAGGCAAAGCCAATATGGGTGCATTGCACAATTTTTCTTTGACAAGCTCAAAACTTCGTTGGGCTGCATCACTCCATTTGAACTCCTTTCCTCCCTTAACACATTCAGTTATGGGTGCTAAGATGGTGCTGAAATCCCTTACAAATCTTCTATAGAAAGAGGCAAGCCCATGAAAACTTCTTACTTCAGATATGGTTCTTGGAACGGGCCATTCTTTGATAGCTTTCACCTTTTCTTCATCAACTCCCACTCCTTGCTGAGATACTACAAAGCCAAGAAAAATCACATGGTCTTGACAAAAGTAGCATTTTTTTAGATTAGCATAGAGTTTCTCCTTTCACAACACTTCCAAGACTTCCTTCAAATGTTGCACATGCTCCTCATAACTTTGACTGTAGATCAAAATATCATCGAAATATACCACAACGAATTTTCCAATGAAAGATCTAAGCACATGATTCATCAATCGCATAAATGTGCTAGGGGCATTAGATAGCCCAAATGGCATTACCATCCATTCGTAAAGTCCATGCTTTGTCTTGAAGGCCGTCTTCCACTCGTCTCCCTCTTTCATTCGGATTTGGTGATAGCCGCTCTTCAAGTCAATTTTTGAAAACACCTTGGAACCATTCAGCTCATCCAACATGTCATCCAATCTTGGAATTGGGTAGCGGTATTTGATGGTGATCTTATTTATAGCACGGCTGTCTACACACATTCTCATAGAGCCATCCTTTTTAGGGACTAATAATGTAGGCACAGAACAAGGGCTCATGGATTCCCTTACATAACCCTTTTCAATCAACTCATCGACTTGCCTTTTTAGCTCCTTAGCCTCCTCTGGATTCATTCTGTATGCTGGCTTATTTGGTAAGGCAGCACCGGGCACCAAATCAATTTGATGCTCAATTCCTCTTAAGGGTGGCAATCCCTTAGGTAGCTCATTCGGAAAGACATCTGTAAATTCTTCTATCAACTCCCTCACAAGCTTAGGAAGCTTTTCTGCAAGTTCTGGATTTAGCTCCTTAAGAATTAGTAATAATACAAAGTTTTTCCTTCTTATTGCCTTCTTTAACTCATTCTTAGAAGCAAAACAGCTAGGCTTCTTCTCCTCGATTACATCCTCCTTCGGATGTACTTGTATTGGCTTTAAGGGTGCCAACACAATCTTCTTTCCATCCTTCTCAAAAGCGTAGGTGTTTTTGAAGCCATCATGTAGTGCTCTTCTATCAAATTGCCAGGGCCTCCCAAGTAGAAGATGACTAGCATCCATAGGGACTATGTCACACAATACCTCATCTTTGTAATTCTTCCCTATAGAGAAAGGTACCTTTACTTGTTTGGTGACCTTCATCTCGCCATGATTATTCAACCATTGCAGCTTGTATGGACGGGGATGATTGATGATAGGTAGCTTCAATTTGCTAACCAAGGTGGTTGAAGCAACGTTAGTGCAGCTCCCACTATCAATTATCACGTTACAAACTTTGCCTCCGATAGTACACCTTGTTTGAAAAATATTCTCCCTCTGTTCTTCTTCTACTTTGGCTTGGATATTCAAGGCACGTCTAATAACCAAGGCAGCACCTTCATCAGCATATTCAACAACTTCTTCTTCGTCAAAATATTCTTCCTCTTCACATTCCTCCACAATATCTTCATCTTCACTCTCTATTTCCCCTTGTTTTTCCTTCAAGATCATCACTCTTCTATTAGGACATTCGGATGCTATATGGCCATGACCCAAGCACTTGAAGCACTTAATGTCTCGGCTTCTTTTAGAGGACTGGTTGTCTTCTCTCTTATCCTTCCCTTTAGAACTTTCAGATTTGTTCGGCTCTTTCTTCCATATCTCCTTATTACTCCCTTTGGTAGTGTTTGAGGTTTGGGAAAGTGTTTGGAAAGGTTTACTCCCCAATGGTTTAGACACTCCATTGGTTCTTCCATAAACTCTCTTTTTCTGTCTCTCTACCTTAATTGCCAATTTAATTACATCTTCTAAGAAGACATAATTCTGCAACTCTACTAAGTCAGCAACTTTTCTGTTCAAACCACCAAGAAATCGAGCTATGGTTTGCTCTTGAGGTTCATTCAGCTCACACTGAATCATCAAAGTTTCAAATTCTTTGACATAATCTTCAACACACATACCTCCTTGCCTCAAGCTTTGAAGCTTAAAATAAAGCTCTTGCTTGTAGTAATCAGGTACAAAACGCCTCTGCATGAGCCTTTTCATCAATCTCCAATTTCGAACTTCCTCCTCTCCATCTCTTCTTCGTTGATTCTTCAAATTTTCCCACCATAGATTTGCATAATCAGTGAATTCAAGGGCTGCAAGTCGGCATTTGGTAGCTTCTGAATATTCTTGATATTCAAAAATCTTCTCTACTCGTTGCACCCACTCCAAGTATTCTTCAGGAGAACTTGTTCCCTTAAATGGAGGAATCTTCATTTTGATGTTGGCATCACGTTCCCTCTGCTCCCTTCTTTGCCTAGGTTGATCACCTTCTTCAGCTTCAGATTCTTCTCTATGGTGTTCAACATAAGCTCCTCTTCTTGGTTGTTGTTGTTGTAGCTCCATAAATCTAGCCATTTGAGTGGTTAGTTGAGCTATTTGTTCCATCATTTCTTCTTGACCTCTTTGTAGGCCAACAATTTGAGCTTGTTGTAGGCTAAGCCCAAAAGGAACTTCAAAACTATTTTCTCCTGTCATAGTGATTTGTAATTTGTTGGTTTGAGTTTGGTGAAGGGTAGGTTCACTCTCTAAGTGTTTACACTCGGATTAACAATGAACAGTAACGATGAATAATGAACAGTAACGATGAATTTTTTTTTTAAATAAAAAAGTTGGAATAAAATAGAACAACACAAGAATAGAAATAAAGATAAAGATGAACAGACTAGAAAATTAGCCTTCCATGTAGGTGGCAGATTACAAAACAAGGAAAACTAAGCCTTCCATATAGGTGGCAAAATACAAAATAAGGAAAACTAAGCCTTCCATGTAGGTGGCAAAACACAGAATAAAATGCAATAAAATTAAGCTTTCCACGAAGGGGCAAAACACAAAACAAATAATAGAACCTGAATTGAAGTGGCTCTGATACCAATATGATGTGATTTCCGGAGGGAAAACACTTAATCGATTTTCTGGATAGGTTGAAAGAAACAAACAAAGAAAACCAAATCACTCAATTGATAAGCCAAAGGGCACCACAACTAAGAGAAATGAGTTAATCTCGCCACACTCAAGAAAGAAGAACGTGAGTGATAAGAAATCTAGTTGCTCTCGCCACTAACCTAAGTTAGATAAGAGAAAGAACTCAAGAATCCTCTTGAAAGCAAAATGCCAATATCTCATATATGATTCAAGGATCGTTTACAACATATGGCAAGGACCCTTTTTATAGAGGGTCTCCAAAACAAAAAGACAAAAGACTCCAACTAATGCATTAAATGCATCAACTAAAAGTCAAGTAGTGTAGGCTAAATGTCAAAGACAATAAATGTATAGGTAGCTAAAAGTCAAAGACAAGAAATGCATAGGTAATAGACTACAACTATATTCAACAAATGCAACTAACCCACATGTAATCTTTTCACACTTCTTCCACTTTCAACAATGTGGTTAAGCCCAATCAAAGCCCTTTAGCCCTTGAACGAGTTAGAGGCCCAATTGAAGTGTTCTCCCTTTCTTGGGCTGCAATTAGTCCAAGCTCTTTAACCCTTGAACGAGTTAGAGGCCCAATTGAAGTGTTCTCCCTTTCTTGGGCTGCAATGGGATTATCCTTGATTACATCACAATCATGCCCTTTACTTTGGAAGAATTGCAATTGTTTACTTGCAAAAATTACGTTCTTGGTCTTCACCTTTTCCAAAATTTTACTTTGACCTTAAATTAAAAATCTCTCTTAATTTAGTCCCTGCACTGTTTGCAATTTGATCCCTTTTGTTTTCCTCCTCACCCTTTTACTTTGTAAACCCATACTATTCTGCTCAACTCTTCTTGTTTATTTTCATGGATGAGCTTGAATTCAGGGATGATGACACTGTCAGACAAATTGATTGGAAGTTGGCACAACATCTTTTATGAACATATTCAGTTATTGTGGAGGATAACTCTTTACTCTCATCCTTCCTTTGAAATCTTTTATACTCTCTCTCTCTCTCTCTCTCTCTCTCTCTCTCTCTCTCTCTCTATATATATATATATATATATGAGAATTAGAAAATTATTCTAATATATTTTATATTTTAATATATCCTATTAAATTTTTTAATAATTATTAATATATATTAACTGAAATAATTATAATCAAATAAGATATACAAATTTTATTTTAAAAATAAGATATTTTTGATTATATTAAAATTTGAAATTTACATATAAATTATTTTTTAAATAAATACATATAAATGATTTCTTTTGCTTTGATATTTATTTGTAAACATTTATTTTAAATATAATTAACTATTAGTAATTAGATGTGTTTGGTAAACAAGTTTATTTGAGTAGCTTCTAGCTTTTATATTTTTTTTCCTCTTTTACTCTTATAATTTTATTAAATTTCCTATTCTACCATTATTCCTCATATACATATAAAATATAATATATATATATATATATATATATATATATATATATATATATATAATTAATTATATATATAATAATAATAATTTAAATGAATTTAATTAAAAAACAAAAAATAATATGTCTATTTTGTATTATTTTGAGATTACAAAGTATCATATAAGCAAGTTATTTTATGTCATTTTATATTTATAAGCTAATTCAATAGCTACTTTTACCAGACACTTCTAATTCAATAAGTTAGCTTAACAACTTTCAACTAAAAATTAATTTTTAAGCTTTAAACAATCTTATCAATTATTTTTGTCAAATAGAGCTCAAATATATTGAGGCATAAAACAATTTTCTCTTTTTATAGAAGGCCCATTTCAAAGATAAAAATGTTTAGAAGGAATTTGAGCCAGTTTTAAAAATAATTTCACAATGGAAAAATTGGATTCAGAAATTTTGCACTAACAAGTAATTTTAACTCCTCCCACCCCCCTCCCCCAAAAAAAAAATTACAACTTGTATCGAGAGAAACAAAATACCTACCCTAATTAAGGAACATTGAAAAGACTAGAAAATTGTCTTTAATCCTTAAGATTAAAGTGATTTAATGTATTTAAATTCACTATTTACCTTGTCTCTTTTTTTATTCTTAATTTTTAAATTCTTATGTCTTTCTTTAATAAAAATAAATCAATTTTAAGAAAATAATTGAACACAGCCAACACTTTAATTTACACTAAAAACTACTTATGAATTTTCTTAAATCTCTATGTGAATATATCTACTTCTTATAAAATTGGAAAAAATTGAAATACTAACAAATTAACTCATACAACGTAACATTGAAAAATAAATCCACAAGTTCAAAATTGATGAAAGACTTTAATGAAATAGGTTTATTACGTTATCGTCCTTTTCAACATGATCTACGGAAAAGTGGATTCATGATAATGTTACGCAAGAAAGCAAATGATTATGTAATGCATGAGGTAACATGTAAGTAGGTCAAAAGCTAAATATATGGGGAGCCGTTTCAAATTAGAAAACAGAAACATTAAATCCGATTAAAGATTAAAAAAATAAATGGATAAAAGAAAGAAAAAATAACATTAATCGACTAAACAACAAGGAATATGTCAATTCTGAAATCAAATAATAGATATTAATAGGGTAAAAGATGTGGATTAGAAAAATAAATGGCTCATTTGAAAGAATTTATTTTAAATTTATTTGATTTATCTTATGACATAAGTATTTATACTGTTTAAAAAAATTTACAGAAATAATTTATGACATGTCATAAGTTATTTTCAACTTATTTTCATAAATTTTTTAAAATAATTTATGAAAATAAGTTAAAAACAACTAATGTGAAGTTTGTTCTCATAATCTATTTAATTATAAAAATAATTTATATATAAGTGCTTATATAATAAGCACTTATTTTATAAACAATTAAATAAACTATTTATCCAAACAAAATAAAAGAAGTCCATGGAATTACTAAATCGGGTTTGCTGACACGTGATTACCAAAACACTGGACTTGTTTGTAACTTGCCTAATCCATTCAACAATTTATCTATTTGTTATGTTCCGTGGGTCACTATTTTCTTTTTTATTTTTTAAATAGTTAAATATTTTTTTGGAAATTGTTAAATAACTTTTAATAAAAGACAATTTATGCTTATAAAATATCATCTCTTTAATGTTTTTTAAATTATCAAAAACTTTAATTTTTCACAATTACTGTTAAATCAACTATATTATATGTAACTTTAAAATTTTCTATGTTCATTTAAAAATAATTATAAAATTATTCATACTTAAATTTGTTACATTTATTAATTATTAATTATGATGTTATGGAATATAAAATTTGATAAAATGGGTATTTATAGACAAAATAGATTAAATTGTTCAATTGCAATTAGATATTAATCATACTTACCTCATGGAATACATAATTATTTGCTTTTATTACCTAGCATTTTGTTTTTAGCACACATAAAAGGAAAAAAAAAAGAAAAAAAAAACAAATAATTAGGTCTAACATCTATCGTAGAAGCGTAATCAGCAAGCAATGCTATGGAGAGAAACATGGGAGAGTCTTCCCAAACACAAATCTAAGAGGAATCGTGGGCACCTATCTTCATAAAAATGTCAGCACATTAATTGGCCTCTCTAAAAACATATTTAATTTTAACCAAAGATTTGCTCATAAGAATTTGTCTGATATCTTTAATAATAACACCATACTCATGGGTATAGGAGTTGCCATTGACAATGAGGTTCACTGATTCCAAAACAGCCAGATCCTAACTTAACATCTCCAAGCTTCATCACAATGTTCAATCATTAATAAATAGATGCTAATTCAGCTTGCATTATAATAATAAAACCAATGTAGCTAAGGAGCAAGTCTCCCTAAGCTGCATAATAAACTTCAGAACATCAAAATCACATAATAAAATCACCGAAAACAGACATTATTTTTATACCACCAACACCACCAAACAATGCACACAAAGGCAATATCTGCATATCCGTGACCCTATTATGGGTATGTCTGGGAGCCCCGTGGACAAATGTGAGTTGGGCAAAGTAGGTTGAATTGAACGTAATTAGAGAAATTTTAAGTTTTGATGAACGTAATTTGTGTTTGAGAGATATTTGGACAAATATGATTTGAAGCAGATAAACGTAGTTTGGTGCAAAATATAATGTTTGATTTTGGTGTGCAAACGTGGTTTGAAATATGTAATTATCGGAAAAGTCATAAATTTTATATTTTATTTTTTGATGTATTATTATTATTTATTGTCATTCATTTAAATCTAACTTAGTGAATTGGTGAATTATAATTAAAGTGCTAATAAACTGTGCAATTAGTTTCTAATTCGATTAAATATATTAAATTAAATTCATTATCCCGATTAATTATGTTACTTAAAGTAATTAGATAAACAAAGATTGATCACATTAATTACATTTTAATTAGATTACATTAATTACATTTTAATTAGATTAAAAAAGCCCAGATTAGATTAATTATGTCAATCCAATAGCCCATTGCATATAGCTTAAACAGAAAAAAAAAACATAAAACTATATCAGAGAGTATTCGTCTTCCCAACCCGGCTTTTGTTTCGCGGGTCACGAAGACCCGACGTGTGACCTATCTATTTTCGGTGATTGGGGTTGCCAGAGAGCTGCGTCGTGCAGTTCTCATCGTCGTCGGCACGTCCTTAATGGCAGACGACACCAAAGAACAATAAAAAATGACCACAGACACATACAACAATCACACGAATGAACATACAAAATAATAAGGGACGGAGGATGTGTATTGATGGGAGAAAGCATATCAGAACGACAAGAAATGACTAGAAATAGAAGGCAAAGCGAAAGGAGAACGATAGGAAAGTAAAGGAACAGAAGACACAGGCACACAGAAGATGCAGGCATGACGAGATCAACAGCGAGTTTGGCAATGGAGAGAATGACCACTCCACATGGAGAGGCAACATAGCAAATGCCTTGAACCAAAATGGCACACAAGAATACGAGTAATGACCACACTATGAAGGAATTTATGAACAATTCCTATATATAAGTATTGTATTGCAGATAGTTTTATAACATATATGAATAATAACAAAAATATGCGTACCTGGGAAAACAGCGGAACTCTTGATAGTAATTGATTATCTGGTATAAAAGAAAATTGAAGAATAGAAAATAAAATAATTAAGGAGAGTATAACTGCCCTCTTAGCCTAATATGCTTTCAGAGGGTGTTGCTTCAATGGGACTGCTACACCACATATATAGGCAGAGAGTAGAAATCCTTCCTTATGAAACCCTAATGAGCTGACATTCTCATCATTAGTTAGCCCACACAAGGCCTAGTTTCAATTCAATAAGGATTGTTTAATTTATAAAAGAATTTATAATTAACTTATTATTAAAACTGAACATTACATATAAATAAATAAATAAATATATGTATAGATAAATATAATTTATGGTATTCCATATGAAAAATCTAACAATCTTCCACTTGGACAACATAAATCATTAGTTTAAAAGATAAATAATTTTCAGATTTAATAATACAACAAAATGGACATGTCAATTATGAGTTGTCACTATAAATTAACAATCATCAAGTCAAATCAAGAGGCAATAAGTATTTGACAATGCAAAAACCGTGTCCGATAAGAGCACTAGCATCTTACATGTCAAGAGTCTCAACAAAAGATTTGAATAATATGTGAAACTTGTGTCAGAACATACATTACAAGGATGTGATCCTTGCGCAATCCTGACCAATGGTTCAAGCATCTGAAAATGCTCTAAGAGATATGATAGTATAAGTGACGTCATCACAAACATATCTCATAAGAATGACACTAAGTAAATATTAAATTTTAGATTCCCACTAACCCAAAACATCAAAAGACTTAACTAAACCCAAATGAGCGATTCTAAATAGCTGTAACTGTTAAGCATTTAGTTAGTGGATCTGCTAACATGTTCTCTGTAGCAAAATGCTCAATACGAGTCTGAAACTCTAGAATTTTCTCTCTAACAAACAGATATTTAATATCAAAGTGCTTTGAGTGAGAAGAGCTTCTGTTGTTTTGAGAGAAAAGCACAACAACAGTATTGTCACAATATATCACAAGTGGCTTAGGAATGCTTTCAACAATATGAAAGCCAGAGATTAAGATTTTCAGCCACATGGCTTGACAAGTAGCCTCATAGCAAGCGACATATTCTGCCTACATAGTAAAAGTAGCTGTAAGAGTCTATTTAACACTCTTCCAAGAGATAGCTACTCATGTCATCATAAAAAAATAGAGTTGGAAGTAAACTTTCAGTCGTCAGGGCAACCATGCTAAATAAGAATCAGAATAATCAATGACCTGAAGTTGATCAGACTTCTTATAGGTTAATTCATAATCTTTAGTTCCTTGCAAATATCTCATGATCTTTTCACGGCTTTAAATGACCTAAATCTAGGCTGCTCATATATATCTCTAAAGCATTAATAGCAAAAAAATTATCGGGATGAGTACAAAATTGAGCGTACACTAATCAACGGAAGCATACGGGACCTTTTTACTCTCTGGAATGGTCTATCTAATTGACTTTTTCATAATGTATTTTGTAACACCTCAAAATTTTCATAAAACTATCTCCAGGATAAAAGATTTTTAAGATAAGGTTCCTTAGTGAATAATTATGGCAATTCTCAAACCTTAAATTTCAAAGATCTCAAGTCCATAATTAAAAAAAACTAGGAGCCATTAAATCATCCCATGCCTTACATCATCATCATTTCGACATATATATACATATCACTGGAGATTAAGTCTTAATTATTTTATAAAAACTATAAAATCTAGGCTATAGCTACTGATTCCCTACTGCAACCCCGCTATTCTCACCTTGATTTGCACCTGGAAATGGTTAATACAGTACAAAATCATGAGACATAGAAATCTCAGTAGCCAGTAGTTAATCTTGAAAACAAGAACCATTCCTAGTCATAAAAGCAAGTTCATAACACCATTCATAATTCAGTTCAACTCATCTATGCCACTGTCATGCAGAGATTATCCCTGGGTCTTAGTACCACAAGAGTCTGTTTCACCTCAAGTGGTGCCAAGGGTCATCACTATTCTCAGTGCCTACCACCAGGGTCTGATTATACCATGTGGCCTAAAGGTCAACAAGACTGACATTAGCATCGTCATGCGTAGCTGCTTCCGCCCTAACCATGGCAAGTCTTATACTGGCGTGTACCGTCGTACCCCAAATGCTTGGCGTACACTGCCTTAACACATGAGTATCATAATAATACATATACATACATAACAATGCATAAAGTTGAATATCACATAATTCATCAATAAATCATTTTCATCACATAATTCATAATTAAATCATTTTTAGTATAAAACAATTTCAAAATATATGAAAAGCATTTTTATGAAATGTAACTGGCTACCTGAATTTACCGTCTCGTACCGATTCCACTCGAAATTATTCCAAGGTGCTGATAAAATAAATTAACTATTAAAATCCTAATATGGAATATTTAAAAATACTATTCCATTTTTTTAAATGTAATTTCTATGTACTAAATACTAATTACATATTATTCACAATCTTATTTCAAATCCCAAATTTAAATAAATATAATTAGCTAAAAAATATCCTAATAAGGAAGAGATTAAAATTACTATTTCATAATTAATTAAATCTTCTGCCTCAAAAATTAATTACGTAATATCTATAATCCCATTTATAGTCCCAAATTCAAATAATTATAATCAGCTAAAATTTCTTCTAATTTATTTCTCAAATTCCACCCTATTTCCTTTTTCCTCAACAACCTTGAATTAATTCACTTTAGTCCTTAATGTGAACTTTAACCATATAAATAACCTTCAAAATTTGGTAAATTCCATCAAATTTTAACAAAAATCCCAAATATACTTAATCTGGACATTTTCAGAATTTTTACTCTTTCCTTCCAACTTTTCATTTCATTCACTTAGGTCCTCAATAAGTATTGTTCCCTTATTTTTTCATGATCTAAGACCACACTTCGTTTCATCTAAGTCCATAGGTCACAAATATATCTTGTTTCGAAATTGTAGCTACTCCTACAAACTTTTGATTTTATTCAGTTATACCTCTAAACTCCATGTTTTTCCATTCTTCTTGCTGCATGGCTCTCCCAAACTCATCTAGGGACTCTCTAAGACATGTTTAATCATTTATTAAACATATGCGAGCCTAAAAAAAAGAATTGAAGCTTACCCAAGATTTCCAAGCTTACTTTTCTCCTTTGTTTTTCTGCACTTTTATGCCACTCTTTTTGCTGCTGTGAATGTGTATTTAGGACCTCAAATCCACTGCTAAGATGGTCCTTTGGTCAGCACCAAAGTTGCCTAAGGGTGGCTCTTTAAAAGCTTAAGGAAATTTATGGTTTTTAGAGCTTTCTCTCTTTCTCTCTCGGTTTATGCAGAAAATGAGGAAGTTTTGCAGCAACATCATCTCTCTCTCGTGTTCACTTGTTAGGATAGCAGAAAATGAAGTGACAAACCCTCCTTTAACCCCTAAGGGTCCCTTACGTGGCAACCAATGCAAGAAAAACGGATTCTCTCTCTCTGTTCCAGCTCATGAAGACAATGCCATGAACTTTCTCTCATCCTCGGCAGCATCACGTGGGCACTGCAGAATAGCTCACGTGTAGTGCTTTATCCTCTTGCTCTTACTCGGTTTCTCTCTTAAGGTAGTAGAAAATGGAGCTAAGGTTACCCTTTAATCCCATGGGAGGTGGCTCACGTGACTGCAAAAAAAAAAAAAAAGAGAAGACATAGCCATGAGTTTACTGCATAAAGCTCCTCCCTTTCTCGGTTTCACATTTCCTGCAGTAAGGTGGCATCACGTGTTGCAGCAGATGGAGGTCTCTTGGGTTCATGGTGGCTCTCAAAGGCATGGACAGCAAAGAAGGATGCTCAACGTGGCTTTTCCCCATGTTCCCTAAGCTCTCACCGAAACATTCATTCTACTGCACATGAAATCTCTCCCAACACTCACACTTACTTTCTTAAAGTGGAATTCATGTTGCAGCTTCCTATTGGTGCAAAGCTAGGTGAAGGGAAAAAGAGCCACGTAAAAACACTTAGGTATAAGCATCAGAATTTCCAATTAATATGGTCTTGCTAAAATTCTACAAAGTCCCTAACTACTTTTGGTCCTTGCAAGTGGGTCCTTGATCATTAAGGAAAAGTTTAATTTATCACCCAAAATTATTTCTAATATTTCATATGATTTTCTCCAACCTCTAATTTTTGGAAAAGCCACTTTATTTCCATTTACAAATTTTTCCCCTTTGAAAATATAGACTAATTTGCCTATATTTAATAAACGTAAAAAAAAAATTTGGGATGTTACATATTTCAACACTGTGAGACACACCATGTTTAAGTGTTCTCATTTTTCACAAGAAGCCTTTTCAGCAGCAGTGGACGAGACAGTAAGAGCA
The DNA here is from genome assembly GCA_037074585.1 of Biancaea sappan. Classification (NCBI taxonomy): domain Eukaryota; kingdom Viridiplantae; phylum Streptophyta; class Magnoliopsida; order Fabales; family Fabaceae; genus Biancaea; species Biancaea sappan. The sequence goes on from CM073498.1 coordinate 28,336,109, forward strand.
CCAAGCTCTTCTTCTCTCAAAGCCAAGTCCATATTAGTGATAGCCAAATAGAGATTTAGAGATTATTTTATTTCAAGTCCTCAAAATTGGTCTTATTCAGAGTCTTGACAGAAGTCAAGCATAGACAAAGAAGGCTGACATTATAACAACAAAAGGAACATTTGATATACACGATGTGATCATGCAATAAGAGAATTGAATGGTTCCTTATACACAGCCAATCATGCCCTTTAGAGAAAATTTTCTTACTTATGATGGTTCGGCCTAAAGTTCCCAAACCATAATAAATAAGAAATGTAATATTATAATGTATAAATCTTATATTACTAAAGTTTCTAATACCGATAGGGTATTCGAAAGATAATTGATATAAACATAAAACTAACAGTGCATTGTACAACAAATTATATTAATGATAACACACCGATAGTGTATAATTATTATTAATGTAATAAAATAATGATTAAAAAATTTAATCATTCAATTCACAAAATTTGTATAATTGTACCCACGATAGGTGAGGTTACAGTTATACAAATAATCAGCAATTATATTAAAAAAATAATAAATACATATCATGCCTGAGAAAATTATTCAATTCATATAAAAACCAAAAAATTAATTCCTTGACTATGCACATCAACATGGAGAATATGATATACTAAGGTACCACTAGCGGAGTAAGGAATACTCACTGAATTTCAGGCCAAAAAAAACTAAGAGTACAATATTTAAAATTGCAAACTTACTCCCATTAGTCATCATGTAAAAACAATGATGAGATACATATTCTCCTTGAAGCTGATCAAAGTGACAACATAGTGAAATTTTAGGTACCATTACCTCAAGGCCAATTTTAAAACGTATATGGATCTCTTTAATTTGCATACTAGATGCTTTTGACCATATTTCTAAAGAACAATTAGGTTAATCTATATGCACATCATTTAAAAAATCATCGTTTAAGAATGTTGTGTTAATATCTATTTGGTGAAGCTCTACGTCAAAAGAGCCACCAAGAATTAGGAGAAATATAAACCAAATTAGATTCAACTTAGTTACACTACTCATTGAATTAATTAAAATGCTATATTATAAAACACAATTAATATAGTTGATATATTAATGATTTAAAAAATATTTTAATAATTTAGTAATGCTAATCCACATAAGATATATATATATATATATATATATATATATATATATATATATATATATATATATATATTAAAATTTAACAATTTTCCCACTTGGATAGCAATAGTCAATCATTAAAATATAATAATTATTAAGGCTAAAATAACAACTATAATTATAGCACATGTTAGGAAACATAAGCTTTAACGATGCAGAAATAGTATTCGATAGGGAAGTAGATCATACACGTTAAAAGCTTATATTTCACATAAAGAATAATTAATATGAAAAAATATAATTAATTAAGAGAAATATGCAATCCAAGGTCAGTAAATTTCAAATCAATTACAGATGTAAGATTAAAGCATATTATAGTACATATGATATAGAGTAACAGATCAGTAATGTGTAACTGAGGTGATTTCGCAATCTTTTTATATTATAAAAATATCAAAAGGAAGCACCAAAAAAAAGAAAAAAAATTATTTACCATAAGAAACGTAAATTAATGTCATTCCGATAGGGTGTATACACTAATGATATTTCAAAACAAATTATTTATTGTCACCATAATTACTATTTTTCCCTTTTCAACCCATAATTATTTTGAAAGAACAAAGAAATATATATATATATATATATATATATATATATTATTTGGAAAAATAACACTAAAGATTGAACACGCGATAGGCAAGCTTACAACCTCACAAAATTATTCAAATTACATATTTGGATATTTGAAATAATTTGGTAGAATATTTAGAAACAATTTACAATAAGTCAATACAACTTAAGTAATCAAATAATTACAAATTGTTTTTAAAATGATTAAAATACACAACAGTTCTACTAGGGAGAATGTGAGAGATATTTAACAGACAATAAAATCTAAAAAAATTTCAGGCTAAATTTTATAGAGTACAATATCCAATTAAGATTCTTGATAGATTCAATCTTAAATTCATAAGATAATTCAAAATTTTGATCAATATATATAACCAAAATATAATTGAGATAAACAAATATATAAAATTCAATCTTTTATATATATATATATATATATATATATATATGATACAATCCCAAATGTCAAATCTCAAGGCACAAATTAGAGTAAACGACGTTAATCGTAGTTTTATTGAAATTATATTATAATTTGAATCTCAATCATTCATATCCCAAATATACATACGATTTTTTACAATTCCAAATTCCACACACACACACACACACACACACACATATATATATATATATATATATATATGATTAATATGAATTGAATCAATTAAGATTGGTTATGTCAATTTTCCATATGATTAAATCATGAATTTGACATTATCAAATTGGATTTAGAATTGACGTGATATAGACAATAATTTTTCATGATTCAAACCCAAATTTTTGATATTACTCGATTTTCACAATATATTTCAATCCATATTAGTACAGATAACATATATATAAACAAACTCAATGAATTGAAAATACAAGGTGAATATTAGGGTATCATAAAATCAAAAATAGGATCACGTCAATTCACCCAGTTTAAAAATATAACTGTTCCACTTGCTACCATCTTATCAATTAATTAATCAAGGGGAATACAGTTATCCAAATCGACGTAATCCTTCAATGACTGGGAAAAAAAAAACCAATTGTCATGATATTGAAGAATCATGTTGATTTCACACTAATGATGTCAATTGAATATAATTGTGATTCATATACATCAAGATCACGTAAATTGCTCTTCTCTATTAATTGGTTATATATATATATATATATATATATATATATATATATATATATATATATATATATATATATATATATATATATATATATGTATGTATGTATGTATTAAATCACAGTCATCGAAGCAATATATTATCACGGAATGATGAAAAGTAATCAGCATATATTCACAATTTACCACATCACTAAAATAATTTCAATATTATTTCTCATGAATCCTAATTGAATTGAATCACGTAGATTGTGATAATTTTTCCACTTACAAACCATAATTTAGATTTCAATTAAAATATTCAACACGTAATCAACCATATAATCGATTTATGATAAATATTATGTAATCATAATTGATTATAGACAATTATAATTAATTATTTCAATCATTCTAAAATATATTGGCAGGAGATTTTGCCTTAGGGTGCCGCCAAGTAAGAAATTACGTACACACACATCATCATCAATTGAATCTTATATACATTGATTCAAATCAATTATAATCACATATATTGATTTACAAAATTCTATCTTCTTTTTCTCTGACACAATTATGTAGGCACGATAAAATTTTCAATCCCAAGTTATATAATTTTTTTATATGATTAAATTCACAATAATAATGAATCCATATCATCAGCCCAATTGTAGGAAAAGCTAGATTTATATATATATGAAACCATCCCAAAAAAGAATGAAAAAAAAAATGACGTCATCAACCAAATATCACTAATGCAGTTACAGTCCCAAATTCCAATTGAAAGCCACATAGCCAAATGATTCAATTTGTGATATAAGTGAATCACTTTAATTATAATTGAATCCACGTTTTCCGAAATTTGATGTGGGAAAAAAAAACCTTCAAATTCAATGCACATAATCCACTCATTTAAATTTAGATGATTCTACAATTCATATCATAATCAATTGAACGGAACCAATTGTGATTGAATCAATTGAATGAATTTTAAAATTGATATAATTAAATATATATCATTCATTCTATGATCATTGGGAATACTGAAGAATAGAACCCATCACGCAAAATAGGGAAAAAATAGGGTCAAATAATTTTCATAATAAAAATAATTTACCCAGATCACAATAATTTTTCCCAATCGATATGAACGAATATATTAATCATTATATGATTTTAATTTCATATAGTCATAGAACAATCTGCTAACCAAACTCTGATACCAATTGAAGGAATTTATGAACAATTCCTATATACAAGTATTGTATTGCAGATAGTTCTATAACATATATGAATAATAACAAAAATATGCGTACCTGGGAAACAACGGAACTCTTGATAGTAATTGATTATCAGGTATAAAAGAAAATTGAAGAATAGAAAAAAAAATAATAAAGGAGAATATAACTGCCCTCTTGGCCTAATATGCTTTCAGAGGGTGTTGTTTCAATGGGACTGCTACACCACATATATAGGCAGAGAGTAGAGACCCTTCCTTGTGAAACCCTAATGGGCTGACATTCTCATCATTAGTCAATCCACACAAGTCACAGTTTCAATTCAATAAGGATTGTTTAATTTATAAAAGAATTTATAATTAACTTATTATTAAAATTAGACAATACGTATAAATAAATAAATAAATAAATATATGTATAGATAAATATGATTTATGATAATCTATATAAAAAATCTAACACACCATTCATGTTAAATTTATCGCAAAAGCTACACTTCATCACGTTGAATCTATCAAGGATACCTTGGGCCCAAACCATGTTTGCTTCTGAATCTCGGTTTGATGTGTTGCTGCCAAACATCTCAAAAATGTACAAATGTGATTGAGAGCATCCTGAATGGTGGTTGGAGCCAACGTCAGGTGCTCCCAACCACATACTAAATTGCCCACCAGTATGCAGGCAGCCAGGGAATAGTGGAGAGGACCACATTGCCATCTTTAATAAATAATATGGTTTTATTAATATAATCTTACTTCTTTCTTCCTAGCTGTATAGACTAAAGAAGGCTAGCTAAAATACCGTAAGTCCATAGAAACTAAAATTAACACACTTTCATAAACTCCTAATATGACTGCAAAACTTTTGGGAATAGGAACTTTTTTTTTGGTAGACATACATATTAGGATTTGAAAACGAGCTTGGTGAAGTTACAATGGTTGAGCTGGAAGATTTTTTTTTAATAACTTCATGTGTATAATTAATTGACTAAATCACAGTTTATTTACCTTGTACTTTGCTCCAAAATGAGTTTTGGCTTCCCTGTGGTTTTAAAGTACGTCATTCAACACCAACATTTCTATTGTTTATTAAATTATCTGTTAGTCACATTTTTCTAATCCAAATCTTAACAAAAACAATCACGTCAATGAAATTTAAAATATTAAAAAGTTTCATTGTTAAATATCTATTTCATTTATATATTCAATATTTTCACCTAAATTATTTTGGGTATTAAGTGGACAATCTCAACTTAAAATATTTCCTTAATCCCCAAACTAATTTTGTAAGACTCTGAGAACATTTAAAATATAGGTTAAAAATACTTTTAACACCGAAATCACTGATTATTTTAACTTTCATATAATTATTTCAGTTAAAATTAAGAGCAAAAAGATAACTAAGTGGTTATAAGTATAGTATGAGAGAGAAAAAAAAAAAAAGGAGTGCAAGTCCTATGCTATGCCATGCACTTTCTCTTGCTATCTTTTTCCAACCGCACTTTATCTATAGGAAGTTGAATGGATCCGAACCCATGTCGAAAATAAAACTCTTGACATGCAATAATTAGAATTAGCTATGAGGAAATGACGCCTGGCTATATATGTATGTTTGTATTATTATTATTATTTAATTTTTCATATTGACTGTTGAAATTAAGATGCATGCATGCAGGTTGCAAAGGTTGTAGTGTGGCGTCATATCATGCTGCAGCATTTGACTTAAGAAATTTGAAGGTCGAGTTTTTGTAAAAAATTTAAAAAAGAATTTATTAGAAGCTCAACCTGTGTTGAGTTATAACAGAATAAAATAATCCCCCAATTTGACATAGCATTTGCATGAAATTTTTTAAAAAAAGTAGTATATGCTTGAATTTTTTTGAGAAAAATAGCATTTGACGAAATGACTCAATTGGGATCTATATAGGCAGTTATGAAGAATAAGTCCTTGGAAAGTACTATGCAAGAAAAAAGAAATCAATAAAATAAAAAAAATAAACCAAACAAATATACAGAGCAACTTCTCCAGGGTAAAAAAGTATCTGACAGAAAGATTAATAGCTACACTTCAAACTCTTTTATCTGGACAGCTCAAATAAATTTTATCTTATTGTCGTATCATTCTCAATAAGAAACTAGCACTAGGATACCTCGGATCATTCTCAATAATTTTCATTTGACTTTCGCTTAAAACAGATACATTGTGTTATTATCTAATAATCACCGACATTTTAAATAATGACACAGATGGAACAAAATTTTGACCTGAGGGAAGGTTGTGTCCATGACTCCATTCCATTTCTTAGGTCAACACCATTACATAACCAGCCATGTGTTTGGCATTCTGTTAACTTTAGCAACAGACTCATCTTTCACAGCAGCAGGACATGTTAATGGATAATTATATCAGTGCAAATAGTTTACAAACATGATACACCATCTCTGACTCTAATGTATTTTATTTCACAGGAGTTTTTTTAAAAAAATCTCAAGGACAAGCAGAAACGCGAGCATCACAACACAGACTTAACAGCATTGATTCAATATTCATTGACTAACATATTCTCACGGCACCATCTTGTAGGCTCTGTTCTTATCTATCCAAGTTACCAACGAATTCTTGGAGTTCCTGAATCCCAAAAAGCCATGCTCTTTGGCCTTGTTCATGCTATCTATCATCCCCTCCACTCGCAACACAAGATCTGCAAACCACCACTCAGCAACATCTTCCAGCTTCGTTGGCTGCAATTGATTCTCCTTCACAATCTCATCCCATACTGGGCCCTTGTCCCTCATCATCTCCGACAACCTCAAATCGGAACCTTCTTCGAACCCGTATTCCTCAGTCCCAAATTGTTCGGCCAACACCTTCCACAAATGCTTCCACTTGAACACATCACCATTGCTGCAATTAAAGGCTTCGTTCCTCGCATATGGGTCCACTGCTGCCCATATATGCTGCTCCGCTATCAAATCTGCATCCGAAGCAACAGAGTAACACTCCCACGCCGCTTTGGTGCCGGGAAATTTCAGGGGAACCCCCTCGTGCTTGCAAATGGCGGCATACACACAACGCGTGCCTATGAGGTTCATCAAGCTATAAGGGGAAAACCCGAATATCACTTTCGGACGGTGAACCGACCAAGACAAGCCCTCTTTTTTCTCCACCTCTTCAAACAGTATGTCCTCTTGGGTGTAGTAGAAATTGGGTGCGTTGAGACGGGCATATCCTCAGTGAAAGGTGGCTCATGGGGTTGGATCTTGCCAAAGAGATCGAATGGTGCCGCGTAATGTTTGGCACCCGTCTGAAGGCATGTGTGACAGAGATTCGGAGCATTGGGGATGACGGCGCGGAGGACGTTTCTGAGCATAGCCCCATTGACCTTGCAGTTCTCAGCCTCGATGGGCCGACTCGTCCAGGAGACGTAGAAGATGTGGGTCACATCGGTCAATCCGGAGAGCTTAGCTCGGGCGTCCTCCGGATCCGAGACATCGCACTGGATATACTGAATGGGGTGATCGAGGGTTGGGGGCGGCGGACGACGCCGTAGACCTTCCATGGTGCGCCGGGGGTGTCGGCGAGGGGTAGAATCTCAGCAAGGCTGTTACCGACAAGGCCGGTAACGCCAATAACTAGTCCCACGCTCCGGAAACTTCGAGGCTGCTCTTCTTCATCAAATTTCTTCAGCACAGAGAGATTAAAAATCAGAAAAATAGAGAAACGGATGAAACAGAAAAACATAGAAACGGGGGAATTATGAAGGAGGGAAGATGGTTGCCTTGGCAGCGCCGATTGCTGCAGCCCACCACCAGCTCATTATGGATGGAAAGGCAGAGAAAGAGAGGAGCAATGAGAGGGAAAGAGGAGGAGGCTGAGATTGAATCTGAGAGTTCAAATTAGAGTGAGGCTACAGCTATACATATGATGGAAGGAGTGTGAACTGTGAGTCGATGAATATTGTATCTTGGACTAATCTGGACGCTTCCTGGGTATTAACTATTAAATTATCGACAAATATCAATAAATCAAAAAACAAAAAGTCAAACCAACATTTGCCTCAACATCGTTGAAGGAAGCTTCTTGGGCAGCGTGGTTTGAACTAATGTGTATTCATTTGCAGTTTTCTCCGCGCCCTTTTTCATTTTGAAAATTTTTTTGTTGTTTCAGTTTAATTAAGATTGAAGTGAGTTAGAAAGAGAGAACAAAGAGAAAAGAAGAAGAATGGTGAAAAAAGGACGAGAAATTATTTGGGTAGAATTGCAATTTTTGACTTGCAGAAATTACGTTCTTGATCTCAACTTTATTCAAAATTTTACTTTGACCTAAATTAAAAATATCTCTTCAATTTAATCCTTGCATTATTTGCAATTTGATCCCTTTATCTTTCTCCGCACCCTTTTACTCTGTAAACACATACTATTCTGCTCAAAACTTCTTGTTTGTTTTCATGGATGAGCTTGAATTCTGGATGATGGTACTATCAGACAAATTGATTGGGAGTTGGGATAACATTTTTGATGAACCGATTCAGATACTGTCGAGATTGAGAATTTGTTGACGCAGTGAAGGATAACTCTTAACTCTCCCTTTGAAATATTCTACACTATTTATATATATATATATATATGAATGTTAGAAAATTATTCTAATATATTTTATATATTAATATATCATATTAAATTTTTTATAATTATTAATATATATTAATCCGAAGAATTATAATCAAATAAGATAAACAAATTTCATTTTAAAAATAAGTTATATTGACTATATTAAAATGGAAAATTTACATATAAATTATTTATTAAATAAATAAATATAACTGATTTGTTTTGCTTTGATATTTATTTGTAAATATAATTAGTTATTAGTAATTAAAAAATTGATTAGATAGTCCCTTAATTTAAACAATTGATTAAAAATTCAGTTTGTAATTAGTAATTTATTAGTACAAAAATTATAATTAGTTTAAAATATTTAAATTAAAAAATTATTTTAATGAATAATTAGTGAATAATTAGTAATTTTGATAGAAAAAATAAAAAAAGTGCATTTTATTAAAACATTTATATAATTCATCACATTACACTTAAATGGGTGACAATAAATAATAAGGGTACATCAAAAAATAAAATATAAAATTCATGTCTTGTCTGATAATTACATTTCCAAAAATATTTATGCTAACTAATATTAAAATATAAATCATATTCATGACCTGTTTAAATCTAAATTTATCCAATTATTTTTTAAACATAAATTACGTTAATCTAAACTTAGATTTATCCATACAATATCTTACCCAACTATTTTCCAACCGCACACGCATTATTTTGATAAGGCAGGATAGGGAGGCAGCTCCTTTGGTTCACGTGATTCATTTCTCATATGAGCTATTGGACCGGAAGCATAGATCAAATATGTTGAGGCTCAAAATAATTTGCTCGTTTATCGATGGCCCATTTCAAAGATAAAAATGTTTAGAAGGAATACAGAACAGTTTTAAAAATAATTTCATTATTGAAAAATGGCATTCAGAAATCTTGCACCAATAAGTAATTTTAACTCCAAAAAAAAAAAGAAAGAAATCACAACTTGTATCGAGATAAACAAATTACCTACCCTAAATAAGGAACATTAAAAAGACTAGAAAATTGTCTTTAATCCTTAAGACTAAAGTGATTTAATGTATTTAGATTTAATATTTACCTTGTCTCTTTTTTAATTCTTAATTTTTTAAATTCTTATGTCTTTTTTAATTGAAATAAATCAATTTTAAGAAAATAATTGAACGTAGTCAACACTTTAATTTACACTAAAATCTACTTACGAATTTTCTTAAATGTCTGTGAATATATATACTTCTCATAAAATTGGAAAAAAAATTGAAATACTAACAAATTAACTCATACAATGTAACATTAAAAAATAAATCCGCAATTCAATGAAAGACTTTAATGAAATAGGTTTATTATGTTATCATCCTTTCAACATAGAGTGTATTTGATAAAAATAGCTTATAAGCTAGTTGAAAGGTTATAGGCTTTGTTCGACAACCATAGCTAACTTATAAGTCTGTTAAAAGTGTTCGGTAAACGAGTTCATTTTAGTAACTTATAGCTTCTGATTTTTTATTCATATTCTACCCTTATCACTTTTTCAAAATAACCATATATGTGTGTGTGTGTGTGTGTGTGTGTGTGTGTGTTTTCCGTTGCTTGTGTCGTCGTCCACATCATTCGTTTCTATCTGTCATCGGTCGTCGTTGTTCGTTGCTATCTGTCGCTGTCTGTCGCTGTCGCCTTCCTCCTCCTCCTTCATTTTCTAAATGTCGTCATTGTCCCTTACTATGTTCTTTAAGTCGTCACCCATCATCCATCGATTTGGTACAAGTAGTTATTGAAATAGATGAAAAATGTAAAATGACATAAAAAACCATATATTTTATAATCTCAAAATAATACAAATAAATATATTATTTTTTATTTTTTAATTAAATTAAATTAAATTAATATATATATATATTATGTATATAATTAATTATATATATTTATATAATATATATATATATATATATATTATAATATACAAAAGACCAAAGAAGAAGATGAAAACATTTGCAGCGAGGCATATATAGCAGAAGATGGGTATTTTTGATAAAATAATAAAGGAAAAATAGGAATAAAAATATAGAAATTATAAGCTATAAACTACTCAAAATAGTGTTTTAAATAAGCTATAAGCTACTAAAATAAGATCTTTACCAAATCTTTTAACAAGTTTATAAGTTAGTCAAATAAGATATAAATTAGTCAAGTATACTATAAGTTAACTTGAAATATTTTCGAAACAATCTATGGATAAGTGGATTCATGAAACTGTTAGGCAAGAAATGTAGATGATTATGTATTGCATAAGGTAATAGGTAAGTAGGTGAAAAGCTAAAAATATTGGGAGCTGTTTCAAATTAGAAAACAGAAATATTAAATCCAATATAAGAATATTTGATTAAAGATGAAAAATCAACCAAAAAAAAGAAAGAAAAAGTAACATTAATCGGCATCGGCTAAACAACGAGGAATAAGTCGATTCTGAAATCAAATAATGTATATTAGTGGGGTAAAAGATGTGGATTAGAAAGACATAGAAGTCCATGGAATTACCAAATTGGATTAGCTGGCACGTGATTACCTAAACACTAGACTTCTTTAGATATTAATCTGCGGTTTGTCTTTGACAAAAAAATAGCATGCTTGTTTCTTTGTGGATCGTTAGAACTTAGATCTAAGATCTAACGACCCATATTTTAATTTTTTTATTTAAAAAAATTGCCACTTGTGTTGGAATAAAATATTTTTAAGCCTAGCCCAAGTTTTTTTTATAATGGACAATATTTGGTTCTGGGCCTAAAATATATTTTAGAACATTAAGCCCAATACCATTACATATTCTCTTTCCATCTCTTTCCACTTATGAATCTGACTTAGCTCTCTATCCTATATCTTCAGTACATGTCAACTCATCTTACATGAAAGATAAAAGAGCTAGTGTGTAGAAGTGGGTGTCAGTTGTTGGAAATCGCGTTTTGTAACCTTAGAGCTCACACCACCATCTCCTTAACAAGCATTAATGGAGGTTATTATGGATGAAGCAAAACATTAAATGCTTCATTCCATTGGTGATCCAAGCTGAGATTTTGAAAGGCTCCTCTCTCTTTTGCTGAATAACAAATACCTTCTTGATTCCTTATATAAAGTAGAGTCATCTTCATAGATGCACATTAATTACACTCAAGAAATTTATTGTAAGAAAAGTTCTTCTTCATCTGCTTCTTCACTGATCTTAAAAGTCTCATTTATTGCTCTGTGTGAGTTAATCTTTTTGTTGTGTAAGAAAAGGAGAGTTCAAGAGTCCTTGTTTCTTAAATCCTTATACAATCAACTTTCTATTTTTAAGAGAAAGAAGTTAGTGGGAGTCTTTTATTAAGTTGCTTTTCCCTGTATAAAATTGGTTTGATCTTAGTATTGTCTATATTTCAAGTATAGAGTGTAAAAACTAAGAGGCTTATCCTTGAAAGGGTTGTAATGTAAAAGCCAAGAGGATTATCCCTAAAAGGGTTATATTGTCAATCTCATATTAATACTTATATAGGTTAATCTCATATTAATACTTATATAGGTCAATCTCATATTAATACTTATATAGATCATTGGCGGTGAGCTAAGGAGAGGACGTAGGATCCTTTGTCAAAAAGAATCTTAACCTCTTTAAATCCTGTGTGCCACTATCTCTTTCTCTCTGTTTTAAGATATTTGATACTATTATCACTTAACTGAAGAAAGGGGTATTTCAAAAAAAAAAGCAGTTTTTAGAACACAATTCAACCCCCTTCTTATGTTCCTTTTGTCTAACTTCTAATATCAGAGCTTTAGTCTCTGAATGTATAGGTTTCATTACCAATAGAAAAGATCCTGAAAAGATGAATATTGCTTTAGGACCCGAGGGACAATCTATCTTTAGACCACATTATTTTGATGGAATAAGCTACTCTTACTAGAAGGCTCGAATGAAAATATTCATTCAGGCAACTGACAAAAGAACATATTGTTTTGTGGCACAGCGAGAAACAAAATGATGTTGCTCTTTCAATAGCTAATGCAGAATACATGGTAGCATGAAGTTATTGTGTACATATTCTGTGGATGAAACACCAATTAATAGATTATGGCTTAAAATATGAACATGTTCCTATAAAGTGTTATAACACTAGAGCTATAAACATGTCAAAGAACCCTGCTCAGCATTCAAGAACAAAACATATTGAGATTATGCACCATTTCTTAAAAGATCATGTTCAAAAAGGAAATATCATCCTTGAATTCATTTCAACAAGAAATCAACTTGCTAATATTTTTACAAAACCATTTAGAAGACAGATTTTGTTTTATTAAAAGGGAACTGAAGATGTATAATCTATGTTCTTGAGACGCAATGGTCTTAAATTTACTCATCAAGAGACACCTTCCCATATATATAACTTAATAAATCGTTTTACATGTTCTTTCAAAATTTGGGCACTAATTTTTGAAGATACATATTTTTCTAAACTACCATAAACTACCCTGCATTAATAACTAACAAGCACGTACACATTATCCCACAAATTACAGCCCACATCATTTCTTTATCCAGTAGAAAATAACTACCCTGCTTCCTTTTTATATATTCATACTCTTTTTCCTCTTCTCTACACTTTCTTCAAACACTACACCTTCTCCACCATGACTACCCATCCATTCTCTTGCAAAATGGCTTCCTAAATGTCACTTAAGAGAAAGATTGTTGAATCATCTTCATCCTCTCATCGTTCTGTAGCTGAGCACCCTAAATGTTTTGACTGTCCCAAAGCCAAGGATAAGTATGAATATGACTTCGCTCATTGTCTTCTTTCTCTTGCTAGAGAGGTAAACCATCCCTTCTTTGTTAATAAGAATATTGGTCACTTTAGAAAGATGAAAGAGCTCGAATGTGATACTTTGTTAAATCTTAAAAGACTTGTATATCCTGAGTTAGTAAGTTGGTTTTATTTGAACCTAAAATTTTCAAAGGACACTCTTATGGCTTATTGTCTCCTTCTTAGTCGTCAATTTACTCTTTCCTCTGATTCCATCAACTTTGCTCTTAGTTTTCCAAAAGTTAGGGTGAAGTATTATGGAAGTGGTAACTCTATTGAATATCCTAGGTTCTCAAATGAATTGGCAGCATTTGAACTGGCTAGGCAAACAGATGTTCCTATTTCCTCTCAAAACATTGATGTTCATAACCGTATCCAACTACATGTCATCAATCATGTTTTGATCCTAAAAAATAATAAGTCAAATGCTCCCTCTGCACTTGAAATCTTTTATATGTGGTGTGTTCATCATTCATTTCATATAAATTTAGGATATACAATTCTAAGCCACATGAAAACTATCTAGTCTCATTCTTCATCTGATCTTCCATACAGAATGCTTATCACAAAACTTGCCTCCCTCTAAAATGTTTGTTTGACTAATTTGGAAGGAGAGCGTGTAAATACTTGAGCAAACTTTGACAAGAAATTGCTTGATTTTATGGGAATAAAAAAGTGAAAGGATTATAGGTTAAAAAAGAGGTAGAGGTTTTTGAGGGTTCCTCTAAAGGGAAACAAATCAAAACTAGAGCCATCATAAAACCATCTCTTCCATCTCGAAAATCTCTTCGATTGACAACAATTAAAGAAACAAGTTTAGAAAGAGAGCTTGAAGAAGATACTGATTCTTCCAAAGAGCCTAAGGAAGTGTTTGATGTTGAGTACTCTGATGAAGAAGGGGACACCACTGATGTTCCACTCAAAACTATTGATCAAGCTCTTCCTAAAAAAACTATGTCTGTTAAAATAGAAGATGAAAAAGTTGTTGAGGCTAAGGAGTTTGATCTTGAAGAACACACTAGCCCCTCTATTGCTCCACCAATCAATAGGGAGATACTCCATTAAATGTTCAAGGAGCAAGAAAAGAGGCACATCTTGAGATTTCAGAAGCTTCTTCTATAAAATCCTGTTATTCCTTCAACTACTAATCAACCTTCTCAATTGCACTCTCTTAGTCATCAGACTTCCTAATCCTTCTTTCTTACTAGTGTTAGTTGTTTAATTATATTCCCTAAGACTAATATTATTTGTGTATCTGTTTATCTTTCCTGTGTCTTTGCTATTTTGATAATGTTAAAGGGGGAGAAAGTAGTAAGTATATGATTGTGTGTTATGCTTAAACTTTATCTGTTATGCCTATTGAGTATATTATAGTTGATATTATATAGTGTTTATTTGATATTATATATATTTTTTCATATATTTAATGTTATACCTTTTATATGTGCAATATTCTTGTGATATTTCTACATGAAAACAAAAAAGGTCTCTGTGTTCTTTTCTTTTCTATTCCTACAATGGCACTCTTAAGGGGGAGTAAAAGAAGATTATTATATTCAGGGGAAGCAAAGAAGATTATCAAATTAATTTTTAGGGAAGTAATTATTTTTAATATATTTTACCATTTAAAAAAAAGAGGGAACATGTTGGAATAAAATATTTTTAAGCCTAGCCCAAGTTTTTGATAACGGAAATATTTGGTTCTGGGCCCAAAATATATTTCAGAACATTAACTACAAAAATAAAAAGAAATTAGAGACGGAAATTTTTTGTCTCTGATTTACAAAAATTCCGTCCCTGATGTATCAGGGGCGAAATCAGAGACAATTTAGTTTCGTCTTAGATACAGAACATCTCAAATTTATGAGACGTCCAATCTTTCCATCTCAGATTTCTGGGATAGAATATTTCTGTCTCAGAAGAAGGAATCTGTCTTTGACAAAAATTTTGCAAATTTGAGATGAATAATTGTCCGTCTTAAATTTGACATTGATCTTCTGTTCCTAGATCTATTTTTATTCAGAGACGAAAATTTTTGTCTCAGTTTTGAGATGGAATATTCTGTCTTTGAATCCATTTCAGTGAAAGACGAATTCATTTGTCACAAAATCCATCTCTGATCAGAGGCAAACTTTGGGTCAACTAAATTCGTCTCTATTTTGGGACAAATTCTAGGATGCTCATTTCCATATCTGGTAAGAGACGTATTAATCCGTCCCTGATTAGAGATGGATTAATCAATCCCAAATTCTGCCTCTAATTTCCAGTAGCTTTTTTTTTTCTTAAAAAATTTGTACAGAAAACCTGTGAACGAGCAATAAACAACAGTCTAAACCAGCATCGAGCAATATAACAAATTGTCATAAAATTGTTTCACATAAAGAAGGAATCATTTCACATAAAGAAAATAAAGTTGTTTAATTACATGATAAATGTAGTAAATTGCCACTACATAATAAATGTCTAGTCCAAGGGGTAATCTGGAGGCTGGGTCTCATCATCATTAGTTAGAGGACCTACGCGTCTGTCTATGGACTCCACATAGCTGTCCATCATGCCCTGAAACTTATGTGGCATGGATGTCTGACTCTATATCAGCACAAATTACTCCTCCAACTGTTAGGTCACCATGCTAAGTACTTCCTTAATATTGTTGAGGTGATCTTGTTAAGTCTTCAACTACTCCAACACAGGCTCCATGTAACGCTGCAGCTCTTCCTCAAAGTTAGGATAAAGATTGGATGGATCAACAGAGAGGTAACTTGATGAATCGATCTGAAGCATCTTAGAACTCATGCCAAAGATCCGACCCTTCTTGTTCTTCCCTCCAACCAATTATAGCCACAACGCGGTGCTGTCGGCATCGTTATCCCTATTTTTGGCACTCGCACTGGTCACAGATACATGGGAGGATCTTAACCGTATGTACTCATCTTATCAAATATCTATACATTAAACCTCAATTGCGTCTACTCCTTCTATAGCTAATTCATTATTTTTTTGTCTGTTAAACAAAAGAAGCTTCAAATTGTTTATTTCAATATAACTACAGAGGTTACCCAGCACTTTAACCAAGCAACAATTTCAGATAAATATGAGAAATTACTATGTATGCATTCTTTACAACAACTCAGCATAGCAAAATTGAACAGAAAAAAGGGAGAAAATTGAATAGAAAAATCAGAAAAAATCAGCACAAAAGCAAAAAAACCAACCTTCTTAGTCAGCCACTCAGATGTGGGAAATTTTCATGCAAAACTAGAAATGGAAACACTCATTCAATTAAGACAACTGAAACAAAATGGAAATTTAAAGAAATTTTTTTTTCTAGAAACCTTTGCCGAGGAATAACATAAATGAGAGAGTGGAGAAAAAGTTTGTGTTTTTGTGTGTGTATGTGTGCCGAAGTGCGTGGTTTGGGCATGATGAATGATTGAAGACGCCTTAGAGAGGCTAGAGAGAGAGAGAGAGAGCACTAGGGAGAGGGTAGAGAGAGAGTAAGCTTTAGAGACAAAGATACGGGGAAAAGAATTTGGGGTTATAGGGTTACATTAACATAATTCTAAGGGGGATATTTTTGTCTCTAACTCTTAATACGACATTGTTTTACTTAAATTATTCTGAGACGAATGTTAGGCATGGAATAATTTTGTCTCTAAAATTTCCAATTGTTAAAAAATTAAAAAAACATTAGGGACGAAATTTTGACACGCCAGAATGCATCTCTGAAATTAGGAACATACATTTGATGGGAGATTGAAAACATCCATCTTAGAATCCATCTATGATTCCTAATTTTGCAAATTACAATCAGGGACAGAATTTACAACAGATCAGAGATGGATTTTGAGACGGAATAATTCTGTCTAAAAAACTGTCTCTGATTCTGAATTTTTTTTTTGTAGTGATTAAGCCCAAAACCATTGCATATTCTCTTTCCATCTCTTTCCATTTATGAATCTGACTTGGCTCTCTATCCTATATCTTCAGTACAAGTCAACTCATCTTACATGAAAGATAAAAGAGCTAGTGTGTAGAAGTGGGTGTCAGTTGTTTGAAAATGCATTTTGTACCCTTGGAGCTCATACTATCCCTTCTGCCGCCATCTCCTTGAAGAAACATTAATGGAGGTTATTATGGCTGAAGTAAAACATTAAATGCTCCATTCCCATTGCTGATCCAAGCTGAGACTTCAAAAAGCTCCTTTCTCTCTTACGGAATAACAGATACCATCTTGATTCCTTATTTAAAGCAGAGTCATCTTCATGGAAGCACATTGATTACGCTAAAGAAATTTATTGTGAGGAAAGTTCTTCTCCATATGCTTCTGCACTGATCTTAAAAGTCTCATTCATTGCTTTGTGTGAGTTAATCTTTCTATTATGTAAGAAAAGAAGAGTTCAAGATCCTTGTTTCTTAAATCCATATAAGATCAACTTTCTATTTTTAAGAGAAAGAAGTCAGGAGTCTTTTATTGAGTCATTTTTCTTGTATAAGATTGGTTTGATTTGAGTATTATTTGTATCTCGAGTATAGATTGTAAAATCCAGAAGGCTTATCCTTGAGAGGGTTGTTGTGTAAAAGCTAGGAGGCTTGTCCCTTTAAGGGTTATCTTGTAAATCTCATATAAATATTTATATAAATCCCTGGTAGTAAGATAGAGGAGAGGACGTAGAATGCTTTGTCAAAAGGAATCTGAACCTCTTTAAATCCTGTGTGCCATTATCTCTCTCTATCTTTTTAGATATTTCATACTATTATCACTTAAGTGAAAGAAGGGTGTTTCAAAGATTTTTTTTTTAAAAAAAGTGAGTAGTTTTTAGAACACAATTCACCCCCTTCTTATGTTCTTTTTGTCTAACAACTTGAAATTTGGATCCCACAAAGACAAGCATGCTACTTGTCTTTGGTCCACTCTCACATGTTTGTAATTGCTTGATCCTTTCAACAATTCATTTAAAAAATACACCACTTTCACAATATTTATATCCATTTGTTATGTTCTGTGGGTCACTATTTTCTTTTTTATTTTTAAATAGTTAAATATAATTTTTTTGGAAATTCTTTGAATAAATTTTAACAAAAGACTATTTATGCTTATAAAATTTCATCTCTTTATTTTTTTTAAATTATAAAAAACTTTAATTTTACACAATTATTTTTAAATCAACTATATTATATGTAACTTTAAAAGTTTTTATATTCATTTAAAAAAATTATAAAATTGTTCATATTTAAATTTGTTATATTTATTAATTATGATGTCATGGAATATAAAATTTGATAAAATGGGTATTTATAGACAAAATGGATTAAATTGTTCAATTATAATTAGATATTAATCATAATTGTTCATACATACTTACCTCATGGAATACATAATTATTTGCTTAATAAGCAAAATAATGCTATGGAGAGGAACATGGGAAAGTCTTCCCAAACACAAATATAAGAGGAACCATAGGCCGCATCTTTACAAAAATGTCAGCATAATAATTAGCCTCTCTAAAAATATGTCTAATTTTAACCAAAGGTTTGTTCATAAGAATTTGTCTGATATCATCAATAATAACACCACACTCATGGGTAGAAGAGTCACTATTGGCAATAAGGTTCATTGGCTTTAACGAGCTAGATTCAAACTTATCCTCAACATCTCTACCGAACTAGTCACTGCCTTGGATGCTGGTACGTTTACAATCGTAGCCCCATGAGTTAGCATAACATTGGATGGAAGCCCTAGACAAACCTTTTTGTCTTCCCCCTTTCATTCAGGAGTACATAAAGGGCATCCCATGTTAATCGATCAAACTCAAAGCCATGCTCTTGCATTGCCATGTGCTCTTGCTTGAGAGCCTTAAATTCAGAAACAGGCACGAACTGCTTTAAGAACATTCTCCTTATCCCTTTTCACTACTTTGATGGGGAATCTAGGGCTCTACCACCCCCACTGTATCTCCCTGACCATAAGCTCTTCCTTTTTAACTAAAATGAAGGTTACTCCTTATTTTGTAGTCCTCATGCTATGATCCCCTTTTGATTTGCCCTTTTTCCTCTTAAAATTTTCAAAAGTTTGCTGTACTGGATAATAGAATTTTAAGAACTCTTTGATCTCCACCAAGCTTTCTCTTCCATTTATTTCTAATCCATTATTTATGTAGTCTTCATGCCCCGCGAGCATGGTCTCCACACTCATCAAGCCACATTCCCTTTAGTTCTTGACTGCTAACCATCCTGACATCAAAGATCCATCCGTGGAATCTTACTCTTCCCTTCCCTTCCACTTCTCAATAACCTTTCCTTTCTTCTTCTCCACTTCCATGACCCAAGCCCCTCTACCTTAAGTGCACTCACAAGCCTTTGCCCTCTTCAGGCATAACCACCCTAATCTCGTCCTACTACTCTGCCACATTCTTCCCTATGGCCTTGAAATGCATATGTCTCACATTGCTTGGGAGGCTTCTCAAGCTTACTCATGATAAACATTGACTCTTGAGTCACTCACAGACTCCAACGCTTACTTAGAAAGGAACAAGATTAGAAAGAAAAGAAGACACATCCTATAGGGTAAGGGTGGAGCTATCTTTCTATAGTTGTGCTTAGGTTTACAATAATTGAGGAGGACCCATTAAGGTTACTTTGCTTTGTAATCGATATGAAACCTAATAACTTACCCTTTGATATCATTTTGTCAAGATTCAAAACCGGGGGTAAAGAGTTTTGCCACTACCAGAGCCGAGACTATGATCGATGCTAGCCTAGATCTTTTCCAAAGACATATCACTAGTTACACTAAAGCTTAGGTGGCCTATCTGATTACAAAGCATACTAAAGAATTAAACTTAAATAAAATTACCTTACCTTGATTAATGGGGAGGTATCCTCGATCTGTAAGTTTCCAAACTAGTTGTCCTTCTGTACCTACAACTGTGAGGGGGTTAGTCTAATCGACGGACTCAACCAAACTGGCCCTACTCTACACAGACAAGTAATATAAATATATATGTAGTATATCCTGCATAAACAAACACATGTTCTCATCTCGTGAATCTACGTTCTCACGATTACCTCATTGAGCTCTAATCACGAGACTTACTCTCCATGGTTGATGTCGCTTAAGAAGTCTAAGTTAGGGTTCTACATTCCCCTAAATTTGATCCCTGAGTTACTTTGATATAGATTTACCTGTCCATGGATTCATCACTCGAGCCTTACCATGGATCTACGTTCTCACGACAAGTTCCTATCCTCATACAACACACACACACACACACACACACACACACACACACACACACACACACACACACACACACACATATCACAATATACAACATACATAATACCTCATACATAACTCATCCTCCCCCATATAGGTCTACGTTCCTATAGGGACTCACTCAAGGGCTATGTTACTGGCGGGTTATGTTCCCCCAAACGTTTGCTCAAGAGTTTCATTATATGTGTATGCATCTCCATATTTTCATTTCTCAAGGCTTCATCAACGTGGGTCTACGTTCCAAATTCGTCACTGAGATACCATATTGTACTTGAGAGTTTAATCAATATGGGTATACATTTCCATGGATTCATCACTTAAGAGTTGTCACATGGGTCTAAATGGACTAATTTTTCCATCAGGCACACCAATAACACAACAAAAATTAAAACAATTGCAACCTTTTTTTGTGCTAGTTCCTACTATGTTCTTTGCATAAATACATATTGTAATATGTATCAGCATTTCACATATGGCACTCAATGGAAACAGTAGCACCTATACTATTTCCATGTGTACCCCATGACTACCAGTCATTTATAATATGTATGCCAGACATATTATTACCCAATCTCATATATATATATTTAATTTACGTTTAGGAAGACAGTCATAAAATAAATATATATGTATAAGCATGCGGAGAAGAGCTAGATGCCCCACATAAAATTAAAGCCCTTCCGGTCTCCTTTGAAAAGCCTCGACCATCACGAGACCTATAGGACATCACAAAATTGCCTCAACCCTTAAATTGGAGAAAAATAGGGCTGCCTAGGCTGTGGCACCTTGGGCGCTAGCCTTCCTTATCCCTCCCCCTTTGTTTTAATAGTGGGCGCCTCATCTCTCTCTCCCATACCAAGGCATCAGGTAGTGGCACCTTGAGCACTAGCACCTTGAAGCCACTGTCTTGGTGGCACTTTGGGTACCAACCCTCGATGCCCCGCAGTTTTCTACCCTTTTGACCTAAATCTTCATTATTTAATCCAATTCTTTCCATGGGTTTTCATTAGGGATGTTTAGAGGATGTTTTGACACCAAAACCCCCCAATTAATTTTGAGATTCTAAACTTGAATCTCTAATTTTTCACTTAAAACCCTAATTTTTCCATTCTAGGTTTCAATCACTAAAAATCATCTTAAGTCTTGTTTGTCCTACCAATTCTTGATTCCAATTACATTATCATGCATCAAGGAATGTTTCAAAACACTACCCAAGCCTCAAAACTCTCCAACAATCCCAATTTCTACCGAAAACCCCTTAACTTCAAAAAGGGAAGAAAGAGGAAAAGATTAGATGCCTACCTCAAATCCTTGCTTTTTTTGGTGGTGGTTAGTCACTGAAGACTCGCTTTACCGCCAGAAAATGGTTGCAGGAAGTTTACGTCTTGAACTTGAGTGGAGGGAGTTGAGAGGAGTGGATTGAAAAGAGAAGGAGAGTTTGAGGGAAAGAAAGGAAATGGGAAAAATGGGTAGGTCACCTGTGTATATACCCCCTCTATGGTGAAATTACTAATTTACCCTCCGATTAACCCTCGGTCAACTTTAGTAATGACAAATCCATAATTTTTTCAACTCAGGTATTTCTCATATACTAGGTACCACACAGTTTTTTCTTAATACATTTTAGTCCCTTATTGGACTTAGTAATTATCTGACTCCCTCATTGCCATATATCTACACCCTCAAGCCCTTGTCACTCATTATTTTATACACCTTGCTATTTCTTAATCTCACATTTCTTTATTACGCAATGAAAAATTTTCCCCAGTATTCTAATTACTTAATAAACTCTAATAATATTAACACCCGAAAATGGCAAGTGTTACAATGTATCTTTCATAGTTCAATACATGGACAAATTACAAACCATATAATACCCCACACTACTATTGGTTCCAAAAGGACAATTCTTGCTCTAAAACAACGCTATCACAGAACCCGACGTTTAAGGATTTTAGGATTGAATATCATTGCATAACCAAAATAAAAATAACAATAAGCTTTTCACTAAAGCATATCCAAAGATTCCATCATAGTTTTGTTAATATTTTGATTATAATTCCATCACATGTCGTAGTGTTCTACAAGTGTTATGGGTTAAATTATTCTTTAAAGTAAAATGTAAATAGTGGTTATTGCTTCACTTAATTCATTTCATTAAGTAAACACCCTTCCATTTGTTAGGGTATGGTCTCATTTATCATTATAGTCCTACCTTTTGGTATCAAGATCTTTCCAAGCACCCACCTCAATTATACTTACACAACTATAGCTTTCTTGAGTAGCTCACAGAGTTACACTATCCCATTCCATACACAAAGTTGATTTCTAATTTCCTTTACTTATGTGCATATATATCTTTATATATCAAGGTCAAACAATAGACCTTTAGTGCTTTCTAACACATATTTAGGTAAGTCAAATTCCCAAACTAGTTTAGAGTCACCCCAATTGGATACCACACAGCGAGAGAATAAACCACACATATAGTAATTAACATATCATAAATAAAATTGTAGGTAGAGTAAATTCTCTCACCTCGAATGACTACTCAGTCTTTACCCAAATTCTTGCTTCAATGTATATGAGTGGGAGTAGGAACTTGAAATGCATCCTTGACGATTCCAGGATGAAAAGAAATGAAGCATGTAAAAAATAAACCAATTGAACCCCTTTTTCTCTCTTTGTTTTAATTATATAGAAAACCTCTATTTTGTTCAAATTCCTCTCGGGTAGCTTTATACCAAAACACTAACCAAATTAAATTTTAGTCACCCAACATTAAACCTTATGAGCTTAAGTTAAAGAGACTAAGCCAATGCATCAAAGATTAAACCATAATTCGACAAATAAGATCCCTACTAATGCTCTTCATTTTCTAAAATTCTTTGCTAAAAGAATTTCTCTATTCGCAGCTCCAAAAATAGAATTTTCCACATTCTGGAGAATGAAAAATAGAATTTTAATCAAATTTAGTAGACTTCAGTAAGAAAACCAAGCAGACAAATACCCATATAACAGATCCTTCATAGGTTCTCCTTCTCATGGCCAACTTAATTTCCTAATGTTTAGGTAGACTAGGTAGCAAACATTCCAGCTTTTAATCCTTTCATTTCTTGTTGAAACTTCACTTAATTAAAACCACATCAAAATCTTTCAAGAGTCACCCACGAAAATAGCAAGGAAAGCTCAATACACTCATATAAATTTCCACTATGTTTCTTCTTTTTCTATAGCCCAACATCTCAATATTTAAACCCTCCCAAGATTGATCATTCAATACCTAGAACCTATTTAACATGATAATGTCTACAAACTCCAGAATAAATCGTGAAGGGGTATCCATTACTCACCTCTTGGCTATGCATCTTTGTTTCTCATATCTGTCTTCCTTCCTTCTCTGTTCTTTAGTTGAAATCTCAGTCCCAAAATTTTGATTAGAGGGAAATTTCCCAGGCTATCGGTTATACATATCATGACATGAGAAGGGACAAAAATATCCCAAATACAACAAATTTATTTACTTTTACCTTCAACCAACATGTGGTGGCTGACAGAGAGACTAATGGCCATGTAGTAAATCAACCAGACAAAACTATTTGAATAAACAGAAGTGGTGAGAGCAACTATTGCAGTTCATTCTTCTCGACTTCTTTTCACATTGCTTTGTTCTGCCCCGAACCATAGGGAAAATGAAGGAGAAAAGAGAGAAACTGGAGGAAGATGATGGTCACCGATGAGATTCCAATCAGAACGGTAACAACCATGATGGTCGTTAGTTAAGTCCCCACTCATTACTTACCTTCATCCACCACATCGTCTTCCCTTTCCCTCTGGGCCTCCATTCTCACACGCAACATGGGCTTCTTTAAGAAGCCAAACTTTTAAACAAGTAGAGGGGATAGTGCCATGTGTTCCACTCACCTCCTCACACCTGTCCCTCTCTTAAAGTATATCACATAAGACTACTCCCTTTTAAAACATACTTTTACTTAGGTCCCTTATGGTTTGTATAAATTTGTCATCATTCTTAAACATCAAAATTTATTTTGTTAATATCTTGACTTAATTTCCCCATTGACCCAAGGGCTTTCCTTTGTCCAAAAGTCTTCAATTTGGTCCCAAAATTCACATATAGGCATAATAATAAAATGAACACACATCATTGAGTAAAATGAAATTAATAGGTCTTACACTTTTAGGTTAAATTATTTATGTCATATGTGTCTTTCCAATGCAAATAGTTACTCCTTATAAAATATTATATACATTAAAAGTTCTTTATGTTATGTATAGACATTGGCTTCCCTTAAATGTTTCCATCAGTTTTACTTGGTTTAATAACATGATATAATATTAGTTAATGTCCTTTTATTGTTGCTACCATATGAGTCTCTTTATATTGCCAACAGATCTCTTCCAATATATATATATATATATTGCTAGTGCTATGTGAAAAAGAATGCTTAGATTGGAAAAAAAATAGAAGTATTGAATATATATATATATATATATATATATGTATATATATGAAAGATATATATTACTCCTTATGTTTTATTTAGGGTAGAGAATGTGTAAGAGTCATATCTACATTTTTTGTGCAGAGATTGTAGATCAAACAAACGAGTCACGAGCTATTGTATCCTGGACATAATACGTCTGTATAACCCTACATTAGGTGATATGACAAAATCAATCAGTGGGAGATGTGAAATTCATTTAAAGAAAGATAAGTTATTCGAATTTCAGTCGAACACCACACAATTTTTTTTTAAAGTTAACATTCAGTTTGTTCTATTTTGTGAATATTCTTATTTTTTTCATATTGTCACTTCAACAAGTGTTTTGTGAATGGCAATCAAGCAAATATTACCTAGCTCTGACCCTAAATTTATATCATCAAATGTAACATTTATAATCATCTATAGGAAAAATGCTGCTTCAATTCATCAATAGGAAAAAAGGTATGATCCGTGAATATTGATGTGTATGTTCCATGCAAAAAAAATAATATAAAAAAAAAGTTTCTTCTTAACACTTTTGAAAGGGTTCAATTAATAAAAAATTTAAGATTAAGATAGAAATAGAATTTTCTATTGTTATTCTAAACTTTTGTCTAATAATTCCAATAGTTCAAAATAAGAAGTGAAAATTGACAATTCTCATGTAAGATATTGAAAGGCTTTCGCAAGGCCAAAAGATTTTATTCTAGAAGTTTCTATCATAATCAAAACCTAGAGCTAACAATCGCAGCAAGGGTAATAAAAAATCACAATCAAAAAATCTCAAAAGTTCTTCATCATGAGATATATAATTATCATTATAAATAAGATCCAAAGTTTCACGGGATTCAGCCAATTGTTTTAATCATGAGATATCATTGAGAAATAAAAATTCATGTTATCAAAAGATTTCATGTGGGCATAAAGCATCTGCAAGTGACTTTTTAAGTTTACCATCAAATCCCCAAGCCTTTCTCTTTCTAAATGCGGTGAAATGATAATTTTAAATAATAAACATAAAATGATAATTATAATTTTTTAAAAAATTAAAAATTAAAAAAATTGGATAAATGGGAGCCGTCGGTTGCCATTCACGTGCAAGACCCTACCCGTTCACCCCTTCAGGAAGCGTAGATAAGTATTGGTGAGCTTAGAGGCTAAGTCGATAAATAATTTTTGATATTTTTCTAAATTTTTTTAGCGAAATACAAGAACTGACTCAGGGAATCGTTGGTTAGTAAAGGAATCAGGTGGAGCTTTATAACATATAGATTTATCCTTTAAGAACCTTTTAGTTTAAAGACAATAGATAAAGGTAGAGATATGTTAACACTAAAGTGATTGTTTAAGTAAATCTTAAACCATGGTAAGAAGGTAGTGAAGAGGTTGCATCCTGTAGTAGGACTAAGAGCCATTGGATCCGATTACCTCCTGAGCGTAGAAGGAGTGGTCCTACATGTAGGAGGGGTTCTTCCACTTAGGAGGGTGGTCTGGCACCAAAAAGCCATCCCCTTCACATGTTTATCTATGCTTCCACTTGACAGGAAACTTTGTTCATGCAAAAGGTGAACAATTTTCTCAGGGTTGTCTTTAGCCTTTAAGGGTTCATTATGCTTTTGATGTGAATAATAAAATGTTCACACCAAAAGATTTACTGTCCAACTACAAAGAAATTCCATTAGTTTATATAGAAAGATATTTGTATTCTATCAAAGTAGGGGAGATCGAAGAGTGTTCACTATAACATTTTAATAAATAGATTGCAGATATTATTTTGAAACAGTCTTAAGGTAATCAATGAATCTCAAAAACTCATAAAAAGGCATCAAATTATACAAGACTCATTATTGCCTTATTCATTATCAAGAAATGGCAAAACTATTGAGAACTAGATAGGTAGTTATGGAGAATAAGTCCTTGGAAAGTACTATGCAAGAAAAGAGAAATCAATAAAAAAAATATCAACCCAACAAATATACAGAGCAACTTTTCCAGGGTAAAAAAAGTAAATGACAAAAAGTAATAACTGCACTTCAAACTCCTTTATCTAGACTGCTCAAATAAATTTTCTCTCATTGTTGTATCATTCTTAATAATTAACTATCGCCAAGATCAGTCGGATCATTCTCAATAATTTTCATTTGACGTTCACTTAAAACAAATACCATGTGTTAATATCTAATAATCACCCACATTTTGAATAATGGAACAAAATTTTGACCTCAGGGAAGATTGTCTCCATGACCCCATTCCATTTCTTAGGTCAACACCATTTCATAACTAGCCATGTGTTTGGCATTCTGTTAACTCGTAGCAACAACCTTATCTTCCATAACAGCAGGACATGTTAATAAACAATTATTTCAGTGCAAATAGTTTACAAACATGATACACCATCTCTGACTCTAATGTATTTTATCTCACAAATGTTCTAAAAAAAATCTCAAGGACAAGCAGAAACGTGAGAATCATAACACAGACTTACAACATTGATTCAATATTCATTGACTAACATATTATCAGGGCACAATCTTGTAGGCTTGTTCTTATTTATCCAAGTTACCAACAAATTCTTGGAGTTCCTGAATCCCAAAATGCCATGCTCTTTGGCCTTGTTCAAGCTATCTATCATCCCCTCCATTCACAACATAATATCTATAAACCACCACTCAGCAATATCTTCCAGCTTCATTGGTTGCAATTGATTCTCCTTCACAATCTTTTCCCATACTAGGCCCTTGTCCATCATCATCTCTGATAGCCTCAAATCGGAACCTCCTTCAAACCCATATTCCTCAATACCAAATTGTTCTGCCAACACCTTCCATAAATGCTTCCACTTGAACACATTACCATTATTGCAATTAAAGGCTTCGTTCCTTACATATGGGTCTGTTGCTACCAATATCTACTGCTCTACTATCAAATATGCATTCAAAGCAATAGAGTAACACTCCCACCACTTTGGTGCCAAGAAATTTCAGCAGAACCCCTTCGCGCTTGCAAATGGCGACATACACACAAAGCTTTCCTATCAAGTTCATCAAGCTATAAAAGGAAAACCTGAATATCACTTGCGAACGGTGAGCTGACCAAGACAAGCCTATTTCTTCTTTACTTCTTCAAACAATATGTCTTCTTGGGTGTAGTAGAAATTGGATGCGTTGAGTCTAGGCATATCCTTAGTGAAAGGTTGCTCATGGGGTTGCATCTTGCCAAAAAGCTCGAATAGACCCACGTAATTCTTGGCACCAGTCTGAAGGCATATGTGGCAAAGATTCGAAGCATTGGGGATGATGGTGTGGAGGACATTTTTTAGCATAGCCCTATTGACCTCATAGTTCTCAACTTCGATGGGTTGACTGATAACATACTTTTTCCATTTATTTTAGTCCCTATTTTAGTCCTTTTTGCCTCTTTAATTTTGTCAATTCTCTAATTTTATTATGTTTTGGAATTTATTGGGTATAAACTATTTATGGATTGAATGTGTCTCAATTTTTATATTTTTAGAACTTGAATTGTAAAATGCTCAATTTAATTCCTACAAATTTTAATTTTGGAGAGAAAAGTGTTGACATGGACAAAGATGATGATTTGGATGCTAATGTGGCACTTTTCGGGTGATGTAAATGCTTACTAGGATATGCTGGATGTGGGGCCCACTTGAACTCTTATTCAATGCCATGTAGTCAGAATTTTTGGGCAGAAATATTAATTTTCGTAGGTCAAGAAAAGCATGGCTGAAATATTAATTTTGCCATGATATTCTGCTGCTGTTCTGCTGCTGTTTGTCACTTTCTGCTGCAGAAATATTAATTCTGCTGCTGCTGCCATACCATTCTGCTGCTGCCATACTTTTCTGCTGCTGCAGAAATATTAATTTTGCTGCTGTTTTGCTGTCAAAGTGCTGCCATATCATGGAAGAGGCATCCAAGGAGGCATCTAGGGCAGAATATCCCTTTAGGCATGTGTTAGATCAGTTTTATATTTGCAAAAATCGAAATTTATTAAGGAGGCTAAGTCATTTTTCAGATGAGAGGTCCTAGCACCAATTTTCTGCCTTCCTAGGGCAGCAGTGGCTGGGAGCAACATAGAGGCAACTCTCTAGCTTGGTTAGAGGGAAAGGAAGCCTTCCCACTTGGGAATGGCTCTCCTTCTCCCATTTTCTTTCCTTTTCTTCCATTTTCCTTCATAGTTTCTTAGATTTCTGCTGTATTTTCTGTTTTCTGTCATGTTCTTCTTCTCTTCCATGTAATTTTCTAAGTTTAAGGATTGATGTAGTTTGGTTCTATGATGTTTTATTGCTGAACAATTTCGATTTTAATGCATTTTCGTTTAATGGAATGGATTTTACTGATTATTCTTCCTCTTGAATGTTTGATGAACCTTCAATGAGTTTGGGATTTTTATGTCTATGCTAGAGTTAGCTAGATATTGAGCTTGACCTTGTAATTTCCACCATAAATTAGATTATCTAGATATAGATAGTTTTATTTATGTGGCTTGAATAATTTTCTTGAGCTTCATGACTTAATTGAATGGTTGATCTAAGATTTTAGTCAATTATTTTGGATAAGTTAGATTGTAATTTCAAAGCTTTTGGATTCAATCATATTTTAGAAAATTGGCCAACATTGAATGGATTGTAATTTAATTGAATTGTTCTTCAATGATTCAAAGATTAATTTGTCTATGAATTAATCGGATTAGACCAACGAAATCAATCTCATTTTCTTGTGTAGTCGGTCATTTGATGAAATGGAAATTGTACTTTAATTCATTTGGACCAATGAGTATTTTCTTGGCCAAAGTTCTATTTTATTTATTGTTCTATGAAGCTTGTTATTTATACATGCATGCGTTTGCTATGTATTTGTAACGAGTAGGACAAGAGATAACATGTCATATGCGATTGCGGGGCATTGATGTGATTAGGACTTCATCGGATTATATTTGAGTTATAGATTAGTGAAGATCTTCCTAACTATAATTTTAATATAATTCAGTCTTAGAAGACTTTCTGAGAATTTTAGATTGAAGATTACATAATAGAATTAGCCAAGAATATTCAAAGGAAATGATGATGATGTACAATTCCATGAAATTTGTGACCAATCCACATCTTTTCTCTGTTTTATTTTCTATCTAGTTATTTAAATTTCAGTTATTTATATTGTGTTGTTTCAATCATCACCCCCCCTTTTTTGTGTAATTTCTGAAATTTCCCTCATAAGTCTTAATAGTATTTCACTTAGCCTAATTGAATTTTATTTGATACCTCAATCTCTGTGGGACGATACTCTACTCATCACTTTATTACTTGTTGCGACCCAGTATACTTGCTGGAATATTTTATGTGCTATAAATTATACGCACCATTGACTCGTCTAGGAGACGTAGAAATGTGGGTCAGATCGGTTAATCTGGAGAGCTTAGCTTGGTGTCCTTTAGATTCGAGACATCACTCTTGATATATTAGATGGGGTGATCGACATCTTGATTGGGTCAAGGGTGACGAACGATACCAGTAGCCTTCCTTGGTCCATCGTGGGTATCAGCAAAGGGTAGAATCTCAGCAATGCTATTATCGACAATGCCGGTAACGCCAATCACAAGTCCTACGCTTTGGAAACTTCGAGGCTACTCTTTGTCATTAGAGTTTTTTTGTACAAAGAGAGATTAAAAATAAAAAAAATAAAAAAAGAGATGAAATAGAAATACGGGGATCATGAATAAGGGAAGATGGTTGCCTTGGCAGCACCAATTGCTTTAGCCTGTTAGGATATAAGATGGTTTGCTAATACATATCAAATTATGCAGATGGAATTTACACACTAAAAGAGTAATAGTGTACAATTATCACAGTAAACCAAGAATGGTATAATGGAATAATAGAGGAAAGTAAGAAATTAATGAAGAAAGAAGAAGAACTAATAACAGAGAGGAAAATAATTCAAGAATTACTAAGAGACTTAGGAAAGGGAAGACAATATCATTAATACACGACACTTGTACTGATATTACAAATAAGCTTAAGTACATGTGTTAATAAAGAAGGATAATACAGGATTACCCCCACTAATCCTGAGCAAAAGACTAATGTGCCCTTCTCTTCAGAATTGTATCCTAACATAGCCCCCATTTGAAATCACCATTGTCCTCAAGGGTGCTGCTTCATCATAAAATTAGGAACCAAGTCTGCAAATCTTGCTCATAAAGCGACATTGCAGAGGAATATCAACGTTAATGCTAGTTTGTGGATCTATATGCAGAGAAGACTTGTCAGCCCTGACATCTGTTTTTTTCAAAAAGAGGAAGAACACTATGATCAACCAAGAACTTTCTTAGGTGACTAACTAATGCTTTCAAAGCTTTAAAAACCTTCAAAGCTTCTGTAGCTCCTTCCTCGAGTATATGCATAGGCACAAACAACGGGTCAAGGCATCTCTTTGACAATGAGACATGAAATGTTTGGTGTTTCCCCTTACTGAGTATTTCTTCCTTAAGTCTTTCAAGAACTTCCTTCTACATAGTTGGGTATTGGTAAGGCCAAAATTTAACTAGGTTGGCCTTTTCTTGCAGGTTGATTAAATAATCAGTATCAATTTTATGATCTGTATCAAGACAAAGTGAGTAACTTAAACTTTTATTCAAAGTTTTAGGAAAGTCATAACAGCATACTATTTCTTCTACTTCCATCTTTTTGATCCAACTTAAGGGGAAAACACTTCTCAAATCAGTAACCACATCCTTTAAGAGACCTATTTCCTTATATGCTTGACCTCTTAGATAAAGAACCTTAATATTCTTAGCATCATATGCCAAAACCTCAATTCCTTATTTTATGACTTCATCATATTGCTTTGCTTTAAGTAACAGGCCATCAAGTTGAGCGAGCAAGCCAAAAGAAGCTTTCTACTTTTGGACAATGGAATATCTTTAATATTTTTCTTAGCAAGCTGGTAATTTTGCGTAGCATCATGGAACTTTCCTTGAGTGTGAAATTCATTCTCCTGTTTCTTGAGTATCTCAACTACACTTAATTTATATTTGATTTGGGCATCCATATGGGCTTGCATAGAGGTTATTTCTTCAGGTGTTGCATTAACTATCTTCTCACCAATTTCGCCCAAAATTAGATTCGTGGTAACTTGCAGTATAGTAGTCGTCCCAGGTCATTTCACTCTTAGAGCCTTGCTTCTAAATTGCCTAATTAATTGTTCTAACACTAATCTATACTAAGCTACCTATTGATTACAGCTTAATTACCACAGGGGGTGTTTGCATAATTAAAGAATTAAAACAGAATTACAATACAAACCTATAGCTAATAGAACACAAAACAAAACGAAATTACACACAAAAGATGTAATCAGTCATCTAATCCCTAAAGGCTACATCTATCATCATCTCATCCTTGGTTTACTCTGATTTAATCATACCGTTCAGTTTCCAACTAAAATTCCTAGAAGACTTTCCAAGACTGAATCATATTAGAATCATAATCATAACCTAATATAATTTGTTTAAGCCCTAACCCAATCATGCTTGATAATCACTAAAGGTAAGCCATTTTGTTCTACTTACTCCACCAACCGGTTAAAGCAAGATTACACCTCAAATAAGAATCATAAAACTTAACCTATGCCTAACTCAGTCATAATAGAACAGAGATAAACATAAGAACCAGAGGTCAATGTAGAACAGAAATGAAATAGGATTAAAACTAGAAAACTTATCTATTATTGAGCCAAAGATTCAAGATACACAGCTCCAGTTCATGTCTGACTAATTATAATATTTTTAGCCTTCCATGGAAGCCAAAATACACCAAAACATCGAAGAAAATTGGGGGGGGAGGGGGTAGACCTACGAATTACCGAGGAAATGGAAGAAGATAAAACTCTTCAATAATGGAAATGGAGTTTCAAAAGGTGTCTTATGGTGCTGCCAAGAGAGAAGGACAAAAATGCAAGGTTTGACCCCTATGTGCTGTCTCTTTCTTTCTGATTTATGTTGTTGCCTTGCTGTTCTACTACTACTGCTTTTTTTGTTGGCTTTTTCTGCTGCCATTAGGGACTTTTCTGTAAACCAAAAAAAATGTAGAAAAGAAGCCTGAAACATTACATAATGTGGGCCCCAGTATAGTCAGCCCTAGTCAACTCTAGTCAACAGAATTTGCCATGCCCAGTCAACTGCTATGTCAGCAGATTCGTCCATGTCAGCACAATAACTCTCTAATAATTAAATCTAGGAATTAAGCACAAGGATTAATTGGGACAAAATTATGAAATTAAAGCATATTAATTCTATAATTAATTTACACCCAATAAATCCAAAACATAATAAAATTGGAGAGTTTACAATATTAAAATGGAAATAGGACTAAGATAGGGACTAAATTGTATATAAAAAATGCCCGATATCAATAATCATATATATATTGTAAAAAAGCAAGATTCATATAAAAAAATATTGCTTATTAAAAAACATAATCATGCTTAAATACTTGTAGTGTATATGATAATTAATCCTTATATATTAATGCTACATTTCTCACATATTTGTCATCATCAAAACTTATGGCATAAAGCCTTAGGGCTAACAATCTCCCCCTTTTTTATGATGCAAATCACCAAAGGAAAATATGTCTCACAAGATAATGAATGCTATGTAATAAGCATATACACATATTTTTCTATCATTTTTTCTCCCCCTATTTGACATCAACAAAAAGGTATAAGGAACTCAATATATATAGGTTAAAGTACATACCTTCTTTAAGCCAAAATGTCAGAAGATGTCAATATAGCATAGGGTGAGGATACATCAAAACTTATCATCTTTTTCATTGACATGTAACAATGATTTTTAGAAAACTTCTCATGTCAAATAAAATGAGCCAAAAGATAAAACTAGAAAGAGTTTAGGCTCCCCCTTAAACTTTGTATATTATGAAAAAGAATAATGAATATCCAATTTTTCAAGATGTATTCTTTTTCAAAATATACATTCAAGACAGACAAAAGCTTCCCTTGAATGTCATATCCCTTTTCCTTTGAAATTGGTTTTAAATAAGTATAAGGGAAATTCAATTTTTCAACATTATAATTGTAGAAGTTTGATATGAAACCTTTCGAAAATTTCTACATTATAATATTTTGAATGAAAAGATATTCATATCATTTTCTAAAACATTTTGGTTCAAGGAGAATCTAGAAACATTTCAGTAGGAGAAGCAATACATATGGATTAGTATAACAAGATATAATCAAAGGTATAGTTTATAATCTATATATCAAACATCAATATTTTTGTTCCCCTTTGATGTAAAAGGAATCTTTAAAACCTTTTCTTTTTCAAAAGGAATGTTGCTTCATATGATAAAACATATTAACATTGCAAAAGCATTTTAAAGTCCTTTTTCAAAACAAATTTGCTTCACAAAAGATAAGATAGATTACAGCACAACAGAAGTAGTTTATATACTCATTCAATATAGAACATTATAACTAGGATATATATGATAAGTTAATCATTGTCAATGGATTGATCAAAATATATAAGCATAAGAATCCATAATCCATAAACCATTAAGCACAAAGAGTGAAGGACATATATATATATATATATATATATATATATATATGAAATTGACTAGTTAAGCATATATAATATTCATTTTGAGATGAGTAAACCTACCTTTCAAAATTCTTTTATCCATTTTGGCTAATCGTGCTTACCATTCATTTTCAAGAGCTTGTTTATCCAAGAATTGTCTTGGCATAGAGAAAATTTATTTTACAACTCTTGGTTGTTTGATCGTAGATGAAGATTTCAACCTTATACAATTTGACTATTATTTTTGAGAAAGTCATTTTTATCTTTAGGCTTCTTCATCACTAAGATAAATCCTTGCACAAGTTGCGATTAGTAGATCCCAAAAAAAGAATCATATAATCAATTGATAGATGATAAGCAACGAAAGCAACTTCAATGAATTTTAATGGCAAAAAGAAAGTTTTTCTTCTTTGAAAATTGAGCCACTACAATTCATATTTAGCTTGAGGTGCAAAAGAGATATTGAAAATAATATAGGAGTTTTCAAAGTAGTTTTTCAATCAATTTAAAAACTCTTTCTTGCCATTCATCTAATCTCTACATAAAGCTTATAATACTTGATGGATTAAAGATCTATTTCAAGCAAGGCTAGATTTTACCAATGTTTTGAGTGTGCACGCTTGAATAGAATCACCATCTTCATCGTAGAGTCCTCCAACATTAAGATCCATTTGTTCTCATTGTAGGCTTGAGCTTGAGAATACTTTTCCCCACAAAACAATGTGACTCTTATTCTTAGGTACCCAAACAAATTGGGTCCTTGACGGGTTAGTTTATAATTCCCAAGCAACGGAGACAATATATTATATTAATAAAAGTGCTATGCCTCCATGGATTGCAATATTTAAGGAGGAATCATTCTTCTTTAAAAATTGATACCCTTTTCTAAAGTCTTTTGAAATAACTTTTCTTTAGAGAATGATATCATGAAAAGCACAGGAGACAAAAAACTTTTGAAATGAGAATTTCCAAATGCTTTTCTTTTCAAAATAATTTTTGCTTCAACATGATAAAGTAATTTTTGAAATAGACTCTTCCTTTAAAAGAATGATTCTTTAAAAAGGTTTGAAGAGCTTTGGCAATGAGAATTTTCAAATCCTTTTTCTTTTCAAAAATAAATTTTGCTTCAAAAAGGATATAGCAAAGATGTAACACAATAGAAGCAAATATTATTCAATTATATAGGCATATTATATACTCATACAAGATATACCACATTATGACAAAAGTATATATTAGCACAGTGGAAACAATTATGGATTAGCAAAAAAAATATAGCCATTATAAAGTGTAATCCATAGGCAGAAGAGTTTCGAGTGGGTACCCTTTGAGATACATCTCTAATGATGAGTTCCTTAGGATGCCTTTCGGTCATACATCCAATCCTTTGGAAGATCATCATTGTTGCTTGATAGCTTCTCCTTATGAGGTATTTTTTCTTCTTAAGGCTTTCCTTCTTGTGGTAGATTGGCATTATCTTTAATAATATTATATTCCCTTGAAATAAGGGTACTCTTTTCCTTTTCAAAAGCTTTGAAAATAATTTTCTACTTATGTATAAAATCATTTTAGTACATAGCAAAAGTAATTTTGAAATGAGGATCCTCAAATTCTTTTCTTTTCAAAACACTTTTTTCTTTAATATGATAAAGCAATTTCAAATCCTTTTCCGACACTTTTCGAAATAATTCTTCTTAAAAAAAATGTCACCATCTTTAGCACAGTAGAAGAATATATATATATATATATATACATATCTATTTTAAAGATGGAAAGAATTTTCTAATAGGAATATATATCATTATCACATAGCAAAAGCAAGATATATGATTTAGTCCATAAACCATAGCTTTGAAAAGATATGACATGTATAATGCTTAAACCATGATGTATTGAATATAAGCATTTAACATATCTTTATATGCAATGATATTATTGAACATGTAAGATTTCATAAAACAATATATCATTGCTATGAAAATATGTCAATGATAAAAATTTGCTAGTATATCCACTTAAGATCAAGGAGTATCACTCAATTGAAAATATAAAGTGGTCAAGGATAAAGATACTTATCAATTTTGGCAAATTCTTGTTGCTTTTTTAGAGTACATCTTCAAGATTTTGATATCCTTGTTTTTCTCATGCTCTTCTTTTGATCTTTCATTCTTGCTACTTTTAATGTTCCTCATTTATTGATTATTTACAAGATCCTCTAAAAAATGTCTTATGAGATTACCTAGTTAATGCCCTAGCAGTCGACTATAGTACACCAGGTGGTCGACTGCTTGCTTCCAGTATGTTAGAGCATTGCCTATTGTGACTTACCGGTCAACTGGGATAAGTGACCGGTCTACTACTTTCTTCTAGAGATGAGGCCTTGTATAAATGTAGCCATCAGTCGACTGGTATGGACATGTCGGTCGACTGTTTCCTTCTATAGCCCAAAAGAAATAGAGCCATTAGTAGTAGATCCCATAATGATCTAATGATGTCAGCAAGCAATATCTGAGATATAGCCATTAGAATGCATTATTAGATGTTGGTGGTCAACTGGTATCAACACGACGGTCAACTGGTGCATTTCAGAGACTAGGCGATCGACCAGTTCAAGTTAGGCAGTCGACTACTTTTAATGAGACTTAGAACTATCTTCTACTATCATGAGCCAGTCGACTGATTGGGATGACCCGGTTAACTACTTCACCTCTAGTAACAAATTAATTTTACTCAGCGTTCGGCAATGGTTCTTGGCGTTCAACGTTCGTTCATCATTTTGTAACTTTTAACCTTGCCGGTCGACCTCTAATCAGCTTGCTGGTTGACCGATTGGGTTCAAAGTCACATATTTTCACTGATTTCTAGTTGCAAACGTAGGAGAGTGCCTAAGAGGATATCTTTTAGGATTAAAATATGCAAAACATTTTTGGTGGAGCACTTCGATGCTCAAATTAGTCATTGTAAACATGTCTCAAGCAAGAGAAATCTTAAAGACAATATATGAAAGATAAATTCAAGTTTTGGTGTGGTGGAGTAAAACTTTAAGCTTACTATTAAAAAAAATTGAGCTCAAAGACAAATATTAAATCAATAGGCCACACACCTAAGGATTTCTTTCAAATATAGCATGTAGATTTTTCAAAGATAAAAGATGAGAATGCTATAAACAGATATAAGCATGAAGTAAACATATTAGTTAAATTTCTTACAATACATTCCGGCTAATATGTTTACTTGTCAATTGCCTCCTTTTGATGCAAGAGAGTGGAGTTCAAGAATGTTGCCATTGTAATGTTATTTTTGCTCTTTGCTTTGAGGCAAATCTACATAATCAATCTTTTTGCTTTTGGTACCCAAATTTCTTTGGGTCTGCCTGGGTCATGAGTTCTTTTTTGAACCTATTTCATTTTTACTCCATGAGCAAGATTTTTCTTATAAAAGCAGTAGTAAGATTTGTGTCCTTAGAGTCCACAATAAAAATAAGTGCAAGTTAGACTATTGGACATATTTGTAGAAACAAAGAAGTTTTTAAAATGTTTCTGGTTTGATTTATTTCTAAAAACAAA
The DNA here is from genome assembly GCA_037074585.1 of Biancaea sappan. NCBI lineage: Eukaryota > Viridiplantae > Streptophyta > Magnoliopsida > Fabales > Fabaceae > Biancaea > Biancaea sappan. Next base: position 28,374,647 of record CM073498.1, read on the forward strand.
ACCAGCTTTGTTAAAGCTTCTTTGTTTTTCAACAGAGGTGTTTAAATTATCTCTACCTTGAGAAATTCTTGCAAGTGTGTTTTTAAGATCATTATCTTTCTTTTTCAAAGAATTACACTTGTTACAAAAACAATTTTTGTTAGTAGAGATACTTGCCTTCAAAATCAAATTTTCTTCTTGCAAAGTTTTGTTTTGATTGTCAAAAACAAAATTCTCTTCCTTGGAAATAGAAAATTTATTTTTTAATTTTCCAACTCATTTTCAAGAGAAGAGTTTTTCTATTTTGAAGCAATTAATTTCTTTGCAAGTTTCAAAGATTCAACATGTAAACCATCAAAGGCTTCTTGTAATTCATCAACAAATGAATTTACCTTATCGTTGTCTTTGGCCACAAGACAAAATTCGGTTTCTTTATTTGAGTCTTTCATGCTTTGTTCCAAATGCTGATCTTTCTCTTCATTCACCACTGGTTTTTCTTCTTCTCCATTTCTAGCTTCTATCTTATTGGTGATTTGAGATTTTTCTATATACATCTCACCAATAGCTTGCAAAGGATTAGTAGTATGATTAAACCTTGATTGCATCTCATTAATGAGTTCAAAATTTTTCTTTTGAATATTTTCGCAATCATTAATGAGGGTACTAATCCTTGATTCCTCTTCATTCAGATTTTCCTCATATGCAACTTCAGGAGTTTCCCACATTTCTTTTGCAGTTGCACACTTAGAAATTTTGAAAAATTCATCTTGACTCAATGCACAAGTAATAATCATTTTTGCTTTAGTATTGAGTTGCACTAAATTTCTTTCAGAATCATCACATTCACTCTTGGGTTTTGAATCAATTTTCCTTGTTCTTCTTGACAGGAAAATAGGAACCATTTACTATAACATCGCAAAGTTTAAGGTCTACTGAATTTAAAAATATTTTCATCTCATACTTTCAATATTGAAAATGATTAACATAAAAAAAGGGGGTTTTGTGAAAGAACAATTTTCAAACATAAACCAATCACTACATCCAACCATGTTAACCCTTAAACGGTTAAGTCTTTAAATAAGAGCCCAAGCTCTGATACTAATTGAAAGTAATGGTTGGATCCCAAGAGGGGGGTGAATTGGGTTTTATAAAATTTTGCACAAAACTTTATTGGAAGTTTAAAATGATTTTTTTGAAATATGCCAAGCTAAGACAAACAATCTAATTCAAAAAATCAAAGTGCTATCAAGATGAATATTGAAGAGAGCAAGATATAAAAGAGCAAATACAAATGTGCAAAAATTAAAGAGTAAGAGAGAGAGAACGCAAACTCAAAAATTTATACTGGTTCAGCTAATCCCAAGCCTACATCCAGTCCTCAAGAAACCACTTAATTATTTCCACTATACTTGTAAGTTCGATGCGGGTACTTGTGAACCAGTACAACAGAGAATTTATGAATCCGAGCTCTTCCTCAACCTAATCACAACGTTTTCCTCAAACACTCTTTCAAGGAACACTCTCCTTGAGAATACAACTCAGAAATTGAGAAGAAATAGTGATGAACATAAGAAGACTCTCTTCTAAGAGTAGATGATACAAATAGATATATTAATAACTCAAATGATTGATAATATGCAAGATTTGGCTCAAGAATTGTTTTCTTTCTCTCAAAGATGATAGAACAAGTTAATTTCACATTGTAGTACTTTGTTCTAGCTCAAAATCGTGTATCTAAGGTTATATATATATATATATATATATAAGATTTTACAAAACTAGCCGTTATAAAGCCATTACAGCACTTATAGTACAGTCCAGGTGGTAACCGGTTGACCTCTAGCTCAAATATGACCGTTAGACAGTGTTTTTGAGGCTGCCAAGTGACTGGTTGAAGACTTCCGGTCGACCTCCAGCTTATAGTAGCGAAATGTAATTTTTGAGCTCTCTTTAAAATATCATAACTCCCTCATTTGAACTCCATTTTAAACAAAAAATATATCATTAGAAAGATCTTAGAGTCTAGTTTCAAACAAAGGAAGTTTCACTTAAAAATTATTTTTGATTTAAAAGATATGACCAAAACACTAACCATAGGTCAAAATAAAATATTTTTTGAATGCAGTAAAATCAGCTTTCAGTTTTTCAAGCTATACTTTAAATTGTCATATCTTTCTCATTTGGACTCCGTTTTGAGTAAATAATATATCGTTAGAAAACTCTTTGAGTCTACTATTAAATGAGATTAAGATTCTTGAAAAAATGATTTTTCATTTAGGAGATATGATATGAAGACTGACTAAAGGTCAAAAATTAACTTTTGCAAAACTTTATAACTCACTATCTTTTTGTTCCAAATACTTGAACCAATGTATGCAAATCTAAATCATTGAGTTGCACAAGTTTACTAGCCTATTTAAAATATACCTAATGTAAACACATAGGTTGTCTTGATACATCTAAGCTTCAAGACTTCAAATCTTCTAGTTCTTTATTTCTTGGAGCTTTATCCTTGCATGTTGTTTCCTTGAGTGAAGCATGATGTTGTTTTTCCTTGTTCTTCAATCCAATGCTCACTTTTCTTATTTTGAACAAACCTATCAAAGATATCTTACTTGCAAACCAAATAGTTAGTTCAATCATAATAAATAGCATGATTCAAAATAAATTATTTCATTCCAAATAATATGATCATGCTTAAATTGTAGCATAAGAAATACATATGTGAAATATATTTCTAGCATATCAAGGCTACAATTCTTAGACAATGTAACCACATTTATATTGTAAATGTAATCACATATATATTGTAAAAACCAAGATTTATATATAAAATATTTCTTATTAAATAACATAATCATGCTTAAATACTTGTAGCATATATGATAATTCATCCTTATATATTAATGCTACATTTCTCACATATTTGTCATCATCAAAAGTTATGGCACAAAGCCTTAGGGCTAACAGTTTGACTAGTATATTTGCTAAATTGCCAACAAGTTTTTGTCATTATTGTTAGGGATTAATAGTTGTGCCAATATTCATTAAAGCTGAAGCGGTGCTACTTTAGACACTTTTTTCTCATTTTTTTGTACGTTCTCATGTGTCTTTATAATTTTCATTTGTTCTTTTGTTTTCCTTATTTCTTTTGATACATCTTTTATAGTGTTCTTCTTTGTTGCATGCGAGGTTTTGTTATCTATCTTCCTTGTTGTTGGAAACTGAAGTTAATTGAAAAAAGTAGCAAGGAAAACTAAGGAAGAGACCAGGCTAAAAAATGGACACCAGTAAAGCTTGGCTGAGGACTATAAACTTAGCGCTCTTGGAAGGCACTCAAAGTTTCTTAACCTTTCCTCTTTTTAATTTGTTTTGCTGGTATTGTTCCATGATTTTTATTTTGTGTTATTGATGTTGGTGTCATTTTACTTGATTGCTGTAGTTATGGTTGAATTATCAATTGAACTATAGGTTTAAATTTTCCATGTTGTTGTAATCAAGTGCTTGTGCTATTTTTTTGTTTATGTGTGTAGTGTAATTTTGTGTGAGAAAATATGTCTTTTGCTATTTTGATAGTTAGTGTGATTATGTTAGTCTAGATAGCCTAGGTAGTATTTGTGTTAGCTTAATAGTATTTTCAATCTTTAAAAATAAAAAATAAAATAAAATAAAATAAAAAATTTTCAAAATTTTTTGTCGCTGCAATGAGAAGACCCATATCTCACACACCTCTCTATTAGGCATGTTGCTGCAGCGAGGGATGCCCTGTTTTGAATCACATTATGCTTATTAAGCGCTAAGCATTGCACTTTAGTGCTCAGCATTGCGATGTCATCGATATAGCGATGATTTTTGTCACTACAACTATGGGGTTTGCCTGAAAAAAAAGTTTTCAAAAATTCTTTTAAAAAAGAAGCTGCCAAGTCCTATCTCTGTCGCTGTAGTGACATTGTTCAGTTTTTAATTTTATTTTCGTTTTTAGGTTTAGTTTATATTTTTTTTCCTAAATCTTTCATGTTCTCTCCCAGTCGATGACTCTCTCTGCCCTAGCCTTACCATTTTTGACCTCTTCCACAAATCTTCTACATCAAAATCGTCTTTTTCATCGTTCTCTCCAAGTATTCGGCCATTCCCTCACGTTTTCACTAGATTTTGGCCCCTTTACGCTGATTGGGCCCTCTCTTCTTCACACTGATACATGGTTCTCCATTGAAAGAGTGATTTTTTAATGCTTCTTTGATGTGATTTTCGAAGGGAAAACACTTAGTTGATTTTCTAGGTTGAAAGAAACAAATAAAGAAAAACCAAATCACTCAATTGATAAGCCAAAGGGCGCCACAACTAAGAGAAATGGGTTGATCTTGCCACAATCAAGAAAGAAGAACGTGAGTGATAAGAAATCTAGTTGCTCTCGCCACCAACCTAAATTAGATAAGAGAAATAACTCAAGAATCTTCTTGAAAGTAAAATACCAATATCTCATATGATTCAAGGATGGTGTCTACAACATATGGCAAGGACCCTTTTTATAGAGGGTCTCCAAAACAAAAGACAAAAAACTGTAACTAATGCATTAAATGCATCAACTAAAAGTCAAGTAGTGTAGGCTAAATGTCAAAGACAATAAATGCATAGGTAGCTAAATGTCAAAGACAATAAATACAAAGGTAACTAAATGTCAAAGACAATAAATGTAGGTAATAGACTCCAACTATTTTCAACAAATGCAACCTTCTCACATGCAATCTTGTTCACACTTCTTTCATTTTCAACAATGTGGTTAAGCCCAATATAAACCCTTTAGCTCTTGCACAAGTTAGAGGCCCAATTGAAGTGTTCTCCCTTGCTTGGGCTGTAATTGGGTTATCCTTGATTACACCACTCTTGGTTCTTCTTGGTGATTTTTTTGGAATTTTACTTTGTTCTATCATCTTAGCTAGCAATATATTTCCCCTTAAGCTTATGTTTTCATTTTATGGAGGCTAAAAGATCATAGTCTTAGGTATAAAAATTTTATTTGCTGAATAGAATGAATTCCATTAGTACATAATTGTTATAGGCACTAGAAATTGTGGGCTAAAATGTTTGGTTGTTAGTTTTTCTTTGTTCTTAATTTGTATAGGTCAATTTGTTTTCTCTAATAAATCTCATGGCCTCGAAAATAAAAATTACCCCAGGTTTTAGTTCTAGTAGACCTATACCTAGGACTACCTCTGTGGATAATTTTAGAAGTCTTGAACATAGGAAAAGATTTGATAAATGCTTAGCTCACAGGAAATTCATCAAGGAAAAAGGCTTTATTTTAAAAGATGATAAACTTCCTGAAATTCAAGGACAAATTTCTGAAAGGGGTTGGGGAAATTTATGTGCTCCCTTGACTGAGGGTTACAGATCTGTTGTCCAAGAATTTTATACCAATGCATATAGATTTAAAAATGATGTTTTAGGAAAATATAAGAGCAGAATGAGGGAAAAAGAAATTGATTTCTCTCTTGCTAGCATTCATAGATTCTATGGCATTGAGTATATTAATTCTGGAACTACAAATTTTAAAGAAAAATTAGATACAAACAATTCGAACCCTGAGCAAATCCTAAATGTTTTATGTAATAAAGATGCAATGGATACTAGATAGTAAAGGTGCACTAAATCGCCTTAATACGACAACACTTAAGCTATCTAATTTATTGCATTATGGATGGGACACCCATTGATGTAGGGCTGTTAATTATTGACTATATTAAGTCCCTAGTTAAGGCTCCTAGCTGTATTATGGCTTTTGCTCTCTTTATTTCCCAATTGTCTGAGGATTGAGGTAGATGTTGCGACAGAGAAGAAGATGTGTGGCATCTCGCCAATAGATGCTAATTTTATTAAAAAGGAATCTTTTAATGCACCAAATCCCATTAGATGGCCCATTAGAAGAGTGAACTTAGCATCCACCTCCACTGATGTTGCACAAAGTGAGTTTGTTCAGATGAGGATTGACATAGCAGAGTTACAGCGGGAATAGAAGGCCATGAGATAGGAGATCATAGGGATCAGTCTCTATCAGAGGGAAATGGGTGCATCCCTTGTAGCCTAATTTGGGTGGAATATTGAAGGATGAGGACAGCCTCAAGGAGAAGCACAGGACCAGATAGACGAAGACCTTGCCAATAAAGGAGATGTTGGAGATGATACATTAGAAGATGATGTTTGATTTTGTTTTTTTTTTCTTCTTGTGTTTTATTTTGAATGTTGGTTCCATTTCTATTTTATTATTTTTTTATTATCTTGGTTTAGTTTTTGAATAATGCATTTTGGAGCTTGAATGACACATTTGCACTTTTGGTTCTATTCTTGTGATTTATTCGCTTTGTTTGTGTAGGTTAAATTTATTTATTTCTCTTTGCTTCACTGCCACCTTGTGCTATTTAAACATTGAGGATAATGTTCAGTTCAAGTGTGGGTGAGAGACTGTTTGATTTCCCTATGGTTTGTATGGATATCTTGAGCTTTGTCTTGTTTACTTCAATTATTTCTATTGAGCTTTAATGGTGAACCAATTTTTTTTGAGATTTGCTAGCTAAATTTGTCTCTTGTAAGATGATATTGTTGCTTATAGATTGCTTAGAATGAAATATCTATTAAGTCTTTACTTATGTTCAGGATTATTAAGTAAATTATAATTTCTTGAAGCTCTTGAAAATTTATTGAGCATAAATTAGCCAAGAATTTATTGAAAATAATTAGTATAGATATTTATCAATTTTAAAAATTCAAGAACCTATTTTTAAACTCTCATGAATCAAAATTTTTAAACTTTGCATTATTTGGAGAAATAATTTAGGCATTTCCTTTTGCATTTTATTTGATTAAAAAATTAATAAATAATATTCTCCTTGTTAATTCTTTCTTTTACCCAATTTAGACCCACCTTTTTAAGCCTGAAAAACAAATTCTAACCCTTTTCAAGAGATCACTAGCATCTATTAATATTTGAAAAAGGAGATGTTGTTTAAAGAGGTTTAAAGAGGTGGATGAGACACGCAAATCAAAAGTGCGGAGTAAAAGAAATAAAAAAATGAATTGAAGTTTTCATTCTTAAGAGACATGAAAAATTTGTGAAGATTGAGTATGACAGCAATAATGATGATAATTCATCTTTCTTACTTTGTGAGGCAATGAAAAATATGATGAATGAAGGAAGATGTTCTTAAAAAAAATATATGATGATGCATGATATCGGGTATTTTTATATACTTTTTAGTCCCTATCTTAGTCCTATGGCTATTCCAATGTTGTCAATTCTCTAATTTTATTATGTTTTGGAATTTATTGGGTATAAACTATTTATGGATTGAATGTGTTTCAATTTTATATTTTTAGAACTTGAATTGTAAAATGCTCAATTTAATTCCTACAAATTTTAATTTTAGAGAGAAAAATGCTGACATGGACAAAGATGATGATTTAGATGCTAATGTGGCACTTTTTGGATGATGCAAATGCTGACTAGGATATGCCGGATGTGGGGCCCACTTAAACTCTTATTGAATGCCATGTAGTCAGAATTTGAGGGCATGAATATTAAATTTCGTAGGTCAGAAAGCAAGGCTGAAATATCAATTCTTCCATGCTGTTCTGCTGCTGCCATACCTATGTTCTGCTGCTGTTTGTTACTTTCTGCTGCAGAAATATTAAATCTGCTGCTGCCATGCCTACTTTCTGCTGCAGAAACATTAATTATACTGATGTTTTGCTGTCAAAGTGCTGCTACATCATGGAGGAAGCATCTAGGGTAGAATATTCTAAGGCATTGAAGGGGCATCAGTTTTAAAAATCAGAATACTTTCATTTTAGGAAAAACAGACTTAGAAAATTCGCAGCTCTCTCTTCCTCTCTGTTTTTGCTTCTGTTGTTTGCTGTTTTGCTCTCATGGAGGGCTAAGTTTTCATTGTAATTAGTCACTAGACCACTGGGATGTTGTAGCTTGAACTAAGAATGCAAGTTAAGTGTTTTATTCTCCATTTTCATCTCATTTCGTTTCTGTTTTGCTGTCATGTTTATTTTGCTGTCAAATTCTGATTAGAGCTTGAGAATGTAACATAAACTGACTTATATATAAAACATAACCTTGCTTGACTGATTAGGAAAGTGAGGGAGGCGAAATGACTAGTTAAATGATATATTTAACTTGGTTTGGTTGAGATTTTCCACTGAATGCATCTAGTTATAGTAGAGAGATGTTCTTGACTGTAATTAGTAGCATTAAATTCTAGATGTTATTCTAGAACCATTTTCATAAAGAACCAAACAATGGAATGAGAACAAAACTGAATCAATGAGTTAGGTAATGATAGTTACACTCCCATGAATCCTAGTGGCTGATTACATAGTATCTTTACTGTCAATATCTTGCAATTTCTGCTGCTGCTGCTGTTACTGCTGTGCTGCATATTTTGCTGCTGTTGTAGTATTTAATTGCTGTTTTGTTTTGTTTATCTTGTTAGTACTGCTACAAAACCCCCCCCACGTTTATGTACTCTTAATTAGTGTTTAGGTGTTTAGAACGATTAATTAGTATTAAGAAGTGAGGCTCCTTGAGTGAATACGACCTGGGAATCACTATACTGCAAATTGCCACAAATTCAATTTTGGGCGATTTGACATCGTAGTGGCGTGAACCAGAATTTTGGCGCCGTTGCCGGGGAATCAATTCACTTCCAAGTTATCTAATTAGTTGTTTAAGTGTTTCTTTGTTTAATTTTAAGTTATCTAGTATTGTTGAAACGGTTTACAAGTTTTTGAGTTTTTATCGGTTACTATTCATAGGCAAAAAACTAACTACCTCTGATTGACCTCAAACTTGGTATACCACTAGTTTTCGACATTTTAAGCAATTTTGCCAAATTCCATCGTTTAGGCCTCCTTTTCTATTTTTTTACTATTTTTTTGATTTTTCTAATTAATTGTGATTTTAGTGTGATTTTTGTAGTTTGAATTTTTGAATTCTGTTTTTTGTGTTTGTCTCTCCAATTTGTCAAGAATGTTTCCATGAAAAATCAGATTTTTCTGAGATACTTAAATTTTTGGTGATTTTCATCGGTTGGAGTCTTTTGTAGTGATTTAGTTGTTTTTGTTGTTTTCTTGTTGTTTTCTTGTGAATTTGTGCCCTTTTCTAGTATATGAGAAGGTCTGGTCACGTGGACTTACCACCTTTTGATCCAGAAATTGATAGGACCTTCCATAGGCTAGTGAGAAGTAATAGCATTAGGACTAGTATAGTTTCTGAAATTCTTGCTGAAATTGTTGAGTTAGTTGTTGATAGTGTAGAAGTTGAATCAGATTCTGAATCTGATATTGTGTTGGAGTCTATAGATTCTGAGTCAGCTGGGATAACTGGGATGGATAATCAAAATGCACAAATGCCTCAAAATAGGCAAGAACAATCAATTAAAGAGTTGATTGCACCTGATGTGCATTATCAACCATTGTGCATAAATTATCCTGAGTTGGATGCTAATTTTGAGCTAAAATCTGGTCTAATCCATTTACTGCCTAAGTTTCATGGTCTTGCAGGAGAAGATCCGCACAAGCACTTAAAGGAGTTCCATGTTGTCTGCTCTACCATGAGACCACATGGAGTTGGAGAAGAACAGATCAAATTAATAGCATTTCCTTTCTCTCTGGATAGGGCAGCCAAGGATTGGCTTTACTATCTACCCACTGCCTTGATAACAAGATGGGATGAGTTGAAGAAGTTGTTCTTAGAAAAATTCTTTCCAGCCTCCAGAACAGCAGCAATTAGGAAGGATATCAGTGGGATTAGACAGTTGAATGGTGAATCTCTGCATGAATATTGGGAGAGGTTTAAGAAGCTTTGCTCATGCTGTCCAAACCATCAGATTTCAGAGCAGCTTCTCATCCAGTATTTCTATGAGGGATTACTGTCTATGGACAGATATATAGTTGATGCAGCTGCTGGTGGGGCATTGGTGGATAAGACTCCTACTGCAGCAAATGAATTGTTGGCCAAGATGGTCCAAAATGCTCAGCAATTTGGCACCAGATTGAGTGATCCAATAGTTACTGTCAATGAGGTGAGGACACCTCCCATGGAGCAACAAAGGATAGAAAATAAATTGGAAGAATTAGCTTCAATGGTGAGGCAATTGGCATTAAATCAGAGAACACAACAACAAGCCCCTCCTCCTTCAGTCTGTGGTATTTGTTCCCTGAATACCCACCATACTGATCAATGCCCTCAGCTGCAAGAGACCCCAACTGAGTCATGTGCTGGTATATTCCCTGGTAGACCCATGCAGCCACAACAGAGATATGACCCATATTCCTCCACCTACAATCCTGGGTGGCGTGATCATCCAGCTTTCAAGTATGGGAATACATCTAACCCCCCTTACCAGCCACCCCATGTAAGATACAATCAACCTGAAGCTAGCCATACACCTCCTCCAGCACCCAAGAAACCTGAGCCTAGTCTTGAGGATCTAATGAAGCAACTGACTGCCAATACTCTTCAGTTCCAGCAAAGGACAGAAACAAATATGCAGAATTTGGAAACTAAAATTGGCCAGTTAGCCACAACAGTCAATGAGCTGAAAAGTCAAGGTTCAGGGAGTTTGCCATCCCAACCAGTGATCAACCCAAGAGGCAATGTGAGTGCCATCATCTTGAGGAGTGGCAAACAAGTAGACAGTCCAGCTTCTGAATCTGAACCAGAAAAATCAAATGTCCAGCAAAGTGTTCCTTCATCTTCAACCAGTGAGCAAAATAAAAAGGATGAAAAAGTGGTTCAGAAAATTCCTCTCCCTTTCCCTAATAGGCAGACTCAATCAAGAAAAGCTTCTGAATCTGACATGGATAAAGAGATCATGGAGACCTTCAGGAAAATAGAGGTCAATATCCCACTTTTGGAAGCAATTAAGCAAATCTCCAAGTATGCCAAGTTCCTTAAAGAGTTGTGCACTCATAAGAGGCGTTTAAGGGGTAATGAGAGAGTTAATTTGGGAAGAAATGTGTCTGCACTCATCCAACCACCCATGCCACCCAAGTGCAAAGATTCTGGAACTTTCACAATACCATGCACAATAGGCAACATGGAGTTCTCCAATGCTATGCTGGATTTGGGAGCCTCAATCAATGTTATGCCCAAATCAGTGTACTCGAGCCTCAAAATTGGTGTTCTTTCACCAACTTGCCAATAGGAGCACAGCACATCCAGCAGGAGTTTTAGAAGATGTCCTAGTAAGAGTTAAAGATCTCATTTTTCCTGCTGATTTTTATGTGCTTGATATGGAAAATGATAATACTCCTGGCCATGCACCATTAATACTTGGTAGACCTTTTCTGAAAACTGCAAAAACCATCATTAATGTGCATGAAGGGACTTTGTCAATGGAGTTTGCTGGTAACAAAATTGATTTTAACATTTTGGATGCCATGAAACATCCTATAGAAAATCATTCCAATGTGCATGTGGTTAACTTTTTGGATTACTTAGTTGATGAGGCATGTGATGATTTCCAAACTGAATTAATTTCTGATTTTCCTGAATTCTCTGATTTGGTAGATGCCTTTGAATGCAACTGTGCTGGTTCTGAATTTTGTCATGCTTGCACTGAAATTGAAAACTCTCTAAATGCTGACAATTCTGAGTTGCATTCTGATTTGTATAGTGACTTGGATTCTGATGTGCATTCTGATTCTGTAAATTTCTCTAGCTTATACTTAGATTCTGTTTCTATTTTAGGTAGTTGTAGGTGTAGTGATTTAAATTGTAATGTTGCACATTCTTCATCTCTTTCCTCTTGTGCTGCTAACCCTTCCTCCTCTTTAGCCAAGGATTCTGTCTTTCAGCAAACTGAATTTGTAGGTGCTTCCTTGGATGTGATTCCACAAAAACTAATTCCATCCTCCATCCAACCACCTGCATTGGAGTTGAAGGCTTTACCAGAAAACCTCAAGTATGCCTTCTTGGAAGTAGGAGACAAACTTCCAATCATTGTGGCCAACAACTTGAACCCCAATCAAGAAGAAAAATTGATCAGTCTGCTGAAAAAGAATAAGAAGGTGATTGGGTGGACTCTAGCAGACATTCCTGGAATTAGTCCTTCAGTGTGCATGCACCGAATTCTCCTTGAAGAAGAGACGAAACCAGTGAGGCAACCCCAAAGAAGACTCAACCCCATGATTCTTGATGTGGTCAAGAAGGAGGTAAGTAAGCTCCTCCAAGCTGGTATTATCTATCCTATCTCTGATAGTAAGTGGGTGAGTCCGGTACAAGTAGTGCCAAAGAAAACCGGGGTAACTGTTATAGCAAATGAAAATAATGAGTTAGTGCCCACTAGAGTTCAAAACAGTTGGCGTGTTTGCATTGATTATAGGAAGTTGAACCAAGCAACTAGAAAAGATCATTTTCCTCTTCCTTTTATTGATCAAATGCTTGAGAGACTTGCTGGCAAGTCTCATTACTGTTTTCTTGATGGTTTTTCTAGGTATTTTCAAATTCACATTGCACCTGAAGATCAGGAGAAGACTACCTTCACCTGTCCTTTTGGTACTTTTGCATATAGACGCATGATAACATACTTTTTCCATTTATTTTAGTCCCTATTTTAGTCCTTTTTGCCTCTTTAATTTTGTCAATTCTCTAATTTTATTATGTTTTGGAATTTATTGGGTATAAACTATTTATGGATTGAATGTGTCTCAATTTTTATATTTTTAGAACTTGAATTGTAAAATGCTCAATTTAATTCCTACAAATTTTAATTTTGGAGAGAAAAGTGTTGACATGGACAAAGATGATGATTTGGATGCTAATGTGGCACTTTTTGGGTGATGTAGATGCTTACTAGGATATGCTGGATGTGGGGCCCACTTGAACTCTTATTCAATGCCATGTAGTCAGAATTTTTGGGCAGAAATATTAATTTTCGTAGGTCAAGAAAAGCATGGCTGAAATATTAATTTTGCCATGATATTCTGCTGCTGTTCTGCTGCTGTTTGTCACTTTCTGCTGCAGAAATATTAATTCTGCTGCTGCTGCCATACCATTCTGCTGCTGCCATACTTTTCTGCTGCTGCAGAAATATTAATTTTGCTGCTGTTTTGCTGTCAAAGTGCTGCCATATCATGGAAGAGGCATCCAAGGAGGCATCTAGGGCAGACTATCCCTTTAGGCATGTGTTAGATCAGTTTTATATTTGCAAAAATTGAAATTTATTAAGGAAGCTAAGTCATTTTTCTGATGTGAAGTCCTAGCACTATTTTTCTGCCTTCCTTGGGCAGCAGTGGCTGGGAGCAACATAGAGGCAACTCTCTAGCTTGGTTAGAGGGAAAGGAAGCCTTCCCACTTGGGAATGGATCTCCTTCTCCCATTTTCCTTCCTTTTCTTGCATTTTCCTTCATAGTTTCTTAGATTTCTGTTGTATTTTCTGTTTTCTGTCATGTTTTTCCTTCTCTTCCATGTAATTTTCTAAGTTTAAGGATTGATGTAGTTTGGTTCTATGATGTTTTATTGCTGAACAATTTCGATTTTAATGCATTTTCGTTTAATGGAATGGATTTTACTGATTATTCTTCCTCTTGAATGTTTGATGAACCTTCAATGAGTTTGGGATTTTTATGTCTATGCTAGAGTTAGCTAGATATTGAGCTTGACCTTGTAATTTCCACCATAAATTAGATTATCTAGATATAGATAGTTTTATTTATGTGGCTTGAATAATTTTCTTGAGCTTCATGACTTAATTGAATGGTTGATCTAAGATTTTAGTCAATTATTTTGGATAAGTTAGATTGTAATTTCAAAGCTTTTGGATTCAATCATATTTTAGAAAATTGGCCAACATTGAATGGATTGTAATTTAATTGAATTGTTCTTCAATGATTCAAAGATTAATTTGTCTATGAATTAATCGGATTAGACCAACGAAATCAATCTCATTTTCTTGTGTAGTCGGTCATTTGATGAAATGGAAATTATACTTTAATTCATTTGGACCAATGAGTATTCTCTTGGCCAAAGTTCTATTTTATTTATTGTTCTATGAAGCTTGTTATTTATACATGCATGCGTTTGCTATGTATTTGTAACGAGTAGGACAAGAGATAACATGTCATATGCGATTGCGGGGCATTGATGTGATTAGGACTTCATCGGATTATATTTGAGTTATAGATTAGTGAAGATCTTCCTAACTATAATTTTAATATAATTCAGTCTTAGAAGACTTTCTGAGAATTTTAGATTGAAGATTACATAATAGAATTAGCCAAGAATAGTCAAAGGAAATGATGATGATGTACAATTCCATGAAATTTGTGACCAATCCACATCTTTTCTCTGTTTTGTTTTCTATCTAGTTATTTAAATTTCAGTTATTTATATTGTGTTGTTTCAATCATCACCCCCCCTTTTTTGTGTAATTTTTGAAATTTCCCTCATAAGTCTTAATAGCATTTCACTTAGCCTAATTGAATTTTATTTGATACCTCAATCTCTGTGGGACGATACTCTGCTCATCACTTTATTACTTGTTGCGACCAAGTATACTTGCTGGAATATTTTATGTGCTATAAATTATACGCACCAAGTTTTTGGCGCCGTTGCCGGGGATTGATGGTTGTCAAATTGATTTTTCTTTTAAGCCAAAGTGATGTTATTTTAGACATTGTCTTTTCTTGTTTTAGTTTTTACAATTTCAAGTGTTTTTAGCTTTTCAAGTGTCTTTATTAGTTTGATTTCTTCTTGTTACCTTGCTTATTTGATATATCTCTCATGTTATTTCTCTTTGTTGCATGTGAGGTACTTGATCATTTTCCTTGACGAAGGAAATAAAAAAAAATCAAAGAGAAAGTAAGGAAAACAAAGAAGAAGCGACGCTAAGCATAGACACCAAATAAAGTCGAGCTAAGGACTTTAAACCAAGCGCTTTTGGGAGGCAACCCAAGTTTTTCTAATCTTTCTCTTTTTAATTTTGTTGTTGTATTTCTTTCGTAATTTTAATTTTGTTTTAGTCTTTTTCTGTTGCCCATTTTTTTTCTCTGTTTTCTCTGTTTTGGCAGAAATTTTGTCATCTTGCATGAATATTCTGTACTGCTTGGCTATGGTTTTTGCCACTTTCTTTACATGTTTTTAAACCTTTATATGTCTTCTAGTTGTAGAATTTTATTTGGAGTGATTCGCATCCGTTTTGGGGTCGTTCTATGTCGGTAAAGCCGTGTCGCCAGAAATTCTGCACTGCAGAATTTTGCTACTCTGTTTTGTCCGAATTTGATGCTCACTTTTTAAATTTTTGATGGAGTTTTGGTGTGGAATTATGCATGATGAAATAGCTAAAGTGTAGATTGACTTAGCATGAAGAGAATTTAGTCTTATTTCTCTAAGGAATTCAAGTTAAATGGCAATGACGTTGACTTTAATGAATTTGTAGTAATAGTCTTTTAGCTGTGAGGATTTGAGCCTAAGTGAAAAATGCTATTCTTCTTGTTGTGTGTTCTCTATCATGGATTGTCACTCTAGAACTTGTCTTGAATCTTTGATTGAGGCTACATATCTTGTACAAACTTGGAAATGATTTAGGCATTTGTTTCTTGTAACCACTTTTAGCCAAATAGCCATCCATTATCATTGTTTCCATTGTATGCCATTTTGTGCCTTATCCATTTTCTTTCTTGTGTTCTTCCACCACTTTTTCTGCCTACAACAATATTTTTCTCTTTCAACTTAAGATGTGAGAAGTATTTTAAATTCTTTTAAGGGATTGATATGCTGAAAAATTTTGTGAATTTTGGGGTGTTTTGAACTATATTTCTTCTACTTCCTCTCAAGCAAAAGAAAAAAGACTGGCCAGTCAAGAAGAAGAAAAAAAAGGAGAAAGAAAGAAAGAATAAAAAAAAAGAAGAGAAAAAGATAATGAAAAAGAGGAGCAGATAGAACATTGAGACCCAAATTTATTTATACTCAGTCTCTTATATTTCACTTGTAAATGCTCTTCATTTTCTTGAGTTGTTACCATATTTTGTTTCATTGTTCAATCTTTCCCTTTGTTTCCCACTATTTTTCTTACCCACGTTACAACCTTGTAAAGTCCTTTTGATTCAAGTATGTATTAGATTCAAGTAGTGGAGATTTAGATTCTTGACAAGCTTATGGTAGTGAAATTTGTGATAGGACGACTTTGAGTGATTCCCTCTTAAACACTTGAGAGAGTAGAGGATAAACACCTTACCTTGTGAGGAGATTGTTACTTGAATTCATTCTTTTCGAAATAATTGCCATGGAGCTTGAACTTTTTAGAAATTTAAGATTTATTTCTCCTAATGTAAATCTTTCTAAATTTTAATTATTTCATTGTTGTATATTTTCTACATTTTTTCTTGCTGTGCTTATTGGGATTCTCTGTTGTATTTAATTGATTTTGCCCAGGAGTGCAAAAGGCCTAGTGTGGGGGATTTGATAACATACTTTTTCCATTTATTTTAGTCCCTATTTTAGTCCTTTTTGCCTCTTTAATTTTGTCAATTCTCTAATTTTATTATGTTTTAGAATTTATTGGGTATAAACTATTTATGGATTGAATCTCAATTTTTATATTTTTAGAACTTGAATTGTAAAATGCTCAATTTAATTCCTACAAATTTTAATTTTGGAGAGAAAAGTGTTGACATGGACAAAGATGATGATTTGGATGCTAATGTGGCACTTTTTGGGTGATGTAGATGCTTACTAGGATATGCTGGATGTGGGGCCCACTTGAACTCTTATTCAATGCCATGTAGTCAGAATTTTTGGGCAGAAATATTAATTTTCGTAGGTCAAGAAAAGCATGGCTGAAATATTAATTTTGCCATGATATTCTGCTGCTGTTCTGCTGCTGTTTGTCACTTTCTGCTGCAGAAATATTAATTCTGCTGCTGCTGCCATACCATTCTGCTGCTGCCATACTTTTCTGCTGCTACAGAAATATTAATTTTGCTGCTGTTTTGCTGTCAAAGTGCTGCCATATCATGGAAGAGGCATCCAAGGAGGCATCTAGGGCAGAGTATCCCTTTAGGCATGTGTTAGATCAGTTTTATATTTGCAAAAATCGAAATTTATTAAGGAAGCTAAGTCATTTTTCTGATGTGAAGTCCTAGCACCATTTTTCTGCCTTCCTTGGGCAGCAGTGGCTGGGAGCAACATAGAGGCAACTCTCTAGCTTGGTTAGAGGGAAAGGAAGCCTTCCTACTTGGGAATGGCTCTCCTTCTCCCATTTTCCTTCCTTTTCTTGCATTTTCCTTCATAGTTTCTTAGATTTCTGTTGTATTTTCTGTTTTCTGTCATGTTTTTCCTTCTCTTCCATGTAATTTTCTAAGTTTAAGGATTGATGTAGTTTGGTTCTATGATGTTTTATTGCTGAAAAATTTCGATTTTAATGCATTTTCGTTTAATGGAATGGATTTTACTGATTATTCTTCCTCTTAAATGTTTGATGAACCTTCAATGAGTTTGGGATTTTTATGTCTATGCTAGAGTTAGCTAGATATTGAGCTTGACCTTGTAATTTCCACCATAAATTAGATTATCTAGATATAGATAGTTTTATTTATGTGGCTTGAATAATTTCTTGAGCTTCATGACTTAATTGAATGGTTGATCTAAGATTTTAGTCAATTATTTTGGATAAGTTAGATTGTAATTTCAAAGCTTTTGGATTCAATCATATTTTAGAAAATTGGCCAACATTGAATGGATTGTAATTTAATTGAATTGTTCTTCAATGATTCAAAGATTAATTTGTCTATAAATTAATCGGATTAGACCAACGAAATCAATCTCATTTTCTTGTGTAGTCGGTCATTTGATGAAATGAAAATTGTACTTTAATTCATTTGGACCAATGAGTATGGCCAAAGTTCTATTTTATTTATTGTTCTATGAAGCTTGTTATTTATACATGCATGCGTTTGCTATGTATTTGTAACGAGTAGGACAAGAGATAACATGTCATATGCGATTGCGGGGCATTGATGTGATTAGGACTTCATCGGATTATATTTGAGTTATAGATTAGTGAAGATCTTCCTAACTATAATTTTAATATAATTCAGTCTTAGAAGACTTTCTGAGAATTTTAGATTGAAGATTACATAATAGAATTAGCCAAGAATATTCAAAGGAAATGATGATGATGTACAATTCCATGAAATTTGTGACCAATCCACATCTTTTCTCTGTTTTGTTTTCTATCTAGTTATTTAAATTTCAGTTATTTATATTGTGTTGTTTCAATCATCACCCCCCCTTTTTTGTGTAATTTCTGAAATTTCCCTCATAAGTCTTAATAGCATTTCACTTAGCCTAATTGAATTTTATTTGATACCTCAATCTCTATGGGACGATACTCTACTCATCACTTTATTACTTGTTGCGACCCAGTATACTTGCTGGAATAAACGCATGCCTTTTGGTCTCTGTAATGCACCTGGCACTTTTCAAAGATGCATGTTAAGCATATTTTCTAATTTGTTAGAGGATTGCATGGAAGTGTTCATGGATGATTTTTCTATTTATGGAGACTCATTTGATGCATGTTTGAAAAATTTGGAGAGAGTACTTGAGAGATGCATAGAGAAAAATTTGGTCTTGAATTATGAAAAATGTCATTTCATGGTAGAGCAAGGAATAGTCCTAGGCCACATAGTGTCACCACGTGGCATAGAAGTAGATAAAGCCAAAGTTGATGTTATCTCTTCTTTGCCTTACCCCGCTTCTGTGCGGGAAGTTCGCTCTTTTTTGGCCATGCAGGATTTTATAGGAGATTCATCAAGGACTTCAGTAAGATCGCTCTACCCCTATCTAAACTCCTCCAAAAAGAAACTGATTTCATTTTTAATGATGCTTGCAGGTCAGCTTTTGATGAGTTGAAGAAGCAACTTACCTCCCCTCCTATCATCCAACCTCCACAGTGGGAGCTTCCCTTTGAGCTCATGTGCGATGCCTCAAATTTTGCTGTAGGAGCAGTACTTTCACAAAGAGTAGAGAGGAAGTTGCATGTCATAGCCTATGCGTCCCATACCCTTGATTCAGCTCAATCAAATTACACAACCACAGAGAAGGAGTTTTTAGCAATTGTTTTTGCTTTAGAAAAATTTAGATCATATTTGCTTGCCTCCAAAGTAATTGTGTTTTCTGACCATGCAGCACTGAAATATTTGTTGAAGAAGCTAGATGCAAAGCCAAGATTGCTTAGATGGATGCTGCTCCTCCAAGAATTTGATGTGGAAATCAAGGATAAGAGTGGGGCAGAGAATGTAGTTGCAGATCACTTGAGTAGGCTTTCTGATCTTCCATTGGAACATCTCCCTGTAAGAGACAATTTTCCAGATGAGTGTTTCCTCCTTTTACATGGTATTGGTGAGCCTTGGTATGCTGATTTGGTGAATTATCTTGTTGCATCTGAATTACCTGCATACCAAAATAGACATCAATTGAATAAATTAAGAAGTGAGGCTAGGTACTATGTGTGGGATGACCCTTATTTGTGGAAAATTTGTAGTGACCAAATTATTAGGAGATGTGTTCCAAATCATGAATTTGCATCTGTGCTGAATTTTTGTCATACTCTTGCATGTGGTGGACACTTTGGTCCCCAAAGAACAGCTAGAAAAGTGTTAGATTCTGGTTTATATTGGCATACTTTATTTAGGGATGCCTTTGATTTTTGCAAAAATTGTTCTAGGTGTCAAAGAACTGGAAATGTGTCTAAAAGAAATGAAATGCCTCAACAACCTCTTCTTTTTTGTGATGTTTTTGATGTTTGGGGTATTGACTTTATGGGTCCTTTTCCTGTTTCTTTTGGCTTCATGTATATCTTAGTTGCTGTGGATTATGTGTCGAAGTGGGTGGAAGCTAAAGCCACCCGAACTGATGATTCTATTGTTGTTGTAGATTTCCTTCGTTCACATATTTTCTGCAGATTCGGTGTCCCCAAGGCCATAATCAGTGATCAAGGATCACACTTTTGTAATAGAAACATGCAAGGGCTATTGAAGAAATATGGGGTGGTGCACAAAACCTCTACACCTTACCACCCCCAAACCAATGGGCAAGCAGAAGTCTCCAACCGAGAGATAAAGCAAATATTAGAGAAAACTGTGCAACCCAACAGAAAAGATTGGAGTAAGAGGCTTGACGATGCGCTTTGGGCCTATAGAACCGCTTTCAAGACTCCCATCGGCATGTCTCCATACCGCTTGGTATTTGGTAAAGCATGTCACTTGCCGGTGGAGATTGCACACAAGGCATATTGGGCCGTTAAACAATGCAATATGGACATGACCCTAGCCGGTAAAGAAAGAAAGTTGCAACTTCAAGAACTGGAAGAACTAAGGCTAGGGGCTTATGAGAATGCGCGCATCTATAAAGAGAGGACAAAAGCTTTACATGATCAGAAAATTGAGAAAAAAGAATTCCAAGTGGGAGATAAAGTCCTTCTCTATAATTCTCGCCTCAAGCTAATGCCCGGTAAGCTTCGCTCTAGATGGGTTGGCCCTTTTGTTATTACTAATGTCTTTCCTTTTGGTGCAGTAGAAATTCAAAATGAGGCCACCAACAAGCAGTTCATGGTAAATGGGCAAAGGTTGAAGAAGTTCTACGAGGGCTTCAAAGAAGAAACTGTAGAGGAAATCAAACTCTACAACGTTCCGACTCCATGATAAGGCCGTACTTTTTCCCTCCTTTTAATTTATGTCCTCTTCATTTTATTTGATGTTTGGTAATAATTTGCATTGAGGACAATGCAATGTTTAAGTGTGGGGGGAGAGAATTTGAGTTTATTCAAAAAAAAAAAAAATTTTCCTGTTGTTTCCTCTGTTTTCTCTGTTTCTGTCCAGAATTTTTGAGCTGTCTTGCATGAATTTTCTGTACTGATTGGCTACGAATTTTGCTAGTTTCTTTACATGTTTTTAAAGCTTTATATGTCTTCTAGCTGTAGAATTTTATTTGGTGTCTTTCGCATTTGTTTTGGTGTAGTTTTGTGTCAGTAAAGCTGAGTCGCCAGAATTTCTGCAGTGCAGAATTTTGCTACTCTGTTTTGCCTGAATTTGATGTTTTATTTTTGAAAAAAAAAATTATCGGGTATTTTTATATACTTTTTAGTCCCTATCTTAGTCCTATGGCTATTCCAATGTTGTCAATTCTCTAATTTTATTATGTTTTGGAATTTATTGGGTATAAACTATTTATGGATTGAATGTGTTTCAATTTTATATTTTTAGAACTTGAATTGTAAAATGCTCAATTTAATTCCTACAAATTTTAATTTTAGAGAGAAAAATGCTGACATGGACAAAGATGATGATTTAGATGCTAATGTGGCACTTTTTGGATGATGCAAATGCTGACTAGGATATGCCGGATGTGGGGCCCACTTAAACTCTTATTGAATGCCATGTAGTCAGAATTTGAGGGCATGAATATTAAATTTCGTAGGTCAGAAAGCAAGGCTGAAATATCAATTCTTCCATGCTGTTCTGCTGCTGCCATACCTATGTTCTGCTGCTGTTTGTTACTTTCTGCTGCAGAAATATTAAATCTGCTGCTGCCATGCCTACTTTCTGCTGCAGAAACATTAATTATACTGATGTTTTGCTGTCAAAGTGCTGCTACATCATGGAGGAAGCATCTAGGGTAGAATATTCTAAGGCATTGAAGGGGCATCAGTTTTAAAAATCAGAATACTTTCATTTTAGGAAAACCAGACTTAGAAAATTCGCAGCTCTCTCTTCCTCTCTGTTTTTGCTTCTGTTGTTTGCTGTTTTGCTCTCATGGAGGGCTAAGTTTTCATTGTAATTAGTCACTAGACCACTGGGATGTTGTAGCTTGAACTAAGAATGCAAGTTAAGTGTTTTATTCTCCATTTTCATCTCATTTCGTTTCTGTTTTGCTGTCATGTTTATTTTGCTGTCAAATTCTGATTAGAGCTTGAGAATGTAACATAAACTGACTTATATATAAAACATAACCTTGCTTGACTGATTAGGAAAGTGAGGGAGGCGAAATGACTGGTTAAATGATATATTTAACTTGGTTTGGTTGAGATTTTCCACTGAATGCATCTAGTTATAGTAGAGAGATGTTCTTGACTGTAATTAGTAGCATTAAATTCTAAATGTTATTCTAGAACCATTTTCATAAAGAACCAAACAATGGAATGAGAACAAAACTGAATCAATGAGTTAGGTAATGATAGTTACACTCCCATGAATCCTAGTGGCTGATTACATAGTATCTTTACTGTCAATATCTTGCAATTTCTGCTGCTGCTGCTGTTATTGCTGTGCTGCATATTTTGCTGCTGTTGTAGTATTTAATTGCTGTTTTGTTTTGTTTATCTTGTTAGTACTGCTACAAAACCCCCTCCCCACGTTTATGTACTCTTAATTAGTGTTTAGGTGTTTAGAACGATTAATTAGTATTAAGAAGTGAGGCTCCTTGAGTGAATACGATCTAGGAATCACTATACTGCAAATTGCCACAAATTCAATTCTGGGCGATTTGACATCGTAGTGGCGTGAAACAATGCAACTCCCCAAGTAAATGATTAAAAGAAAAAAAATGCAAGTTAGGGGAGTAAAAAATCAAGTGTAGGGGTATGATAAAAAAATGGCAATTATCTAAATTAATTTGGCTATAACTTCTTTTGTTGTGCTTTACTCAAGGACGAGTAAAAAATCAAGTGTAGGGGTATGATAAACCTCTATTATTCATACTTTTCCATAAGGATTTGAGGTGAAATCATTGAAATTTTAGACCATTTACGAGGCTTAATGTGTAAGTTATTGCAAATTGTATTCATAGCCCTTGCTTTGCAAATTTTGACACAAATAGTATGCTTTAAACTTCAAATTTATAATCTTTTGCTATTTTGTATTGTGGCAGGTCTAAATGAAGAGAACATCAAAGAGAATAATTAAGAAGTGAAGAATTGAGACTCAATAGGCCAAAAGATAGAACCAAGCTGTTATTCAAATGCCAAGAAATGAAGAAATTCACTACAATCCATCGCTTAGGCGACAGTTCCATCACTGCAACAATGAAACTCTACTCAAATGATGCTTTCTGGAAAGTCCATCACTGTAACAATGGAGTCCAACTCTACAGTGATGGACATGATGATTTTGAAGCCCTCTGCTATAAACCCATCGTTGTCACGATGGTATTTTTTGGTGTTATGATTTTTTTAAGTATAAATAGGTTTAAGTCATATTTTTAGGTTAGTTTTTGGTTTGGGAAAACCAGAGGAGTTACAGCTGGAGCTACACAAGCCAGAGGGATGCCTTCCTTCTTGGTTTTGGGTTCTTTTTTTCCACTCTTCTCTCTATTTCCTCCATAAATTCGCTTTTTTCTATTTTAATTTATGTTTTTGCTGGTTTAAATAGTTGTTCTTCATTTCTAGGGTTGCTATGAACCCAAATTTGGAGTAAATTTCATATGATTTCTCAAATTCTTGTAATTGTTGGTTGATTAATTCATGTTATTCATTCTTATTCTCACATCCCAAAAATTGAGCATGTGAAAAGATACTACTCATTTGATAAAATTCTCAAACATACGTTATTTACATATATTCTGTAAGGTTTTACATTCAACCTTAATCATTCATTCCACACTACAGAATTATATTCATCTGATAAGCAATTATAGACATACATAGTCTGATATTTCTATCTCATCGCAAGTCTAGGAGACCTATAGTAAGTACAGAGCGTTCCTAGTATTCACATTAATAAGTACTGTACTGGTATCCCACCAGACAGAAACAGATAATAACTCCAAGGGGCTTCTAATCTTCAAACGGATACTCTTCTTCCTTGTTTTCTGTATCTGAAAAGATAATCATAGGGAGTGTGAGTTTATTTAAAAACTCAGTAAGTAAATAACTGTACTATATAAAATATCAAAAGTACAAATACCACATTTACTTATATAATTAATTGTCTTATACATCGAGTAGTATGGGACTCTAACCCTTTCAAACTCATGAATAAGATTTCATAGATATACACCGAGTAGTATGGGACTCTAACCCTTTCAAACTCGTGAGAACCCTTTCAAACTCGTGAATAAGACCTCATAGGTATACACCGAGCAGTATGGGACTCTAACCCTTTCAAACTCGTGAGAACCCTTTCAAACTCATGAATAAGACCTCATAGGTATACACCGAGCAGTATGAGACTCTAACCCTTTCAAACTCGTGAGAACCCTTTCAAACTCATGAATAAGACCTCATAGGTATACACCGAGCAGTATGGGACTCTAACCCTTTCAACTCGTGTATAGGTTTCATAGATAAGCACTGAGTAGTATGGGACTTTAACCCTTTCAACTCGTGTATAGGTTTCTTAGATATACATCGAGTAGTATGGGACTTTAACCCTTTCAAACTCATGTATTAGATCCCGTAGATCTTTACTCATTAATAAGATAGTGAGAATTTATCACATAGTACAATTGTCATGAAATAAAATAATTTCTACATACTCTTATTTCTACCTATCATCATATACTCCCATATGAAAATTGATTGCTTATTATCCAAATAATATTGTAAATGGGACTTATATTGTACTTTGACTAGTAATATCAAATTAGCTTCGCAAGGTTATTCACTCACCTTGATGTTTGTCCAAGTTTACCTTGTCCGAAACAGAATTTCCGAAAAACTGGCTAACCGAGGGTATTCAAATAAAGATCCTTTTTCCTTTTCGTCTGAAACCTTGGCACAGATCTAAGCTACGATTCCCTCAAAAGGAAAAGGATCCAATGAAAAAAAAAAGCGAAAAAAATGGATTGGAATAAAAGAAACCAGTAAAAAAGTTCCTCGATGGTCATACAAATTAATTGATGAGGTAGAATACCTGGAAATTCCACACTAGAATGTGTAGGAAAATTTCCTAGTAAAATATATTACAAGGAAACATAAGAAAGGAAACAAAATCACGAAAATACGCAAAATTTTCTAATTGCTACAGTAACGGTTTGCTACAGTGACGGTTCGCTACAGTAACGTTGACTGCTACAGTGCCGTTGACTGCCGACACTACAGTACTGCTACAGTACCCGAAGAAAATTTTTCAGATTTTTTCCGAAATTTCTGGCCGCTACAG
The DNA here is from genome assembly GCA_037074585.1 of Biancaea sappan. Lineage (NCBI taxonomy): Eukaryota > Viridiplantae > Streptophyta > Magnoliopsida > Fabales > Fabaceae > Biancaea > Biancaea sappan. Next base: position 28,399,790 of record CM073498.1, read on the forward strand.
TAACTCGAAGAAAAATTCCAGATTTCCAGTTGCTACAGTACTTCGAATTTTGCAGAAAATCTTTCAAAAAATTCATCCTTTCCTTTCTTTTGATTCAAAACCAGAATCTCAACTCTTTTAACCGATTATAACTCAAATATAACTTCTAAAACAACTGAGATTCATGAATTATCATCAAAATCTTCAAGAACAAAACCTCCTCTAATCTTCCATATAAACTTAGATTTAAGGAAAATAATGAGATTAAAGCTTACCTTTGATCCTTACAAAGCTTTTGAACCGAACAAATAATCGAACTTCTAAAGATCAAGGAAATGATTTGAGAAGAAGATGAAGAACTGAGAGAGAAAATGAAGTTACTATTCCTTTTGCTTCGCTTCAGAATCGAATTATGAGAAGTTACTATTGAAGTTTTATATTAAATATTTCTAATGGGTTATTGAATAACCCATGGGTATCCATAACCCAACATCCAAACCCATCCAGTCAATTTACAATAAATGGATTAATTGACCATTCTTAAACCACTTTTCCATGAATTTCACCATTCTTAGAATATATCCCACGTGGTGCAAATATTCAGTCCAGTCATTTAACTCAATTTTCATAAATAATATTCAAAGAGAACAATTAAATATGAAAATTAAAAATGACCAAAATAAATAACTAAAGTAACGTTGTAGAATTCTAAAATTCTCTTAAGCGAATTATATTCCGAAATTAACGGGTATTACACTTATCTTAATATTTTCCTTTAATTTGACCAATTATTGGGATGTTATGGTGTTTTTGCTGAACTTGGAAAAGGGAAGTAGAAACTGGGCCAATGGATAAGTAGTATGAGTTCTTGAACATTAAAATTAGGGGAATTGATTTGTTAATGTTATAGGAATATGAGCATTAGCCTCATATAATCATATTAAGGGTAGTTCATTAAAATTAACTTGATTTTCACATAAGGGATTATGAAATATTAAGTTATTATCTTAGTTGAGGTTTGGAAAAATCTTTCTAAGAAATATTGTGCCTTAGATTAACATGTACAATCGGCAAGATCAAGAGTGAGAGGTTGATTATGAAACCTATAAAAATGAAAGGTTTGGTGGTTGATGTAACTCAACTTTTATGAAGTTTTGTTATTGAATAATTCATTTTAACTCAATTCCTTCTTGTTGGATAGACTTTACTTATTTTAATGCCTCTTGAATAATACTTATTTTAATGCCTCTTGAATAATTAGCTACCATTCAATGAGATTTAGATTTTGTATCTATGCTAGGGATTGCTTGATATGAAGCTGACCTTGTAGCTTCTACCATAAATTAGATTAATCTAGAAATAAATAATCTTATTTATGTGATTTTTAATGAGTTCCTAATCTTAATCACCTACTTGAATGATTAGACTAAGGAATTAGACAATCCTTTGGGTTAAATAGGTTTGTTTCTCCAAGGAATTGGATTCACATAATTATGAAAACTTAACCAACATCAAAAGGACTTGTAATTGGGATGATTCATTCTTTAACAACTGAAGGATTAATTTTTCTATAAATTAGTTAGATTAAAAGTCAAGTGAAGTCAATCTCAACAACCCTAGACTTTTGTTATTAGGATTAATTTAATTTTAGGTCTTAGTTAATAGAATTAATTTAATTTGTTTAGTTCGTAGAATTACGCTTTTGTTTAAGTTTATTTTTATGCTTCTTCAATTTAAAGGACTGTCTAAATAGTATTTTACTTTATCTTCGTGGGTACTTGGCACCTCAATCCCTATGGGGATGATACTTAAATTCACTCTTTATTACTTATGCAACTGGTACACTTTCCAAATTGTCAACATTTATCCTGAAATGTGTATGGGTCCACCATCCAAGGACCTTCACTCTTGCCTTCCCATCCTAAGCAAGAGAAGAGAATATATTCCTTCACATTTGTGTCATTCATCACATATTTGATTTATATATAGTGCAGATTCATAAGCAAGCAAACCAATAAATCACCATTGCAATTATTCTTGCTATAGAGTATTAACAAGGGTCAGCATATAGTTCACTACTAACTAAGGTATCAAAAGTTACGCATGAAGCTAAATTTTAGCTTAGCCCCAATCTAAGTTAATTAGTGCTAGTTACAAGTGTTACAAGTATTATTAAGAGATGTTATTCTACTCATAAGAGAATTCCAACATCTAAATAAGTTAGGTAGTGGTAGTTCCTCACTTGAGGTTCAGAGCACAACAAATGTAAATACAAAGGACTTGCTATGTGTACGAGTAACCAACAGAAATGCCTAGAGATAAAGCAACAAGGTTCAAGACCAAATTACACAAATAAGACCTCAGCCCTTGGCGCTGGGTGTCATAACTCAACAAAAAAGCTCTCCCAAACTCCAGTCATAGGGGCTTTGGTCGTCCATGCTAGTGCCTGAGGCATTTAATAGCACACATGATAGCAACTTCCCTTTCTCTTCTCATAAATGAAGTCTAACCACCCAAAATGCATCATTAAAATTGTTGAATACAGAAGTGTGATATGGGAGACATTTGGAACACAAAAACAACATAAAATTTCAAAAACCAAGATTACGAATCCTAGTGTTTTTGGCTTACACAAAAATGGAAGGGAAAAAAGGGAAATCAACACTTACTTGAAGTTCATCAAGTCAAACCAGCTGAGGAGTTCCTTTTCTCAACAAAAAATCTTTCCCAAACTCCAGTTATAAGGGACTTGGTCGCCCATACTGGTGCCTGAGGCGCCCTACACTAGAGCCCTTGATTTGCCTATCTTCTAGATGCTAACCATCAAACTCTTTATTTGGTGGCACCTTAGGCACCAACCTTGGAGCCTTGGGCACCTACGCTTGAACTTCCACAAGAGCCTCTGCCTGGTAGGCACCTACATATAAACCAACCAGCACAGTTCGAAAAGCTTCCACATTTCACTTCCAAACCACTCCCTTATGTTCTAATGTCTTCATGGTCACTAAAACCTAGCCTTAGGGTGATTTAACATCATAAAAATCAAGTTTAAACCCTCACCAAAGTCAGAAACAAAATTGTGTCACTTAAACTCTCAATTTTTCATACATGACAACATTTAATAACACATATGATAGCAACTTCTCTTTCTCTTCTCATAAATGAAGTCCAACCACCTAAAATATATCATTAAAACTGTTAAATATAGAAGTGTGATAGGGGAGAAATTTAGAACACAAAAACAACATAAAATTTCAAAAACCAAGATTGCAAATCCTAGGGTTTTTGGCTTACATGAAAATGGAAGGAAAAGAAGGGAAATCAACACTTACTTGGATTCTTCAAGTCGAACCAGCCAAGGAGTTCCTCCTCTCAACCTCATGTAGATAGCCAACACAAGAAGAAAGAGAGAGATAGGCGAGAGAATAAAGAAAATGAAGTTTAGGGAGGCACACACACTTACACAGTTTAAAGGGAAGGAGAATAAGAAAGAGTGGCCCACTAGGCTGCTTCTTTTCTTTCCCTGTTTCTTTTTAAAACTTCTTTTAAATTTCCCTTAGTGTCCCTCCCCACTTTACATTTCCCATTCTTAGAAAATCTTACTAAGTCATACATTAATACACCATTTACCAACACATAAAATTTTGTATAGTTTAGTTAATAGTCCAAATTTTCCATTCCCTTTTCAAAATTCCTACATGAGGACCACTTTGAATAAGTCAACCAAATTTCCATAATTCACATAATTATTATAGTATTCAAGAATTTCATACATAATATGAAAAATAATTACAAAAAATATCTTAAAGAGGAAAATAAAAACCATGGGTATTACACCAGTTGTTTTTCAAACACACACATACTATTTTGACAGGGTAAGATATGAATGCCTCCTCTTTCATTCACATGATACATTTCCCATATTAGTTACTAGACCAGAAGCATAGATCAAATATATTGAGGTCTAAAACAATTTTCTCTTTTATAGGCCTATTTCAAAGATAAAAATGTTTAGAAGGAATTTGGGTCAGTTTTAAAAATAATTTCATAATTGAAAATTTGGATTCAAATCTTGCACCAACAAGTAATTTTAACTCCAAAAAAATAATTATAACTTGTATAGAGAGAAACAAAATACCTACCCTAAATAAGGAACATTAAAAAGACTAGAAAATTTTCTTTAATCCTTAAGACTAAAGTGATTTAATGTATTTAGATTCAATATTTACCTTGTCTCTTTTTTTTTACTCTTAAATTTTAAATTCTTATGTGTTTTTTTAATAAAAATAAATTAATTTTAAGAAAATAATTTAACATAACCAACATTCTATTTACACAAAAAAAAAACTACTTATGAATTTTCTTAAATCTCTATGTCAATATATATACACTACAAAAAAAATTAATTTTTAGTGGTGGTTTATTTTTTGATTTAGTGGAAACTGCCACTAAGTGTTTTAGTGGTAGTTTTGGCAAACGCCGGAATAACCGCCACTAAAATCAATTTTAGTGGCGGTTTAAACTGCCACTATATTTTTAAATGCTTTTTAAAAATATAGCAATGGTAAAGAATCTAATATATATATATATATATATATATATATATATAATTTATATTCACATATAATATATCGTTTTTGTAATACCTATGAAATTAAAATTCATTTAAATTTTGCTTTAAATTAAATTCTACATAATTATCATATTGATGATAGTGATTTTTGGATGATGTGGTTATTGTGTAAATTTTAGATAACACTATTGATACCTTAGTGTGGACAATTTGTGCCTTGTATCTGATTTGAGAAAAAACTTTTGTTTTATTTTCTATTAAAAAAAAAAGGACAAGGTAAGACGTGATGAGATGTGTAGTTAATTAAAGAAAATCAAAATGTGGGCCCCATAATCTTAATTACCTTACATTTCTTTTGCTCCCTATTTCCTCTTGGCCGTGTGATTCCTTCGTGTCTATGCTTATCCTATTTCTTTGTCTCTTCTCCCTTGCATTCGTGCATCTGTGTGTGCGGGTATATTGTGGCTGTAAAGGTTTGCTTGGAATGAGAAGATAATCTTGTACTTCCATTAGAGAAAGAAGTAAGTATATACTAATGCTTCTCCATCTTCTCCTTTTTTCTTATAAATTAGACCCTCAGTTGGGGGTTTTTGTTTCGTGGAACCTTAGTGCCACATTGTGCCTCTCATGGTTGTTTTCTGTGCCTCTAGGTGCTTTTCACCTGTCACTCGTATATGATTTCTTAACCCTATGAAACTTCAGATACCATGTGAGGGATTCCTCCTACCAAATCTTATTGAGTTATATAAAAATGATTTAATACCTCTTTACCATGCTACTCACCATTAATGGGATGGATTGAGATAGTGTTGTGAGATTATTGATTAAATGATAAATTTGTATTGTTCGATTATATTTGAATTATAATTATCATGTGATTTGTGCTTTGGAAAGAGGAAAGGAAATGTTAAATATGATGAATTGGGCATTGGAGCATAATAGTTATAAATGAATTTGTCTGGTAACAAATGAAAATGATGTGGAGACATTATTTCTACCTCTCTTGTGTAGAAGTGAGAAAGCAAGAAAGAAGGTCCTGGAATGGTAGACCCATGGATAGATAATTTTTCCCTCGAGGATGTCATCTAAGTAGAGGTTAGACGATGAATAATTATATTCGATAGGGGTACTTTAAGACGGTGGTTCGCCCTACAGATGAACTTTGGATTAGCCTTGGTGGCTCATGTTCGTGAAGTAGCCTTGGTGGCTCTTATTTGTGAATTAGCCTTGATGGCTCCTGTAATACCAGCTAAATTTGGAGTTATGTGTTTTTTAGTATTACGGTACCTTATAGCATTATTTTAATACTTTTAATTTAGTCATTTTAATTTTTTTATACTTAATTAATTCTTTTGAATATTATTTATGGAATTTGGGTGAAATGTCTGAACTAAGTATTTTTATGTTATGTGGTGTATTTTTATGGACTATGGAGTTTATGAAAGATGGACTTAGTTTAATTAATTTGGGAATTAATTATAGATATATTTCATTGGTTGGACAAAGTGGGTTGGGTATTTGGGTATGGGTACCCATGGATCACCCATTAGCCCACCTAGCATAAAATAAGTTTTTATCTTTTCTCCCTCTCCCACTTTTCACGAATAGGCGTTATAGAGCAAGAGGAGGAAGTGGTTTTCTCTCAACCTCATCCATCTTTCTTCCAATTTCTTCTGTTAATCTTTGGTTCTCCCATTATCTTTTGGCTTACTAGAATTTCTGAAGCAAGAGGCAAGCTCCATCATCCATCTCTTTTTCATTTTTAGATTTAAAGCATTTTGGGTTGATTTGACATATTTTTGCATGACTATCACATAGGAATAGATTCTTTGATGTATCTTCCACATCTTTTGGGATATTATGACTAGATTAGAGTAGAGAGAATTACATTCCATTATCTCACACATCTTCGAGAAGGATTCAAAGTAAAAATTGGGTAAACATCAAGGTAAGTGGGTAACCTTGCAAAAATTAATTTACTAAACTAGTCAAAGCACAATATAAATTCTATTTTCATTATTTGTGAAATTGAGAAGATTACCAGTGTATGTTCAAGTTAAGAAAAATCACAATATCATTGAGAATTATTTTATTACCTTATGTGAATTAATTTCTCCAGTTGACTAAATAACTAGATGTGGTAGTTCCTTGAATAAATTTGTCACATCCCAAAAATTGAACATGTGAAAAGATACTACTCATTTGTTAAAATTCTCAAACATACGTTATTTACATATGTTCTGTAAGGTTTTACATTTAACCTTAATCATTCATTCCACACGACAGAATTATATGCATCTGATAAGCAAATATAAGCATACATAATCTGATATTTTTATCTCATCGCAAGCCTAGGAGACCTATAGTAAGTACAGAGCGTTCCTAGTATTCACATCAATAAGTACTGGTATCCCACCAGACAGAAATAGAGGATAATTCCAAGGGGCTTCTATTCTTCAAACGGATACTCTTCTTCTTTGTTTTCTGTATCTGAAAAGATAATCATAGGGAGCGTGAGTTTATTTAAAAACTCAGTAAGTAAATAACTGTACTATATAAAATATCAAAAGTACAAATACCACATTTACTCATATATTTAATTGTCTTATACATTGAGTAGTATGGGACTCAAACCCTTTCAAACTCGTGAATAAGATTTCATAAATATACACCGAGTAGTATGGGACTCTAACCCTTTCAAACTCGTGAATAAGTTCTCATAGATATACACCGAGTAGTATGGGACTCTAACCCTTTCAAACTCGTGAATAAGTTCTCATAGATATACACCGAGTAGTATGGGACTCTAACCCTTTCAAACTCGTGAATAAGTTCTCAGAGATATATACACCGACTAGTATGGGACTCTAACCCTTTCAAACTCGTATTTACAATTTCATCTATTTACACCGAGTAATATGGGACTCTAACCCTTTCAAACTCGTGTATAGTTTTTCATCATTATGCACTGAGTAGTATGGGACTTTAACCCTTTCAAACTCATGTATTAGATCCCGTAGATCTTTACTCATTAATAAGATAGTGAGAACTTCTCACATAGTACAATTTCCATGAAATAAAATCATTTATACATACTCTTATTCCTTTGAATTTCTGTAAAAAATATATCAATCATCATATACTGTCATATGAAAAATTGATCAATTAATATCCAAATAATATTGTAAATGGGACTTATATTGTACTATGACTAGTAATATCAAATTAGCTTCGCAAGGTTATTCACTCACCTTGATGTTTGTCCAAGTTTACCTTGTTCCACACTAGAATTTGTGTAGGAAAATTTCCTAGTAAAATATATTACAAGGAAACATAAGAAAGGAAACAAAATCACGAAAATACGCAAAATTTTCTGATTGCTACAGTAACGGTTTGCTACAGTGACGGTTCGCTACAGTGCCGGTTCGCTACAGTAACGTTGACTGCTACAGTGTCGTTGACTGCCGACACTACAGTACTGCTACAGTAACTCGAAGAAAAATTTTTAGATTTTCCCGAAATTTCTGGTCGCTACAGTAACTCAGTTTTTGCAGAAGTTTTTGCAGAAATTTCTAACAATTTCATCCTTTCCTTTCTTGTTTCAAAACCAGAATTTCAACTCTTTTAACCGATTATAACTCAAATATAACTTCTAAAACAACTGAGATTCATGAATTATCATCAAAATCTTCAAGAACAAAACCTCCTCTGATCTTCTACATAAACTGAAATTTGAGGAAAATAATGAGATTAAAGCTTACCTTTGATCCTTACAAAGCTTTTGAACCGAACAAATAATCAAAACTCTGAAGATCAAGGAAAGGATTTGAGAAGAGGATGGAGAAAACGAGAGAAAGCGAACTTCAGTCTTCCTTCGGTTGAGTGAGAAATGAGGGGGGTTACTATTGAAGCTTTATATTAAATATTTCTAATGGGTTATTGAATAACTCATGGGTATCCATAACCCAACATCCAAACCATCCAGTCAATTTACAATAAATGGACTAATTGACCATTCTTAAACCACTTTTTCATGAATTTCACCATTCTTAGAATATATCCCACATGGTGCAAATATTTAGTCCAGTCATTTAACTCAATTTTCATAAATAATATTCAAAGAGAACAATTAAATATGAAAATTAAAAATGACAAAAATAAATAACTAAAGTAACGTTGTAGAATTCTAAAATACTCTTAAGCGAATTATATTCCGAAATTAACGGGTATTACAAAATTGGAACATGTTTGTGAGTAGATGACCTTGCTAAACTAAATTATTATAATCAATCAATATACAATATAAGTCCCATTTGTAATATTGTTGTAACATTAGATATACATTTTTTTAGTTAAAGATGATTGTTAGATTACCTTGACTCTTGAAAGAGATTCAAAAAGACATTGATGTATGTTTAAGATGAGGAATGATGTGATAGTAACTATATCTTATATTACTTTGTTATTGAGTAAATATCTCTATTTGTCGTTGCATGGAAGGTTGAGGGTTAAATTTTCAAGAAATCTGATACAAAGTTGTAATTGAATTTTAAGCATGGAAGATTGAGGGCTTGATCTCCCAAGAAATCTGATACTAGGTTATAATCAAATTTTAAGAATGGAAGATTGAAGGCTTGATCTCCCAAGAAATTTGATACTAGGATATAATCAAATTTTAAGAATGGAAGATGTCGACCGCTTGATCTCTCAAAAAATCTGATGCTACGATATAACCGAATATGACGCATAGATGGTTAAGGGCTTGATCACCCAAGAAACCTTATGCAAGTTATAGCTTATATAAAGATGAATGGTGTATTAAATAAAATTATAGTTTAGCTATATTACCAATATGGTATTTGTGCTTGTGATATTTTCATTCACAGTTGTTTACTTACTTATTTTTGATGAACTCACACTTTCTATGATTTTTTTTAGATGCAATGGTTGAGGAGGAGGATAAGTAGCCCTTCGGGGTAATACTCCACTTTTGTTTAGTGGACTCATGGTTATAGATTTGGTGAGCATTAGAAAATACTCTGTAGTTTGTATAGGTCACCTAGGCTTGTGAGGTTGTATCATACTGAATATTGTATGAATGTTGAACATTTCTATATTTGTATACAAAATATCCTTTTGGAAAATTTATGTTTTATACAATTGTGAATATTAAGAATGTTCAAGGATATTAAGGGATACCATAGAGGTATACCCTATGTGTTATTCATATAATTCACATGTCTAGTTTATAGGATGTGACAGCTCCTATTTGTGAAGTAGCCTTAGTGGCTCTCATTTGTTAATAGCCTCGATGGCTCTTATTTATGATGTAGCCTCAATAGCTCTATATGGTGATTTATCCTCGGCGGCTCCTTAGTGTGATCTTGCCTCGGTGGCCCCTTACTGTTATTTAACTATAATCATCTTTATCATGGACAAATCTTCATTGAGCAAATATGAAAACTTTATGTTTATATGTGTTAAGTATAGATGTTGGTTTTATGTTCTACATTCTCTTTGTATATAAATTAATTTGACATTAAGCTTACTGGGGCTGGATGGTGTATGTTTACAGGTGAATTCCCTTGTATGAGGCACATAATAAGCCTTATTTATTTGTTTTCCCTCACAGAGTAAGTGTACTCATCCTCTTTATGTGTGCCTATTGCAAATTTTGTTGTAGTCAGTGAGTCTCTGCAAAAGGAGTAGTAGAGTCTCTCTCTCATCACCATATCCTTGCTACTTGTTTGTGATTATTCATTTTTGGTTTCTTTTAGGAAGAGGTTTGTTGTATAGTTGTTAGGACTCATAGGTCTTGTGTGAGCATTCTTTTGTAGAAGATATTCTTTTGTAATTAATGCTCATTGATGGGCTATGTTATAGTCATTTCCTTTCTTTGTTTGACCACATTCACAATGCATTGTTTGACCACATTTCATGACGATGTTATCTTTCACTACTATTTTTAAATCTGTCATTTAATTTGTTCATTCCAATCCAACAGTAGAATTAAAGTAAGCTTTTAATATTGATTAGTCAAAGACATATATATCCGTAGATAATTTGATCAAAATCATACTTGAAAAGATATGTGATTATCTTTTGGATTATTTTCACTCTTCTTTGGCAAGTTCTTTGGCTCCTTTGTTTGCAATAAATGAATTCCAATCCCATATATAAATAACCTGTACATGAAAATCAAAATCAAAGTAAGAAAAACCACCAAAATCATAAAAACAAATTCTCAAGCCTGTAATGACATTGGTAAATTAAAATATCCATGTGCCATCAAAATCGAACGAGCCAAGCCTCTTGATGGGGAAGAATCCAAGAACATTCTGGTAGAAATTGATAGATTGCTCCACTAATCTACAGATGAGGGAGATGTGGTTCACAGACTTGAGGTGGAGAGGGTTTCCTGCACTTTCCTTCATTAAAAGACATGAGAAAGGCAAAAGATTACCATCCATTACGAAATCATCAAATGTCCCTCTCTAATCGTGCTAGGGTTTGATATACTCGAAAAGAATGGAAAAGAGAGGGGAAATATGTACTCTTACCTCAAAATGACAACATCCTAGAGGAGAAAGAAGTGTCAGTGGCTAGGGACATCACCAGTGATGGTGGACGGTGGCTGCGAAGGGAATTCAAGGTGGTGGAGAAAGGATGTTGCAGTGAAGGACACACAAGTGTAGGTTTGGGCGTAGTCTTCTGTGTGTGTACACATGTGGGATTCATAATACATATATATATTAACTAAATAACCACCACTATTTAGTGGCAGTTGTCAAAAAATCGCCATTATTTAGTGGCATTTGGAATAAACCGCCACTAAATAGTGGCGATTGTGTAAAGTGTCACTAATTTTTTGTTTAGTAGCGCTTTTTTGTAACCGCCACTAAAAATTGCCATTAAGTTGTCTTTTTTTTTTTGGTAGTGTATATACTTCTCATAAAATGGGAAAAAAATTGAAATACTAACAAATTAACTCATACAATCTAACATTGAAAAATAAATCCACAAGTAAAAAACAAAAAAAATAATAATAATAAATCCACAAGTTTAAAATTTATGAAAGACTTTAATGAAATAGGTTTATTATGGCATTTGGAATAAACCGCCACTAAATAGTGGTGGTTGTGTAAAGTGTCACTAATTTTTTGTTTAGCGGCGCTTTTTGTAACGGCCATTAAAGATTGCCACTAAGTTGTCTTTTTTTTTTTATATATAATTTGTAGTGTATATGCTTCTCATAAAATGGGAAAAAATTGAAATGCTAACAAATTAACTCATACAATTTAACACTGAAAAATAAATCCACAAGTAAATAACAAAATAATAATAATAAATCCACAAGTTTAAAATTTACGAAAGGCTTTAATGAAATATGTTTATTATGTCATCGTCCTTTTGAACATGATCTACGGATAAGTGGAATCATGAAAATGTTAGGCAAGAATAGCGAATGAGCATAAGATAACGGGTAACGAGGTCAAAAGCTAAAAATTTAGGGAGTCATTTCAAATTAGAAAATAGACTGGTAGTCTATAGAAAGCTCAAGGTTGAATATTTTTATCATTGAATCACTCTGAGATATGATTGTATAACAATAAAAAAAATAATTTACATAGGTGTCAAGATTATCTAAAGTTAAAATCATTCAACTTCCTAAGAAATTAAACTTTCTATAAACTTATCTAAAATAAAATATTAAATCTAATATAAGAATATTTGATTAAAGATGAAAAATCAACAGAAAAAAAGAAAGAAAGAAAAGGTATCGGCTAAACAACAAGGAATGAGTCAATTCTGAAATCAAATAATGGATATTAGAGGGGTAAAAGTAATGTTTTTGGAACCGGCCCGCTCATTAACCTGAGCTGACCTCCGGGTCATCAGGTCATTGGTTCAACTGCCGAGTTACTGGGTCAATTACTGAATCAGATAAATAAATTAATATATATATATATATATATATATCTTTACAAATAAATTAAAAAACATGTAAAATAAATAATTTATATGTAAATTTCAAACTTTAAAGTCATAAATATGCACAATAATTCAAACATAAAATCATAAATATTCATAATTATTTATAAAGTCATAAATAATATCATCCAAACATAATAATATGATTAATATGCAGAATATCAGTTTTTCTCAAGAATATATATTTGAATTTCTCAGTCATATTTAATGACTTAAATGATGAAATTTTTGTTGTGAAAATTATATTAGAAAAAACTTTTATATTTGTTGACTTGGTCTAGTTTTATTTTTCTAAAAATAATTTTAATTTAATTTTTTTGTATTTATCTGAACATACGAAAATATGTTAGTCACAAAATTGATTGGATTAGTTTCAGAAATTAAGGGATTATTTCAAAAAAAAAAGATAATAAAATAAAATTTAAAAAAAAAAGGAGAGACCTGGGTCGACCCGGGTTGATCGGGTCTTCACTGGGTCGATTGTGACCGGGCCAAAACTCATGACCCGGATTGGTCCCAGCCCCTGGGTCACCAGGTCCCGTGTTGACCCGCTAGACCAATCTGGATCCCAAAACAGTGGATAAAAGGGAAATTTTACCCAAATACTACAATTTTTTAAAATATTTCTTCAAATACTACTTTTTTAAAATTATTTCTCCACATACTACATTTTCTGTCAAATCAAATTTTTGTCAATTTTTTTTAATAAGGCTCGGCCTGTGTTAGGCGGAGCCTTTTTTTGTACTGAACCGAAACGAAGCTCGGCCTCGCTGAGGCCGAGCTTCTATTTTAAAAAAAAAAAAAAAAGGAACTCGGCACAATCAAAGCCGAGTTCCTGACAGTGTCAAGAATTTCTGCATGCAACAATGATTCGCGTGCGTGTTAGGAGGAGGAGTAGGGGGCTGCTTTTGGGAGAAGGGAGGGAGGGGGTTCGCAGGAGGAAGAAGTTTGTGTGTGTGTATATATATATATATATGATACATTTGCAAAGGAAACACACACACACACAATTTTCTTTGGGTTTTCTGGGGAGTCTTCAGCAGAGAGGAGGAGAGGAGAGTTGATAGGAGGATGAGAGTTGATTCAGAGAAGGAGGAAAGCTGAGCAGAAGAAGAAGAAGTAGAGTAGATTCAGTATAAATAAGGTTTTAAGGTTAGTTTTTTATGTTTATTTTGATATGCAGATTTGTATATTTAAATTTATATATTTATTTTAATTTCAGTTGGTTAGATTTTACTGATTAAAGTTGTATGACATTATAAAATTGATCTTATTATATACTTTATTTATTTTTTAGATTGTGTTAGATATTTTATCTTGTGTTATTTTATAACTAAATATTGATTGTATTATTTTGTAGTTATTTTTTGCTTTATATAGTTATTTTTTTATTAGGTTAGGATTTACTGATTTTTTAATATAATGTTAAAAGTCATTTATTAATTGACTTTAATAAAAGACTTTAAGATAAAAGATTAATATAAGAAATTGTTAATGATGTTTAGAAATTAATTGTATATCTTTTTCCTTTTAGTATTTCGTATGATTTGAATTATTTAGATTATATATTTTAATTATTTGATAGATTATATATTTTAATTAGTTTTTATAAATTAATTTCACATTTTTTATAAATTACTTGTAAACTTATGCAATTTAATTTGATAAATTTTTAAGTGAAAATAGAATTAAATAATTGTATTATTATTATGTAAAATAATAAATTGAGATATTTAAAATAGAAAATAATAATCTTTGTATCTTTTTAATTTTGAACTTGAAGTTAAAAGGATAAATTAAAAAGAAATTTTGGAACATTTTAAGAAAGTAAGATTGGGTTATATTTTTAATTTAAAAATTAATTAATTGACTTTAATAAAAGACTTTAAGATAAAAGCTTAATATAAGAAATTGTTAATGATGTTTAGAAATTAATTGTATATTTTTTCCTTTTAGTATTTCGTACGATATAAATTAAGTAGATTATATATTTTAACTATTTGATAGATTATATATTTTAATTAGTTTTTATAAATTAATTTCACATTTTTTATAAATTACTTGTAAACTTATGCAATTTAATTTGATAAATTTTTAATTGAAAATAGAATTAAATAATTGTATTACTTATTATGTAAAATAATAAATTGAGATATTTATTTATAAATATTTTAAATAGAAAATAATAATCTTTGTATCTTTTTAATTTTGAACTTGAAGTTAAAAGGATAAATTAAAAAGAAATTTTGGAACATTTTAAGAAAGTAAGATTGGGTTATATTTTTAATTTAGAAATTAATTAATTGACCTTAATAAAAGACTTTAAGATAGAAGCTTAATATAAGAAATTGTTAATGATGTTTAGAAATTAATTGTATATTTTTTCCTTTTAGTATTTTCGTACGATATAAATTATTTAGATTATATATTTTAATTATTTGATGGATTATATATTTTAATTAGTTTTTATAAATTAATTTCACATTTTTTATAAATTACTTGTAAACTTATGCAATTTAATTTGATAAATTTTTAATTGAAAATAGAATTAAATAATTGTATTACTTATTATGTAAAATAATAAATTGAGATATTTAATCTATAAATATTTAAAATTACTTTAGAGACTTTACAAAATAATTATAGATTTTTTAGTGTATTAATATGAATTATATTGTGTTATAGGCAGTTAAAATGAGTTCTGGCATATATGTATATATTTATGTCAACGGAAGGACTGTTAAGAGTCATGAAGGGGTTAAATTTAAATCTAACGTCTGTGATATAATGTCACTGAATGATCTAAATATCACTTTGGAGGAATTGAAAAGTATGATTCACGAGCATTTAAATCTCCCTCCAAGTGAATCAGTGGCAAAAATAAGCTACATGTATCGATTGAATGGGGAATATGTAAAGATGAATTTGAAAACTGACAATACAGTTAGATCTATGATCACAAAACATTTGAGAAGTGGAGCTGAGGACCTCGAATTGTTAGTTGAAACTTCTGGTCGTGAGACAGAACTTGTGACTGAAACCGGTACATCTCAAGACATCATTCCATTTGAGATGTCATCGCAGCCCCTCATCCAAGGCATGTACAGTTAGTTGTTGATGGCAGATGATGATAAACCGGTGCCGCAACTAAATGATGCTCCTTCATCTCCCCGACCATGCATGGTTGATTTTACTGATGAGGATGAATGTTTTGGTGATGATGCTACAGATGCTGGCTGCGATATTAATGGTGATGATGCTTTAGATGATGATGGCGATGATGCTATATATGTTGGCGGTGACGCTACATATGTCGGCGATGATGCTACAGATATTGGTGGTGATCATGATGTCAATGGGCAAGGCGAGGGAATTTTGGCCCATCCCATTAGTGTGTATAGAGATATTGTACACAACTTTTTAACAAACCTGCCAGATGAGAAGGTAATTAATGACGACGAACCAAGAATGTCAACAAGGAATAATTCCGATCTATATGTTGGAATGCAATTCAGTGACAAAATGGCTTTGCGACTTGCAGTGAAAGTATATTGTATAAAAAATACCAGGACTTTAGGGTGGCCTACCAAAGGAAAGGTGTTGAGGTATATGTATGCCCTAGAAAGGGAAACGGTTGTGGTTGGAGAGTCAGGGCCATCATAAAAAAACGTAGCAATAACTGGGTGATCACGAAATATCCTGGTTCACACAATTGTGTCCATGCATTGCTGGCTCAAGACCACCCAAAATTGGATGGAGATGTTATAGCGAATCATATTTTTGAATTTGTGGACAAGCAGTCAGATCTCTCAGTTAGTCAAGTAATTGCCTTGATCCGAGTGCAATTCGGTTACAATATTTCTTATAAGAAAGCATGGGCCGGAAAATGGAAGGCCATTTCAATGGCATTTGAGGCGTGGGAACAGTCATATGCATTATTACCTCAGTCGATGAAGGCAGTTGAACATTTCATGCCAGGTTCTGTTGTGGTTTGGGATACAGATCCCTGTCCCCCAGACAAAGAGGGTCCACGACAGTTGTTTCAACGAATATTCTGGTCTTACAAGCCCTGTACAGATGCCTTGCTGTATTTGAAGCCTATTTTGCAGGTAGACGGTACCTTTTTATGTAGGCAACCTGGCCACAACCAATCAAACTGTCCACATCGACATCCTAGTTAGATTTTTTTATGTAATATTTGATATTTTTCAATGAACTCGCTTCATGTAATATTGGATATTTTTTAATTAACTGGATTCATGTAATATTTGATATTTTTGAATGAATTAGTATTTTTCACATTAAATTGTCTTATTATTTCTTTCTTTAAATTAAATTTTTTTATGTCAATTGTTAATGTAATATTCTTTCTTCAACTGATATTTTTGAATTAAATCTTTCTTTCTTACATTAGAATATCTTATCAAATGACAGATCCGAGACGAGCTGTAAACCCAGGTCCTGACGATGACTCACTTCTGTATCTACAGTCTCGCCACGTCTCTCAAGATGTTTGGGCAAACAAGGTTCGCTTGTAAATCAAATATATATAAGCATTATTATTATTACTTTGATGTATTTGTTATTGTATATTAATATGAAAAATTGTATCTGTGCAGAGAGATCGCATTTTACGTCTACGACGATGTATACTTGTTGGCAACCCACCACCACTGATCATTGCCCACTTACGTACTGCTGGGTTCTATGGTGTCGCACGATTGGGTACATTTGAACATAGCCCGGCTCTTGTGATGTAATCAAGGATAACCCCATTGCAGCCCAAGAAAAGGAGAACACTTCAATTGGGCCTCTAACTCGTTTAAGGGCTAAAGGGCTTGTATTGGGCTTAACCACTTTGTTGAAAGTGGAAGAAGTGTGAAAAAATTGCATGTGAGATAGTTGCATTTGTTGAATATAGTTGTAGTCTATTACCTATGCATTTATTGTCTTTGACATTTAGCTACCTATGCATTTATTGTCTTTGACATTTAGCCTACACTACTTGACTTTTAGTTGATGCATTTAATGCATTAGTTGGAGTCTTTTGTCTTTTTGTTTTGGAGACCCTCTATAAAAAGGGTCCTTGCCATTTGTTGTAAACCATCTTTGAATCATATATGAGATATTGGCATTTTGCTTTCAAGAGGATTCTTGAGTTCTTTCTCTTATCTAACTTGTGTTAGTGGCGAGAGTGGCTAGATTTCTTATCACTCACGTTCTTCTTTCTTGAGTGTGGCGAGATCAACCCATTTCTCTTAGTTGTGGCGCCCTTTGACTTATCAATTGAGTGATTTGGTTTCATTTGTTTGTTTCTTTCAACCTATCCAGAAAATCGATCAAGTGTTTTCCCTCCGGAAATCACATCATATTGGTATTAGAGCCACTTCAATTCAGGTTCTATTATTTGTTTTGTGTTTTGCCCCTTCGTGGAAAGCTTAATTTTATTGCATTTTATTCTGTGTTTTGCCACCTACATGGAAGGCTTAGTTTTCCTTATTTTGTATTCTGCCACCTATATGGAAGGCTTAGTTTTCCTTGTTTTGTAATCTGCCACCTACATGGAAGGCTAATTTTCTAGTCTGTTCATCTTTATCTTTATTTCTATTCTTGTGTTGTTCTATTTTATTCCAACTTTTTTATTTAAAAAAAAAATTCATCGTTACTGTTCATTGTTCATCGTTACTGTTCATTGTTCATCGTTACTGTTCATTGTTAATCCGAGTGTAAACACTTAGAGAGTGAACCTACCCTTCACCAAACTCAAACCAACAAATTACAAATCACTATGACAGGAGAAAATAGTTCTGAAGTTCCTTTTGGGCTTAGCCTACAACAAGCTCAAATTGTTGGCCTACAAAGAGGTCAAGAAGAAATGATGGAACAAATAGCTCAACTAACCACTCAAATGGCTAGATTTATGGAGCTACAACAACAACAACCAAGAAGAGGAGCTTATGTTGAACACCATAGAGAAGAATCTGAAGCTGAAGAAGGTGATCAACCTAGGCAAAGAAGGCAGCAGAGGGAACGTGATGCCAACATCAAAATGAAGATTCCTCCATTTAAGGGAACAAGTTCTCCTGAAGAATACTTGGAGTGGGTGCAACGAGTAGAGAAGATTTTTGAATATCAAGAATATTCAGAAGCTACCAAATGCCGACTTGCAGCCCTTGAATTCACTGATTATGCAAATCTATGGTGGGAAAATTTGAAGAATCAACGAAGAAGAGATGGAGAGGAGGAAGTTCGAAATTAGAGATTGATGAAAAGGCTCATGCAGAGGCGTTTTGTACCTGATTACTACAAGCAAGAGCTTTATTTTAAGCTTCAAAGCTTGAGGCAAGGAGGTATGTGTGTTGAAGATTATGTCAAAGAATTTGAAACTTTGATGATTCGGTGCGAGCTGAATGAACCTCAAGAGCAAACCATAGCTCGATTTCTTGGTGGTTTGAACAGAGAAGTTGCTGACTTAGTAGAGTTACAGAATTATGTCTTCTTAGAAGATGTAATTAAATTGGCAATTAAGGTGGAGAGACAGAAAAAGAGAGTTTATGGAAGAACCAATGGAGTGTCTAAACCATTGGGGAGTAAACCTTTCCAAACACTTTCCCAAACCTCAAACACTACCAAAGGGAGTAATAAGGAGATATGGAAGAAAGAGCCGAATAAATCTGAAAGTTCTAAGGGGAAGGATAAGAGAGAAGACAACCAGCCCTCTAAAAGAAGCCGAGACATTAAGTGCTTCAAGTGCTTGGGTCATGGCCATATAGCATCCGAATGTCCTAATAGAAGAGTGATGATCTTGAAGGAGAAACAAGGGGAAATAGAGAGTGAAGATGAAGATATTGTGGAGGAATGTGAAGAGGAAGAATATTTTGACGAAGAAGAAGTTGTTGAGTATGCTGATGAAGGTGCTGCCTTGGTTATTAGACGTGCCTTGAATATCCAAGCCAAGGTAGAAGAAGAACAGAGGGAGAATATTTTTCAAACAAGGTGCACTATCGGAGGCAAAGTTTGTAACGTGATAATTGATAGTGGGAGCTGCACTAACGTTGCTTCAACCACCTTGGTTGGAAAATTGAAGCTACCTGTCATCAATCATCCCCGTCCATATAAGCTGCAATGGCTAAATAATCATGGCGAGATGAAGGTCACCAAACAAGTAAAGGTACATTTCTCTATAGGGAAGAATTACAAAGATGAGGTATTGTGTGACATAGTCCCTATGGATGCTAGTCATCTTCTACTTGGGAGGCCGTGGCAATTTGATAGAAGAGCACTACATGATGGCTTCAAAAACACCTACGCTTTTGAGAAGGATGGAAAGAAGATTGTGTTGGCACCCTTAAAGCCAATACAAGTACAGCCGAAGGAGGATGTAATCGAGGAGAAGAAGCCTAGTTGTTTTGCTTCTAAGAATGAGTTAAAGAAGGCAATAAAAAGGGAAAACTTTGTATTATTGCTAATTCTCAAGGAGCTAAATCCAGAACTTGCAGAAAAGCTTCCTAAGCTTGTGAGGGAGTTGATAGAAGAATTTGCGGATGTCTTTCCGAATGAGCTACCTAAGGGATTGCCACCCTTAAGAGGAATTGAGCATCAAATTGATTTGGTGCCCGGTGCTGCCTTACCAAATAAGCCAGCATATAGAATGAATCCAGAGGAGGCTAAGGAGCTAAAAAGGCAAGTTGATGAGTTGATTGAAAAGGGTTATGTAAGGGAATCCATGAGCCCTTGTTCTGTGCCTACATTATTAGTCCCTAAAAAGGATGGCTCTATGAGAATGTGTGTGGACAGCCGTGCTATAAATAAGATCACCATCAAATACCGCTACCCAATTCCAAGATTGGATGACATGTTGGATGAGCTGAATGGTTCCAAGGTGTTTTCAAAAATTGACTTGAAGAGTGGCTATCACCAAATCCGAATGAAAGAGGGAGACGAGTGGAAGACAGCCTTCAAGACAAAGCATGGACTTTACGAATGGATGGTAATGCCATTTGGGCTATCTAATGCCCCTAGCACATTTATGCGATTGATGAATCATGTGCTTAGATCTTTCATTGGAAAATTTGTTGTGGTATATTTCGATGATATTTTGATCTACAGTCAAAGTTATGAGGAACACCCAGACATGTAAAAGAGTGAGGCAACCACCAATTTCTTTTTGTTTAGGGTCCGTTGCCATACAAAGTTCTCTATAAAGATGAGCCAGCACTGCCGAATCCCAACTTAGTCGCCCACATTCATTAAAGTTCTCAAGGAACGGCAGGTACATGAGATACACCTTTGTCCCAGACTTATCGGGCAACAGGTACCCCCCGATCAAGCGTAAAATATAAGCACGCGTAAAATAGATAACCTGATCAACTGTGGGGTCTTCTGGCAAATGATTGAAGGTGTCTGCAAGCCAGTTCATGCTTAACCTCTGGCCATCTAATTTATTTGAAGGTGGGGCAACACCTAGAAGTTACTGACATAATGCCCGCCAGTCCATCGCTGCTAATCCCGTAACTGGTCTACTACCACATGGGAGACCTAGCTGAATCGCTACATCTTGCAATGTAATTGTGCATTCTCCCTTTGTGGTGTGAAAAGTATGTGTCTCAGGCCGCCATAGTTCAATGAGTGCTGAGACAAGATGATGTGATTTACGGAGGGAAAACACTTGATCGATTTTCTAGATAGGTTGAAAGAAACAAACAAATGAAACCAAATCACTCAATTGATAAGCCAAAGGGCGCCACAACTAAGAGAAATGGGTTGATCTCGCCACACTCAAGAAAGAAGAACGTGAGTGATAAGAAATCTAGCCACTCTCGCCACTAACACAAGTTAGATAAGAGAAAGAACTCAAGAATCCTCTTGAAAGCAAAATGCCAATATCTCATATATGATTCAAAGATGGTTTACAACAAATGGCAAGGACCCTTTTTATAGATGGTCTCCAAAACAAAAAGACAAAAGACTCCAACTAATGCATTAAATGCATCAACTAAAAGTCAAGTAGTGTAGGCTAAATGTCAAAGATGAGGTATTGTGTGACATAGTCCCTATGGATGCTAGTCATCTTCTACTTGGGAGGCCGTGGCAATTTGATAGAAGAGCACTACATGATGGCTTCAAAAACACCTACGCTTTTGAGAAGGATGGAAAGAAGATTGTGTTGGCACCCTTAAAGCCAATACAAGTACAGCCGAAGGAGGATGTAATCGAGGAGAAGAAGCCTAGTTGTTTTGCTTCTAAGAATGAGTTAAAGAAGGCAATAAAAAGGGAAAACTTTGTATTATTGCTAATTCTCAAGGAGCTAAATCCAGAACTTGCAGAAAAGCTTCCTAAGCTTGTGAGGGAGTTGATAGAAGAATTTGCGGATGTCTTTCCGAATGAGCTACCTAAGGGATTGCCACCCTTAAGAGGAATTGAGCATCAAATTGATTTGGTGCCCGGTGCTGCCTTACCAAATAAGCCAGCATATAGAATGAATCCAGAGGAGGCTAAGGAGCTAAAAAGGCAAGTTGATGAGTTGATTGAAAAGGGTTATGTAAGGGAATCCATGAGCCCTTGTTCTGTGCCTACATTATTAGTCCCTAAAAAGGATGGCTCTATGAGAATGTGTGTGGACAACCGTGCTATAAATAAGATCACCATCAAATACCGCTACCCAATTCCAAGATTGGATGACATGTTGGATGAGCTGAATGGTTCCAAGGTGTTTTCAAAAATTGACTTGAAGAGTGGCTATCACCAAATCCGAATGAAAGAGGGAGACGAGTGGAAGACAGCCTTCAAGACAAAGCATGGACTTTACGAATGGATGGTAATGCCATTTGGGCTATCTAATGCCCCTAGCACATTTATGCGATTGATGAATCATGTGCTTAGATCTTTCATTGGAAAATTTGTTGTGGTATATTTCGATGATATTTTGATCTACAGTCAAAGTTATGAGGAACACCCAGACATGTAAAAGAGTGAGGCAACCACCAATTTCTTTTTGTTTAGGGTCCGTTGCCATACAAAGTTCTCTATAAAGATGAGCCAGCACTGCCGAATCCCAACTTAGTCGCCCACATTCATTAAAGTTCTCAAGGAACGGCAGGTACATGAGATACACCTTTGTCCCAGACTTATCGGGCAACAGGTACCCCCCGATCAAGCGTAAAATATAAGCACGCGTAAAATAGATAACCTGATCAACTGTGGGGTCTTCTGGCAAATGATTGAAGGTGTCTGCAAGCCAGTTCATGCTTAACCTCTGGCCATCTAATTTATTTGAAGGTGGGGCAACACCTAGAAGTTACTGACATAATGCCCGCCAGTCCATCGCTGCTAATCCCGTAACTGGTCTACTACCACATGGGAGACCTAGCTGAATCGCTACATCTTGCAATGTAATTGTGCATTCTCCCTTTGTGGTGTGAAAAGTATGTGTCTCAGGCCGCCATAGTTCAATGAGTGCTGAGACAAGATGATGTGATTTACGGAGGGAAAACACTTGATCGATTTTCTAGATAGGTTGAAAGAAACAAACAAATGAAACCAAATCACTCAATTGATAAGCCAAAGGGCGCCACAACTAAGAGAAATGGGTTGATCTCGCCACACTCAAGAAAGAAGAACGTGAGTGATAAGAAATCTAGCCACTCTCGCCACTAACACAAGTTAGATAAGAGAAAGAACTCAAGAATCCTCTTGAAAGCAAAATGCCAATATCTCATATATGATTCAAAGATGGTTTACAACAAATGGCAAGGACCCTTTTTATAGATGGTCTCCAAAACAAAAAGACAAAAGACTCCAACTAATGCATTAAATGCATCAACTAAAAGTCAAGTAGTGTAGGCTAAATGTCAAAGATGAGGTATTGTGTGACATAGTCCCTATGGATGCTAGTCATCTTCTACTTGGGAGGCCGTGGCAATTTGATAGAAGAGCACTACATGATGGCTTCAAAAACACCTACGCTTTTGAGAAGGATGGAAAGAAGATTGTGTTGGCACCCTTAAAGCCAATACAAGTACAGCCGAAGGAGGATGTAATCGAGGAGAAGAAGCCTAGTTGTTTTGCTTCTAAGAATGAGTTAAAGAAGGCAATAAAAAGGGAAAACTTTGTATTATTGCTAATTCTCAAGGAGCTAAATCCAGAATTTGCAGAAAAGCTTCCTAAGCTTGTGAAGGAGTTGATAGAAGAATTTGCGGATGTCTTTCCGAATGAGCTACCTAAGGGATTGCCACCCTTAAGAGGAATTGAGCATCAAATTGATTTGGTGCCCGGTGCTGCCTTACCAAATAAGCCAGCATATAGAATGAATCCAGAGGAGGCTAAGGAGCTAAAAAGGCAAGTTGATGAGTTGATTGAAAAGGGTTATGTAAGGGAATCCATGAGCCCTTGTTCTGTGCCTACATTATTAGTCCCTAAAAAGGATGGCTCTATGAGAATGTGTGTGGACAGCCGTGCTATAAATAAGATCACCATCAAATACCGCTACCCAATTCTAAGATTGGATGACATGTTGGATGAGCTGAATGGTTCCAAGGTGTTTTCAAAAATTGACTTGAAGAGTGGCTATCACCAATTCCGAATGAAAGAGGGAGACGAGTGGAAGACAGCCTTCAAGACAAAGCATGGACTTTACGAATGGATGGTAATGCCATTTGGGCTATCTAATGCCCCTAGCACATTTATGCGATTGATGAATCATGTGCTTAGATCTTTCATTGGAAAATTTGTTGTGGTATATTTCGATGATATTTTGATCTACAGTCAAAGTTATGAGGAACACCCAGACATGTAAAAGAGTGAGGCAACCACCAATTTCTTTTTGTTTAGGGTCCGTTGCCATACAAAGTTCTCTATAAAGATGAGCCAGCACTGCCGAATCCCAACTTAGTCGCCCACATTCATTAAAGTTCTCAAGGAACGGCAGGTACATGAGATACACCTTTGTCCCAGACTTATCGGGCAACAGGTACCCCCCGATCAAGCGTAAAATATAAGCACGCGTAAAATAGATAACCTGATCAACTGTGGGGTCTTCTGGCAAATGATTGAAGGTGTCTGCAAGCCAGTTCATGCTTAACCTCTGGCCATCTAATTTATTTGAAGGTGGGGCAACACCTAGAAGTTACTGACATAATGCCCGCCAGTCCATCGCTGCTAATCCCGTAACTGGTCTACTACCACATGGGAGACCTAGCTGAATCGCTACATCTTGCAATGTAATTGTGCATTCTCCCTTTGTGGTGTGAAAAGTATGTGTCTCAGGCCGCCATAGTTCAATGAGTGCTGAGACAAGATGATGTGATTTACGGAGGGAAAACACTTGATCGATTTTCTAGATAGGTTGAAAGAAACAAACAAATGAAACCAAATCACTCAATTGATAAGCCAAAGGGCGCCACAACTAAGAGAAATGGGTTGATCTCGCCACACTCAAGAAAGAAGAACGTGAGTGATAAGAAATCTAGCCACTCTCGCCACTAACACAAGTTAGATAAGAGAAAGAACTCAAGAATCCTCTTGAAAGCAAAATGCCAATATCTCATATATGATTCAAAGATGGTTTACAACAAATGGCAAGGACCCTTTTTATAGATGGTCTCCAAAACAAAAAGACAAAAGACTCCAACTAATGCATTAAATGCATCAACTAAAAGTCAAGTAGTGTAGGCTAAATGTCAAAGATGAGGTATTGTGTGACATAGTCCCTATGGATGCTAGTCATCTTCTACTTGGGAGGCCGTGGCAATTTGATAGAAGAGCACTACATGATGGCTTCAAAAACACCTACGCTTTTGAGAAGGATGGAAAGAAGATTGTGTTGGCACCCTTAAAGCCAATACAAGTACAGCCGAAGGAGGATGTAATCGAGGAGAAGAAGCCTAGTTGTTTTGCTTCTAAGAATGAGTTAAAGAAGGCAATAAAAAGGGAAAACTTTGTATTATTGCTAATTCTCAAGGAGCTAAATCCAGAATTTGCAGAAAAGCTTCCTAAGCTTGTGAAGGAGTTGATAGAAGAATTTGCGGATGTCTTTCCGAATGAGCTACCTAAGGGATTGCCACCCTTAAGAGGAATTGAGCATCAAATTGATTTGGTGCCCGGTGCTGCCTTACCAAATAAGCCAGCATATAGAATGAATCCAGAGGAGGCTAAGGAGCTAAAAAGGCAAGTTGATGAGTTGATTGAAAAGGGTTATGTAAGGGAATCCATGAGCCCTTGTTCTGTGCCTACATTATTAGTCCCTAAAAAGGATGGCTCTATGAGAATGTGTGTGGACAGCCGTGCTATAAATAAGATCACCATCAAATACCGCTACCCAATTCTAAGATTGGATGACATGTTGGATGAGCTGAATGGTTCCAAGGTGTTTTCAAAAATTGACTTGAAGAGTGGCTATCACCAATTCCGAATGAAAGAGGGAGACGAGTGGAAGACAGCCTTCAAGACAAAGCATGGACTTTACGAATGGATGGTAATGCCATTTGGGCTATCTAATGCCCCTAGCACATTTATGCGATTGATGAATCATGTGCTTAGATCTTTCATTGGAAAATTTGTTGTGGTATATTTCGATGATATTTTG
Source organism: Biancaea sappan (assembly GCA_037074585.1). Classification (NCBI taxonomy): domain Eukaryota; kingdom Viridiplantae; phylum Streptophyta; class Magnoliopsida; order Fabales; family Fabaceae; genus Biancaea; species Biancaea sappan. The sequence goes on from CM073498.1 coordinate 28,425,916, forward strand.
ATCTACAGTCAAAGTTATGAGGAGCATGTGCAATATTTGAAGGAAGTCTTGGAAGTGTTGCGAAAGGAGAAACTCTATGCTAATCTAAAAAAATGCTACTTTTGTCAAGACCATGTGATTTTTCTTGGCTTTGTAGTATCTCAGCAAGGAGTGGGAGTTGATGAAGAAAAGGTGAAAGCTATCAAAGAATGGCCCATTCCAAGAACCATATCTGAAGTAAGAAGTTTTCATGGGCTTGCCTCTTTCTATAGAAGATTTGTAAGGGATTTCAGCACCATCTTAGCACCCATAACTGAATGTATTAAGGGAGGAAAGGAGTTCAAATGGAGTGATGCAGCCCAACGAAGTTTTGAGCTTGTCAAATAAAAATTGTGCAATGCACCCATATTGGCTTTGCCTAATTTTTCTAAGACTTTTGAGATTGAATGTGATGCTAGTGGAGTGGGAATTGGAGCAGTACTTCTTCAAGAAAAGCGTCCTATAGCTTATTTTAGTGAGAAGTTGAATGGAGCCAGTCTTAACTACTCTACCTATGATAAGGAGTTCTACTCTTTAATTAGAGCTCTTGAGACATGGCAGCACTACTTGTTACCAAAAGAATTTGTAATTCACACAGACCATGAATCACTCAAACACTTGAAAGGTCAGAGCAAGCTGAATAGAAGACATGCAAAGTGGGTGAAATTTCTTGAAGCTTTTCCTTATGTGTTGAAGTATAAGAAGGGAGAAACCAACATTGTTGCAGATGCCTTATCAAGGAGATATGCTTTAATTTCCATGATGAATGCTAAATTGTTGGGGTTTAAATCTCTTAAAGACCATTATATGGAAGATTCGACACTTGCTTCTATTTATCTCGCTTGTGAGAAAATGGCATATAAGGGATTTTATAGATCTGAAGGTTTTTTATTTCGCTTGGGGAGACTTGTAATTCCAAACTGTTCTATAAGGAAATTACTTACACGAGAAGCTCACGGAGGAGGATTGGCTGGGCATTTCGGTGAAACCAAGACATTGGAGATGCTGAAAGAGCATTTTTATTGGCCTAACATGATTAGAGATGTGCATCATGTGATTGAAAGGTGTATTGTTTGCAAAAAAGCCAAGAGCAAGGAAGCATCCCATGGACTTTATACACCTCTACCTGTTCCAGATCAACCTTGGACTGATGTTAGTATGGATTTCGTGCTAGGCTTACCAAGGACACAAAGAGGTAAAGATTCGGTCATGGTTGTTGTTGATCGTTTTTCAAAAATGTCTCATTTTATTCCATGCCATAAGACCGACGATGCTGTGCACATCGCCAATTTATTTTTCAAAGAAATTGTGAGACTTCATGGCATTCCAAAGAGTATCGTGTCAGATCGTGATGCCAAATTTCTTAGCTACTTTTGGAAGACTTTATGGAGAAAGCTGGGAACAAAGTTACTCTTTAGTACTGCCTGTCACCCACAAACTGATGGGCAAACTGAAGTGGTGAACCGAACGCTTTCTACTTTGCTAAGAACTATCATTGGCAAAAACTTGAAAAGTTGGGATGAATGCTTGGCCTATGCTGAATTTGCTTACAAAAGAAGTGTACATGGTACTACTAAACACTCTCCTTTTGAAGTAGTTTATGGATTTAATCCATTGAGCCCACTTGATTTAGTACCATTACCACTTGAAGCTCGAGAATGCATAGATGGAAAAATGAAGGCTGACATGATAAAGAAGTTACATGAAAACATTAAACATCAAATTGAGAAGAAGAACTCCATCTATGAGAAGACTGCCAACAAGAGAAGAAAGTTTGTTCAATTCAGTCCAGGAGATTTAGTGTGGGTTCATCTTCGAAAAGAAAGATTTTCAAACCAAAGGAAGTCCAAATTAATGCCAAGGGCAGATGGTCCTTTCCGTATCATAGACAAGGTAAATGATAATGCATACAAAATTGATTTGCCTGAAGACTATGCTGTTTCTACTACTTTCAATGTGAGGGATCTTTCCCCGTACTTAGAAGATAAAGAGGACTTGGATTTGAGGACAAATCCATTTCAACCAAGGGAGGATGATGTAATCAAGGATAACCCCATTGCAGCCCAAGAAAAGGAGAACACTTCAATTGGGCCTCTAACTCGTTTAAGGGCTAAAGGGCTTGGATTGGGCTTAACCACTTTGTTGAAAGTGGAAGAAGTGTGAAAAAGATTGCATGTGAGATAGTTGCATTTGTTGAATATAGTTGTAGTCTATTACCTATACATTTATTGTCTTTGACATTTAGCTACCTATGCATTTATTGTCTTTGACATTTAGCCTACACTACTTGACTTTTAGTTGATGCATTTAATGCATTAGTTGGAGTCTTTTGTCTTTTTGTTTTGGAGACCATCTATAAAAAGGGTCCTTGCCATTTGTTGTAAACCATCTTTGAATCATATATGAGATATTGGCATTTTGCTTTCAAGAGGATTCTTGAGTTCTTTCTCTTATCTAACTTGTGTTAGTGGCGAGAGTGGCTAGATTTCTTATCACTCACGTTCTTCTTTCTTGAGTGTGGCGAGATCAACCCATTTCTCTTAGTTGTGGCGCCCTTTGGCTTATCAATTGAGTGATTTGGTTTCATTTGTTTGTTTCTTTCAACCTATCTAGAAAATCGATCAAGTGTTTTCCCTCCGTAAATCACATCATCTTGTCTCAGCACTCATTGAACTATGGCGGCCTGAGACACATACTTTTCACACCACAAAGGGAGAATGCACAATTACATTGCAAGATGTAGCGATTCAGCTAGGTCTCCCATGTGGTAGTAGACCAGTTACGGGATTAGCAGCGATGGACTGGCGGGCATTATGTCAGTAACTTCTAGGTGTTGCCCCACCTTCAAATAAATTAGATGGCCAGAGGTTAAGCATGAACTGGCTTGCAGACACCTTCAATCATTTGCCAGAAGACCCCACAGTTGATCAGGTTATCTATTTTACGCGTGCTTATATTTTACGCTTGATCGGGGGGTACCTGTTGCCCGATAAGTCTGGGACAAAGGTGTATCTCATGTACCTGCCGTTCCTTGAGAACTTTAATGAATGTGGGCGACTAAGTTGGGATTCGGCAGTGCTGGCTCATCTTTATAGAGAACTTTGTATGGCAACGGACCCTAAACAAAAAGAAATTGGTGGTTGCCTCACTCTTTTACATGTCTGGGTGTGGTCTAGATTCCCTCGATTAGCGCCATCGACACATCCTACCCCAGATGTAGACTCAGAGAACTATCATGTACTCCCACCATTAGAATTTTTATATGTACTGCTAACTTGAGTATAGAATTTATCAATTACTAATTACTATATGAACTCATATATTTGTAACTGTTGCAGTTGGAAGGGTGCTAAGGATTCTATTGGGCCAGCTAAAGAAGCCTTGAAGCACTATAGACTTCTGCTAGATCGAATGACTGATTCAGAGGTATCTTACTTAAACTGATATTCTTCAAACATGGATGACACTTTATATGTTTATTTTTCTGACATTTATCTTTCACAGATTATCTGGTGCCTATATGACGGGGAAGTCATTCAGATGCTTCCAGATTACTGTGTAGCTTATCACAATGTCTGGCTAGCTTGGGTACCACTTATTTGTTTTCATATTGTCGAGTGGCACCATGTAGATCGTGTTCTTCACCAATTTGGTAGAGATCAATCGATTCCTAAGCCACCTATCAATCTTGGCCGCCATCACACATTACAAATGACAGGGAAATATGATCAAAATTGGGCGGTGGTACATGCAGACTTTATCACCCAGTGGTTGGCGTGGCCTCAGTGACTGATGCAGCCACAGTGTCCTGCACATCCCTTAGAGCACAACTCTGAGTATATGCGGTGGTATTGGAGGCATACGATAAGATGGATTGATCCTGCGAGCGGTTTTGAGGGTTATGCGGTAAATTGTCTATTTAGTATCAAATTTAAATTACATTTTATAAATCTGCTTTGCTATAATTTTTATGTTGTTTGTAGGTTAACATGGCATGGTACTTATATAGATTTTCTCGTGAGGACCCGACACCTGATGATTTAGCAGAGAGAATTGAGCAAGGAGCTATGAATATCATTACTGCCATTGGTGAACATAAAGAACTCAGGCTTTCTCACCCAGCTCCACCTACTCAGCATTTGTCTGCTGTAATAATTTCCTGAACAAGTGCCAGGCAAGCGTTCTCGGGGCCTTATCGCAGCAAGGGAACCTATTCACTATGATGCATGCTACGATCCAGGTGCATCCATGCCATATCAGAGTCCATCGACTTCAGTCTATTGTCAGACTCAACCTAACATAGGTTCTAGTGGCGCAGGTCCTTCTTTTGCACAGACTGGAGGCTCTAGTTCTCTATTTGACGTTGGCTATCATACTCCGATTCCTGCACAATATCATTTTGAATATTCATCTTTGTTTACTGATCCTATGACACAGAATGCAGATTTCAGAATGCAGTTCTTCACACCGGATCACGTGATCCCATCAGTACAATTGCCAACGTTAGATTTGAATGCTCAACTGACACCCCTATCAGAAGGACAACAACAAGGCAGTGAAGAAGAAGAAGAAGAAGAAGAAGAACCCGAACAACATCGACGGTCTAAACGACCAATTACACGTAGGCGTTGCGGGACTGGGAGTCATTTCTTTTAGATTATTTTTCATCATTTGTTAACTTTCGATCACTTAAAAATATTTTTGTTTGTAAATTGTTGAATTTTTAATTTACAAATTTGTATTTAAGTAAACATAAATTAAATCTACATATAAATAACTATTTATCTTTTGGCATAATTAATGTAAATTTTGATATTTAATTGCATAATTATACAAAATTGATCATAAATTAATGTAAACTTTGATATTTAATTACATAATTATACAAAATTGATTGACTATTATATTTGTTAGAAAATTTTTGAATTATTAATTTACAAATTTGTATTTAATTAATCAATCATAAATTAAATCTACATATACTATTTATTTTTTTAGCATAATAAATAAATTAATTATTAATTATAATATATTCATAAATTAATGTAAATTTTGATATTTAATTGTATAATTATACAAAATTGATTTACATTAAATTTATTTGTTAGTAAATTGTCGAATTATTAATTTACAAATTTGTATTTAATTAATCAATTATAAATTAAATCTACATATAAATAACTATTTATGTTTTTGGCATAATAAATAAATAAATTATAATATATTCATAAATTAATGTAAATTTTGATATTTAATTATAAAATTATACAAAATTAATTGATTAACTTATTTTTTATATAATTTATTTATATAAGTAACTATAAAAAAAATTATATATTTCACTTAATAATATTACACAATATAATAATTAATTAAAAATTAAATTTTTTTTTTAAGCTCGGCCTCAAGGAGGCCGAGATTCGTTTTTCCCGTCAGAGGCTCGGCCTCATGGAGGCCAAGTTTCTGACACACTGTCAGAAGCTCGACCTCTTTGAGGCCGACTTCTTCTTTTTTTTTTAAGAAGCTCGGCCTCACAGAGGCCGAGCTTCTGTAAATTAACAAAAGGCTCGACCTGACATAGGTCGAGTCTTATTAAAAAAAATGATAAAAATTTGATTTGACAGAAAATATAGTATGTGGAGAAATATTTTTAAAAAAGTAGTATTTGAAGAAATATTTTTAAAAAAGTAGTATTTGAAGAAATATTTTTAAAAATAGTAGTATTGAGGTAATATTTCCGGATAAAAGATGTGGATTTGAAAGACATAGAAGTCCATAGAATTACTAAACTGGGTTAGCTGGCACGTGATTACCAAAACACTGGACTTGTTCGTAACACTATCTTGTCTAATCCATTAAACAATTCATTTAACAAATACACCACTTTCACAATTCACAATTTTCTTTTTTTATTTTTAATAGTTAAATATTATATTTTGGAAATTTTTTGAATACATTTTAATTAAAGACAATTTATGCTTATAACAATATAAAATATAATCTCTTCAATGTTTTTTAACTTATCAAAAACTTTAACTTTCACAAATATTTTTAAATCAACTATATTATATGTAACATTTAAATTTTCTATGTTCATTTAAAACAAAATTATAAAATTATTCATAAATTTGTTGCATTTATTAATTATGATGTTATGGAATATAAAATTTGATAAAATGGGTATTTATAGCCAAAATAGATTAAATTGTTCAATTATAATTAGATATTAATCATAATTTTTCGTACCTACGTACCTCATACAATACATATTTGCTTTTACTAACTAACATTTTGTTTTTAGCACACTGAAAAGGAAACAAAAGAAAACAAACAAACAGACAATTAGATCCTGACAAACATCATAGAAATGTAATCAACAAGTAATGCTATGGAGAGGAACGTGGGAGAGTCTTCCCAAACACAAACCTAAGAAGAACTGTGGGCACCCATCTTCACAAGAATGTCAGCACATTAATTAGCCTATCTAAAAATATGTTTAATTTTAACCAAAGGTTTGCTCATAAGAATTTGTCTGATATCTTAAATAACGAGCCAGATTCAAATTTAACCTCAACATCTTCAAGCTCCATCGCAATGTTCAGTCATTAATAAATAGATATTAATAATAGTAAGTCTCCCTAAGCTGCATAATGAACTACAGACCATCAAAAGCACACATTAAAATCACTGAAAACTGCATTATTTTTATACCACCAAACAGTGCACACAAAGGCAATATCCGCTTATCCGTGACCCTATTAAATTGCCCACTAGCACGCAGGGAATGGTGGAGAGGACCACATTGCCATCTTTAATAAATAATATGGTTTTATTAATATGATCTTACTTCTTTCTTCCTAGCTGTATACATTAAGGAAGGCTAGCAAAAATACCATAAGTCCATAGAAACTAAAATTAACACACTTACGTAAAGTCCTAATGACTGCAAAACTTTTGGGAATAGGAACTTTTTTTTTTGGTAGACATACATAATAGGATTTGCAAATGAGCTTGGTGAATTTGCAATGGTTGAGCTGGAAGATTTTTTTTTTAATAACTTCATATGTATAATTAATTGACTAAATCACAGTTTATTTACCTTGTAGTTTGGTCCAAAATGAGTTTTGGCTTCCCTGTGGTTTTAAAGTGTGTCATTCAACACCAACATTTCTATTGTTTATTAAATTATCTTTTAGTCACCTTGTGTTTTTCTAATCCAAATCTTAACAAAAACAATCACGTACGTCAATGAAATTTAAAATATTAAAATGCTTCATTGTTAAATATCTATTTCATTTCTATATTGAATATTTTCACCTAAATTATTATGGGTATTAAGTGGACAATCTCAACTTAAAATATTTCCTTAATCCCCAATTAAGTTTGTAAGACTATAAGAACATTTAAAATATAGGTTAAAAATACTTTTAACACCGAAATCACTGATTATTTTAACTTTCATATAATTATTTCAATTAAAATTAAGAACAAAAATACTATAAGATAACTAAGTGGTAATAAGTATAGTATGAGAGAGCAAAAAAAAAAAAATGGAGTGCAAGTCCTATATATGTCCCTATGCAATGCACTTTCTCTTGTTATCTTTTCCAACCGCACTTTATCAAGTTCTTATAAGAAGTTGAATGAATCCGAACCATGTACAAAATAAAACTCTTGACATGCAATAATTAGAATTAGCTATGAGGAATTGACGCTTGGGTATATATGTATGTTTATATTATTATTATTATTATTATTATTATTATTATTATTATTATTATTTAATTTTTCATATTGACCGTTGAAATTTAATGGGAAAGGCTTTGCCACAATGCCAGGCCCCTTAATGGTTTGTTTGGTTAGATATGGCAGTTGTTCTCATCGGGACTCCTGCATTTGGGGATTGTGCTTGGAGAATTTTTTTCCCACAAAGATCAGGATGGGGAACTTTTTTCCTCAAAAGTAATTCGAGGATGACGACAAAGATCGTACTCCCTATTTTGTGAAATCTTTGTCTACGAAGGATATTTAAGTAGCTTTAGTAAAATTATTAAAATACCTTTAGAACACATATATACAATACTTATATATATATATATATAGGAATATTTTAGTAATTTCATAGTTAAAATAATTTAAATAAATTTAATTAATAAAATTAGACAACCCTATTCTCAATTTGATCCCAATCTGATCCCTTGTACTCTCTCAGCCCCTCTCTTCCCCCTTTCAGCAATCTACTCCTACCTCGAGCGAGTGAGTCTTTCCAATTGACAGTTGTTGTCTCCATCGTTAGCTTAAGTCTCACCAATCTTCGCATGTTATCTCGTCAATCTACAAAAGTCTTGCCAATCATTGCCTCTTACCTCCATAGTCCTCTTGAGTCTCACCAATCATCACCCATTGTTAATTTCCCAATTAACAAGATTTTTGTGCACTTTTTCTTGACATCTGAGCTTTGATTTTGCTTGAATTCTATTGATATAATTCTTTTGGCTTCAAGATTTTCTAATTTGAAATTCCTTAAGCTTAATATTTCTTTCTTGATTTGCCTTCATTTTTATGCTAATAATTGGTGTTTTATCTTACATTTCAGGATATAAAGAAGGACCACCACTTAAAGGAAAGGAAACCATCTTTCGGCTCTGCAATTCAGAAAAAGAATTCTTACCAAGTAGCCCAATGCCTGGCGCTGGGGTAGTAGTTTCAGAGGAGTAGCCTTTGCCTTCCACCACTGCAGTGTGAGCTCGTCAGAAGACCAGTGCTCGGCACTAAAGTAGTAATTTTTCAAGGTTGTCATGCTTCTAAACTCACCGCTTAAGCGGTAGCCCACCTCTTAAGCGGACCTCAGCTACATACCTAAGTGCCATGCTGAAGCTTTTCTTTAGGTTTTTTTTCTGTGCTCCACCGCTAGAGCGGTAAAGATGTGTTGCTGTAGCATCGAAATGAGTTTTTAGCCACATCAGAGGAGCTTTAAATAGCAGCAGAGGTGAAATTTTTAGGGAATTTTGATCCGAATGAGAGTAGGAAATGCCATTTTTGCTGAGAAAAGAAAGGGGAACTTAACTTTCAAGACTTTGGGGCTCAAATCCATCATACAACATCATATTCATAGCTATTTCTATCTTTATTTATGCTTTCTGTCATTTAAACTTCATGAGTAACTAGATTTTCCTTCTAAGGTTACTATGAACTCAACTCTAGATTAGGTTTTGTTTCCTCTCATGTATTTACAATCTTATTTCAATCAATATATATCTTTTTATTCATTTTATTGTTGTGTTATATGAATTTGATCAGCTCATATTTTCGCTTGTTGTTGCCATCAATCTTGGGAGAGAGAGGTGAGAGTAGATCGCTGAATAGGGAGGACAAGTGCGTGAACCTTAACCTAAGCATTCCGCTTGTTACCTAATAGAGATATTAATTAATCATGTTTAATAAAAGCTAGGTTGGATAATATAGACTTAACTCACTTAAGGAATTAAGTAGGTGTTAAATATCTTAATTGAAATTCGATAGAATTCTTTTAAATTATTAGAATAACCTAGGATTAACTTATATGGTTGATAGAGTTGTAAGTGTATGAGAGGGGTTTTACAATTTCTATGACGGAGTAGAGGGATTAGTAGCCCTAAGCTTTTAAATAGACTAATTTCATCAAGTTGTGCATTCATTTACTGTCATTAAAGAAAACTTCATAAAAATTTACTGTCATATGTTTTTTACGTTATCAGTTCTTTATTCGTTTGGCAAGTGCACCAGTCGCACAAGTAATACAGTAATTTAAAAAGTAAGAGTATCGTTTTCTCCAGGACTAAGTGATTAACTACCCAAAAAATTTAATCGAATTAGTTAGACGAAGCAATTGGATTAAAGATAGCTCTAATCAAGAACTGATAACGTAAAAAGCATATAAAGGTAAATTTTTGTGAAGTTTTCTTTAATGACAGTAAATGAATGCACAACTTGATGAAATTAAACTATTTAAAAGCCTAGGACTACTAATCCCTCTCCTCCGTCATAGAAATTGTAAAACCCCTCTCACGCACTTTCAACTCCATCAACCATATGAGTTAATCTTAGGTTATTCTAATAACTTAAAAGAATTCTCCCGAATTTCAATTAAGATACTTAACACCTATTCAATTTATTAAGTGAGTTAAGTCTATACTATCTAACCTAGCTTTGATTAAACGAGATTAACTAATATCCCTATTAGCTAACAAGCGGAGCACTTAGGTTAAGGTTCACGCACTCGTCCTCCCTATTCAGCGATCTACTCTCACCTTCCTCTCCTGAGGTTGATGACAACAACAAGCAAAAATATGAGCTGATCAGATTCATATAACGCAACAATAAAATGAATAAGAAGACATATATTGATTGAAATAAAGTTGTAAATACATGAGAGGAAACAAAACCTAATCTAGAGTTGAGTTCATAGTAATCCTTGAAGGAAAATCTAGCTACTCACGAAGTTTAAATGATAGAAAGTAGAAATAAAGATAGAAATAGCCATGAATCTAATGTTGGATAATAGATTTGAGACCGAAAGCCTTAAAAGTCGAGCTTCCCTTTCTTTTCTCAACAAAAATGGCGTTTCCCACTCTCCTTCGAATCAAAATTTCCTAAAAATTTCACCTCTGTTGCTATTTAAAGCTCCTCTGATGTGGCTAAAAACTCGTTCCGCCACTACAGCGGAACGTCTTCACCGCTGCAGTAGTGGAGCATAGAAAAATAGCCCAAAGAAAAACTTAGCGTGGCACTTAGGTATACAGCGGAGGTCTGGCACTTAAGCAGTGCGAACTCACCGCTTAAGCAATGGGCTACAGGTTAAGCGGTGAGTTAAGAAGCATGACAGCCTTGAAAAATTACTACTCCAGTGCCGAGCACTAGATAGCCAGCGTTGGCCGCTGGTCTTCTGGCAGCTCAGGCTACAGCGCCACATCTTCAGCGCTGCAGCGGTGGAAGGCAGAGGCTGCTGCTCTGAAACTGCTACCCTAGCACCGGGCACTAGGCTACTTGGCAAGAATTTTTCTTCTAACTTACAGGGCTAAAAGCTGGTTTCCTCTCCTCTAATTGGTGGTCTTTCTTTGTATCCTAAAATCTTAGATAAAACACCTATTATTAGCATTAAAATGAGGGCAAATCAAGAAAGAAACGTTAAGCTTAAGGAATTCCAATTTGGAAAATTTTAAGGCCAAAAGAATTACATCAATAGAATTTAAGCAAAATCAAGATTTAGATGTCAAGAAAAAGTGCACAAAAATCATGTTAATTAGGAAATTAACACCCATCACCTCCCTCAGTCACTCTTTGTCTCTTTACCCCTCTCTCATCATTATCTTCCTTTGCTTCACCTCTCACGTACGGTTCATCTCTCACCATCGTCTCCCCCTATGGCTTTGTCTCACCTCTCATTGTTGTCTCTTGCCGCTGAGAAGCTCAATCTTGCTAAGAAATTTACTGCTATATATGAAATTATCCATTTCTTGCATTTACACTGGTAGCTTATTCTTTTAGGTTATGCAAATAGTTACTCCTTACATACATAATCCTAGGTAAGTGTCATTAGATATTATTATAAAATATTATATACATTAAAAGTGTTTTATGTTATGTATAGACGCTGGCTTCCCTTTTTTTAATTGATTTAAATGTTTCCATCGGTTTTACTTGGTTCAATAGCATGCTATTATATTACTTAATGTCCTTTTATTGTTGCTAACGTATGAGTCTCTTTGTGTTGCCAACAGATCTCTTCCAATATATATATATATATATATATATATATATATATTACTCCTTATGTGTTGTTTTGGGTAGAGAGTGTGTCAGAAGAAGAGTCATGCCCAGTAGCGTATCCAAGATTCCTTGGTTAGAGGGATAAAATTTGCATTCGCTTTACTGGATCTGATAACAATTCTTCTAAATTAATTTTAATTTGTTGTCAATTTGATGGTAATTTCCTCTTAAAAAATCTTTCCATTACAAAAAAATATATTTCTTCTTCTAAATCCTAATTGTATAATCAATCAACCAATTTGATAGAATTAAACCTATGTACAAAAATTTTAAATTTCAAACTTTTACAAAGAGGTCCCTAACAATGGAATGAGAAATTAACCATCATCAAGAAAAAATTTCATGAAATTGAATTCACAAATATACTACTCATGATCTTAATTGCATAATCAATCAACAAATTTGATAGAATTAAACCTATGTACAAAAACTTCAAAGGTCGATGGTGGACGAACTCAAGGGAGAGACAGAGAGTTGATGGGGACAGCCGGAGGGGTCTTGGTTGGAGAGTGTACTGGGATCGACTGATAAGAGAGGAGAGGAATGTAAGAGTTCAAAAATTTTGAGAGTCAAAAATAAAAAATTTTATATGTAAAATTTTTTAATTCAGGCTCCACCACTGGTCATGCCTACATTCTTTGTACAGAGATTGTAGACCAAATATATGAGTCATGAGTTGATGTATCTTGAGAGTAATACGAATGTGTACCCCTGCACCAGGTAATATGATAAAATCAATATGTGAGAGGCGTGAAATTATCTTAAAAAAAGACGAATTATTCGAATCTCAACCTAATAATATACAATTTATTTTTTAATGTTAACATTTAGTTTCTTCTATTTTATGAATATTCTTATTTTTTTCAAATTGCCGCTTCAACAAGTGTTTTGTGAATGCCAATCAAACAAATATTACCTAGCTCTTACTCTAAATTGATATCATCATATGTAGCATTTATAATCATCTAAAGGAAAAATGGTGCTTCAATTCCTTGGAAGTGGAATGAAAGGTGCTCCATGAATATTGATGTGTATGTTTCATACAAAAAAATAATATAAAAAAGGAAAAAATTCTTCTTAATTCTCAATGAATTTTGTTTCTTTTTCGTTAATTTGATCTCTTTTGAAAGAGTTCAATTAAAAAAAATTAAGATTAAGATAGAAATAAAATTTTTTATTATTATTCTAAACTTTTGTCTAATTTTTAAATACGAAGTGAAAATGGACAATCTCTCATATAAGAATATTGTAAGGTTTTCCCAAGGTCAGATGACTTTATTCTAATAGTTTCTCTTATACTTAAAACACCTTATAGACCTAGAGTGGCAATCGCAACAAGGGTATAAAAAAAACTCAAACAAAAAATCTCAAAAATCTTCATCATGAGATGTATAATTGTCACTATAAAGAAGAACCAAAGTATCGCGAGATTCAACCGATTGTTTTGATCGTGGGATATAATTTAGAAATAAAAATGTGTTATCAAAAGATTTCTTGCAAGACGTAAAGTGTCTGTAGGTGGCTTTTTAAGTTTATCATCAATTCCCAAGGCCTCTCTCTTTCCAAATGCAACGAAGCGAGCTAAGCCCTACCTTCTTACTATGGTTGAAGATTTACTCAACAATCTCTTTTAAGAGTTAACAGATCTCTACCTTTATCTATTGTCTTTAAACTAAAAGGTGCTTAAAGGATAAATTCATATGTAATAAAGCTCCACTCTGATTCCTCTACAGACCAACGATTCCCTAAGTCGTTTCCCGTTTTCCACTAAAAAAACATCAAAAATTACTTGTTAAGCTAGCCTCTAAGCTCACCAATACTCTTCCACGCTTCCACTTGACAGGGAACTTTGTTCATGCAAAAGGTGAGCAATTTTCTCAGGCAATGTTTTATGGACTTGACGACCCAAGATTAAAATTGGTCCGAGTCAAATTTTTGGATTGGTGCGCAAGCAATCAGGAGACAACTCGATCAAATCGAACTTTGACACGGTCAACTCAACTCGATTGACTCAAACCTCTTTTTTTTAATATTTAAATTTGTATAAAAATTTATAAAAATATACACTTATCAAGAATCATCTCTATTCCTCTACCTATAAATTGTATGTCTTATCATCTTGCTATCAACTTCTTCTTAATTTATATAGGTGAAATATTTTATATATATATATAAGTTGTTAAAATTGTTCTAACTTAAAAATCAAAATGTACATGTGACAAGATGGCAAAAACTAAAATGGAAAAGATATTAAATTTAACAAAAAATAAGTATATTATCACTAATAAATTAAGAGATAAGAAAAAAATAATTATATTCATATAATTATTTGATGTAAAAAATAATTAAATCAAGAAAAATTGAAGAGCATAAGCAAAAAGTTTTATATAATCATCTAATTTAAAAATAACAATCAAATATTTAAAAAAATAATTTGTAATTTTATAACAAAAAATTATTTATAGATATTTATATTTTAATTATTTATAACTAATGACTATAATTTTAAAACTTTAAACTATAAAATTTACATATAAATTATTTAGTTTACTTAGTTTTAAATTTATTTGTAAACATATATATATAATTTTTAATTTTTTATCTAATTTAACAATTGACTCAGTAATCTGAGACCAGCTCAAATCAATGATCGGTCAATTCCAAAATTATTGTTCCCAAAGTTGTCTTTGGCCTACAAGGGTTCATTACGTCTTTTATGTGAATAATAAAATATTCGCACCAAAAGATTTACCATCCAATAGTTCAAAGTACAAAGTGAAAATGGACAGTCTTTCATGTAAGAATATTGTAAGGCTTCCCCAAAGGCGAAAGACTTTATTCTAGAAGTTTCTTCTATATTTAAAATACCTGATTGACCTAATTCTGGCAATTGCAACAAGGGTAAAAAAAACTCATAAGCAAAAATCTCAAAAATCCTTCATGAGATATAATTGTCACTATAAATAAGAACCAAAATTTTACGGGATTCAGCCAATTATTTTAATCATGGAATATCATTGATAGATAAGAATCAGTGTTGTCCAAAGATTTCTTTCGGGACATAAAGCGTTGCAAGTGACTTTAAGTTTATCGTAAAATCCCAAGGTCATTCTCTTTCCAGATGCAACGAAGCAAGCTAGGCCCTACGTTCTTATGAGAAGGGATCCTTTGAGTTGACATATCTCTACGTTTATCTATTGTCTTTAAACTAAAAGGTGCTTAATGGATAAATTCATATGTTCTAAAGCTCCGCTCTGATTCCTCTAAACGATTTCCCGGGTTATCTTTCGTTTTTCGCTTAAAAAAATATAGAAAAATAGCAGAAATTACTTGTCAAATTAGCCTCTAAGCTCACCAATACTCCTACGCTTCCACTTGAGAGGGAACTTTGTTCACGCAAAAGGTAAGCAATTTTCTCAGGGCTGTCTTTGACCTCCAAGGGTTCTTTACGCTTTTGATGTGAATAATAAAATGTTCGCACCAAAAGATTTATTGTCCAACTTCAGATCAAAGTCCTGAGTCACCAATCTCCCAGTAAGCAACCTTTTCTAACAAGAAATAATTTCACAGGAGGAATTTCCAAAACAATGGAGGTATTATTCCCCGCAGACATGACAGTTGACAGCAATATCGCGCTAACAGCATTCTTTGGGGTAAAGGCCACTGCCAGCTACAAGGTCTTGGTAGGGAGAGACTGAATCCATGCTTGGATGGAAATTCCTCGTGACTTGGAATGAACCTTTCAAAGTGGAAGAAACGAATAGCGATGGATCATTGATTCCCTTTACTGTCCATTTCTTATTCATACAGGGCGCTCGGCCGATGCTCCTTGTCGGTGGAAGGAAGGAATAGCGATGAAGCTTCTCTTGTTGAGGCGAGTCCGGTCAAGAGAAAGATGACCAAAGAGTCTGAGAAAATCGTCTTCCACACTATCTTTCAGTCTTGGGAAGCCATCTAGCTTAGACTGACAAGAGTAGGTCCCCAGATTTGAGTCCAGTTCCCTGCTTTCAGTCTTTTGGGCCTAGAGGACTGGGAATTGGCAATAAGAATCGGTCCTTTAGTGATAGTGAAAGCTCAATCTGTGTTAAAACAAGTGCCAAAAAATAATTGTGGAGAGATACACAGAAATTCCATTAGTTTATCTAAAAAGATATCAGCATTCTATCAAAGTGGGGGAGACCGAAGAGTGTCTTCTGTAGCATTTTAATAAATAGATTGCATATAGTATTTTGCAATAGTCTTGAGGTAACCAGTGCATCACAAAAATTCATAAGAAGGCATCAAACTACACAAGACTCTGTATTGCCTTGTCCATTATCAAGACAT
The DNA here is from genome assembly GCA_037074585.1 of Biancaea sappan. Lineage (NCBI taxonomy): Eukaryota > Viridiplantae > Streptophyta > Magnoliopsida > Fabales > Fabaceae > Biancaea > Biancaea sappan. The sequence goes on from CM073498.1 coordinate 28,442,068, forward strand.
GGCAGAACAATTGGGAACTACATAGGCAGTTATGGAGAATAAGTCCTTGGAAAGTACTATGCAAGAAAAGAGAAATCAATACAACAAAATATCAACCAAACAAATATACAGAGCAACTTCTCCAAGGTAAAAAAAGTATCTGACAGAAAGATTAATAACTGCACTTCAAACTCCTTTATCTGGATAGCTCAAATAAATTTTCTCTCATTGTCGTATCATTCTCAATAAGTAGCTAGCGCCAGGATCACTCGGATCATTCCCAATAATTTTCATTTGACGTTCACTTAAAACAGATACCTTGTGTTATTATCTAATAATCACCCACATTTTGAATAATGGCACAAATGGAACAAAGTTATGACCTCAGGGAAGGTTGTGTCCATAACTCCATTCCATTTCTTAGATCAATACCATTACATAACCAGCCATGTGTTTGGCATTATGTTAACTTGTAGCAACAAAATCATCTTCCACAGCAGCAGGACATCTTAATGGACAATTATTTTAGTGCAAATAGTTTACAAACATAAGACACCATCTGACTCTAATGTATTTTATTTCACAGAAGTTTTTTAAAAAGAAAATCTCAAGGACAAGCAGAAGCGCGAGCATCACAACACAGACTTACAGCAGTGATTCAATATTCATTGACTAACATATTATCAGGGCACAATCTTGTAGGCTCTGTTCTTATCTATCCAAGTTACCAACGAATTCTTGGAGTTCCTGAATCCCAAAAAGCCATGCTCTTTGGCCTTGTTCATGCTGTCTATCACCCCCTCCACTCGCAACATAGTATCTGCAAACCACCACTCAGCAACATCTTCCAGCTTCGTTGGCTGCAATTGATTCTCCTTCACAATCTCATCCCACACTGGGCCCTTGTCCCTCATCATCTCCGACAGCCTCAAATCGGAACCTTCTTCAAACCCGTATTCCTCAATCCCAAATTGTTCAGCCAACACCTTCCACAAATGCTTCCACTTGAACACATCACCATTGTTGCAATTAAAGGCTTCATTCCTCGCATATGGGTCCACCGCCGCCCATATATGCTGCTCCGCTATCAAATCTGCATCCGAAGCAACAGAGTAACACTCCCACGCCGATTTGGTGCCGGGAAATCTCAGGGGAACCCCCTCGTGCTTGCAAATGGCGGCATACACACAAAGCGTGCCTATCAGGTTCATCAAGCTATAAGGGGAAAACCCGAATATCACTTGCGGACGGTGAACCGACCAAGACAAGCCCTCTTTCTTCTCCACCTCTTCAAACAGTATGTCCTCTTGGGTGTAGTAGAAATTGGGTGCGTTGAGTCGGGGCATATCCTCAGTGAAAGGTGACTCATGGGGTTGGATCTTGCCAAAGAGCTCGAATGGGCCCACGTAATGCTTGGTCCCGGTCTGAAGGCATATGTGGCAGAGATTCGGAGCATTGGGGATGACGGCGTGGAGGACGTTTCTGAGCATAGCCCCATTGACCTCGCAGTTCTCAGCCTCGGTGGGTCGACTCGTCCAGGAGACGTAGAAGATGTGGGTCACATCGGTCAATCCGGATAGCTTAGCTCGGGCGTCCTCCGGATCCGAGATATCGCACTGAATATATTGGATGGGGTGATCGGCGTTCCAGTTGGGTCGGGGGCGGCGGGCGACGCCGTAGACCTTCCATGGTGCGCCGGGGGTGTCGGCGAGGGGTAGAATCTCAGCAAGGCTGTTACCAACGATGCCGGTAACGCCAATCACAAGTCCCACGCTCTGGAAACTTCGAGGCTGCTCTTCGTCATCAAATTTCTTCTGGAGAGAGAGAGATTAAATATCAGAAAAATAAAGAAACAGATGAAAAAGAAAAACATAGAAACGGGGGAATCACGAAGGAGGGAAGATGGTTGCCTTAGCAGCGCCGATTGCTCCAGCCCACCACCAGCTCATTATGGATCGAAAGGGAAAGAAAGAGGGGAGCAATGAGAGGGACAGAGAAGGAGGCTGAGATTGAATCTGAAAGGTTCAAATAAGAGAGGCTACACCGCTTTTATATCTAGACATATGATGGAAGGAGTGTCGTGTGAAATGTGAAGCGATGAATATTGGACTGACATGAATCCTCCAGTCCAGCGAGAACTGGACTAATCTGGACGCTTCCTGGGTATTAAATTATCGGACGAATCAAACCAACAAATATCAATCAATCGAAAAAAAATATCAATAAATCAATCATCAATGATCACCCACTTTAATTAAGTACTAAATTTATATGAATTTTTTTTTATTTTTTATTAATTTTTTAAAAATTATACAATTATTATATTTTAATAAGACGAATTAATATTTAATAGAATATATAAGTAGTGTATTTTTCCTTAAATCACACAATTTTCTCCACACCCTAAAATATAAATAAATAATTTATAAAATTGTATATATTAATATTATCTGATTTAATTTTAAAATTATTTTCAAAATATATGAACACTTATATAAAATAAAATATAAATTACATTATGTAAAAAATAAAATGTAAGTGAAATAATTAAAATTTATTAAATTTTTATTATTTTAAATATAGAATAAAATTATTATAATTATTTTATTCAAAAAATTATTTAAGAAGACAATAAAAAAAATTTACCTATACCAAATCACTATTTAGGTATATGATCTTTTTAGTGTTTTTTTTTCTTAAAAGACTAGAAAATTGTCTTTAATCCTTAAGACTAAAGTGATTTTATTAATGTATTTAGATTCAATATTTAATTTGTCTCTTTTTTATTTTTAATTTTTAAATTCTTATGTCTTTTTTAATTAAAAATAAATCAATTTTAAGAAAATAATTGAATATAGCAAAATATTTTAATTTACACTAAAAACTATTTATGAATTTTCTTAAATCTCTATGTGAATATATCTACTTCTCATAAAATTGAAAAAAATTGAAATACTAACAAATTAACTCATACAATGTAACATTGAAAGAAAAAATGCTTTAAAAGGAGCACTCATCTTATCCAAAACATCCAAAGTAATGCTCTGAGTCAGAAAAAGTACACTCCCTCTTCTTTTCCACCCAAATACGATATCGTCTTTGCCTTTAATCTTCTCGGTGGTAGCAGCTAGGAGGAGGCTAGTCACCGCCCCTTTTCATCCTCATTTAATCCCTCTAAGTAGATCTCTCTCAAGTGGTGATTTCCTATCCCCTCTGTAATTTTTTTCATTTCGAGTATGTTGTTTGGCTTTCAATTCTTTAAGAAAGTTTTGGGGTTAAGAGTAATTTAGTAAAAAATAGAACTCATTATTAGTCAAAATCTGTAAATACTTGTCAATAGAATTTGAAGAATGATAGATGAAATGACTTCGGATACTTTTGGTATACTTTGTTTTACCTTGGTAAGTCGAGGTATATTTTTTTCTCTAGATCCCTTGATAAGTTTTAAAATTTCTTTGAGAGTTTTTTCTTTTTTCATTTTCTATCTCAATTTTTCTTTTCAGACCTTTGTTATATCTGACTAATACAATTTATTAATTTCTTTAATATAATTTATCCTGAAATTTTTGGCCATTATTTAAAAAAAAAGTCACACGTTCAAAAATGATGAAAGACTTTAATGAAATAGGTTTATTATGTTATCGCCCATTTCAACATGATCTAGGGATTCGCGGATTCATGAAAATTTAGGCAAGAAAAGCAAATGATTATGTATTGCATGAGGTAACAGGCAAGTTGGCCAAAGGCTAAAAATATAGGAAGCCGTTTCAAATTAGAAATGTTAAATCCAATATAAGAATATTTGATTAAAGAGGAAAAAATCAACGAAAAAAAAAAAAAGAAAGAAAAAGTAAAATTAATCGGCTAAACAACGAGGAATAAGTCAATTCTGAAATCAAATAATGGATGCTAGTGGGGTAAAAGATGTGGACTAGAAAGGCATATCTGTAATACCCATGAAAAATAAAATATAAATGCGTATTTACAAACTACTATTACTATTTCAGTATACAGTACTATTCACCCGTATAATACTATTTACGTATATGGTACTGTTTATTTATACAATCAAAATGTCAAGTACTAGATGTGGTTTGGTTATAAGAGAAAACTAGAAAGAAGTTTGTAGGAGAAAATGACGTTTTATGTGTAAAAATACCCTCAGGGACTAAATTGAAAGGACTGAATTGAAAAGAAATTTAAAGGTTTAAGGTAAAAGGATAGTTTTCCCTTTAAGTTTCTAATAGTAAATAAAAGCAAAATTTTCCGCGTAAGGTGTACAGTAACTGTATTATTAGAAATGTCATTTTTATAAATAGTAAATTGAATATTTTATTAGTGCATAGTGTCAAATAGTACCTTTGACTTTTGCTATAAATAGGCCCTTCCATTTCACTTCTAAACTCACACCTTCAAACTTCTCTTCTTCTCTCCTTAAGTTTCTCTTGCTCCGACGCTAGGCCTCTGAGATTTTGGGCCTTTCTTTTTTTGCTTAGGTAAGGATACTATGTCCTTTCTATGTCTTTCAAATTTTAGAAGTTATTTTCTTAAGTATGATCTGTGGTTGCAGCTTTGGCCGATCTTCCACATCAGAAAAACTGTCGTTAGCTGTTTATATGTTATTTTGATTCTCTGATTACCGAAATAGAATGTAAACTGTGAAGAATACATGTCTAGGAAAGTTCTGGCTAAGGAAAGACCTGGTCTTTAAGTGTGTCCAGTGTGACCCTCCACTCTTTCCTGGGAACTTACCTGGTGTACTCTTTTACAGATTGTATTCTGTATTTCTGGTATGAATAGTACCCGTATGTATGAATAGTAACCTTATGAATAGTGATTGTATGAATAGTAACCGTATGTGTGAACAGTATCTGTACGAAAACAATCTTAACGTATTTTCTCTAATCTTTCATGAAAATCTCTGTAGCAGAACAGTGAAATTCACCTGTGTACTCTTGTCCGTAATGACTTAAAGAAGTGATACTCGTACGGAATCCAGGTGAGTGGAACGACCCCATTTTAATAGAGTTTTAGCATTACTGGTGATAAAAAGTATGTCGTAGGACACTCCCAAGATTCATAGGGGGAAATTGAATTCAGAATGACGAATATAATGAGATAATTAATCCAGAAGTATGGATAAGACGAAGCAAGTATATCATGATGATGTGAAATTTGAATCATATAGTTATATACTATACCTGTTATATGGATGAGTATTATATTGTGCTTCTGATTATGATATGAACTGTTGTACTATTGATTGTGATTGAGCGGTACAATACCCCCTCTCACGGTAAGGCGAAAAACCCGGTTTAAAGGGTGTCTTGACCAATGAGTGTAGAGACAACGATTCCCTCAGTAGGGATATAGCCCGGATTGGTGATAAATCCGTGAGGTGCCCTAGCTAAGAGGATGAGGTTGTGCGTCATGGCGGAAATATACAGAATTGGTGAGCCGGCCTGTGTGCGCTCTCCGGGATATATTGCCATTGACGAGTACTAGTAACGTTTGTTGAATTGGATGAATTTTTGTCTTCTTGTATGTAATTTCTAACTATGTCTATTGGTTGAGCTTGAGCCTTTGGATATGCTTGCATGACTAGTGATGTATTTGAATTTTATTAACGCAAGGCCGATTTGCTCACTGAGTTTAAAAGCTCACACTCTCTGTACAAACTTTTTGTTCAGATCAGGTTGCGGCCGAAGAACATCCGCTAGAGGAGTAGATCACGTTGGACCTTCCCGCTGTCGGGTAGGCCCTTCTTTTGTTATACAGTATGTTGCTCTGTAACCGTCTAGGACATCTAGGTCAGGGGTTTAGTATTTGGCTTGTATTTCAGTATGATAATGTATTTTGTACTGAGGGTCTATTATTTTTAATTAAGAAAATCTGATGTATTTTCTTTGTATTTATTAAGGAATGGTATTTTGAGAATATAGAGATAATGACTAATAATTTTACTTGTGGGAAGAATTTATCGAAAGGCTTACAGTGATGAGATATTCATCATTGTGCCGGTTATGTGCCTAGAAAATGGGTCGTGACAAAGTTGGTATCAGAGCATAGGTTGTTAGGTCTCCTAGTGATTACAGAGCAAGGTGTCTTAAGTGGGCCTTCCCCTATTGTCGTGACTGCAGCACGACCATAGGATGAAGATCCACCAAAAGCCCTGTAGAGTTTAAAATCTCTTTCTTTCGTGTCTTTCCTTGAAGCATAATAGTGACGATATACATTATTCTTAATTGTATAATAAGTTTAGATGGCACCAAGAAAATCAAACGCTTCTGGAATCCGCACAAGATCTGGCAGGGCCCTGGTCCCTCCAGCTGTTCAGTCAACAGATGCAAGGCTGGAGATGCCTAATCGTGCAGAAGGTAACCATGCACAAAACAGAGAAATATCCATTGAAAACCCTGGAAGAAATGCTGGAGTACCATCACAAATTGACGCGACTGTAGTGATGGAAGCATTAGCTGCAATGCAAAACCAGGTAAATGGGCTGAAGGAACTTCTAATGGGACAATCATCTGAAGATGGCTCACAGGCATTAGTACATGCTGCAAAAGTACAAGAGACAGACCAGATGCCACCTACACCTCCTCCTCAGGATTGGGTAGGGACAGAGGTCAAGATCTCAGAATTTATGAAGCTGAATCTGCCAACCTTTGCAGGAGATGTTAATGAAGACCCACAACGTTTTCTAGATGACTGTGAGAAAATCCTTGACACGTTAGAATGCCCTGAACCTCGAAAAGTAACCCTTGTTACCTTTCAATTAAGAGGTAAGGCGGACCGCTGGTGGCGAACATGGAAGAAGGGCATGGCCAGAAATGCCCCACCCCTTAAATGGAATGACTTTAAAAGAATTTTGCGAGAATAATTTATTCCGGAGAGTATACAAGAAGCAAAGATGAATGAGTTTGAGGCACTCCGGTAAGGATCACGAACCGTCGATGAATACGACAATCTGTTTGTAGAGTTGTCTGAATATGCTACTCACATGGTCCTAACTGAGAAAGAAAAGATCCGACGGTTTATTAAAGGCCTTCGAGAGTCTTTATTTGACAGGGTGGGATCGAAGATACGAGATTTTTCATTTTACACAGAAGCCGTCGACATCGCCCGTATGATGGAAGAAAGAGATATGTATAAAGAAAAATGGAATAACAAAAGAAAGAGGAAACAAGATGAGAAATCACGCTACCAAGGAGAGAGTTCTGGACATGCAGCCTCTACCGCTAGTGCACCACAGCGTCAACAAAGTGGTACAGGGGGTCAACAAAGGCCCTGGTGCTCTAAATGTGAAAGAAATCACTTCGGAGCTTGTTTTGTCAACAACAACACTAGGGTCTGTTACCAATGTGGTCAACAGGGCCACATCAAAAGAGATTGCCCCCAACTCTACATGAGATCTGGCTAAGGGTCAGTATGACCTAATCAATCAGAGGCCACTGTTGCCAACAGAGCCCCTGTAATTGTAGGAGGCAATGGAATCGGAAGAGGTGCTGGCAGAGGACAAGGTGGTTGAAGTCAGGCTTCAGCAGGCCGAGGGAACGCTCGAGTATTCGCTTTAACCCGTCAAGATGCTCAGGCGTCTAATACGGTGGTAGCAGGTACTCTTCTTATTGAATCAAATTTTGCACATGTTTTGTTTGACTCTGGCTCTACGCATTCCTATGTGTCACCATTCTTTTCTAAGAACTTTAACCAAAAAGTTGTTAGATTAGAATGTCCGTTTTTAGTAACTACGCCTACTGGAGGCACCCTACTAATAGAACGAGGCTATCGAGCTTGCAAGGTAAGAGTCGGAGAAATAAATACAACAGTAGACCTAATGCTGTTAGATATGACAGACTTTGATGTCATCTTAGGCATGGATTGGCTGGCATCTTGTCATGCCACCCTGGATTGCTATAATAAGATAGTTAAGTTCAATATTCCGGGAGAGCCCTCTTTCGTATTTCATGGTGAACGGAGTGAAATTTCTGAAAATCTTATATCTTTAATGTGTGCCCAACGTTTATTACGAAAGGGCTGTCAAGGATACTTGGCATTTGTTAAAGATATTAAGAAAAAAGAACCAAAAGTAGAGGACGTTCCAGTAGTCCAGGAGTTTGTAGATGTCTTCCCAGATGATCTACCAGGTGTACCCCCAGATCGAGAGATTGAGTTTCAGATAGAGTTAGCACCAGATACTCGCCCAATCTCCATACCCCCTTATAGAATGGCACCAACAGAATTAAAAGAGTTAAAGACTCAGTTACAGGACTTGCTAGACAAAGGCTTTATAAGGCCAAGTTATTCACCTTGGGGAGCTCTTGTTCTGTTCGTGAAAAAGAAGGACGGATCGATGAGACTATGCATAGATTACAGGCAACTGAATAAGGTAACTATCAAAAATAAATACCCGTTGCCTCGCATCGACGACCTTTTCGATCAACTTCAAGGAGCCAAGTATTTTTCAAAGATTGACTTGAGGTCTGGTTATCACCAACTCAAGATCAAGGAGGAGGATGTGCCTAAAACAGCCTTCCGTACCAGATATGGGCACTACGAGTTTTTGGTGATGTCATTTGGATTAACGAATGCACCAGCTGCTTTCATGGATTTAATGAATAGGATTTTTAAATCCTTTTTAGACAAATTCGTCATTGTCTTCATAGACGACATTCTGGTGTACTCAAAGACTTCAGAAGAGCACGAACAACACCTTCGTATTGTGTTGCAGACATTGAGGGATCATCAATTGTACTCCAAATTCTCTAAATGTGAGTTTTGGATTGATCGCGTGACTTTCTTGGGACATGTGATCTCCAAAGATGGCATCCAAGCAAACCCAAGCAAAGTAGAAGCGGTCAAAATGTGGCCTAGACCTACCTTCATCACGGAGATTCGTAGCTTCTTGGGATTGGCAGGATATTATCGTCGTTTCATCCAAAATTTTTCCCAGTTAGCCGCCGCTCTCATACGACTGACTAGGAAAGGAGTAAAGTACCAATGGGATGACGCTTGTGAAGAAAGCTTCCAAGAACTCAAGAAAAGGTTAATCTCCGCACCTGTATTGGTCTTACCCTTAGGACCAGGAGGTTTTACAGTGTACTGCGATACATCAAGAGTAGGGTTGGGATGTGTTCTCATGCAGCATGGCCAGGTAGTGGCATATGCATCGAGACAGCTTAAGAAACATGAACAAAACTACCCCACCCACGATCTGGAAATGGCAGCAGTAGTTTTCGCTTTAAAGATATGGCGACATTATCTATACGGAGAAACTTGCGAAATCTACACTGACCATAAAAGTCTAAAATATATTTTCGACCAAAAGGACCTAAGCTTGAGGCAGAGGAGATGGGTAGAATTACTAAAAGACTATGATTGTAATATTCTTTACCACCCAGGCAAAGCGAACGTGGTAGCAGATGCCTTGAGTCAAAAATCTATGGGTAGTCTAGCCCATATAGCAGTAACAAGAAGACCATTGATCCAAGAACTACAAGAGCTGAGAGCAAAAGGTGCTACTCTTGAGGTTACAAGGACAGGATCATTCTTAGCCCATATCAGGGCTAGATCTTCCCTTATAGACCAGATACGGATATCTCAAATGGAGGATCCTGAACTTGTCCAAATTATGGAAAAGGTGAAGATTGGTGAAGTGAATAGTTTCACACTCGACGATACAGGAGTCTTGTGTCTTGAACAACGGTTGTGTGTACCAGATGTTAGAACTCTTAGACGAGACATCATGGAAGAAGGCCATCGTGCTGCATATGCTGTACATCCAGGAGCCACCAAGATGTATCAGGATCTGAAACAGATCTACTGGTAGAAAGGAATGAAACAAGACATAGCAGAATTTGTGTCTCGTTGTTTAACCTATCAACAGGTTAAGGCTGAGCATCTAAAGCCAGGAGGCTCGTTACAACAATTAGAGATTCCTGAATGGAAATGGGAACGAGTGACGATGGACTTTGTTGTTGGTCTACCTCACTCCACAGGAGGTTATGACTCAGTTTGGGTCATTGTTGACCGACTAACCAAATCAGCACACTTCATTCCAGTCAAAACCACTTATGGTATAGTAACGTTGGCACAATTGTATATTAAAGAAATAGTGAAGCTGCATGGAGTACCTATATCTATCATTTCTGATAGAGGTCCTCAATTTACCTCTCGTTTCTGGAGAAGTTTTCAAGAGGCATTAGGTACTCGAGTGGACCTTAGTACCACTTTTCACCCACAGACAAACGGACAGTCAGAGCGGACGATTCAGACGCTAGAGGATATGTTACCAGCTTGTATCCTAGATTTCAGTGGTAGCTGGGAGAAGCATTTGTATCTCGTAGAATTTGCATATAATAATAGCTACCAAGCCACTATTGGAATGGCACCCTTTGAGGCCTTGTACAGGAGACGTTGCAGATCTCCGATCGGTTGGTTCGAGGTAGGTGAAGCAAAAGCATTAGGACCCGACTTGGCCCAGGATGCCCTAACCAAGGTTAAGACAATACAAGATAGGATGCGAGCAGCTCAAAGTAGACAAAAGGCATACGCTGACCACAGACGACGTGATTTGGAGTTCTCAGTCGGCGATATGGTATTCTTTAAGGTCTCTCCAATGAAAGGTGTGTTGAGATTTGGAAGGAAAGGAAAGTTGAGTCCTAGATACATCGGGCCTTATGAAATTTTAGAACGAGTGGGAAAAGTGGTTTATCGGCTTGCCCTACCTATGGAACTGGAAGGGATTCACCCTGTTTTTCACGTATCCATGTTGAGGAAGTACCTTCCTGACCCTTCTCACATACTTCACCCTTCTCAGAATGATTCTATCCTAGTAGATGAAAACTTGTCATACGAGGAGATACCGGTGGCTATCCTCGATAGTCAAGTAAAGAAACTCCGATCTAAGGAGATTCCATCCGTCAAGGTTTTGTGCAGGAATCAAACTCACGAAGAAGCCAGATGGGAAACCGAGGCCGACATGCGTTTTAGATATCCGCATCTTTTTACGACTTGAGGTAATTTAAATTCAGAGGACCGAATTTCTTAAAGGGGGTGATAATGTAATACCCATAAAAAATAAAATATAAATGCATATTTACAAACTACTATTACTATTTCAGTATACAGTACTATTCACCCGTATAATACTATTTACGTATATGGTACTGTTTATTTATACAATCAAAATGTCAAGTACTAGATGTGGTTTGGTTATAAGAGAAAACTAGAAAGAAGTTTGTAGGAGAAAATGACGTTTTATGTGTAAAAATACCCTCAGGGACTAAATTGAAAGGACTGAATTGAAAAGAAACTTAAAGGTTTAAGGTAAAAGGATAGTTTTCCCTTTAAGTTTCTAATAGTAAATAAAAGAAAAATTTTCCATCTACGCGTAAGGTGTACAGTAACTGTATTATTAGAAATGTCATTTTTATAAATAGTAAATTGAATATTTTATTAGTGCATAGTGTCAAATAGTACCTTTGACTTTTGCTATAAATAGGCCCTTCCATTTCACTTCTAAACTCACACCTTCAAACTTCTCTTCTTCTCTCCTTAAGTTTCTCTTGCTCCGACGCTAGGCCTCTGAGATTTTGGGCCTTTCTTTTTTTGCTTAGGTAAGGATACTATGTCCTTTCTATGTCTTTCAAATTTTAGAAGTTATTTTCTTAAGTATGATCTGTGGTTGCAGCTTTGGCCGATCTTCCACATCAGAAAAACTGTCGTTAGTTGTTTATATGTTATTTTGATTCTCTGATTACCGAAATAGAATGTAAACTGTGAAGAATACATGTCTAGGAAAGTTCTGGCTAAGGAAAGACCTGGTCTTTAAGTGTGTCCAGTGTGACCCTCCACTCTTTCCTGGGAACTTACCTGGTGTACTCTTTTACAGATTGTATTCTGTATTTCTGGTATGAATAGTACCCGTACGTATGAATAGTAACCGTATGAATAGTGACCGTACGTGTGAACAGTATCTGTACGAAAACAATCTTAACGTATTTTCCCTAATCTTTCATGAAAATCTCCGTAGCAGAACACTGAAATTCACCTGTATACTCTTGTCCGTAACGACTTAAAGAAGTGATACTCGTACGGAATCCAGGTGAGTGGAACGACCCCGTTTTAATAGAGTTTTAGCATTACTGGTGATAAAAAGTATGTCGTAGGACACTCCCAAGATTCATAGGGGGAAATTGGATTCAGAATGACAAATATAATGAGATAATTAATCCAGAAGTATGGATAAAACGAAGCAAGTGTCTCATAATGATGTGAAATTTGAATCATATAGTTATATACTATACCTGTTATATGGATGAGTATTATATTGTGCTTCTGATTATGATATGAACTGTTGTACTATTGATTGTGATTGAGCGGTACAGTACCCTCTCTCACGGTAAGGCGAAAAACCCGGTTTAAAGGGTGTCTTGACCAATGAGTGTGGAGACAACGATTCCCTCAGTAGGGATATAGCCCGCATTGGTGATAAATCCGTGAGGTGCCCTAGCTAAGAGGATGAGGTTGTGCGTCATGGCAGAAATATACAGAATTGGTGAGCCGGCCTGTGTGCACTCTCCGGGATATATTGCCATTGACGAGTACTAGTAACGTTTGTTGAATTGGATGAATTTTTGTCTTCTTGTATGTAATTTCTAACTATGTCTATTGGTTGAGCTTGAGCCTTCGGACATGCTTGCATGACTGGTGATGTATTTGAATTTTATTAACGCAAGGCCGATTTGCTCACTGAGTTTAAAAGCTCACACTCTCTGTACAAACTTTTTGTTCAGATCAGGTTGCCGCCGAAGAACATCCGCTAGAGGAGTAGATCACGTTGGACCTTCCCGCTGTCGGGTAGGCCCTTCTTTTGTTATACAGTATGTTGCTCTGTAACCGTCTAGGACATCTAGGTCAGGGGTTTGGTATTTGGCTTGTATTTCAGTATGATAATGTATTTTGTACTGAGGGTCTATTATTTTTAATTAAGAAAATCTGATGTATTTTCTTTGTATTTATTAAGAAATGGTATTTTGAGAATATAGAGATAATGACTAATAATTTTACTTGTGGGAAGAATTTATCGAAAGGCTTACAGTGATGAGATATTCATCATTGTGTCGGTCATGTGCCTAGAAAATGGGTCGTGATAATATCAGTCCATGGAATTACTGAATTGGGTTAAATGGCACGTGATTACCAAAACACTGAACTTGTTTGCAACATGCCTAATCCATTCAACAATTCATTTAACAAATATGTCACTTTCGCAATATTGATATTAGCTGTGTTCAAAATTAAATTAAATTGACTCAATCGATTCAAATCAAACTAAATTGATTAAAAATTAATTAAAATAAAAAAATAAAATTCCTGTATTTTTTTAAAAAAGACAATCGAACGATTGATTATATTGTCAATTTGATTTGGTTCGATTAAAACTGAACTTATATATAAATATATTACATTATATTATATTAAAATTCTTATCTACTACTACACTAATTTTATTTCTTTATCATTATTAGAGCATCTCTAATAGTGAATCTCACTTAAATTCTTATTGTAAGTTCTACAATGTCATATGAGCTTAATTAACTCCCAACCACTTTAAGCAACTCTTCACTTCAATAGTGAACATGTTAAGTACCCACAAATGGATGTCACAAACAACTCTCTACTATTTTAATAGGAATCATCATCATTTAATACATTTAATTTAAAGTTTACTTTTTATTTTTATTTTTTGGTATAAGAATTGTTCTTACTCGCGGCAATCAACTTAGTAAACTTCAGTGGTGAACCAGAATAAAAACTAATTCTTAAATTTAAGAATTCTTTAAAAATCACCACTGGAGATGCTCTTACATGACAATTAAGATATATTGTTACAAATTCATATACTAACAATAATGCATTATGTTATGATTTGAATTATTAATAAGTGAGAAATACAAAGTTATGAAAAAGTTAAAACTATGTAATGCCCGCTATGTTCTAAAGTTATAAATATTCAAGAAATACAATAAATTTATTTTGGAGAGAATAAATTCCCATATCTATTTTATTTTTGTATGCTTGTTTATGCATATTATTGAAAATACTGATTTTCATTTATAGATTGCATAAAGTGTGGGATATAATGGATGTTATGATATAGAATTTATCCCTTGGATAAAATATGGCTTGAGCATAAAAGGAATCTGAAAGAAACTGGAAGAAAAATAATGTTTTATATGAGAAAATCCCCTTAGGGACTAAATTGAAAAGGAAAAAAGTGAAATGAAACTTAAAGGTTTAGGAGAAAGGATAATTTTTCCTTTTGTTTCCAATAGTAATCAATAATTCACAAAATCATGTGCGCATAGTAAATCAAATTATTAAAGTGCATAGTAAACTAAATTATTAAAGCACAAAATAAAATGAATATTTTATTAGCTTATAGTACCCTGACTTCTCCTATAAATAAGCCCTTTCATTTCACTTCTAAATTCACACCTTCATTTTCTCTTCTCTCCTCTCTTCAAAACTTCTCTTGCTCCGACGTTAAGACTCTGAAATTCTAGGTCTTTCCTCTTTAGTCTAGATCCAAGGTGAGGATACTATGCTTCTTTAAATTCTTGTAAATATTTAGAGGTTAAATTCCTAGTATGCTCTGTGGTTGCGGCTTTAGCTTATCCTCTACATCAGAAAAGAATTATCCTCGACTGCTTGAAAATTATTTTCTAATTATCAGAGTAGAATATAAAATTGTGAAGAATACATGTCTAGGAAAGGTCTGGCTAAGGAAAGATTTGGTATTTGAAAGTGTCTATTGTGACCCACCTCCTTTTCCTAGGAACTTTCCTAGTATACTCTTTTACGGCTTATGTTCACTATTCCTGATATGAATAGTATGCGTACGTATGAATGGTATCCATATATATGAATAGTACCTGTATGTATAAATAGTATCTATACATACAAATGGTATGCATACGTATAAATATCTATACATATAATAATAACCATACGTATGAATAACAACTATATGTATGAATAGTATCTATAGACATAAATAGTAATCATATGTATGAATAGTAATCGTACGTATTACTAGTATTTTGTACAAAAGCAACCATAACTTTCTTTATCTGATTTTCGTGAAAATCTCTGTAGCAGAACCTAAAATTCAGCTACATGCTCTTTTCTGTAGCAACTCGGAAAAGTGACTTGGATACGGAATCTATGTGAGTGGATAACCTTGCTAACCGATTTTATTTATTTTATTCCAAGTACAATATAAATCTCACCTCATATCGCAATTAGATTCCCTATTTAATGATGATAACTAAAAAATAGAATTTATTGTTTGATTTAAGATTATATTGATGAGAATTATAATTGAGAATGTAATTATACACATGGAATGGTTTAGGGCTTGACCCAAGATACCAATACATATAATTATATACATGGAATGGTTGAGGGTTTGATCCCCCAAGATACCTGATAAGTCCTAAAAAGTCACCAAATAATGTTATCATATGTGGGATTTTCTTCTTCTCTCAACCTTGTTTTGCTATCCTTTTACTTTTTATTTTGGTTTTCATTTAGTTTCTTTGTGCTTTATAGTTTTCTTATTTTCTTGTTTTATTTCCCCTTTTCTTGCCTTTTTAATTTATTTTAGTTGTTGCCTCTTGTAAGTGTATTTTTGGGAGAAAACAAGAGATAAATGAAGACTCCTGGGCGCCAAGCATATGAACATGAAAGAGCCTTCTGCCCAGTTGGCGCTCAGGCGGCCAACCCATGAACTTACTATCTGAAGCTGTCAGCCTTGGTGCCCAAGAGCCAGTACTGGCGCCCAGGTGCTAAGTCACGAAACTGACAATTTAAAAGCTTCTTTTGGGGCTTTTTGTCCTAATTTTGGATTGGGAGATTTTGGAGCAAAGAGGCAGTACACAAAGGGAAATATTTGGAGTTCGTTAAGGGGGAAGAAGGCCTTCCCTTTTGGGATTGGTCTTTCTTCCCCCATCTCTTCTCTTTTCTCTTCATTTTCTTCTATTTTCATATTGTATTTCTCTTGTATTTTGTAGTTATAGGTAGTTTGTAACTCTAGGATTGTTATGAGCTCGATTTTAGATTAGGTTTTGTGTAATTTCTTGAACTCTTGTAATTATTGGTTGGTAAATACATGTTTATTTATTCCAATCTTAATGCTTTCCTTTGATTTGGCCAATTATTGGGATGATTTGGTGTTTTTACTAAACTTGGGAAAGGGAGGTAAAGACTAGACCTAAGGAATGAGTTATATGAGTTCTTGAACCTTAAAGGGGAGGGGATTAATTCACTAATGTCATAGGAATATAGATACTAGCCTCATATAGTCAAATTAGGGTTTGCTCATTTAATTAACTTGATTTTCACATAATAAATTATGGAGAATTACGTTTTATCTTAGTTGAGGTTTGGGAAAATCCTTCTAAGAACATTTGTACTCTAGACTAGCATGTACAATTGATGAAAGCAAGAGTAAGAAAATGATAATGGAACCTATGAGAAATGAAAGGTTTGGTGGTTGACATAACTTGATTTCTTATGAAGTTTTGTTATTAAATGATTCTTCTCAATTGCATTTCGTATTTTGTTGGAGTAGATTTTACCAATTGATTTGCTCTAAAATGATTGATCATCATTTTATTGAGTTTGGGGTTTTTATCTAAGCTAGGGATAGCTAGATATTAACTTTACCCTTTGTAACTTTTACCATAAATCAGATTAATCTAGGAATAGATAATCTTATTTATGTAGTTTTTATGAGTTCCTAAACTTAATCACCTACTTGAATGATTGGATTAAGGAATTAAACTATCATTTGGGTTAGGTAGGTTTGTTTCTCTAAGGGATTGGGTTTAAACAATTTTTAGAACTTAACCAACACCAAAAGGATTTGTAATTGGATTGAATCATTCTTTAGCAAATCAAAGATTAATTTGTCTATGAATTAATCGGATTAAGAGTCAAGTGAAGTCAATCCCATCAACCCTAGGGTCTTGTCATTAAGAGTAGCTTAGTTTTAGGTTTTAGTTAGTTGTTTTAGTTCAAATTGTTAGCTTAGATTTATATTTCTGTTTAATGATTCGTCTAGATAGCATTTAACTTTAGTTTTGCGGGTACTTGGCACCTCATTCCTCTAGGAACAATACTTTACTCACTCTATATTACTTGTATGATTGGTACGCTTGTCAAGCCGTCAACAATACCAATGCATGTAATAGTTGTAAACATGAATACAACGGGAACTGAATTCTTAAACATAAACTAAATAACAGAAGTATAAAAACCCTGAATATAAATATAATTGTTCTTATTGTGATAATGATTATGGTATTTATACTTATGACACATTTATTATTGCACAGTCATTTAGTCACTGAGTTTTGATGAACTCACACTCTCTATGAACATTTTTTTTAGATACAGTGGATGAGAACGAAGGATATCGGCAAGAAGATTAGTATTCCTTGAGGATACTTTCCATGTTGTTTGGCGGGCTTATGAATCTAAAAGCTTAGGAAATGCTCTATAATCTCTATAGATCACCTAGGCTTAGAAAATTGTATTATAATGTATGATATTTGACTTGTGTTTACTATTTCACTATGTTGAACTTTCATATGTATATATATTTTGAAAAATTATGTTATGCATTAGTACTTATCAGAGATTTTATAGGATACCATAGAGGTATAATCTCGAGTTTATAGAATTACTCACATGCCTAAAATTGGGATGTGACAAACTAAGTATTTATTGTGTTTATAAAAAATATGTTATAAAAAATTCTTCCAACTATAATAATAA
Organism: Biancaea sappan; assembly: GCA_037074585.1. Classification (NCBI taxonomy): domain Eukaryota; kingdom Viridiplantae; phylum Streptophyta; class Magnoliopsida; order Fabales; family Fabaceae; genus Biancaea; species Biancaea sappan. The sequence continues at coordinate 28,459,894 of CM073498.1, forward strand.
AAGTCTTAAATCACTACAAAAAAATTAACTTTTAATACCAACAGAAAAAGTCGCCACTAAAACCTTTCAGTGGCAACTAAAAGTTTTTTAAAATATTAAATTTGTAAAATAAAAATAAAAAAGGCAACACACCTATGTCATTTGATAGGACTTTCAATGGCGACTTTATATTGTTGCCTCTGAAAGAGGGTAGACACTAACAGGTATTTAATGGCAACTTTAAGGTTGCCACCAAAATTTTTTTAAATATTAAAATTGAAACAAAAAAAAAACAATGCACTTATGCCCATTTGATAAGACTTTTAGTGAAGACTTTATATGTCGCCATTGAAAGAGTTTTGTTAGCAACCTAGCCACTAACAAGTATATAGTAATGACTTTAAGGTTGCCACCAAAATTTTTTTAAATATTAAAATTGTAAAAAAGTAAAAAGCAAACACATATTTGCCATTTGATAGGAATTTTAGTGACGATTTTATGGTAGCCACCAAAATTTTTTTAGATATTAAAATTGTAACCCGAAAAAAAAAGGATACACTCATTTGTGAGATGACTTGAACCTTGGACCTCTATGATTGAGCAACATACGTCTACCATTTGATCTCTCAACTTTTTTGATTTATGTCAATAATTATATAATATAGAGAAATTGAACGATAATAATTTTTGCCTCAATCCTACTTAATCACTTTGCGCCTCTCTATTCAAGGTAGAGCCAGCCAAGATAGAGAGAGGGAGCTGAATTGTGAAGAGTGAGGGAGGAGTATGGTCGGTGAACTCTGCCCCGTTTGCCACCCAGCACCGTCCTCCCGCCCTTCCTTCATGAGCTAAGATGGAACAGTATGGTTTGTGTTCATGTGCGATGAGGGAGAAAAGGAGATCGCCAGGCAACAAACTCCTAGGGAGAAAGTCTTTGACAATATTTCCTTAATTCCTGAACTAATTTTGTAACTGTGAGAATATTTAAAATATAAGTTAAAAATACCTTTAACACTGAAATCACTAATTATTTTAGCTTGCAAATAATTATTTCAATTAAAATTAACTATATGGTAATAAGTATAGTATGAGAGAGACCAAAAAAAATGTTGCAATGCAATTTCTCTTGTTATCTTTTCCAACCGCGCTTTTATGAAGTGTTTTTTAAGAAGTTGAATGAATCCGAACTCATGTACAAAATAAAATTCTTGACATGCAATACTTAGAATTAGTTATGAGGAATTGAAGCGTGGGTACATATAATGTATTATTATTATTATTATTATTATTATTATTATTATTATTATTATTATTATTATTATTATTATTATTTAATTTTTCAAATTAACCGCAAAAATGGAAAAAAATCTTTGCCACAAAACTAGACCCATTAATGGAGTGTTTGGAATTAGGGATGGCAATTGTTCCCTACTTTTGGGGATCCCACATTTGAGCCCTCCAGAAAATTTTTTCCCATAGAGATGGGGTGGGGGGAATTTTCCCCCCAAAGGCAATTCAAGAAGGAATATAGGTATCACACTTCCCATTTTACAGAATCTTCATCCTCGACGAGTATTTTAGTAGTTTTAGTAAAATGACTAAAATTGTAATATCTGCTATATTTTAAAGTTATAAATATTTAAGAATTATGATAAATTTATTTTGAAGAAAATAATTTCCCTATCTTTTTAATTTTTGTATGCTTATTTGTGCATATTGTTGAAAATACAGATTTTTATTTATAGATTGCATAAATTGTGAGATATAATGGATGTTATGATATGAAATTTGTCCCTTGGATGAAATATGGCTTGAACATAAGAGGAATTTGAAAGAAATTGGGAGAAGAATAATGTTTTATATGAGAAAATACTCTTAAGGATTAAATTGAAAAGAACAAAAGTGAAAAAAAACTTAAAGGTTTAGGAGAAAGGATAATTTTTCCTTTAGTTCCCAATAATAATCAATAATTCGCCGCCCTCGTGAAAATCATGTGCGTACAGTAAACCAAATTATTAAAGCGTATAATAAAATAAATATTTTATTAGCGCATAGTACCTTAACTTCTATAAATAGATCCTTCCATTTTACTTCTGAACTTACACCTTCAGTTTCTATTCTCTCCTTTCCTCAAAATTTATCTTGCTCTGACGTTAGGGCTTTGAAATTCTAGGTCTTTCCTCCTTAACCTAGATCCAAGGTGAGGATACTATACTCTTTTTATGTCTTTCAAATTTTAGAAGTTATATTCTTAAGTATGCTCTGTGGTTGCGATTTTAGCTGATCTTCCACATGAGAAAAACTGTCCTTAGCTGCCTATATGTTATTTTGATTATTTGATTACCAAAATAAAATATAAACTGTGAAGAATATATGTTTAGGACAGTTCTGGTTAAGAAAAGACCTGGTACTTAAGTGTGTCTATTGCGGCCCTCTACTCTTTCTTGGGAGCTTTCCTGGTGTACTCTTTTACGACTTATGTTTGCTATTCTGATATAAATAGTATTCGTATGTATAAATGGTATGCGTATGTATAAATGGTATACATATATATATATATATATATATGAATAGTATCTGTATGTATGAATAGTATCCATACGTATAAATAGTATTCATATGTATGAATAGTGTTTTGTACAAAAGCAACCCCAGCTTTCTATATCTGATCTTCGTGAAAATCTTCATAGCGGAACCTAAAATCTAGCTACATGTTCTTCTCTATAGAAACTCGAAAAAGTGACTTGGATACGAAATCTATGTGAGTGGATGACTTTGCTAACCGATTTTATTTATTTATTCTAAGTACAATATAAATCCCACCTCATATTGCAATTAGATTCCATATTTAATGATGATAGTTAGATAATGAAATTTATTGTTATGTTGATGAAAATTATGATTGAAAATATACACATAGAATGGTTAAGGGCTTAACCCAAGATACCAATGCATGCAAATATACACATAGAATGATTGAGAGCTTGACCTAAGATACCAATGTATGAAATTATACATATGGAATGGTTGAGGGCTTGATCCCCCAAGATACCAATGTATGTAATAATTGTAAACATAAATACAACAGGAACTGAATCCCTGAGCATAAACCAAATACAGAGGTATAGAAACCCTAAATATGAATATAACTATTGTTATTGTGATAATGATTATGATATTTGTACTTGTGACACATTTATTATTGCACAGTCATTTAGTCACTGAGTTTTGATGAACTCACACTCTCTATAAACATTTTTTTTTAGATACAGTGGATGAGAATGAAAGAAATCCGCAGGAAGATTAGTATTCCTTGAGGATACTTTCCATATTGTCTGGAGGGCTTATGAATCTAAAAGCTTAGAAAATGCTCTGTAATCTCTATAGGTCACCTAGGCTTAGAAAATTGTATCATATTGTATGATATTTGGATTGTGTTTACTGTTTCACTATGTTAAACTTTTTATATGTATATATGCAAAATCTCTTTCCTGAAAAATTATGTTATGTATTAGTACTGATAAGAGATTTTATGAGATGCCACAAAGGTACACCCTCAAGTTTATAAAAATACTTACATGCCCAAAATTGAAATGTGACAAAAATGCCTTTAGAAATTATATTATATATATATATATATATATAAAATAATTATGTAAGGGTATTTTAATAATTTCATAGTTAAAATTTTAATTAATAAAATTAGACAACCCTAATTCCCAATCTGATCCTAATTTGATCCCTTGTCTCTCAAACACTCCCCTCCCCCTTTGGCTCTCTCTCTACAGTCTGCTCGAGCCTAGAGCAAGTGAGTCTTTCCAATCACCAACTGCCGTCTCCACAATTTCTTCAAGTCTCGCCAATCGTTACTTGTCACCTCATCAGTCCGCTCAAGTCTTGCCAATCATTACGCATCACCTCTGTAATTCTTTCAAGTCTCGCCAATCATTGCCCATCACCTCTGTAGTCCTCTCAAGTCTCCAATCATTGACCGTCACCTCCCTTAGTCACTCTTCGTCTCTCAGCCCCTTTCCTGATGTCATCTACCTTTACTTCAACCCTCACGGTTCGTCTCTCACCGTCATCTCCTCCTATAGCTCTACCTCATCCCTCATTGTTTTCTTTCAGTGGCGAGAAGTTCAATCTTGCTAAGAAATTTATTGCTATATAAGAAATTATCCATTTCTTGCATTTACACTGGTAGCTTATTATTTTAGGTTAAATTATTTGTTCATATATGTGCTTTGAATGCAAATAGTTACTCCTTACATACCAAGGTTGTCAAGCTCGAGAGTTTGCCTAAACCTAATGAACGGGGTAAAATCATAATGTAAAATCATAAGAGTTTACATATGCTCCTCCTCCATTCAATAAGCTACTAAAATAAATAAAAAATATATTTTGGACTGTTGTTGACTCAACTCAGTCAACTTGGTGTAAACTCAATGAGTTTGAACGAGTTTCGATTCTAGAATTGAGTTTACTCGATTTAAGGATCTAAACTCTCAAACTCAAATGAGTTTAAGAGTTAACTCAAAAATTCAACAACTATGCTACATACATAATACTTGGTAAGTGTTTTCGGAATGCTAATCAAGTAAATATTACCTATCTCTGACTCAAAATTTATATCATCATATGTAACATTAATAATCATCTACAAGAGTTTATCTGGAGATTGTATCATCAGAGACGAAGATCACAACAAGCAAATTTAAGAGAAGGTATGTTATTTAATTAGTTATTTGTGAGACACAATACGTTGAAACTCACACTGAATACTTTGATGGTTTCGAGAAACCGTTTGTTCTACATCATGATTTAATTGGCTAGAGATGTAGATTATGTTGCTTAGATTGGGAACTTGAGCCATGTGTTAAATTGGAGCTAAATAAAGGTCTAGCTTATAAGGAACACATTGTCTATATGATTCAGGATGAGATTTAAACACCAGCAAAGTTCTAGCTTTTGATTTCTGTAGATTTCACCGTAAGGATAGGTAGAATTGATTCATGGCATAAATCTATGTTGTGAATCTTGGGAAGCCATTTTGGTTTTCTTGAACCTAAATTCAATTGTCGGCAATTGGAATAGTAGAACAAAAATATTTCAAGTTCAAATTTAAGCTATTATGCTTTTATAATATATGTTTTTCATGCATTATTTACTTTTTTTCCCCTTTTTTGACATTTATAAAATTATTAAATTTTTGGAAAATTATCACCAGAATTCAAAAAACGAGGGTGGTGGATGACTTTTTCCTGTAACAAGAATTGAGAATGAGAACAAAGTGGAGATTCATCACCAAGATAGAGAGTGGGAGGCATTCCCCGCCCCCACCCTGTAAGGTTGCCATTCCTATATCTAGTAAGTGGGAACATATAAGGGTAGTTTTAGTTTCTATGGGGTATGCACTATGGCACCTTCTTTAATCTGTAAAGCTAAGAAGAAAGAAGTAAAGATTAATAAAACTATATAAAGTGTTAAATATGGCATTGTGGTCCTCTCCACTATTCCCTGCGTGCTATAGGGCAATATATACATATAATTTGCAGGTCTATCATTTGTTGTAGTAGTACCATTCCATTTGTTGAAAACATTCAAGAGTCATACCAAGTCGGAATCCTATCAGAGAGCACAAAATTAGGGCCTATTTTTTCATAGAACAGAGTAGAAATAGAAAGGAGAAATTGAAAGAAAAGGAGAATGGATAAAAAAAAATTATTTAGTTTGCAATGAAAAAGATTGTGTAATAAAAAAGAAATTTGTAAGTGAATTTAATATTTTACCCTTTGATATAATTTTTTTTCATTTTATTACAAAAAATTGAGAACCCTACATATTTTGTCCTTTTTCCAAAAACTATTTTGTTTATTCATTTAAGTCCTTAGCTAAAAATTTTTTTTTGTCATTTGCTTGATATAAATTCTTCTATTACTTTAGTTAGATCCGTAGTTTGAGAATATATTTGATTTTTTATTAAAATGAACCCTATAAATTTTTTAATTCATTCAATTTGGTCCCTATTAAAATCAACTCCCAGTCATCGGCCATTCTCTCTCTACTTCGCATTTTCTCTTTCTCTCTCGACATCAGTTAGATTGGCCATGGAGGACATTTCCAGCAACAGGGGTGGGGTGGCTCCAATGATGGTGTCATTAAGACATGTAACTAGCAGGAGGAGATGATGGAATCGTACCATGTTAGGGATTGGGAGGGACTGGAGGAATTGCTCAAATGGTATCTGAAGTGAATGGGAAGAAGAATCACAAGTTTATCGTTGGGGCTTTCATCGATTTACTTTCTTCTTCGGATTCTGCTTCTTCTACTTTTCTTCGGCTATTTCTTCGTTTTCTTTGTCTTCTCCATTGCACCTGAATCGTCGGTGTAGTACCTGGCGGTTTTAGATGTCAAATTCGACATGGTTGTCGTTCTTGTCCTCGAACTTGAAGTCCTGGACGATGTCGAACTCAATGGCGGTAACATCTTAGTTTTCAGGAATGTAAATTCAAGCAATAACTCAGGACACAAGAGGAAATTCAAGCATTTCCCATAATGAAATGCCAGTTTTCTATAGCATCTGAGAGGAAAAGGCCGATTGGAAAATAGTACAGATTTTTTCCAGAGTGAAATTCCTCTTTCCATCAATATATAACAAACCAAACACTAGAAAATTTAAATTCCATTCTTATTTACACCGAAATGGATGAACGAAACGTGCCTTAATTCTCCTGCACGTACTACCTCATCACATCGCTTTCATTTCTTACTCTCCATCTTCCCCCTTTTGCCTTTTTCTTTCTCCCGTCTTCTCCCAGAAGGGGTTCCTCAATAATGGTGGACAGTTCTGAAAAATTTAGCCACAATTTAAAAACAATCATTCGCTCAGTAAAGAAAGGCCAAATAATTTTTAACCATCTTACCAATAATAAATGCTCTAAAGTACCTATATAACAAATCAAACTTGCTAAGCTATGAACTTACCTGGAACGACACTTCTGCCTTTCGTCACCACTAGGTTGTTTTGTATTAGGTTTGATCGAGCAGTGGCAAAGACCCACGTGGCCTCCATCTGTTTGCACAGCATACGAGCGACGTGGTACGGAATCCTGATGCACCCATTACTGATCAACATTAAACAGTCCATCAGGCTCTCTCTTGCCATCCCCTTCATGTCATAAGCCTGCGACCTCCTCCACAGGCTTTTGCTGTGTGTGTTTGCTGGGTTTGACAGACAAAGAGCTCGAGTTGAATCGCTTATGGCTGAATCTGGGTCCTTTATCAACAAATAACACACAGCTCTGTTACTAAAAAGCACCATTCTTTCTCTCCTATACCTCAAAGGGCATACTTCTAGTGCTTCACTATACTTCCTTATAGCTCCCTCTACCTCCCCTAACCACATCATCTGGTTCGCTTTTTGCTTCATTGAACTCACTAAAACCCTTGTTTTCTCCTTATTCCTCCTCTTTACCTCCAAATTTAGCACCTTCATGATGGTTTCACCCACGTTTGGTTTATCTCCGAGGTTCCTGAGTTCAATCAAATCAATGAGATGTGAAGCTGCAACATCAATAACTCTGTACCTTGTATATGGGTCTTTGAGTAACAAAAGAAGACAATTAATCCCCAAATACTGCCAATAGTCTGAAGATCTCGAGAGGTTCCCCAAAAACTTGATAACTTTAGGTGACTCAACAATCCTCTTCCTTCCCATTTTGCTGTAGCACAAGATTCTAATCAATCCAACCCCTCCCGGTGATGTGTGATTCACCAATCCACCCCACATGTCACACAAATCCTCGAGGAACGCCATGTTAGTGACTATATCCAGAGACCTCTGTTTGCAGGCAAAGCAGTTTAACAAGTGAAGAGACCAGCATTGAAGTTGGCTAGCCCATTCCTCTGCCTTCCGATTCTCCGTCTCCAAGCCTCCAATGCCTCTGCTCAGCAATTTCCTATGGTACTCGAGCCTTTTGTTTTCGTCCTTCACTCCTACAAACTCAACATACACAACGTGTAAGCAAGTGGAAGCCAAGTTCATGGCTAACTTCACCAACTCTTGTTCATATTCTGCTATTGCTTTGAAAGTGCTGTCATAGCTGACCAAGTGTCCCAATGCTCGAACTGCTACTCTTTGCTCAACCCAACTGATCTTTCCTCTCAGAAGCTCCATCAACGGTGCTACCGCACCTGATTGCACAGCCATTTGTGCAAACTCCTCTTTGTTCATAGTGTAAGAACCAATAATATGTGCAGCATAATAGGGTATGTATATATTTTGATTCTTAACAAGCCAGTTCCTGTCGTTTATACCTTTGTTGATAATTTTTGCCATTAAGTTGAATATGCCGAGGGATGGGAATTGTGGGTCGTTGGGTTGGCTCATAGCGATATGCCACAGTCCACTCAGCACCAACACATGTTCATCTTCATCATCTCTTAGAAGCATTTGCTTGAAGAACTTATCTATTTCTGCTCTTTTGAGGGATGTGTCTGCTTCTGCCATTATGCAAAAGAAACAACACTGACTGGTGTGGGAATGGGAAGTGCCATGGCTGGTGTTACATGGAGTTTTGAGGATGGTCATCACTCTTTCCTTCTTCATTTTCGAATCCATGGTTGCCTCACCAGATTGAGGTAATTCTGAATTTCTCAAATCAGTAGGTTTCTGATGCTTTTATGTGAAGATCCAGTGGGATTGAAGTTTGGGAAGTTGATTAGTCGAAAAGCAAGATGACATGGTAACACCTAGCGGCGAATATATATAATTAAATAACATGCCTTTATAATATGATGCACTTTAAGCAGTCTCCACAACCAAGTGCTAGATATTTACCTCAGGAAGTTTTGCCAAAATCACGTTCAAATTGATTTAACGTGTCAAAACCAAATTTACAAATTTGATGACTTTAGAAAATTCTATTAGCCAGCCAGTCAGTCTCTAATTAACTAATATATGCATATAAATTAATGAGAAAACAACTGATTTGGTTCCCAAAATATAACAATTATTTTAATTTACCCTTTCAAATATTAGACGTTTTAATTTTTTTAAAAGATTATACTTATTTTAATTTAATTTTTTTAATTGTCAAAATAATTTTTAATCCGTGTTTTTGGACCCATATTAGGTTGGGTTTTGAGTCTCTAGTTACTTTTAGTTAGCAACAAATTTTTTTAAAATTTAATAACAATAAAATTTATAATTAAATAATAAAAAAAACTAAATTAAAAAAATTATAAATTTTGAAGGACTAAAATAAAAAAATTATTCTAAATTAATTAACATTTGCTACGACAAAGTTTTCTGATTTCCAATGCAAATTTGTCGTTATGCTATCCATCATTATGTAGAATGTGGGTTAAGTTCAATTGTCAACACTTCCCCTTGTTTGAGCAAAAAAGCGTAGAAAACCCAGCTAAACGTTGAAAGTATGCTAGGATTTACGTTCGCTTTAGCCCACAATTCTCTCTGGAGATTAATGACAGTTTGAAATGTAATTAATGTGAAGAGAGACGAACCACTAAGCTGCTAGAAGACGATGAGGGACCACATTTTCAAAATGGTGAACAAGCTCCCTCAGATCAGAAGCAGAATGTTGTGGTCCCAGCGCATGGCTAAACTTGCATATTGGAATAAATAAGTGCACAAAACAGAAAGGAGATTAAAAACAGCAATAAGTACAATTGGTGGTGGTCTCAAGAATATGCGGCTGCAATAGGTGGAAAGCAGAATAACTTGGATTTTAGTTTTCTCCATGGCATATTATATTATTCTGATTTAAGCACTCATGAGTTCTTAATTATGAGAATTGAGTGCGAGATAATGAATAATTATAGTAAAAATAATAATCATAATTATAATGCCCTATATTATTTAGAAAATATATAATACATAAATAGTTTATGGAAATTTAAATAATTAAAAAATTATAATAAATACACCAAACACCACTTTAAAAAATTATTTCAAGTGATTTAACTATTCCAAGGTGACCTGACAAAAACTAACTCAATTTGTAAAAAGGAATTATATTTTTCTCTTAATAATACGCGTTCGATTCCTTTGAGAAGTATTTTGGGATCAAAATTTTAAACGCACCTTCTAAATTTGAACAAAATTCAAGAAAATGTTGACCATAGTAACCAAAAAACATGCCATGGTGATTAATATCGGGATTTCGTTGATTGTTTTGTTATTAAAAACAAAATTCTCTTAAGTGCATGGCAAAACTATATGTAGAATTTCCAGTGCTTCTTAATTTAAGTGAATTGATATTTGTTTTTTTAAAATAAAATTTTAAATTTGAGTATTGTGAATAGCAAGGATTATAAAACCGGACTGGTGATTAGCAGGAGATTCGGTCCGATCAAGCAAAGTAACCGTTATGCATTAAACTGGTACGGAACCAGTTTCGAACCAGGAAAATCAGGTGAACCGAACGGGTGGCTAGTTGAACCAGTTCTTGATTTTTTTTTAATTTTACCCTCCAAATTATTCATTTTTGTATTTTTTTTTATTTTTGTAATACCCCAATAATTTGTATGAATATTTAAAGTCTATTTTGAAGTTTAGTTAAAAATTTAATTACGTGGAAAATGTGATTTTTGAATTAGTGAAGAAAATCTGGGAATAGAAATTTTAATTTTTTTAATTTAGGAAATTTTTTTCAAATTCTTAAGGACTTAAATGAACAAATTTTAAAGTTAGAGTGGCTATGAGCAATTTTTTCAAAAGAAAAGTAGTGGGGCCCACACGTATACACTTCTCTCTTATTCTTTTCTTTCTCTCATTCTCCCGTAGCTTCCTCACTCTCTCTCTCGGTTATGCGTCGAATTTCTTCATCAACCATTTATGCAATTTTTGCACGGGGAAGGAAGCTATGAAAGTTAGGATGATTGGTAAGTTGATGTTCTTCTTCTTCTTCCTCTTATTACAAGACCAAATCCTTGGTTATCAATTTGTAAAATTTTTGTAGAATATTTTAATGGATGAATTTAAGTGTGGATGTTAATCTAAAACATTCCTAGGTGGTTTATGATGTTATTAGAACAAGAAATTTGGAGAAAACTAGGAGAAATTCGTAGAATTTGGATATTTGAAAAAAGTTAGTGTTCTTGATGAAAATTTGAGATTTGAGCTTGGATTGTTGCTAAAAATTGGGGGTTTTAGTGTTAAAACACTCCTTAGACATTAAGGATGAAAACCCATGGAAGAAATCAAAAGAAATGTTGTTTTAGATGTGATTTTAGGATTTTTGGATGAAGAACTCACTGTTCATTCTGAAAATTTTCCAGAAATTTTCCAGAAAATACTGTTCACCGAGAAAATTTTTCCAAATTTCTCATTACTGTAGCATTGACTCGGTCAACATTACTGTAGCATTGACTTAGTCAACGACACTGTAGCTGCGTTGACCGTTGACCGTTACTGTAGCATCAGTTTTTTTTAATATCGTTGAAAAGCTCTTTGAGTCTAGTTTCCAATGGTATAAGTTTCATCTGGATATTCATTACCAGTTAGGAGTTATGATTTGAGAAGTAAGTGAAGGTCGGGAATAGTGGTAGGAAATTTCTCTATTTCGTAACCCTGATGGTTTTTATCTGGTTACAATAGGAATGGTCAAAGCGCAAGGTGGGAGTGCCGAGAGCGTGAAATCCAGGTGAGTGGGTTAATACTTGCTATGATTAAATATCTTTGTTATTAATTTTTTTGCATCATAGTGAAAATATGTTGTATATCCAAGTTTGAAGAGGAAGATGTGGGACGATGAGACATAAACAATTGTGGAACTTGCCTGGTGATGTATATAATTATATTTTCTTATTTTCTCACGAATGGAGGTTATATGAAGGATTGTGAATGGCATGTGAACTGAGTTGAAATGTGTCATACTCTGATTGTTGAGTTTATTCATACGCGGATAGTTAAAGTATGTTATTGTTGAATAATTGTTCTATATTATGGATTATGTTGTATACATGCTATATTGCTGGAACCATATTGATTATGTTGTGACTTGAATTGTAAATGACTGAGTTGTGTATGTGGCTCATGATTATGATTGAGAATGCTCTTAGATGTGATTGTGATTGTGTTTGACTAGAAAGGAAAGGCATGGCAATGTACCCCATGGAGAAATCTATGTGAAGCTATAAGGGTGGAGAATATAAATGGAGCGATAAGGGTGGATGCGGCGGGGCCGCGGGCAACGATCCAGAGGTATCCTGGGCGACCCGGTTGGTACGGAAAATGTGTGAAATTGATTTCATTGTTTGCTGTTTGTGAATTATTTGATTATGTTGAAATGTATTTGATTTACTTGGATATTGTTGTGAAGTATTATGAATTATATTATATTGTATTATGATCGATTACGTACAATTGCTGCATGTTATCATTATGATGCATGATATTTTTTTGTCATAGTGTTGTGTTGTCTGCTCACTGAGCACGTGGTTTGCTCATACCTCTCTTGTTAACATTTTTTTCAGAGTTGACAATTGAAGGTAAATATCTATACAAAGAGTGATGGATCCTTAGTCCATGATTACCTTTTCATTTGTTCAGGGTAAAGGTATAATGTTTAGGTCTTATTTTAAGTTGTATAAATCTAGAAAATCTTTGTAATCGGGTAGGTTCATTCAGTGATGTAATGTGAATAACTGTAGTGTGTATAGAGAACTCGGTTTAGCCGTATTTTCTTATCTTTTGTGAAAAGGTGAATAATTCTCTTATTTTAGTTCTTAAATTATGTAATTTAGATTAATTGTATTTAAAAAAATGGTATGATACTTAAGAGAAAGATAGGCTTACAGAGGTGAAATGAAATTTACTTTCTGTGCCGGTCACGTGCTCAGATTTTTGGGACGTGACAAAATTGGTATCAGAGCTTTGGGATTAGGTCTCCTACCGATTACAGAGTAAGCTAACCTTAGTGGGATCTCCTCTATCGTGGTGAACCCGGGCACAACTATAGAGAGACGGCTCCACTGAAGGTCCTGTAGGATGTTTTCATTTCCTTTTCCTCCGAGACTTGTCTTTTCTTATGAATTATGTTTTAGTTTTAGTTTTAGACAGATATGGCTATACTTTTGAACTTGGTAAAGGAAAGATTGTTATTTGTTTTGATTCCGTTGCTGTCGGATCAAATTTTATGTGATAGGTTTTATAAGCTAAATTCGTGATTGATTTTGTACGGCCGATTTCCTTTATCTTTCTTTATTTTATTATTAATTTTTTTAGAGTACCGTCTAGTAAAAGAAACCACTTGAATTAAAAAAAAAACTGAAGGAGTACATTGCAAAAAAAAAAATTTACTCACGCATGAGTAATCTAAAGGTGAGGTGGTCTCGGATTAAGAGGGTTGTATTGTATCCTCACCCCTCGACCATTCCTTGGAGCGAGAGATAGAGCAATGTCGCGGAGGGTAGTGTAAATCCCATTCATACAATCAACACTTCTTTGTTGTTGATTGCAGAAGCACTAGGTAGACCAATAGAAGAACCTGTCTATTCTTGAAGTCATTGCCGCATTATTGCGTTTAGTTAACTTCTCCAGGTCCTCTATCATCTTTTTCAGATTTTTTACCTCATGTTCTAGACAGGCAATTTTGTCCTCCGAGGTATGGCACGTGCTAGTCTCCTCAGCTTCCTCGTTCTTCTTCATTTTCTTCTCCTTCTGCTTCTCTTGAGACCCTTCAAAAGGTCTTTTGCCCTTGTCCTTGCCTAGACTCAAGTTTAAGTCGAGCTCTTCTTCCTTGGCCTCCACTGTGAGATCAATGTACTTCCTTGTGGCCATGATTTGAAAAATTTAGAAATTTATATAGGAGTATGAGAAGAGAGGAATGCTGGGAAGTTGTAGGCTCAAAGATGATTACTCTTTGTAGTGTGGTAACTGAGAACGCTGGGACAGTTCTTATAGAGGAAAAAATTAGAACTTAGAGACAAAGAAGATATCTCTTCGCCGCACCCTACACACTTAACCTATGGATTTCTGCAAGCTGGAAGCTAGAAGTCTAGAGTAGGCATGCACACCAACAGCGCGTCGCATTAATGCCAAAACCACGAAAGTCAATATTCGGTGGATTTGTGACCGATTTATACTTGGTTTTTTCATTTCTGTTGTTGGCATTTTCTGAAATTCAAAGAAGTTGATAATGTAGCCATTACAGAGTGTCTTGGATGCTTTTACGATTAACTAAAATGTATTTCTCTGCTTTATTGTGTTGTTCTTGAAAGCCTTCAGTTGAGTATAATATACAAGATTGATTGAATCATACTGTGATTATATGTATCTAAAAACATATGATATGTATGCTATTCATGCATAATGAGTGAAGGCTATTTGTTATAGCCAGGAATAATATGTAATGATTCCACATACATTCAGAGAATGAAGTCAGAAATTTAAAATGACTTGAATAGATGAAAATATATAGATCATGATGTATCTCTATGTTTATACATACATACATATATGCTCGTAGAGGCAAGTGAAAGGTAAAAAAAAGAAGAAAAAAAAATTTTCTCACTTTATGGTAACACTTGATATGTGTAAATGTGAGAAGTTTTTATTTTAATATGTATTTTTTTGAAAATATGTAAGCCTAGGGCAAAGCCACGGATTAGAAACTTAGATAAAGCTAGTGTGAAGCTACCCGTTCATGGAGTAATATCTCGATCTAAGATTATTGGATAAGACAAATACAGAGTTAGGAAGTCATAGATTGAAGCGGCGATTAGTTGAATAATTTGAGCAAGAGTCAAAAGTTAGCCAAAATTTTTGAGGAAATCTTTTGCATTAGATTATATTTATTATTTTTTGGCATGTTTATCATAGACCGTTGGCATTACGACGGATAAGGTCTGTAGGCCATCTTTAGAGTATGATGTAAAGGTTTTTGTAACCCTAAATTTCGTCTATAAATAATGGATGTCTCATTACACTGCTTATTACACTAAGAGTTTATTACTTATAAGCTTTCTAGCATCAAACTTCTCCTTCCGTACAACCTTTATAGCTCAGAAAAATATGGTCGGCAATAAATCTTTCAATCTAAACTTTGAAGCTGGCAAGGTAGAGCTGGATCTAAATCTTAGCTTAGAGAATTATAAGAATAAGAGATCCATGGAAGAGTCACCAGAGGCTAAGAAAAGAAAAAGGGATGTAGTAGAGCTAGAGGATGTTAGCTGGTTCACGCCACTACGATGCCGAATCGCCCAGAATTGAATTCGTGGCAATTTGCAGTATAGTGATCCCCAAGTCGTATTCACTCAAGGAGCCTCACTTCTAAACACTAATTAATCGTTCTAAACACCCAAACACTAATGAAAAGTACATAAACGGGGGGTTTGTTGGCAGCACCAATAAAAACAGAACAGAACAGCAACCAAATAACTACAACAGCAGCAGCAGCGAAATTTGCAAGGTGTTGACAGTAAAGAAACTATGTAATCAGCCACTAGGATTCATGGGAGTGCAACTATCATTACCTAACTCATTGATTCAGTTTTGTTCTCATTCCATTGTTTGGTTCTTTATGAAAATGGTTCTAGAATAACATCTAGAATTTAATGCTACTAATTACAGTCAAGAACATCTCTCTACTATAACCAGATGCATTCAGTGGAAAAACTCAACCAAACCAAGTTAAATATATCATCTAACTAGTCATTTCATCCCCCTCACTTTCCTAATCAGTCAAGCAAGGTTATATCTTATATATATAAGTCAGTTTATGTTACTTCTCAAGCTCTAATCAGAATCTGACAGTAACATAAACATAACAGCAAAACAGAAATGAAATGAGATGAAAATGGAGAATAAAACACTTAGCTTGCATTCTTAGTTCAAATTACAACATTCTAGTGGTCCAGTGACTGATTACAATGAAGACTTAGCCCTCCATGAGAGCAAAACAGTAAATGACAGAAGAGAAAATAGAGAGGGAAGGAGAGCTACGAAATTCCTCAGTTACAGAAAATAAAAGTGTCCTCTCATTTTAAAAACTGATGCCCTCAATGCCTTGGAATATTCTACCCTAAATGCCTCCTTGGATGCCTCCTTGGTGCTTCTTCCATGATGTGGGCAGCAAGACAACAGCAAGAAAGTGGCAACAGTAGCAGACAAGTTACTCCACTCCTTTGCTGTTTCTGTCTGCCATTGATTGCTGCAGAAGGCCCCATTCTGTCAAAGCAGAAACCATATTCCCCTTTGCTGTAAAGTGTAGAACAGTGGGGACCAGAAATCCAGTCAGCCTTAGTCAACCATTCAAAGCCCAGTCAGCATGTCTAGGTGGCCTCCAAGTAAGCAAAACGTCCATGTCAGCATTTTTCTCTCCAATAATTAGATCTGAAATTAAGCACATGAATTAATTGGGATAAAATTATGAATTTGAATCATATTAATTCTATAATTAATTTACACCCAATAAATTCAAAATATAATAAAATAGGAAAGTTGGTAACATTGAAATAGCAATAGGACTAAGATAGGGACTAAAAAGTATATAAAAATGCTTGATATCATTAGCACAGCAACATCTTCTAATAATGAACTTGCGCTTATGAGACAAAAGATTGAGGACTTGAAAAGATTGATAAACCGCCACTTTGAGGACCAGGGGAGATTGATAAATCGTTTTTTTGCAGAACAAGAGAAGCTTTTGAATCGTCATTTTAGGGAATTGGCGAATAGAGTTGATAAACATTCGATGTTTGCAACTCAAAATTTTCGTGACCAACAAGCGAGATGTATTGACTGTATGAATGGAGTGACTTGTGCACTTCGCCAAATTTCCCAGACGTTTCCTCCAGAAACTCTTTCTAGACTGCAACGATTAGCTTCCTCCTTAAGGTCTGAAGCACCTTCCTCTTTTAGACCTGGAGCACCTTCTGCATTTCAAAAGCCTCTTCGTCCTTAATTTATTCTTTCTTTTGTTTGTATCTAAAGCTGATATTTGATTTAAGCTTCACTTATTAAAATTATCTATTTTGTAAATCAAGTTAAACTTGTTGTCTGTAAGTTATGTACTAGAAATTTGAATTTTCTTATGTTGAAGTGATTCCTTTTACTAAAAGAACTTGAGGAATAAGAAGATGTTCGACTTGCTATATTTCATACTTGATTATGAAAATTCTAAAGCAGAGTATGATAATATCCTTTTGACTGAGCAGAGTTACTAAAATGATATTTCATTGCACTTTTGAACTATGGAGGAATGCTAAATAAGTATTTTATGAACCTATACAAACTATCGATAATGCTGTCTAGAGTTCACAGTCGATGATATAATATTCTTATAAGTCTCACCAAGGGTGTGACCAGGTTTGGGAAGAAAGAGATATGAAGGATGAGATATGGATGAAATAACCACACTTATTTCAGTTTTGAGGTGAGTTTTGAATTCGGGGGACCGAATTAGGGGGGAAGAATGTAATACCCCAATAATTTGTATGAATATTTAAAGTCTATTTTGAAGTTTAGTGAAAAATTTAATTACGTGGAAAATGTGCTTTTTGAATTAGTGAAGAAAATCTGGGAATAGAAATTTTAATTTTTTTAATTTAGGAAATTTTTTTCAAATTCTTAAGGACTTAAATGAACAAATTTTAAAGTTAGAGTGGCTATGAGCAATTTTTCCAAAAGAAAAGTAGTGGGACCCACACATATACACTTCTCTCTTATTCTTTTCTTTCTCTCATTCTCCCGTAGCTTCCTCACTCTCTCTCTCGGTTATGCGTCAAATTTCTTCATCAACCATTTATGTAATTTTTGCACGGGGAAGGAAGCTATGAAAGTTAGGATGATTGGTAAGTTGATGTTCTTCTTCTTCTTCCTCTTATTACAAGACCAAATCCTTGGTTATCAATTTGTAAAATTTTTGTAGAATATTTTAATGGATGAATTTAAGTGTGGATGTTAATCTAAAACATTCCTAGGTGGTTTATGATGTTATTAGAACAAGAAATTTGGAGAAAACTAGGAGAAATTCGTAGAATTTGGATATTTGAAAAAAGTTAGTGTTTTTGATGAAAATTTGAGATTTGAGCTTGGATTGTTGCTAAAAATTGGGGGTTTTAGTGTTAAAACACTCCTTAGACATTAAGGATGAAAACCCATGGAAGAAATCAAAAGAAATGTTGTTTTAGATGTGATTTTAGGATTTTTGGATGAAGAACACGAAGAACTCACTATTCATTCTGGAAATTTTCCAGAAATTTTTCAGAAAATACTGTTCACCGAGAAAATTTTTCTAGATTTTCTCGTTACTGTAGCATTGACTCGGTCAATGTTACTGTAGCATTGACTTAGTCAACGACACTGTAGCTGCGTTGACCGTTGACCGTTACTGTAGCATCAGTTTTTTTTTTAATATCGTTGAAAAGCTCTTTGAGTCTAGTTTTCAATGGTATAAGTTTTATCTGGATATTCATTACCATTTAGGAGTTATGATTTGAGAAGTAAGTGAAGGTCGGGAATAGTGGTAAGAAATTTCTCTATTTCATAACCCTGATGGTTTTTATCTGGTTACAATAGAAATGGTCAAAGCGCAAGGTGGGAGTACCGAGAGCGTGAAATCTAGGTGAGTGGGTTAATACTTGCTATGATTAAATATCTTTGTTATTAATTTTTTTGCATCATAGTGAAAATATGTTGTATATCCAAGTTTGAAGAGGAAGATGTGGGACGATGAGACATAAACAATTGTGGAACTTGCCTGGTGATGTATATAATTATATTTTCTTATTTTCTCATGAATGGAGGTTATATGATGGATTGTGAATGGCATGTGAACTGAGTTGAAATGTGTCATACTCTGATTGTTGAGTTCATTCATACGCGGATAGTTAAAGTATGTTATTGTTGAATAATTGTTCTATATTATGGGTTATGTTATATACATGCTATGTTGCTGGAACCATATTGATTATGTTGTGACTTGAATTGTAAATGACTGAGTTGTGTATGTGGCTCATGATTATGGTTGAGAATGCTCTTATTTTCTCATGAATGGAGGTTATATGATGGATTGTGAATAGCATGTGAACTGAGTTGAAATGTGTCATACTCTGATTGTTGAGTTCATTCATACGCGGATAGTTGAAGTATGTTATTGTTGAATAATTGTTCTATATTATGGGTTATGTTGTATACATGCTATGTTGCTGGAACCATATTGATTATGTTGTGACTTGAATTGTAAATGACTGAGTTGTGTATGTGGCTCATGATTATGATTGAGAATGCTCTTAGATGTGATTGTTATTGTGTTTGACTAGAAAGGAAAGGCATGGCGGTGCACTCCATGGAGAAATCTATGTGAAGCTATAAGGGTGGAGAATATAAATGGAGCGATAAGGGTGGATGCGGCGGGAGCCGCGGGCAACGATCCAGAGGTATCCTGGACGATCCGGTTGGTACAGGAAATGTGTGAAATTGATTTCACTGTTTGCTGTTGTGAATTATTTGAATTATGTTGAAATGTATTTGATTTACTTGGATATTGTTGTGAAGTATTATGAATTATATTATATTGTATTATGATCGATTACGTATGATTGCTGCATGTTTTCATTATGATGCATGATATTTTTTTGTCATAGTGTTGTGTTGTCTGCTTATTGGGCACGTGGTTTGCTCATACCCCTCTTGTTAACATTTTTTTCAGAGTTGACAATTGAAAGTAAATATCTATACAAAGAGTTATGGATCCTTAGCCCATGATTACCTTTTCATTTGTTCAGGGTAAAGGTATAATGTTTAGGTCTTATTTTAAGTTGTATAAATCTAGAAAATCTCTATAATCGGGTAGGTTCATTCAGTGATGTAATGTGAATAATTGTAGTATGTATAGAGAACTCGGTTTAGCCGTATTTTCTTATCTTTTGTGAAAAGGTGAATAGTTCTCTTATTTTAGTTCTTAAATTATGTAATTTAGATTAATTGTATTTAAAAGAATGGTATGATGCTTAAGAGAAAGATACGCTTATGGAGGTGAAATGAAATTCACTTTCCGTGCCGGTCACGTGCTCAGATTTTTGGGACGTGACAATTTTTGTTGTTTCTAATTTTTGTTTCTCATTGTATGAAATGAATTAGTGAGATTTGAGATTTCTGATTTCTAGTTTTTTATTTTTATTTATGATTTTAATTTTGTTAGATTTATTTTTTGTTTCTAATTGTATGAATTATGAAAATGTAAAAATTTCTGATTTAGACTTAGTTTGAAATTGTGGATGTTATAAATTATGATGAATTTTCAATTACGAATTAATTTGTTTTTTTATTTCCTTCACTTATTGTTATAAATTATCAATTATATTAAGTATTTTAATATTTTAATATATATATATATATATATATATATAATATTTTTTAATTACTACTGGTTCAACCACAGTTTGATCATTAAACCTCGATCTGGTGCATCTACTGATTCAATGACCGGTCTGATTTTGAAAACCATGGTAAATAGAGAAAATCAACACTGGATGAGCTTTGCACCTATGTGATCTAACTCAACTCAAATCAAATTAGTTAAAATTATATGAATTTCTTAATAATTGTAGTTCTAACAAAAAGAAACTATATGTAGAATTTGAGAACATTTTGGTTCACTAGAATTATCCTTTCAAAGGTGTTATGTTAGGAACCAACACTAATTTTATTGAATATTCCAGAAAAATGCAAACAACAGAGAGCTAAAGAGCTTTTACAGAAAATAAAATAAAGCAGAAAGAATACAAAGAAAAAAGAACACCAGACGTAGAATAGAAAATATCAGGTTAAACAGCCTGTCCAAAGTCTAAAACTCCTATAAAAAAAGCCCTGAGGTATTTTGCCCAATGTCAAAGCCAAGGCTCTAACTCACTACTAACAGAAATATATTCTTCCTGCCCCTCACGCACTCTACTACCCATATATATATAACAAACCTATCTTATGAAATTCTTATTCTACCCCTAATAGAAAGGTCACCACTCAATGCCTATTAATACCCACCCTTTAAAAATTAACCTTGTCCTCAAGGCTAAAATAACTTTTTTTTTTTAGGAACCAACACTGATTTTATTGAATATTCCAGAAAAACACAACAAATAGAGAGCTAAAGAGCTCTTACAAAAAAATAAAATAAAGCAGAGAGAATACAAGGAAGAAAGAACACCAGACGTAGAATGGAAAATATCAAGTTAAACAACCTGCCCAGAGTCTAAGACTTCTATAGAAAACCCTGAGGTATTCTGCCCAATGTCAGAGCCAAGGCTCTAACCCACTACTAACAGAAATATATTCTTCCTACCCCTCACGCACTCTACTGCCCATATACATATATAACAAACCTATCTTATGAAATTCTTATTCTACCCTTAACAAAAAGGTCCCCACTCAATACCTATCAATACTCACCCCTTAAAAATCAGTCTTGTCCTCAAGGCTGAAGTAATTTTTTTTTAAGGAACCAACACTGATTTTATTGAATATTCCAGAAAAACGCAACAAACAGAGAGCTAAAGAGCTCTTACAGAAAATAAAATAAAGTAGAGAAAATACAAGGAAGAAAGAATACTAGACATAGAATGGAAAATATCAGATTAAACAACCTGTCCAAAGTCTAAGACGCATACAAAAAACCCTAAGGTATTTTGTCCAATGTCAGAGTCAAGGCTCTAACTCACTACTAATAGAAATATATTCTTCCTACCCCTCGCGCACTCTACTACCCATATATATATAACAAACCTATCTTATGAAATTCTTATTCTACCCCTAAGAGAAAGGTCCCACTCAATACCTATCATGTTAAAATATCAAACATTATGGTGCTCATGGCCTTTATCTATTACTCAAGGTATAATAACAATTGTCTTATGAGAAAGGTTCAAATACAGGGCTGAATCATTTTTAAAATGTAGGTATAATTAAATAGAAAGAGTTAAAATTTCGTTAGTTTGCAGATCAGCAGAGGAGATGAACATTGATGCCTAGAAAATTATGCCCAGGTGAAAAGGCTCAACTTCAGAATTCGTTTTGGAGCTACAGCAATCAGGAAACTATGGTAACATAAGCTGCCATTTTACTCATTAGCAGGGGCGGATCTTAGTGCAGTCAGAAGGGCATAACCGCCCTCTCAAAAAAAAAAATTTTAATTAATTTTCTTAAAAAAATATTTACCAATTCAATTTTCTTTTATATAGCCCCCTCAAAAAAAATTTTTAATTGATCTTCAGGATCCGCCACTGCTCATCAGCAATGATTTCTTTCTTGGTGGTGATACCTACATAATTAAAGATGTTGTAGGTCACAGTTTTACTGCTTATCATAAGAAAATTCCACAAGGATTGTTTCTTCCGTGCATGGTTTGGGCATTTACTAGATATGTATGAGCAATGAATCACCGTAGCACGAGAATTCTCAGGTCTTACGGTTCTCGAAACCGGGATGCCATGAAAATATTGAATCCTCAGACAACGAGCATCATACAAGGACTACTCTTATTGTTTAGTTGAATGGCCAAAGTGAATGCTCAACTCAGCCAAATTAGTTGCAAAATATTATAATATTGTTTTAGTTCTTCCTTCTTATTGTTCAGTTTTGCATCGTTCTTTGGGGCTTAACGTATGAATGCAGTGATGCGATGTGGAGATACCAAATACATTCAGAAGATAATCTTAGGCCGGGTATATGGTGCAGTCTAATTGTAATGTCAGATTGCATTGAAAATAAAAGGACAGGACTATACTCTAAACACATCATCTAAGAAAAGAAAAAAGAAAAATAGGCCAAGAAATTTGGAAACGAAAGGTACTTTTCTTTTCCTAATGAGAAACAGTTCTACTAATGTAGGAAATGTTACAACCGACAGGCAGATTGTAAATATATAAGAGCAGAAATCTTAGCAGTGCTCCAGGACAAATTCAGCTTGTGCTTACTCTGGCAATTTCCACGAAAGAAGGTAGAAATTTCCTTGGAAGTACCACCAGCAGCAATAACAACTTACATATTAATGCCTTGAAACGTACCCAAAAATTGTCAATGATGAAAAGAGGTTATAACAAGTGTAAACGATCTTCAAGCATCAAGGATGAATGCTTTCACAGAACGATCTACAGGAATCATAACTAATAAATGATCAGCAGATTCCCAATTCAACACATACGGAATACAAGTGGAAAAACAAGCCTTGTTCTGCATAATTATCCACCAAAAAACCCATAGAGTATTAGAATTCACTTTTTGGGATCTGTAACTGATCATTTCTATGTACAAATTTGATGAGGCAATGACCCACAGCAGAAAACTCCACTTGATCACCCCGCTGCTATCTTATCATTTACCTCCAGTAACTTGTCAGTCCAGCAAAAGTGTTAAGACTAGAACCTACGCTAACCGAGACCTGTTTTCGTGTGAGACTTGAGATAAGACTTCTCCCTTGCTAAACATCCACTGTCCAGTTAATGTTACTCACATTGTTTTCATGCGATTTCTGTAGTTGTGCAACTTTGGCATTGTATGCAGCTGCTGCAACGGCAGGTCTTGCCCTTTGACCTTGAGGAAGCTCACAGGCTTCACTCATAGATGCAAACCTAAGCTCGGCCGGAGGAATGAAACAGTCCAATGAAAGGCCAGGGACATTGAATGCCACTTCCTCAATTGTCCATGCTTCCTCCATCCTGGTTTTTGTGTGGCTCATTGCTGTTTCCCCAAACCTGAAAAGTGTTACTACAGAACGACCCGAGTGAGCAATCATAATCCCCTCTACAGGCCTGTAGTCATCAAGAAATGAATTTATTGTGGTCTCCCAATAAACTGCATCCCCTCCATTGTTCTGAATTCGGGTCAAATGTGAGTCCTCTAAGTGGATAAGAAGTCCTGTTTTCTGACTGAAGTACCCAAACAAAACATGCCTTATAATTTCTGCGGGGCCTTCACTCCTGGCTTTCAGTGTCAAGGGATCTGCACAGAGTTTGAGGATGAAACAGTCCTCTCCATTAACTTTTTTCTCCCCAATGCATCTTGCATTGATAAACATGCTTGCAGTTGTTCTAGGGTCAAGACCCTGTAGATAGAAAGAAAATATAGGTCATCTCTCAGACATAGAAAGTTAGGGGAGAACAGATAAGGGGAATGGAAGAGAACATGGAAATTCACCTGAAGGGCACGACGTAAAGGCCTAACTGGCCCCTTTGCTGCATGGGCACCTAGCCAGGGTGTGTGCCGCCACACAAGTTTCCCATTGCAACCAGCATGAACCTTGCTGCCACCGAGAGCAAGCTCCACATACCACATATCTGGATTCATCTGCCACAAGACAAACCCACCCGATTCTGCAGCCTTGGAGGAATTCCGACTCCTTATAACCTTGTTAGCTGTCTCAAACTCAGAGGCTATCATTCTCACCTTTCCCATGGCATAAGCGTTGGTAATGGAATTTTGAAGCTTTTGCCCTCCTGAAGCAGCTGTGTACTGCTGCAATATGTATTGAGCAGAAGATGTTTCCTGCAATGACACCCAGTTTAGATTGTTCCGAAATCTGAAGATCTCTCAAAAATGCAAGAAGAAAACCAGCATAAGATCAAACACCCCTTCTCTTTCTTCTTAATTTACTCTCCACTGGCACGCACGCATACCAATTCACGCTAAATAAACCAAATATTATCCAACACAAAGCAAAGCAGTCAGATGCTTAACATGCTAGAATTTTGGCTATATTTATGTGCAAAATGCATGATGCCCCTCAAATTAGTCCCAAAATATCATTAACTATGAAGAGTTCAGTAATGTTCTCTCTGAACCTAGAATAAGATAAAGAAAGAAAGAAATGTTTTCACAGATCATGTCCAAAAGTTTAGGGCCGGTTAAACGAGCATAGCATCTAAACGTCTGAAAGTAAAACTGTATGTTGCTTTAGATTTTAGACAAATCCAAACTTAAATGTGCTCTTAACACTGCTACAACCTTGTCCCGCCATGTCAGTTTGGGATACATCTAGGTTTTCTAGCATAACAAGAGCCCGTGTCCAAACAGTTATCGAAACTCCAGCAAAAAAGAAATATACGGACTTTGGAATATTTGTTCTAGATAACCCAATCTCATAATGCAGTGAAATCCCAAATTGGCCGCCTGAAGAAGTTTCTAACATTTCCAAGAACATAAGCCAACTATATCTAATGCACAACGAAACCATCCGATGAGACTACCACAAAAGCAAGGAGCTAAAATGAGGAAAGATTAAATACCACAATTTCTTTAATGGAAGGGAGGACAATGGAAGATAGATTAGAGAAAGTAGAGACTCACAATGGGAATGTCTTTAATGCTGAGGTGAGGAAAAGGATCAGTGGTGGAAACATGAACAGGGGCGAGTGGGGCACCCAAGACTCCGAGCAACAATCTCAGATCGGACCTCTTACAGGCGGAGGACGACGAAACAGAAGGCGTCCTGGCGAGGGAGCCCTTCATCCAGTGTCCCCAGCGTCCTTCCCCTCTGGAATCTTCAGCATCGGTGCCGTCAGGCCCCTCCTTCAACGGTGACAATGCTTCCACCGGCCTCAAGCTGCCCGATCTCGCAATGAACAACTCAGGCGGCGGGGCATGGTGCTTCTTCCTGCGCCGCAGCAAGCTGGACATCGGAGAAGCAGCCCTCGCCGGACTCTTCGCCCTCGACCTCCCCGGAGATAGCCCTCTCACCACCTCCTCTTTGAGCGCCGAAAAAAACCCTTGCTTCCTCTCCATTTCACACCTTCGAGATACCCAGAAGTGGAGAGTGGTGAAGATAAGGAATGGCGGGTGTAAGTTGTCAGACTCAGCAACGGAAAAAGAAGAGCAGAAGTGAAACAGTGAGCAGAGAGCCCACTGAAAAAAAGAAAAGAGGAAGCAAGCAAACAGTGAGAAAGTGAAAGGAAAGTATTCGGAGAGAGAGAGAGAGACAGAGAAAGAGGGAAATAGAGAATGGCGTTATTGAGAAGGAAAATGGAGGAGGTATTGGATCTGTCTGATGAAGTGAACAAATGGAGACAATCATAAACAATTAAGAGAACAGAGGAGGAGAGAGGAGGAGAGTGAGGAGAGAGACAGTTTTCTTTTCTTTGGTTGGTGTTGATTGCGGAGGAGAGGTTGTTAAAGGATGAGGAATACGACAGCGAGTAATCGACGAAACATCGCTACTTTGTGTATCAGTCTATCAGAGATCCCTGACACTGGATTAGGGTGCGTGACGGAACGGGAAAATATCAAACACTTAACGCCGTTACCAACGGTCAACAATGGCCTCGTACGGTCTAATCAGCTTCACAATTCACAAGCCAATGCCATGATTTTCGATTACTTTATGAACGCCGATCAATTATGGGACTCCTGTTCAAAACACCCCCCCCCCCCCCAAAAAACATCAAGCATGCGCTTCAAATTCAATCTTGCACATTTTTTTCATTCATTCATCTTATTTTATGTATATATATCATGGTTTGCACCTAACTTCGCTTCTTTAATATTATCCTTCTTCTCTCAAAGTATATTCAATGCGTATAAATCAATTCGATTCTGAACTCACCAGTGTTTTTACGTTAATGCTTTCTGTACTTGGATATCATGTGTCTGGAAAAATGTTATTTAGAATAGATATGTGTGTGTGATTATTTCATTCTCAAATCAACAGCAGCTGCCACATTATAAGTTCTAGAAATTTTGAAGATTTGCTAAGAGATGGAGACAGTTTAAACTAAAAAGAATTTAAAAAATAAAATAAAAAAGTTCAATTCGCTCATATACTTTTTAAACATGTGAGTATTTAGTTCTTACGGTTGACATTCATCTTATGTTTTTTTATTTTTTTGATTTATATCAAAAAATTATCATCCGTTCAATAAAAGTTAGTGGTAATTAAATCAACGGTATAAATTTTGTTTGCGTTTTGACTTATAAAATCACTATTTAAATGTCTGATCTCAGTTAGCAATTAGCACATTCGATAATGTTTATAAATTTGTATATTTTCTATAAATTTACATTTTTATAAATTAAATTCTATTTTTGTTACAATTTTATTGTAATTTTATTTTACATCGTCGAATATGCTTACCGTTAATTGAGATCGGACAATTAACAAGTAATTTTATAAGTCAAAATACATACAAGATTCATGTTATTAATCTAATTATCATTGATTTTGATCGAATTGATCAAAATTTTTTAACATAGATTTAAAAAAAATAAAAGAGATAAATGCCAGGTGTTGGATGCAAAATCATCCAACAAATAACACAAGACGCATGAGTAAATTCAGCTCCGCATTTACGTGACTTAGATGAGG
Organism: Biancaea sappan; assembly: GCA_037074585.1. Classification (NCBI taxonomy): domain Eukaryota; kingdom Viridiplantae; phylum Streptophyta; class Magnoliopsida; order Fabales; family Fabaceae; genus Biancaea; species Biancaea sappan. Next base: position 28,487,190 of record CM073498.1, read on the forward strand.
ATTTAGACAATTACCAACTATATTGGAATATTATAGGTAGGGAGGGTGAGCTACGCGAAGAGAAAACACAAGGGAGGTCAAATTTGTGATGTGTTATGACTTATGATGATGTGATTCAACCCTTAATCTTCCATGTTTCAAATGTTGGGCCATCTGTTAGGAAGAGGAGAAGGAAAATAGAAGAAGTGATGGAGGCATGGGTAGGAGATTGATGGGTTTGGTGGAAGACAAGAGAAGAGTTGGTGTGTGGGGCTGCAATGCAAACAAATAAACACAACAATCCTAGCTAGTTTTAAGAGAAGAGGCCTTCCTTTTGACTAACCAAACCTTGCATTTTGGCAACACACCCGTCCAGTGGGCACCACCCGCCACTTCCAACCTTCGCTTTTTTCCATGCCGCTCCTCTTAATTGCGTCGCTAATCACGGGCTCTGTTTCCCCACTCTTTTTTTTTTTTCCTTCTTATTCTATTCCCTATTTTAATAAATAGGGATGCCAATCATCCACATAGTTTTTCACAACCTCTTAAGCAATAAAATAAACGAACAAATAATTTTTACTCTTAGGCAAACTAAGTTATATATATTATATTGTAAATCATGTCAGCTTTATAAGAAATCATGTCTCATATATCGTTAACGTTTAATTTTAACGACTTACCTACATAAATTAAAATACATATATATATATATGTGTGTGTGTGTGTATATATATATATATATGCAAGGCCGAGATGAGAAATACGGCAAAACAGGTAGAATTAGGTCGAATCAGGTTAAATTGGTCATCTCAACATCAATCTCAATTTTATCTTCTAATTTAATAAGATGGAAGAATTTTGTTTTTTTGAAATCTTATCTTCAAAAATTAAACATTTGTGATTCTTAAAATTCAAATAAGTATCCTTTTTTTTGGATAAATTTCCAAACAATTGTTAACTACTACAATGAATCAGTGTTAGGTATAACAATCTCAACTTTAACTTACATACAAATGCCAATTAAAGTACTTCCTTTTATGAACTGTCTTTCAGAAAAACTATCCCAATCTCTAATTGGCTTCTTTTCTGACTTTGTTAAAAATGAAACAAGCCTCACTTGATGATGGTCATGTTCACATCTGAAGGTCTGATATCTGTGCTGAGGCATGAGATTATAATTAATTATTATACTCTTTTGTTTTATGAGGGGCCAGAAGCCGCACGGGAGCATTTGCTCCTGGGCTCACAATTATTCTCATTCTGTCCATCTCCAAGTTTTATACGTAATAGATTCCCACTCAAATAAACACATATATATGTGTATGTGTGTGTGTAAAGAGAGAGAGAGTAATGTATGAAATAGGACGACGGAATGGTTTGGGGGTGGGGAAAATGAAAAGGAAAGAAGAACAAGCAAAGAAAAGTGAGGTGGAGAAATGGAGTTATAATTAGAGGCATGTTTCATGATTGGCACGCGCAGGCAGGGGACCCCTTCACCCTTTAGGACCCTTCTTCACTAATCAATTATACCTCTCTATCATCTCTGTGTGTGTATATATATATATATATATATATTATAAACTCTAACTAATTTAATTTGAGTTAGGTCAAATTATATAAATATAACATTTTTTAATATTAATTTTTTTTATTTATAAGACTGCAACTTAAATTCTTATTTAAAAAGAATATGTATCAAATTATTTAAATCAACAAAAAGAGATTCTTCTGTCTCTACATATCCTTTCTCTACTTCCCCTCTTCTTCTTTTTTTCTCTTTTTAATCGTACTAATTAATCAACCAAGAATACTTATTGACAATATTTGGTAAAAATAGATAATAAGTTAGTTGAAAACTTCAAAATTAAAATTCAGCTAAAAACTAATAATTGTTAAGCTAACTTAAATTATTAGTGTCTAATAAAAGTAGCTATTAAATTAGTTTATAGATATAAAATGACATACTTATATATTATTTTGTAATCCTAAAATAATACAAAATAAACATATTATTTTTTAATTAAATTAAATTAAATTATTATATATATATATATATATATATATTATATTTATATACATATATAAGAAGAGAATCGAAGTAGTGAGGATGTGAATGACAATAATGGATGACGGAAAAAACAACCGACAAATAGGGATAAAAGTAAGAATAATTGACAAAAAGGATATATATGATACATAACTGTAGAATATGAATTTTAATAAAATAATATAGATAAAAAAAGAAAAAAACTATAAAAGTTATCACATATTTAAAATAACGTTTTAAAATAAAATATAAGCTACTTAAATAAATTTATTTATCAAACACATCTCTTTAAATCAAACAAATTTATAAATTATTTAAATTATAAGTTAACTTTTAACCATGTCACGATTCATGTACCTAATATCCTCCATAGTGATAATTTGTCCATTCTCTGCGCAACCCGCATTTATTACTTTATGTTTTGAGTGCAAATGAAGTTATATATTGAAAGGCCATGCAGATGCTGTTTCTACAATGTAAAGAGTACTGCGAGAATCTAACTCTTTCTTTTTTTATGAAACTTAAATTAGTTTTTTTTTTCTTCTTTTTCCTGAATGATTTCAATGTTGCTCTTTCTCATATTAATTTGGTTGGTATAGAATTTTACTTTTAAAGTATATTTGTCAGAAATATTTAATCATTGCCGATAGAACTAATCTCCAGGAACGTGAAATCTGATTCTTGATTTGTCAAGTTTGGCTGCTTTTGGAACGTCTGGGTCCAAATATATGCTTCTCGACAGACTTCACATGCAAGTCGCCTGCCCAAAAACAAACGTGAACCCCCTACTTGCTAAACCAAAACTCTCTCAAACTCACAACACCAATTTTAATATATTTAAAGGTTTAGGATAGAATCTAACTCTGCTTTAATTAAAACTGGACAAATATTCATGTTGCTTCTTGCTTCACCTTCTTCTATGTCGCCTACTCTTTGTTTTTAATCTGTCCCTGTCGTATTATTAATACTACATTATTTGTGGGGAAAAAAGGCTAAAGAGAGGCTTAAAGTATACAAATAATAACGCGTGACCAAGAAGACTATACAATCCCCTTTTCCATCTATAAAGTATAAACTACATCCAAATCACGAATCGGTGCCTTCCATTTCCCAACTAGTTGTTTAACTATCTACCACCATTTATTTTATAGTCCAAAATCAATCTTCATATCTATATATAATTTAGAATTTTTTCCTTGATCTCTAAATTCATATATTAGTAATAGATAAGATAAAATATAAATTTTTTTAAATAAAATTAGTAGAGATTTTTTTATTAATTGACAAATGTAATAAAAATTTCTATAATTTTTATTCAAAATTAGATTAATGACTAATTTAAATAATTGTTTTTGTCAATCATCATAATTAACACACGGAACAATGAATGAATTTTGCCGACATACGTGACCATTACGGGGAGGAAAACGCAAGCACACAACCTTCACTTTTCATGGGCCGACAAGATGAACTTATCTGAGCCCAGATCAGGTGTTGCACTCTTTTGGGCCTTCATGGCCCACCCCGATGACCCAGAAATAATATCAGTCCAGGGGGACTCGAGTGATGAGATTTAAGCTCCAGTTCGACCCAAAAACAAAAGAGATATAAGGTCCAGAGAATTCAAAGGTGCAGGCCCGACAGACGCAATTATAGTGACACGTGTGTGGAAACATTGGACCACACCTACCACATGGGCAATCCGCATAAGGCGTAGGCGGTGAATTCTAAGATATTCTTAGAAAACAATCAAATGCGTAGATTAAGTGATAAAGAATTATTCTATTTTAATTGGAGATCTCGTAATTTAAATATTTAAAAATATAATTATATTAAAATTTTGTAAAAAAAATTTTATTATTTTATTCAACTCAAATTTAAATTAATTATACTCTGATATTGAGATAATGATTGTTTATTAAAAAAAAGTTATTCCCAGCGAAGCCAACAAAGGAATGCTACCCCACAATGAATGATTTTATTGTAAGTTGTAATGTTGGGCTTGACGCATTAAATAGTATAAAACGTGTGCCAATCATTGATATTGCATAGTAATGGAGGAGGGTCACCCTCAGCCCCACCTCTTCTCTATGTATTACCCTGCTTCACCAAAACTTTGTAATGTTTACTACCTTACACTATTTCTGTTTCTTTTAGTCGTTTTTTCTTATACCATTGAAATTTGTACATGGCCAAACTGTCTCAATATTGGCATTACTCCATAACTCATTCCTGAGATTTGAGCATGAGACTTTACTATGTCACCCTTCAACCTTTTGTTTAAAACTATTTAACATCATCCACTTCAGCCTATGCAATGCATACCCTTAATTCTCAACAAACTTTGAAAATTTATGAAGCTAAAACTTTTATATCAAATTTGATAAATTAATAATTGTGTTTCTTATTTATTTTGCAACTTTTTATGTCAAATACATAAATCTTGACACCTACTTATTAAAATATCCAAAAGAATACCAACACCAAAAACCTTTTTGTTTCTTAGTCTTTATTAATTTGCTGGCATGCTGACATGTCTGGGCCATTTGTCCTATTTATTTTCATTCAATAGTCATTTTCAATATTCAATTTCTGTTTGGTACTGCTGCATTTTTTCATTTTCAAATAATACTTAATAAAATGAGGTCTATTGGAGCTGGGATAGAAAGTTGATTTTTTTCCCCTTTTTTGAAAGAATCCTCCAGTACATATAGGAATCTACAGTACTCGTAAACGTATAAATGAAAAAGAAGTTCAATGAAAGTCAGAATCAAAATTGAAATTGGAAATTTAAATTTAAAAGATATAATAAAACTGTTGACTCGATATTACTTGGAAATAATAGTTTACCATTGGATTCCATTGTGCTAGTATCTGGGGGTTGGGCTTGTGGCCGTTTGGACTTTGGTGCATTTAATCTCTTTTGCTGTTGCATAAGGTACGAAGCTATTGCTACAGGGGAATAAGATCTTCTACAGTTTTTGTATATAGCACAGTAAAAAGAAAAAAGAAAAATGTTATAATTCCTATATATATATATAATTATATACAAGTGATCTTTAGGATATATATTTTTTCACCAACTGTACTCTATTATTGTTTTTAAGAAATTGAAATTCTCCAAACTTGCCTCTATACAGTTATGTTAAAATGAGTTTAATATGTTGCGACAGCAAACCTCATCTCTACAGAGTGGGGAGTTTGGGTCACTGACTCAGCATCTAATTTTAAAGAGTGACTTTTGGCTGACCGACCAAATTCTTTGGATTGAGATAAGTTGACATGGTTAGATTTTTTTTAAAAAAAAATAATTTTTTAAGGTTTAGTCAGATTTAGTTAATTTTTTTTTTCTTAATTTCATAATCTCAATACCTATTTTCTATAATTCAAAGCAGTTAAAAAGATGTCAGGTAAAAAAAAAGTTAAAATACATTTTTGAAAAGGAACAAATGGCTTGTAGGCTAATCTAACCTAACCCACTCTTGATAGGCTGGAAAGGACAAAAATTTTCTGGTCTATACATATATGGTCCTGCCAAGCGTAATCTTTTTTCATAATTGCCCTGCAAGATTTAGAGGTTATTTTTTGTGTGTGCTCCACGAGGATACATCCGATTAGTGTAGATTTAAAATGGTTAAGTGTGTTTTTTTTAAATGATTATAATGACTCTGAATATATCTTATTTAATCAAATTTTATGAAAAGTCAAAAAAAAAAAATTTATACATCAATTATTCTGAATACATATTTTACTGTCATATATTTAATACATATAAATATTTAAAAAAAATAACAATTTTGGTTATTTAGTATTCAACTTTAAAAATAATATCTTTATATTTAAATATATATTCAAATTTAAACCTCTTAATCTTAAAAAAATAAATACTCTCTTGAACAAAACTGAGCCCACCAGACCCATTTAACAGCTATATACACATTTAATAATAATAATAATAATTATAATAATAATAATAATAATAATAATAATCTCATTAAGTTTTTACAGGACAAAAGAGAATGGTCAACTTTGAACATTGATAAGTATTTCGAGGACCATGATACGTTAATGCATATCACCACTTTAGATGAAAGATATACCATCCTTTCTACAGTTACATTTATTTATTTAAATGAAAAGTTAAAGTCTTTTTAATACTTGAGAGTTTTGTGAATATTGACCGTGGAAGCTGGAACTGAAAATTTGAGTGGAGGTTGACTTATGGCGTAAGCGATTTTCTGGTCGTTTTGAGTCAATTCGAGTTTACTCAGTCAACTCTTGTAACACACTTATCCGTCACAAATTGTGCTTTCAACTACGTTCTTTTTGGCTGAAGTATTCTTACTAATATATAAATTATATACTATTTACTAATTAGTTATATTTTTAAACTAACAATCATTAATATTTAATTTTTCCTAACATAATAAATTTATAGTGTAATAATTTTTAAAACCTTGAAAATTTAAACCCTAATAAAAAAGTAATCTGAACAAAAATTGACGATGACGATAACAATTGATAAATATTAAATAATAAGACAATCATGTGAGGATAAAAAATTTTGAACATATTTTAAAAAGCCCATTAAACAATCAAACAAAATTTAATCTCATGTTTTCAAAGGCATGAGTGAAATTGGCATGATCCAAGTAAATTATATCAGCCCCCCGATTAAAAAAATAATTTATTTATATCCTATTGTATAGTTGGTTGTGAAATAAGAACATGTATTTTATAAAATTGATACAAATAAAAACATCTTTTGTAAAGCCTGACAAATTACTCTGGTTCTGCTGTCTCTCTAATAAACAATACAAAAGGAGAGAATCAGTGGAGAACATGAAAGAGCAAAGCAAAAGCCGAATTCATACGAGGAAGATGGTGGGTGGGGACACTGGGCAGGGACTAGGGAGTGAAAGAAAAGATGAAATTCTTCTTTTTCATATAGTAACTATGCAATTTAATAATGCCGACACGTCACGTGACACCGCAGACTCGAATGCCCAGAACAACGTACGAAGGTCTTCTCTCTTTCTTCCCACGCCTCTCTTAGAGTCCAGACTCTTCTAAACCCACCTTCAATTTTTTTTTAAACAATTATTTAGTGTTTAAATATTAAATTAAAGGTGTCAATTAATTTTGATTTAAAATTTTATTTGGACAAAAAAAAAATTTTACTAAAATTTTAACACAATTATATTTTTAAAAATTTAAACTTAAAATTTTTAATTAAATTAAGACAATTCCTTACCAATTAATATACACATTCCTTTACTTTTGCTTTGTAAATTCCTAGTTTAAAATGCTCATCAATATCATTTCCAGATTTCGTTCCCCACACACTCACCGTTATTCCTTACGCTTTGCTCATTTTTCTTTTGAATAAATATATGATGTTTGAAAGTGGCGGATCATATTAGTTGTCGCCAGATTTTTGTTTTCATGCATGATTGTTGTCACCCACCCAGATTTGAGGTGCTTCTGGGTCCCCTCCCCCTATAATGCATTCTCGTAATTCCTGTTCCTATAAAATCGTAAAATTAACCACATAATGTGGTATTTATTTCAAGTTGATTTTTCGCATGAAAATAATGGAATCAATCCCGATTAATGGAGGCAGGTCTGTAAACTAAAAAATGAATAATAAAAAAATAGACAAAACACACGGTCTATTTTCTTCTTTTCAATGTTAGGCATCCATGCAAAAACAAATTACTGCCATTGGTCAATCAAACTCTTCATCTAAGTCTACGAAAAGAGGCACTCGGGACACGGAAACATAGTGTGAACATACATTATGCAGCAGGTACAGGTGGAGACAGAAAGTGGCATGGTGTTTTTGTAGCTCTCCTTAGTTCCTCTCAACTCAAAGTCAAGCTCACAGTTATTTAAGTACTGCAAGAAATTAAAGAGATAACTCCTTAGAGGTCTCTAAAGAAACACTCCCAATTCGGTGAGGACACAGAGAGGCCCATGGTAATAATCGAAAGTAACACTGGGAGTGTGTTTGGCAATGTAAAAAAAATAAATTTTTAATTTATTTGACTAGTTTATAATTTATTTGGCTCATTTATAAATTTGTTAAAATTGTTTGATAAATAAATTTGTTTCAGCCGTTTATAACTTATTTTGAAACGTTACTTTTTGTAATTTTTAGTTTTTATATTTTTTTTGTTTTAATCTTATTATTTTATCTAAATACCTATTATATTTTTTTGTTTTATTCATAACCTAAACTCTCAAAATACTTTCATTGTGAATAATTTTTATTTTTATTTAAATTTTTTATCTTTAATTAAATTTATTTTACACACACACACATATATATATTAAAGATAAAAAATGTGATTTATTTAATATGTAAGTATATATTACACTTTTTTAACCATAAGTATATATACGTAAGTATAATATATAAAATATAAAATTATATATATATATATTAATTATATATATATAATAATAATTTAAGTTAATTTAATTAAAAAACAAAAACTAATATGTTTATTTTATATTATTTTGAAATTATAAAATAATATAAACATTTTTATGTTTTTTTATGTTATTTTACACTTTTCAACTATTTCAATAGTTATTTTTACTAAACACTTCTAAGTTAATGTTTGTTTACACGTTCATATTGCTGCATTGATGTTTATTGTGCCTCCAACCTATGTTTGCATGAATCTTAGATGTTTGAGAAGAAGAACACGCAAACTAAGTTAGGGTCAAACCTGGTTGAGAGCTCTGCAAACCACAATAAAGTCACCACACCATTTTGTTGCTTTTGCGTATAAAAAAACATGGGTGGGGTTGATTTTATTTTCAGTATATCTGCCCCTCAATATTCAATTTTGCCCCTTGCTTCCCAGTGTGTCTTTGGTGTGTATATTTAAAACAAGTTCTCATGCAATATTTGCTTCCCCTCGGTTACTCTGTTTCATGCTCTATTTTGATACCCAAGAATAGAGGAAACTTGATTGACTTTCTCAATTGTAAAACTTGATATGTGATTGATTTTCTTTCATGATTCTAGTAGAAAATGATATAATGAATCTTCAAATAAGTTAAAAGTAAATTTTGGGTTGATTTGGAAGCCAAACCTAAGAGAAAAGTAGAAAAAAACCAATAAAAGTTGCAATAGGAACTAAACTGCAATTATTGAAAAGTATTGAGGTTGAACAACATATATTCTTAATCTAGGGACCTAGATGAAATGAAATATGAACTCAAATCAAGTAAAAAACAAAATATATTTTGCAACTGGAGACGTAAATGAAGTTAAATATAGTATTAAATTAAGCAAAAGAAAAAATAAAAATTTTGATCTAATACCTAACTGAATAAATTAAAAAGTTTATAAATTAATTAATTTAATTAGTCAAATTAATGAAAATATTATTTTCATTCAATTATTATAATCTTGTTTTCATTAATTTTAATTGAGATAAAATTAATTTAATAAAAAAAAATGTTTTCAAATTTAATTAGAGATCTTTAAATTATTGTGATTAATTAAATTTTTAATTAGTAATTATAAAATAAAAAATTAGTTTATTATTAAAAAATAATTCATTAGTGATTAATTTGTAATATTAGATAAATAAATAAAAAAATTAAATTTTCTTTTAAATAAATGACAATAAATAATAATTTTACATCAAAAAAATTAAATAAAAAATTTATACCCTTTTGGTAATTACACATCACAAATTATATTTGTACACTAATATTCAAACATCATGTTCTTATATCAAATCACGTTGATCTGCTTCAAATCACATTTATTCAAATATCTCCTAAACATAAATCACGTTCATTCAAATTTAATTTTTTTTAATGACGTTCAATTAAACTTAATATGTTTAACTCACATTTAATTCACTGAATTACCAAATACATTCTAATTTAATAAGCTGAAGAATAAACTTTCAATTTAAAATTAATTTATAAACTTACAATTCACTTATAAACTATTTTTGTAAAAAAGGCAATGCCAAAAGCATCGGCGCGGCTTCTGCGCTGCACCACAACCAAAACTACAGGCCAGCTGTCTCTGCCTTAAGTAAATAATAAATTCTCACAGTAACATCTTCCTAACCTTCACCTAACCCTTTTTACTATAAATAGTCCCCTCTCTCTCCCTCCCTACTCCATACCTCACACTCCAAAAGCCTCCGCCCACTCTCACTCTTCATCACACCTTGTAATTTCTCTCACTCTGAGAATAGACATGAAGCTGGGCTTCGCAACCTTCCTTCTGGTCTGCCTTGTCCTCACCTCCTCCTTGTTCGAGGCCACATCGGCTGCTTCTGGTAAGCCCACATCCCTCCACTACTATTTATCTTCCATGGTTAATTAATCCGTTATGTGGTGAAACTAATGAATGTACTGTGGTGAAAACAGCGTTCTGTGACTCCAAGTGTGCAGCGAGGTGCTCCAAGGCGGGAGTGCAGGACAGATGCTTGAACTTCTGTGGGATCTGCTGCGAGAAGTGCAAGTGCGTCCCATCTGGGACTTACGGCAACAAACACGAGTGTCCTTGCTATAGGGACCTCAAGAACTCCAAGGGCAAGCCCAAATGCCCTTAAAATTTCATTCTTTCATTCATTCTCTCTACTTCCATTCCATCCCACTCCTGTATCTCCACCTTGAGATGTTCGGCCATGGACGGACCCTTCTTCAGTTTTTGTTATGGTTTAGATTATTTATTATATATTGTCATAGGAGTTTAGGTGAGACTTGAGAGATAAATAAGTTGGGGTCCTTCCTCGTTCTGTGTATGTGTACTGTGCTCTGTTTCATTCTACGGATATCATGGATGTATACTGCGTCGTCGCTTTGTACTGAATGAATAAATAAGTGTTTTTTTAATTCAACTATTTATGCTTCTGTTGAGTAATTTCCAGATGTGGGTGGGTCATTCCGAGCTCGTACACGACTTGAAAAGTAAGAATTTACAGCTAACAAACAGCTTCTTCTCTGGCTTAATCATCCAATGATCCAACTATGTTTGATATAATTACAATTAACTGTTGCGAAATCATTAATATAGGTCCCACTACCTGATTTTAGTAAACCAATAACGAAGTCAGGATGACAGTCTGGAAACCTCTCTTTGATGAAAAAGGATGAACCAGAAGCTGTACATATATAAATTTTTTTCAAAAAAAAAAGCAGGGTGAATCAATAATGAGGAAATTACAAAGATGGGCTTGGAATCGATCTACATCCTCTAAAGTAGCCCATGTTTAACCTTACAGTGACAAGAACTCTGAGCCATCCGATCAGAGAGAATCGACTGTATCCTGTGCATTCAAGTCCGCTATATATATATATATATATATATTTTTTGGCGGTGCAATACATGGGCTAACGTTTTGAAAAAACTAAGTTTGAACGCGCGATGTCCGTTTTTTTTCTTTTTTTTTTTCCATAACTGTCCGTCCAATCAACGCCTGACTCGCGGTACTGGGGATTGAAAATTAACTCTCATCCCACTAAATTGTGAAAACGCTGTACCCACGTATTGAACCTCCTCCTCACATCTGCCTAAACCTCTTTTTTCCCCCTTAACCCCACCCAATCAAAGCTTCACACGTGACACTAAAGGCTCCAAAAGCACTGCCGGCTCCAAAAAGTGTAACATCTTAACTAAGCACTACCTTTAAGGCTAAAAAAATAGAAGTTAAGTAATTTATCTCAAGGAAGTCCCTAAGAAGTAAGAATTATGAAGAAGAAACTTTAAGAAGTGAATTAAGCAATTTAAAAACAAGAGAAACTGAAACAGAGAGTGACCAATCGACTGCATGGGAGCAAGAAGTCGACCAGCAGGTATAAGATGTAAAGAATGTGTAACCCGAGAATAAGCAGTCGACTGCTAGGCCAAACCAATCAACCGGCTGAATCCAGAAAGTCCAAAAAACACTTGATCTCTGTCGACTGTCAGCTTGCAAACATGCTTTTGGTGGCAAGCAGGTCGCTTAAATGGTGGGAGAAAAGACCATTATACCCTTGGGCGCGTTGAAATACATAGAAAGCAACTTTAAGGGCAAGGAAAATAATTAAGTATGCAGCTAGGGTGTGAGTATAAATAGGAAAGAAGAGAGAGAGAGAGAGACTGATGTCAAAGAAAAACATAGCAAGAGGCAAGAGAAAAGATTTGAGAGTTGAAGGTGAGCGACGGAGAGTATCTGTGAAGGCTAAGGTAAGTAGTAAACTCGTGGATTATACTTAATTTCGCTTCTTTAGACAAGAGAATTGATGAAACATTAGTTTATAGAGAGGAAACCATGCAAGAGAGAGTGCAAAAAGTTGGGATGCATGAAAGAAAACCGAGTCTAGAAAGGAATTGGAAGAATTAGTTGTGAGAAACATAAAGGTAGGTAAGGAAGTCTAGATTTCACATTAAAACTCTGTCTTTCCTAGTCAGAATTTAATAAATGACACTATGACAATAGGAACTTAAATAGAGCATAGCCAAAGTAAAGGAGAGAAAGAGCAAAAGAGATAAAGACTTGGAATACAGGAAATAATCTAGTCTTGATTTTAAACCAAGACAACTAGTCTTCCCTCATAAAAACATAATGAATGACTCTTACTAATTGTTTGAAGTGAAACTTGCTTGAATATGTATGACCATGATATGTTGAGTTGTAAATGAACTCTGGTATGTGAAAGACAGTTTGAACAATTTAGGGGACTCTAGGGATGGCAACTCATAGCGCCCAAAGATGCCTCCTTTATTCAATAACTAGCACTACAAAAAAAAAAACCATCCATTAGCGACAATCACCAAAATTGTGGCTAATTTCTGCCTAATTGGACTATTTTGCCACATTTATATTGCACGTGGCTAAATTTGAGATAACCGTGGAAAAAAAAAAGGTGCCTGGTATATTTTTCTCCCTCTAATTTTTTTCTCATCTCCCTCTATATTTTTTGTTTTTTGTTTTAGGTTTATGCTTTTTCAATCTTCCTTCTCCATTTTGTTGTTGACCCCCAACGTTGCCCTCTCTGTACTCCATTGTCCTGTCGAATCCCCGTTTGTGTCGATGCTTGGTTGAGAGACAATTGGCCATCTATCTTTGTCTGTGCTTTCTATTTGTTGAAGACGCAAGGCCATCCCCATCTTCATCCATTGACGATTAGCACGCTTAAGTATTTTCATTCATCTCCCTCTATCTTTTCCTTTCTCCCTTCATATTTGTGTTATTATTTCTAATAGAAGCAGAATTTTTTTTTCTTAGCCCCAATCCCACTTCTAAAACACAGAAATCCCAAATATTTTATTATATATATATATATATATTAGTTGTATTCTGACATTCATCTTTGAAAGAGAGATATTTTGAAGAAGAAAAACTTCTATTAATGGATTTCTTAATTAGGGCAATAAATAACAGCGAAGTGAAAAAGCTGAAAGCATATGTAATGTAAGTATGTTATATGGCTCAAAAAAACAAAGTTAAAAGGTCAGAAAGACACAATGTCCACTGCACAAGGTCTATAAAAGTCGCTTAGATAATAAAACATTATTGAGCTGCGGTCATTTTGATCCTAGAAACTAGGTTCTACTTTTACCTCAACAGTTGCAAATTGAGGAATCGCTGGATCAAGCAGACTCATATTTCAAGTTATGGTTTAAATTATGTGCTTTGATTTTGATTCATATTTCGCATCTCCCTACTTTTTGACCTATTCTAAATATTGGAGAATTCATTTTGAAGTGCTTGGTTAAATGTTTTTGGTATTGGCTCTATTTTGAAGGAGACGGGTTTAATTCAGGGTGCATCTTTGAAATGTTTACACTGTCTCCATAGGATTTAGGCGTTTCTCTTTTGCTGGACACATCAGATTTTAGTGAATAAATGCTTGGTCCTTTTACTCTGCGTATTGGCCTTGTCTTTGCTAAAAGGGTGCCTTGCCTTGATTTTCTCTGTTTATATTTGTTTTGAACGTCTCTCATTCCTCTATTTGATTCTAACGGATAAATAGTTCTTGGAATCACTTGTTCTAACTAACAGTTTCATAATTCAACTATGATTGCAATTTCCTCTGTCTCAGATATCCTTTTGATTTGTTCATTGTTTAAAGGATTCTTGTTCTGTCCTCGATAAGGGTACATGTGTTGTTATGATCTTTCTTTGGTTGCTATATCCCTTGTATGGCTGTACCACAATACAAGCTTAAAATTTTGCTTCTTATGTCGCTGCATGTTTTGTCCAAGTCTGAAACCTTCTGCTTTGTTCTACCTGTGATTAATTAAAACTGGAGGCATAGGCTGGTGCTGTGTTTGTGACTAGGTATGATTAATTTTTTGTTCGGGTTTCTTGGTATGGTGTGCTGGGTTCTTGCATGACTTTTATTAAAAAAAAAAATAAATAAATAATGGATAAATGTTGAGGATATTTTGATGTCAAATTTGTTTGGAAAATTGGTAAAGATTGGGATATGACGGATTATTAAAGAATATAGATCAATATTTATAATTCAATCATGAATTTTTTTAATTCTTTTATTCACTTTTGAAACTGACTTATCCTATTTTTATTTTGTTTCTTGGTATAATTGGGAGCATTTTGAATTAAGTTTGAACTCTCCCGAAGTTAGCATGATGAAATCTCAAGTTTGTTTGAAGTTTTTCTTACTTCATTATTTCATTATTTACTTCATTACTTGCTCCATTTTGCTGTTGCCCCTTCAGTTATGGTTATCCCAAACCAAGAGGCAAAAGGAAAGTAATGTTTATTTTGTTTTTTTTTTTAAAAAAGAAATTTGTTGGATAATTGTGGATATTTTCATTTTTTATCAGCTAGTTTTGTGGATTTTTTATGATGTTTTGGCATTTTACTTTGCATTTTTTACTGGTTGATTCTATGGATTTTTTCTAATGTTTTGCACTTTTAGGTTGCTTTTTTTGCTAGCTGATTCTGTAGATTTTGTTGCTGACATTTTGATACCTATGTAGTAAAGAAATTCTAGTTCATTATGAAATATATGTAATAAATAAGTCTTTTAAATGCTAAAGTAACACCTACGTAGAAAGTGTGTTAAAAAGAAAATGATAACACTTCTACATTCAAACATTCTATTCTATTGGATTGGTTTAAGAGTGAAGAGTTATGAATTGTGTATTTAAGCTAAAAGGTGCTCATCTTTGTCTAGTGTGAGAGGAATTTTTTTTTAAAAGATATGAGATTAAATGAAGATGTGCTAGTATATTGCCATCTATTAATGTTTCATGAAAAGCATAAATAAGAAAATGGTGCTTTAGGACTAAATTATTAATTTTATCTAAATTCAATTACATTTTGAACAAAATTAAATTTTTAGTTTTCAATACAAAATAATAATATCAAAATCAAATAAATCAATGTCATCTTGCAGAGTATTTTTAATCTTTTTATGATTTTAAAAAATTATATATATATATATATAATAATAATTTAAAGAATGTGCTGCTGCTTCAGGTGTCCTTTTAAAAATATATACTCAACCAGATGATTGAATTAGAAAAGTGTTTGGACCTGAACATTTCGATCGTGTTCGAGGATTGGGAATAGGCGTTTCGCCTTTTAATGTCTTTGGTTTGTTTGGACAAACTTTGAGCCCTATGAATATTAATGCTTCTAGTAGTATTATAAATGAAAATCATAGTGAAGATTTGAGGAGCCAAATGGTGGCTTTAGAAGAAAAGCTAGCTGGATATGAAAAGACCAAGAAAGAGCTATCATAAACTCACTCAATTAAGTTTGATTTACAAATTTATGCAGGATAAATATTGTTTTGATTTGCCTACCATTAGCACAAATGTATCACATACCTATTTATATATGGTATAGAGTTGAACAATTACTACATCTTTTTTTTGTTTAGTATATCTATTTTGACTAAATGTGTTTTGATACATTCAAGTGCACATATTGGAATATATTGATTTAGCAGGAATATATTTTCTTTTGTAGACATTAATGTAAATCTTTTTTTTTAAATGTTAATCATTTACCACGGTTTAAAACGTAACAAATAATTGCTTAAATTTATTTTTTTTAAAAAAATAAAAATTAAATTATTAGCCACGATTTAGTTTTTTTAATTTTTCAAAATGGTTTTTTATGCAATTTAACCATGGCGAAAAATTGTTTAAAATATCTTCCAAATTAACTGTGGCTATTTAAATGTAGACGTATCCACGGTATAAAACTGTAGCTAATGATAAAGCTCATGCTAATTTTGCCACAAAATATGCAACTGTTGTTACATCCTGTTAGTCACGATTTTATGGATTTTAGTTATAATTAAAATAATGGCTTATGACCAATTTTATTGTAGTGTAGAGTAAGAAAACATATGGGGATGGCAATTCGCAACGCCCATATGTAGAAGAGTAAGAAAATATATGAGGATAGCAGTTCACAATGCCCATATGTAAAAGAATAGGAAAATGTATGGGGATTGCGGTTCGCAGCGCTCGTAAGGCTAGGGATGGCGATTTGCAGCGCCCAACTAGTACATAAAGTTTAATATACATGAATGGCATTGAGTATTGTTGTTATATCGCTGGGGATGGAGGTGCGTAATGCTTCGCGAGACATGAGAACTAGCATATTTGCCTTGTATTCAAATTTAAATCCCTATCATATTTTTATGCTGAAAATGATGCTTTTTACCATATGTCATGATACTAGCTACTAAGATTATATATCTCATGTTGTTCTTTTAAAAAGCTAACAATTTTCAGGGAATGGGCAAGCAAAAGGAAATAAGATGAATAATGAAAGTCAATAGTTGCATATGAAAGTGTTTTGTTGATCATTGTTGCTTTGTAAGTAAATGTTAAAAAGTATGCTAATAAAAAGAGATATTTGTGATAATTGATGTTGTTCATGTGGCAATAGGTTGGATGGGAGATTTTGGTGGAATTCATGATGTAATCTTAAGATTTTTTGTGTAAAGACCTATTTATCACTATATATCTAAAATAAATAGCAGATAGAAGTTGATAGTAAAGTGTTCGTATGCATTTGTAACAAAATAAATCATTAAATAAGGAAGAAAAATGGGGCAAATGGCAAAAAAGAAGGCTAATAGTTGACTTACACTTGAAACCTGTCAGATGCCAACTGAAGAAGTAGAAGAAGAAGGGTTGCAAAGACCTAGATTTATTTAACCTAGATTTATGATTAAGAAATTGAGGAAAATCAAGGTTTCAAGTCCTTTTGTGAATTAATTGAGTATTTTTATTTGTTAAGTTTAATTTTATAGGGAGTTACTTTTTCTTTTTGGAATTTTATAATTTATTTTGGTTGTTTATTGTTGTTTACAGGGACTTAAATGAAAAGACAAAGACAAGAAAAGCCTAGACATATTAATATAAAAAGCTTGCAACGTGATGTAATCAAGGATAACCCAATTGCAGCCCAAGAAAGGGAGAACACTTCAATTGGGTCTCTAATTCATTCAAGAGCTAAAGGGCTTGGATTGGGCTTAACCACATTGTTGAAAGTGGAAAAAGTGTGAACAAGATTGCATGTGGAAAGGTTACATTTATTGAATATAGTTGTAGTCTATTACCTATGCATTTATTGTCTTTGACATTTAGCTACCTATGCATTTACTGTCTTTGACATTTAGCCTACACTGCTTGACTTTTAGTTGATGCATTTAATGCATTAGTTAGAGTCTTTTATCTTTTGTTTTGGAGAACCTTTATAAAAAAGGTCATTGCCATATGTTGTAAACTATCCTTGAATCATATATGAGATATTGGCATTTTGCTTTCAAGAGGATTCTTGAGTTATTTCTCTTATCTAACTTAGGTTAGTGGCGAGAGCAACTGGATTTCTTATCACTCATGTTCTTCTTTCTTGAGTGTAGTGAGATCATCCCAATTCTTTTAGTTGTGATGCCCTTTGGCTTATCAATTAAGTGACTTGGTTTTTTTCTTTGTTTGTTTCTTTCAACCTATCTAGAAAATCAACTAAGTGTTTTCCCTCTAGAAATCACATCATATTGGTATCAAAGCCACTTCAAATCAGGTTCTATTATTTGTTTTTGTGTTTTGCCCCTTCGTGGAAGGCTTAATTTTTCTGTATTTTATTTTGTGTTTTACCACCTACATAAAGGGCTTAATTTTCCTTATTTTGTATTCTGCCACCTACATGGAAGGCTTAGTTTTTCTTATTTTGTAATCTGCCACTTACATGGAGGACTAATTTTCTGGTCTGTTCATCTTTGTTCTTATTTCTGTTCTTGTATTATTCTACTTTATTCCAGCTCTTTTATTAAAAAAAAAATTCATTGTTACTGTTCATTGTTCATTGTTAATCCGTGTAAATACTTAGAGAGTTAACATACTTTTCACCAAACTCAAACTAGCAACCATAAATCACTATGACAGGGAAAAATAGTTCTAAAGTTTCTCTTGGGCTTAGCCTACAACAAGCTCAAATTGTTGGCCTACAAAGAAGTCAAGAAAAAATAATGGAACAAATAACTTAATTAACCACTCAAATGACTAGATTTATGGAGCTACAACAATGACAACCAAGAAGAGGAGTTTATGTTGAACATCATAGAGAAGAATCTGAAGCTGAAGAAGGTGAACAACCTAGGCAACAAAGGCAGCAGAGGGAACGTGATGCCAACATCAAAATGAAGATTTCTCCATTTAAGGGAACAAGTTCTCCTAAAGAATACTTGGAGTGCATACAACGAGTAGAGAAGATTTTTGAATATCAAGAATATTCAGAAGCTACCAAATGCCGTTTTGCAGCCCTTGAACTCATTGATTATGCGAATCTGTGGTGGGAAAATTTGAAGAATCAATGAAGAAGATATGGAGAGGAGGAAGTTTGAAATTGGAGATTGATGAAAAGGCTTATACAGAAGCGTTTTGTACTTGATTACTACAAGCAAGAGCTTTATTTTAAGCTTCAAAGCTTAAGACAAAGAGGTATGTGTGTTGAAGATTATGTTAAAGAATTTGAAACTTTTGATGATTCGGTGTGAGATGAATGAACCCCAAGAACAAACCATAAGTCGATTTCTTGGTGGTTTAAACAAGAAGTTGCTGACTTAGTAGAGTTACAGAATTATGTTTTCTTAGAAGATGTAATTAAATTGGCAATTAAGGTGGAGAGATAAAAAAAAAGAGTTTATGGAAGAAATAATGGAGTGTCTAAACCATTGGGGAGTAAACCTTTCCAAACACTTTCCCAAACCTCAAACATTACCAAAGGGAGTAATAAGGAGATATGAAAGCAGGAGCTAAACAAAACTGAAAGTTCTAAGGGGAAAGAGAAGAGAGAAGAAAATCAACCCTCTAAAAAAAGCCGAGACATTAAGTACTTCAAGTGCTTAGGTCATGGCCATATAGCATCTGAATGTCCTAATAGAAGAGTGATGATCTTGAAGGAGAAATAAGGGGAAATAGAAAGTGAAGATAAGGATATTGTAGAGGAATATGAAGAAGAAGAATATTCTAAAGAAGAAGCTGTTGAGTATGCTGATGAAGTTGCTGCCTTGGTTATTAGGTGTGCCTTGAATATTTAAGCTAAGGTAGAAGAAGAGCAGAGGGAGAATATTTTTCAAACAAGGTGCATTATCGAAGGCAAAGTTTGTAACGTGATAATTGATAGTGGGAGCTGCACTAACGTTGCTTCAACTACCTTGGTTGGCAAATTGAAGCTGCCTATCATCAATCATCCTTGTCCATACAAGCTGCAATGGCTGAATAATCATGGCGAGATGAAGGTCACCAAACAAGTAAAGGTACCTTTCTCTATAGGGAAGAATTACAAAGATGAGGTGTTGTGTGACATGGTCCCTATGGATGCTAGTCATCTTCTACTTGGGAGGCTGTGGCAATTTGATAGAAGAGCACTACATCATGGCTTCAAAAACACCTACGCTTTTGAGAAGGATGGAAAGAAGATTGTGTTGGCACCTTTAAAGCCAATACAAGTACAGTCGAAGGAGGATGTAATCGAGGAGAAAAAGCCTAGTTGTTTTGTTTCTAAGAATAAGTTAAAAAAGGCAATAAAAAGGGATGACTTTGTATTATTGCTAATTCTCAAGGAGCTGAATCCAGAACTTGCAGAAAAGCTTCCTAAGCTTGTGAGGGAGTTGATAGAAGAATTTGTATATGTCTTTCAGAATGAGCTACCTAAAGGATTGCTACCTTTAAGAGGAATTAAGCATCAAATTGATTTGGTGCTCGGTGCTGCCTTACTAAATAAGCCAGCGTATAGAATGAATCCAGAGGAGGCTAAGGAGCTAAAAAGGCAAGTTGATGAGTTGATTGAAATGGATTATGTAAAGGAATCCATGAGCCTTTGTTCTATGCCTACATTATTGGTCCCTAAAAAGGATGGCTCTATGAGAATGTGGTGGACAGTTGTGCTATAAATAAGATTACCATCAAATAATGCTATCCAATTCCAAGATTGGATGACATGTTGGATGAGCTGAATGGTTCCAAGATGTTTTCAAAGATTGACTTGAAGAGTGGCTATCACCAAATCTGAATGAAAGAGGGAGATGAGTAGAAGACAGCCTTCAAGACAAAGTATGGACTTTACGAATGGATGGTAATGCCATTTAGGCTATCTAATGTCCCTAACACATTTATGCGATTAATGAATCATGTGCTTAGATCTTTCATTGGAAAATTCGTTGTGGTATATTTCGATGATATTCTGATCTGTAGTCAAAGTTATAAGGAGCATGTACAACATTTGAAGGAAGTCTTAGAAGTGTTGCGAAAGGAGAAACTCTATGCTAATATGAAAAAATGCTACTTTTGTCAAGACCGTATGATTTTTCTTGGCTTTGTAGTATCTCAGCAAGGAGTGGGAGTTGATGAAGAAAAGGTGAAAGCTATCAAAGAATGGCCCGTTCCAAGAACCATATCTAAAGTAAGAAGTTTTCATGGGCTTGCCTTCTTCTATAGAAGATTTGTAAGGGATTTCAGCACCATCTTAGCACCCATAACTGAATGTATTAAGGGAGGAAAGGAGTTTAAATGGAGTGATGCAGCCCAAAGAAGCTTTGAGCTTGTCAAAGAAAAATTATGCAATGCACCTATATTGGCTTTGCCTAATTTTTCTAAGACTTTTAAGATTGAATGTAATGCTAGTGGAGTGGGAATTAGAGCTGTACTTCTTCAAGAAAGGCATCCCATAGCTTATTTTAGTGAGAAGTTGAGTGGAGCCAGTCTTAACTACTCTACCTATGATAAGAAGTTCTACTCTTTAATTACAGCTCTTGAGACATGGCAACACTACTTGGTACCAAAAGAATTTGTAAGTCACACAGACCATAAATCACTCAAACACTTGAAAGGTCAGAGCCAGCTGAATAGAAGACATGCAAAGTGGGTGGAATTTCTTAAAGCTTTTCCTTATGTGTTGAATTATAAGAAGGGAGAAACCAACATTGTTGCAGATGCCTTATCAAGGAGATATGCCTTAATTTCCATGATGAATGTTAAATTGTTGGGATTTGAATCTATTAAAGAGGATTTGAATCTATTAAAGACCATTACATGGAAGATTCAATACTTACTGAAATTTATCTCGCTTGTGAGAAAATGGCATATAAGGGCTTTTATAGATCTGAACATTTTTTATTTCGCTTAGGGAGGCTTGTAATTCCAAACTGTTCTATAAGGAAATTACTTACACGAGAAGCTCACGAAGGAGGATTGATTGGGCATTTCGGTGAAACCAAGACATTGGAGATGCTGAAAGAGCATTTTTATTGGCCTAACATGATTAGAGATGTGCATCATGTGATTGAAAGGTGTATTGTTTGCAAAAAGCCAAGAGCAAGGAAGCAACCCATGGACTTTATACACCTCTACTTGTTCCATATCAGCTTTGGACTGATGTTAGCATGGATTTCGTGCTAGGCTTAGCAAGGACACAAAGAGCTAAAGATTCGGTCATGGTTGTTGTTGATCGTTTTTCAAAAATGTCTCATTTTATTCCATGCCATAAGACCGACGATGCTGTGCACATCGCCAATTTATTTTTCAAAGAAATTGTGAGACTTCATGGCATTCCAAAGAGTATCGTGTCAGATTGTGATGCTAAATTTCTTAGCTACTTTTGGAAGACTTTATGGAGGAAACTGGCAACAAAGTTACTCTTTAGTACTGCCTGTCACCCACAAACTGATGGGCAAACTGAAGTGGTGAACCAAACACTTTCTACTTTGCTAAGAACTATCATTGGCAAAAACTTGAAAAGTTGGGATGAATACTTGGCCTATGCTGAATTTGCTTACAATAGAAGTGTACATGGTAATACTAAACACTCTCCTTTTGAAGAAGTTTATGGGTTTAATCCATTAAGCCCACTTGATTTAGTACCATTACCACTTGAGGCTCGAGAATGCATAGATGAAAAAAGGAAGGCTGACATGATAAAGAAGTTACATGAAAACATTAAACAGCAGATTAAGAAGAAGAACTCCATCTATGAGGAGACTGCCAACAAGAGAAAAAAATTTGTTCAATTTAGTCCTGGAGATTTAGTGTGGGTTCATCTTCGAAAAGAAAGATTTTCAAACCAAAAGAAGTCTAAATTAATGCCAAGGGCAGATGGTCCTTTCCGTATCATAGACAAGGTAAATGATAATGCATACAAAATTGATTTGCCTGAAGACTATGTTATTTCTACTACTTTCAATGTGAGGGATCTTTCTCCGTACTTAGAAGATAAAGAGGACTTAGATTTGAGGCCAAATCCATTTTAACCAGGGGAGGATGATGTAATCAAGGATAACCTAATTACAGCCCAAGAAAGGGAGAACACTTCAATTGGGCCTCTAACTCGTTCAAGGGCTAAAGGGCTTAGATTGGGCTTAACCACATTGTTGAAAGTGAAAAAAGTGTGAACAAGATTGCATGTGGGAATGTTGTATTTGTTGAATATAGTTGTAGTCTATTCCCTATGTATTTATTGTCTTTGATATTTAGCTACCTATCATTTATTGTCTTTGACATTTAGCTACCTATGCATTTATTGTCTTTGACATTTAGCCTATACTGCTTGACTTTTAGTTGATGCATTTAATGCATTAGTTGGAGTCTTTTGTCTTTTATTTTGGAAACCCTCTATAAAAAGGGTCATTGCCATATGTTGTAAACCATCCTTGAATCATATATGAGATATTAGCATTTTACTTTCAAGAGGATTCTTGAGTTATTTCTCTTATCTAACTTAGGTTAGTAGCGAAAGCAACTGGATTTCTTATCACTCATGTTCTTCTCTCTTGAGTGTGGTGAGATCATCCCAATTCTCTTAGTTGTGGTGCCCTTTGGCTTATCAATTGAGTGACTTGGTTTTTTTCATTGTTTGTTTCTTTCAACCTATCCAAAAAATTAACTAAGTGTTTTCCCTCTAGAAATCACATCACAACGCAATGCCAAAACATTCAAATTCGATGTCATAGCATTGCATATTAACATCCATGCTAGATGCTATAGCATCTGTTTGTCATAAATTTAAATGGGGTAATTTTGTCATTTTACCAAAACTCTATGTATATAAGCTGTGATTTTAGGCTGAAAGAGGGAGACTGCAAATAAGCAGAGAACACGCACAAAGGCTAACAAACATGAGTTCTTCTTTTTTTCATCTCTTCATTATCTCTTTCAATTTTTAAGTTAAAATTCATGCATTCTGTTGTTATGGATGAATTATTTGCCATGAGTAACTAAATTCTTCTTGTTAGGGGGAAGATGTAGCTTCCTTTAAATTATATGGATTGAATTTTCATGATAATTTAAGTTTCCTTTTTCTTTTGAGCAATTATTTCAGTGTTTAATATTTTCTCAAATTGCTCACTTGAGAGCTGAATTATGGTTTCCCTAATTGAAAAATTCATATGTGAATACATGCCTATGGAAATAAGTAGCATGAGTAAATTTGATCTAGAAATAAATAAATTTCTTGTGTAGTTTTGGTAGAACTCACTTGCATTTCATGTCTTTTCCTAATTTAATTTGTCTTAGGAATTAAAGAATTCAATTAGGTTAAGAGAGTTAATTTGCCAAGAAATTGAGTTTTAATTAAAATTAAGAGTTCAACCATCAATTAGACATTGCAAATTTGAGATTAAAGTGAATTCAATTCATAGTTGGAAAGATTAATGAAGTCAGATCCCTAACACTTTTATATTTTCTAGTTTCCCAACATTTGCTTTAGTATATTTATGTTTATTTTCTAAATTTAGTTATTTTTATCCCAAGCATTTAAGTACAATTGTCTAGATAACTTGGAATCTGTGAAATCGGTACTTGACACCTATAATCCACGTGGGACGATATTCAACTCACTTTTGTATTACCTATACGACTCGATACACTTGTCGAGGGGTTTTGAACCAATAGTTTAGTTTAGTTAGGGATCCGACTTTGCTAACTTATCTAACTATAAATTGAATTCAATTTTAATCTAAGTTTTACAATTTATAATTGATGGTTGAACTTTCAATTTTAGTTAAAACTCAATTCTTTGGCAAATTAACTCTTTTAACCTAATTGAATTCTCTAATTCCATAGACAAATTAAATTAGGGAATGACATGAAGTTCAATTGAGTTCTATCAAAAACACACGAGAAATTTATCTATTCCTAGATTAAATTTACTCACGACAATTATTTCCATAGGCATATATTCACATATGAATTTTTCAATTCTCTACATGAATCCTAATTCAATTATCAAGTGGCTAATTTGAAAAAGCATTAAATACCAAAATAATTACTCAAAAAAAAAAGAAAACTTAGATTATCATGGAAATTCAATCCATAAAATTTAAGGGAAGCTACATCTTCCCCCTAATAAGAAGAATTTAACTACTCATAGATAGAACTTCAACCACAATCTCAGAATTCATAAAACGATAACATAGAAATTGAAAGAATAGATGAAGTGTAATATCTACAAATTTCATGATTTATTTATTTTCCTCTTTTGAACTATTTTTGTAAATATTTTGCCTGGCATTTTGTATTTTCTTGGGTATTGTGATATTTATGTGAATTATGGAAATCTATTTTTCATGTGTGGAAAATTGTATGTTAATGTGTGACTTAGAAAATTTATGCTAAGTTTGGAATATGGAGTGGGAAAGGACTTAAAGACAAGAATTTAATAAAAGAGTTAATCTAAAATAAACATCTTGAAACCCTTTGTCCTCCCTTCATCTTTCTTCTCCCAACCGTCCATTTATGTGTATGTTCTTTCTGCATCTTTCTCTTTTCTCTCTCTTGCCTTTCCTCTATGCTGTGGCCAAAGAGTAGGTTTGGGAAGGGAAGATTTGTTTTGGCTAAGAATGGTCAAGGGGACTTCAAGTAAGTGCTCTATCCTTTCCCTTTTCCTTCTTTTATTTTTGGGCAGACAAAACCCTAAGCTAGGGATCTTCTTTCTTTTGGAGCTTGAATGCTACATTGTGTTCCTGGATGCCTCTCATGGTGTTTTTCTGTGATTAAAGCCTTTTATTGTGTTTTTGAGTGGTTGAATAGCATTTATGATCAAGAAAGAGGGAGTTGTGGTTTTAACTCTTAAAGTTGCCATTGAAGGTAAATGAGTGAAGAAATTGTGATTTTAATGTTCACAACCCCCCTTCTTGGCTTGATATTGGCTTAGGATGGACTCTTTTTATGTCTAAACACCAATATATATATATATATATATATATATTATGCTTGACCATGGAAGCTTGGGGACACAATGAGCTGAGGTTTTGGTCTCGTTAAGAGGGATTTTTGAACTTCTGGTTTTACATTAGTAACGGCGCCCAGGTGCCAAGGCTAGCACTCAACGAGGTAGAAAGCAATTATGTGCAGGGGAGATAGCACCTGGGGCACCATCTAGGTAGTAGCGTTTTAGGAGCTTGGAGGATGGGGAGTGGTCGTGGCACCTATGGGCCGAGGGCTGGAACTTTCTACGACATTTTCCTTGGGTCTTAAACCATGTTGTTTTACCTCTAGGCTTTTTTGTTGGTTGCTTATATGCTGTGCCGATTCTCTTGCCTTCTGTTTTTTGTGCTCCTTTAGCCAGGTGAAGGAATTTCTCCACTAAATATTTAAATATTGAAATGGCCTAGAAGAGATATATTTTTTTTTTCTTTTATTCATTCATGTTAACCATTACTATAAATTGGATTGAGATGTCATTGAAGAAATATTTACTCATATGTAAAGTTTATGTACATTAGCTAGTGTTGAGCTATATACTTGTCTTATCAAGCCTTTTTAACAAAAGAAATAGAAATAATATTTGTGATGGATTATTTATTTGTGAGTACCATTTTACATATGAATAAAATTTGTGCTAAGTGAAAACAATGTGAAGGAATACTTTTTACCTCTATTGCTTGGGGAAGGAAAAGTAAGGGATAAGGTCCTGAGATAGTGGACTTATATAAATCTATGGATGAATAATCCCTTGACCCTAGAGGATGCTTGTACAAATCTTCACTAAGAAAAAAGAATTTCATTCATGTAAAAAAAAACTTCTCAGAGAATACAAGAAAACCTCTAACGGCTATATATCACTTTTTGGAAGAAAAAGATGACTAATTAATAAAATGGAAAAACTAACTTACTATCTGGATGCATATCAAACGACGTCATTCTACTAAAGCTTATTATACAATAACAAAAGCCTTCCTATGAACGACGTCGTATGGCCATCCAGATATATAAAAAAGAATAAATAGAGAAAGCTATGTTACGACATCATTTTCTACACCTCTTCCTCAAGTTGGAGGCTGGTGCACATCTGGCAGCCTCAACTTAGATAGCAGGAACTGAAACTGAGTCTTAGCAAGCGATTTGGTAAAGATATTAGCCAACTGGAAATATGTGGAGACATAATGCGGAAGTATGAGGTCTTGCTAATATCTCTCCCAAATGACGTAGTAGTCTATCTCGACGTGCTTAGTCTTTCATGGAAGACTGGGTTCTCTGTGATGTGCAACGCAACTTTGTTGTCACATCATAAATCGATAGGCTATTCATACTATGCTATTTTTTTTGTTAAATAGATTACCTACCTTAGTTTTAAAATGGAAAACTCCATATCAGGCATTATTTGAAAAGGTTGTAGATTACTCTAGGATCAAAAGTTTTGGATGTTTATGTTATTATACTGTAGTTGGTCCTAGAGGTGATAAATTTTCTCCTAAAGCTTCACGATGCGTTTTTGTGAGATTTACTCCAGCAAAGAAAGGTTATAAAGTTTATAACATGGCTGAAAAGAAGTTTATGGTGTCAAGGGACTTTTATTTTCAAGAAGAGGTCTATCCACTTAAGGAACAAGGAACATAGAAGGACAACTAAATCCTTTTATTCAGAATAAGCAGTACTTGAGTAATCAGGAGGGTGCTGCACGTATCATGGAAGAGAATAATTAAGACAATCACATGTAAGTCCCGCAGAAGGTAGGTTAGCCATTATACCTCACATGTAGCTGAAGCCATGCTTCTGTACTCAGCTTCAGCCGATGATTGTGATACAGTGCTCCACTAACTCGGCAAGGCTAATCCCAATGAAATATAGGTTCCTATAAGTGATCGTCTACTCTCCGGTAAGTAGCCACCCTACATTACAAAACATATCCAGTTAGAATGAGTTATTTACGAGCATATATAATCCTTTAGAAGGACATCCCTTCAAATAGTATAAAACATGGATGACAGCATCCCAACGCTACTAACAAGGGGAGCCAATAAACTGGCTAAGCTATTGAACAACGTGGGTTAATTAGGTCTTGTAAAATTCAGATAAAGCAACCTTCCGATGAGCCTCCTGTATTTGTCTGGTTTATCCAAAAGATTGATCTAGCTTGCTACTAATTTGAGAACCCTTGGTAAAGGTATGTCAACGGCCTTTGATCCTAAAAGCCCAGTGTTAAAGAGTATATATAGTATGTATTTATGCTGGTTTACATGTATTCCCTCTTCCCTTTGCACAATCTCGAGATCTAAAAAAATAGTGAGCATAACCATATCTTTTATTGAGAAAACTTCATTTAAATAATCATTTCCCCTCCTGATTTCTTTCTCACATGTTCCTGTTATCAAGACATCGTCAACATAGACCAACAGTGCAATGAAGATTCTATTGTGGTTTTAATGAACAGGCAATGATCGAATGATGATTACACAAACCCAAAATCATGAAGCTTACAACAGAGCTCCACGTTCCACTACCTAAAAATCTAAGTAATTTGCAAACTTGGCCCGGTTTAGCCTCTAAGTAACCTGGAGGTGGAACCATTATATCTACTTGATGAATAGGCCAACCTCCAGCCATGGCAATAGTGAGCAAAACATGCATGGTGACTAACTTAGCCACTGGCAAAAAGGATTTCGTATAATTGATGAGTTCGACCTGATGAAAACCTTTGGCCACTAGTCACACCTTATACCTGTCAACACCTCCATTTGGCTTCCTCTTAACCTCAAAAACCTATTTGTTACCAATAGCAAGTTTACCATAAGGCAACTCTATAATAATCCAAGTCTTATTCTCCTCAAGGGTCTTTATCTCCTACAGCATGACCTTGACCTACTCAATTTTTTCTTTAGCCTATTCATAGGTATTTGGTTCATAAACAGAAGAGAGATTAGTAAGAAAATTAACATATGTTTTATCAAAACATTTTGAGATACTGTAAGGGAAAGTATTAGGCATGTAACCATTAGAAATATTTTGAACAAGGGGGCTATACTCCTTATAAGTGTCTTCAGTGGTGGTAGAACTATCAGTATAATTAATAGAATTGACAACAAAATTTTTCAACCAACTAAGTGTTCTTCTTGGCCTTGTGCTACATCTCTCAGGTGTATCAGCACCAGAAATACTACCATCTTTTGTATTAGAGGAGTCCCCTAAATCATTGATAATGGGTTCATCATGGGCTTCTTCTGAATCATTAGAGAAATTACCTATATCATTTATCACAGGTAAGGGAAGAGTAATACCTTCACTGTTAGCATTAGTGGTTTGAAAAGGGAATATGTGTTCATGAAATATGACATCCTAGGATACCAAAATCTGTTTGGAATCAACACTATACAATTTGTAAGCCTTTTTTCCCCAGTATAAAGCCTATAAAGACACACTTTTGTGCCCGTGAATCAAATTTGCCTTTGTCAAGCTTGACATTGGATGTATAGCACAAACATCCAAAAACCCTTAAAGAGGAATAACTAGGTTACTTACCATACAGAAGCTTATCAGGTGATTTCCAATTAAGCATCGGTGTAGGCAACCTATTCACAATGAGTGGCAGTGAGAAGGGAGAATGGCCATAAGTATCTAGGTAAAGTAGCTTGGAGCATGAGAGACCTAGCAAGCTGTAGAAGGTGTCTATGTTTTCTTTCCACAATCCTGTTCTGCTAAGGTGTACAGGGTGTGCTTCTTTGATGTAGAATGCCATATCTATTTAATAGAGCAAGGAAATTATTATTTATAAACCTACAACCATTATTAGTTATGACACCCTTTACCTTAAACTAGAACTGATTGTGAATTACATTCAAAAAAGAATAGAAGGTTGTGGTTGCTTGAGACTTGTGTTGTAGTAGATAAACCCATGTTGCCCGAGTGTAGTCATCCACCAAAGTTAACATGTAGTTTGTTCCTGATAAACCACCTCAAATTTTCCTGAGGTAACATTTACTTCAGTAAGGAAAGGTAGCCTTGTATGTTTGGCTTTATTGCAGATATCATATGTGTCACATCTCAAAAATTGAACATGTGAAAAGATACTACTCTTTTGATAAAATTCTCAAACATAAGTTATTTACATATATTCTGTAAGGTTTTACATTCAACCTTAATCATTCATTCCACACGACAGAATTATATTCATCTGATGAGCAAATATAAGCATACATAATCTGATATTTTTATCTCATCGCAAGCCTAGGAGACCTATAGAAAGTACAGAGCATTCCTAGTATCCACATTAATAAGTACTGGTATCCCACCAGACAGAAATAGAGGATAATTCTAAGGGGCTTCTATTCTTCAAACGGATACTCTTCTTCCTTGTTTTCTGTATCTGAAAAGATATTCATAGGGAGTGTGAGTTTATTTAAAAACTCAGTAAGTAAATAACTGTACTACATAAAATATCAAAAGTACAAATACCACATTTACTCATATAATTAATTGTCTTATACATCAAGTAGTATGAGACTCTAACCCTTTCAAACTAGTGAATAAGATTTCATAGATATACATCGAGTAGTATGGGACTCTAACCCTTTCAAACTTGTGAATAAGATTTCATAGGTATACACCGAGTAGTATGGGACTCTAACCCTTTCAAACTCGTGTATAGGTTTCACAGATATGCACTGAGTAGTATGGGACGTTAACCCTTTCAAACTCGTGAATAAGATTTCATAGGTATACACCGAGTAGTATGGGACTCTAACCCTTTCAAACTAGTGTATAGGTTTCACAGATATGCACTGAGTAGTATGGGACTTTAACCCTTTCAAACTCATGTATTAGAACCCGTAGATCTTTACTCATTAATAAAATAATAAGAATTTATCACATAGTACAATTTCCTTGAAACAAAATAATTTATACATACTCTTGTTCCTTTGAATTTCTGATATCAATCATCATATACTGTCATATGAAAAATTGATTGATTAATATTCAAATAATATTGTAAATGAGACTTATATTATACTTTGACTAGTAATATCAAACTAGCTTAGCAAGGTTATTCACTCACCTTGATGTTTGTCCAAGTTTACCTTGTTCCACACTAGAATTTGTGTAGAAAAATTTCCTAGTAAAATATATTACAAGGAAACATAAGAAAGGAAACAAAATCACGAAAATACGTAAAATTTTCTGATTGCTACAGTAACGGTTTGCTATAGTACGGTTCGCTACAGTAACGGTTCACTACAGTCACGGTTCGCTACAGTAACGTTGACTGCTACAGTGCCGTTGACTGTCGACACTACAGTCACTGCTACAGTACTCAAAAAATTTTTCTGAAATTTCTGGTCGCTACAGTAACTCGAGTTTTTGCAGAACTTTCTCACAAATTCATCCTTTCCTTTCTTGTTTCAAAACCAGAATTTCAACTCTATTGACCGATATAACTCAATCCTAACTCAAAAATAACTTCTAAAACAACTAAGATTCATGAATTATCATCAAAATCTTCAAGAATAAAACCTCCTCTGATCTTCTATATAAACTGAAATTTAAGGAAAATAATGAGATTAAAGCTTACCTTTGATCCTTACAAACCTTTTGAACCGAACAAATAATCAAAACTCTGAAGATCAAGGAAAAGATTTGAGAAGAGGATGAAGAAATGAGAGAAAACGCTTTGCTTCGGTTGCTTCGGTTGCGTGAGAAAATGAGGGGGTACTATTGAAGCTTTATATTAAATATTTCTAATGGGTTATTGAATAACCCATGGGTATCCATAACCCAACATCCAAACTCATCCAGTCAATTTACAATAAATGGACTAATTGACCATTCTTAAACCACTTTTTCATGAACTTCACCATTCTTAGAATATATCCCACATGGTGCAAATATTCAGTCCAGTCATTTAACTCAATTTTCATAAATAATATTCAAAGAGAACAATTAAATATGAAAATTAAAAATGACCAAAATAAATAACTAAAGTAACGTTGTAAAATTCTAAAATACTCTTAGGCGAATTATATTCCAAAATTAACGGGTATTACAATATGCTTGTAATTCAGTTTTATTATTTGTGAGTGTGGGAATATCATGTGAGTTTATGCTGTAAAACAATATATGGGGCATGTGCTAGCCTTTTATGCCACATGCACAAGTGAGAAGTGTTAAAAGCAAAAGAAGAATGCACTTTATCATTAACATGACTTGTTCTAGAGGAATAGATGGAAGAGGGCTCATTCACTTGACTACCGATGATCCAAAACAAGAAATATCACAACTTCTATCAGCTTTATCATGGCCTTTATTACAGGTAAAGTCTAAATTCTCATTATTAGCTAAACTATTACAAATGAAATCACTTTTATTATTAATGACAGAGATATCATCCAAAATGTACAATCCTCCCATCACCTTTCTCTTGGCCAAGACCTCTTTAGTCTTTAGGTCCTACAAAATACAATAGTTAGGAAAAAAGGAAAATTGGATCTAAGCATGGCTTGAAATCTTATTGACAGACATGAGGTTAAATATAAAATAAAGGGTATAAAGAACTCCTTTTAAATCAAGTTAGGTGTAAGTTTGACATCACTACTCTATGGGACATGTTTTATAGTGCTACCAGTCTAATTTACTGATATAGGTTGAGGGAGAAAGGAAATATTGACAAGCTGTTCTAAACTAGTGCACATATTATAGTGGTCCTATATTTATGATCTAGGAGTTTGGTTTCATATCTTCAAGATTTAAAAAAGCATGTAAAGCAGTGTTAAAATTTTTTGAGTTAGAAGAAATAGTAGGAGAAATACCTGCATTCTCTTGTTTAGGAGAATCGCTCATATTACCTGCAAAGCTTTTGGTGTGAGCCATATAACAGCATAGTTATCATTTTGTAATTTTCCTTTAATCCTGTCCAGTTCTTGTTGTAAGCCTAGTAGCATATTAGCCACAGTATCTTTCTTTGCTGCTGGTTCTTCTGAGTGATCGAAAGGTGTATTACTTGCCTCAAATTTTACCAAATTAGCATTTTCTCTCTATGTCTTTAGTTACTGATACCATTTTAGGTATCCAAACAATTGAAAACAAGTGTCTCTTGTTTGTCTCTTTAAATTGTAGTAATCACAGAATCTTGTGTTCTTGTCATTACTGCTACCTCTTCCTAGATCAGTATTTGATCCCTGTGTGTTTCTCCCTTTGCCTGGATTACCTCTTCCTCTCCCATAATTGGTCTGTGAAGTCTTGGAAAAGAAGGATATTTTCTTGAACTTCAACATAACTCTAATTTACTTCCCTCTGTTTTTCAACATGTAATACCATTGAGTATGCTTTATTTACAATAGGTAAAAGTTCCATGAGCAGTATTTGACCTCTAATGGAGTCGTGCATATCGTTCAATCCTATCAAGAATTGCATCAGCCTATTCGAATCAAACGTATCCACCACAAGTTTAGTCGTTCCACACATACATTCGAGGATTGAGGTTAAACAGTTCAACTAGTCCTAAAATTTCTTTCATTTCATATAATATTAGGCCACGATGGTATCTCCTTATGTGACAATGGAGATCTCATGTTGAATTTGATACAGCAAAGGCCTATTGGATCCTTCAAACCTTTCTTTGATCTCATCCCATAATTCCTTCATTATATTAATATAGAGAAAAGCTTCAACCAAATCTTTTGCAATTGAATTGAGAACCCACGAAGCTTCAACCAAATCTTTTGCAATTGAATTGAGAACCCACGATCTTACCATGCAATCCACCTTTAGCCATTGATCGTATTTTGAGTCTTTTTCTCTCAATTTGTTGCACTTCCCATCGATGAACCCTAACTTGGTCTTGGCACCTAGTGCGATCTTGATGGATATGCTCCAAGTTAGGTTGTTGTTTTTGGTAAGTAGAGATGTGGTAAGTTTCATACTGGGGTGGTCTGAATTTTGCAAAAAGAGCAGGTCATTTTTGACCCATTCGCTTGACTCTTTGGCAAACATCATAGAAGATGAGAGTCGAACGTCTTAATCTTGTAGGGATTGTAACAGACACTCTGATACCATACCATGGATAAATCTTAACTAAGAAAATATAATTTCATTCATGTAAAAAAAAAACTTCTCAGAGAATACAAGAATACCTCCAACGGCCATATACCATTTTTTGAAGGAAGAAGACGACTAACTAATAAAAAGAAAAAACTAACTTACTATCTGGATGCATATCAAATGACATCGTTCTACTAAAGCTTATTATACAATAATGAAAACCTTCTTGTGAATGATGTCGTATGGCCAACTAGATATATTAAACAGAATAAACAAAGATAGTTATGCTACGATGCCATCTAAGTGAAGGATAGACAATGAAAAATTAAAACACATTTGGTAGTGGTGTCTTCAGATGGTGACACTCTTGGGAAATTCCTACGCCATCAAATGTGTAGTGACCTTGGCGGTCCCCTTATTTTACTAAAAATTGCATTGGAGTAAATGGATATTTGCAACTTCCTATATTTATGTGTGAACTTTTTTCTCTTACTTCTATGTGCTTTTGGTTATTGTACAATTTTGTTGTGAATTGAGTTGGTTTTAGGACACAAGGAGCAAGTAATTGTCCTCTACCCTGTAGAAGGCACATGGTAAGTCTTTTGTGTTATCATTCTCATTGAGTAATTTACTCAATTCCTTTGTGCGTGCCTCTTGCAGATTCTGTTGTTGTTGGCGGACCTCCGCAAGAAAAGTAGCAAAATCTCCCATCACTATTTCGTCACTGATTATTGGTGATTATTTTGATTCTTTTGGGAAGGGTAGTTTGCTCTATAGTTATTAGGACTTCTAGATCATAGTGGGTATTCTTTTGTGATGGTAACTCATCTGTAATTAACACTCATGGTTATGTTATGTTTGAATCTTTCCTTAACTTTATTTTGTTATGGAAAGGGAAAGCTTATAAACATAAGTCTTCTTTGTAACATTGTAATACTCATAAGGAGGATGTCAATTATAAGGAATGTCTGTATGTATGACGATACGGTTGGTTATTGATTATATTTTGTACCATGAATTGTTGTGATTTAGAAAGCTTACAACAATAGGGCAGATCCCATTTCATGCTAGTTATAAAGAGATGAAGAAAATTAAAGAAAGCTTTTGGTCCAACGTTTTACTAGGGGTGGGTATTGGTTTGAGTTGACTCACCCAACCCATCCATTTGGGTTGGGTTGGGTCAAAATTTTTGAACTCAATCAATGGCGAGCTGGGTGCAAGTTGAGAAATTCTTAATCCAACTCGACCCGTCAACTCGACCTATATATAATTTTTTTTTAGGCCTTTCTAGTTTCTAACTTCTAAATTATAGAATTGCTATGCCTATGTGACGATTAATCTAATATTTATTATGCATTATCATCTTGTTAATGATTGAGAATATATGGTCTTCCACCATCTAACAATGCTCTTGATCACTTTCCTTGATTGTCATGTTCTAATATATCACTCTATACACTGATGTCATATGGGTCACCGTTTTGGCAAATTGGTAAATATGTTCAGTTTAAGTTAATTTAAGGGAACTAATTTTTAGGCTGGAGTCATGCAACTGGGATGACCATTTGATGAATGAAAATGTAAAGATCAGTAAAATCCTTAAAAGGGTGGTGGAAAGTGGGAAGACAATTTTCTCTGAAGTTTCAATGAAGCACAAAGATTAAATTTTGTAGTATAATTGTATAACAGTATGATTGTGTTTGGTTGACACTTTCAACTAGCTTATAGCTTATTTGATTAGCTTATAAACTTGCTAGAAGTGATTGGTTAACGAGCTTATTTCAATAATTTATAACTTATTTTGAAACGCTACTTTGAGTAGCTTATAAATGTATTTGGCAAAAATATCTGATAAGCTAGCTGAAAGCTTATAAGCTAATTTTTAGCTAAAAGCTTTTAAGCTAGTTTATTGAATTAGAAGTGTTTGGTAAAAGTAGTTGTTGAATTAGCTGATAAATATAAAAGGACATATATTTTATAACTCAAAATAATACAAATAAATTATTTCTTTTTGTTTTTAATTAAATTAATTTAAATTTTTATATATAATTAATTAAAAATATATTATTATATATATATATATTATATGATATATTATACATATATATTTTATTATATATAATATATTTTATTATATATAATATTATATATATATATATATATATATATATGATATTTTACACATATATATAATATTATATATATAAGACGGTAGACGAAGAAAACAACAAAGATGACGATGAACAATAGGGGATGATGAGTGACAAGCGGCGACAAATGACAAAAGAAGAAGACAATAATGAAGAAGACGACAGACGATGACGAATGACGCCGAACAGCACCAAACGACAGAGAAGATGGAGGGAGTTGTTAATGAATCATAAGGTATAATAGATATTTTGATAAAATGATAAGGGTAAAATAGAAAAAAAAAATACATAAGCTATAAGCTATAATCTACCCAAAGTAGTGTTTTAAAATAAACTATAAGCTATTGAAATAAACTCGTTTACCAAACACTTTTAACAAGTCTATAAGCTAGTCAAATAAGCTATAAGTTAGCTTATTTGCTTACCCAAACACAGTTTATAGCTTATAGCTTATAACTTTTGTATTTTTCTTCTTATTTTACTCTTATAATTTTATCAAAATATTCATTATACCCTTATGATTCATTAATAGCTCCCTCCATCTTGTTCGCCATCCGGCGTTGTCCGTCATCGTCTATCATCTTCTTCATTATTGTCTTCTTCGTCTGTCATTTGTCACTACCAGGAAAAAAAATTGTGGCTTGTGAGCTAGATCGAGACCTTCTGCAAATGGGCAGTCTTAAGTTGATCAATTTAGACCCATTTAAAAATGGGCCTAAACGGGTTAGCAAGCTTGCCTCCTTTTTTTTTTTTCCAAATTTTTTGTTTTTTAAAAAATATATTATTTAGTGTAAATAATCTCACTTTATCTCATTTTTATATTTTATAACCTTATATTCATTATTCAATTAATATAATAAATTTGGATATAAAAACTTTTGTAATTTTTTAAAAATAAATATAAAATTTTTAAATTTAAATATAATATAGCTAATCTTGAAAGAAAATATGAAAAATTAAAGTTATTAGTTATTTGAAAATATTAAAGAATTAATGTTTTACATGTACAAATTTTATTTTAGTAAAAAATTAATGGATTTTTACTTAAAAAAATTAAAATTATATTATTTTAATTTTTTTTTAAAAAAGAGTGGCCCACGAGCCAAGTGGGCAGTCTTGGGTTGGGTAATGAGAACCATTTAAGCCTTGGCCCTTGACTAGTTGGTTAGGTCCAGGCCGGCCTGTTTGACAGTGCTATCTGTCATCTTCTTCATCTATCATCTTTTAATAATAATATCTGTCATCTTTTAATTATATTTATATATATATATAATAATTTAATTATAAAACAAAAAAGATATGGTTATTTGTATTATTTTAAAATTATAAAATATATATTGTTAGCCCTAAGGCATTTATACCATAAGTTTTGATGATGACACATATGTAAGAAATGTAGCATTGATATATAAAGATTAATTATCATATATGCTACAAGTATTTTAAGCATGATTATATTATTTAATGTGTAATATCTTATATATGAATTATGCTTTTTACTATATATATATATATATATATATATATATATTATATATAATAATATATAATATATATATATATATATATATATATATATATATATATATATATGATTATATTGTCTAAGAGTTATAGCCTTGATATGTGAGAAGCGTTTTTGATATATGTCTTTCTTGTGCTACAATTTAAGCATGATCATATTATTTGGGAATGAAATAATTTATACTTGAATTATACTCTTTATTATGAATTAAACTAACTATTTAGTTTGCAAGAAAGATATTTTTCTATAGGTTGGTTGAAAACAAGAAGAGTGAGCATTGGATTGAAGAAAGAAGAATATCAACATCATGCCTCACTCATGGATACAATATGCAAGGATAAAGCTACAAAAATTGATGAACTAGAAGATTTGAAGCCTTAGAAGCTTGAATACATCAAGATAACCTATGTGCTTTTATTAGGTATATTTTAATAGGCTAATAATCTTTGGCAATTCAATGATTTAGATTGGCTCAAGCATTTTGAACAAAAAAAAAAAGAGTGAGATATGAAGTTTTACAAAAGTTAGTTTTTGACCTTTAGTCACTATTTTTATCATATCTCTAAAATGGCAAATTGGTTTTTCAAGATTTTTAATCTCATTTGATAGTAAACTCAAAGAGCTTTTCAATGATAGATTATTTAATCAAAACCAAGTCCAAGTGAGAAAGATATGATCATTTAAAGTAAAATCTGAAAAATTAAAGTTAACTTGGCTCAAAAATTAATTTACTCTGACCTTCGGTCAGTATTTTGATCATTTCTCTTAAAAGAAAATTTTTTTTGAGTGAAACTTATTTCATTTGAAAATAGACTCCAAGAGATTTCTAAAGATATATTATTTGTTTAAAACGAAGTTCAAATGAAAGAGTTATAATCTTTTAAAGAGAGCTTAAAAGCTGTATATCAATAGGATTTTTGATAGAGAGTAATCAGTCGACTGATAGACCCTGATCAATCGACCGATAGCACAAAAACATTGTATAATGGTCATATTTTTGTGTCTAATAGATATATTGAGCTATCAATCACCATCTAGAATGAATTTTTAAGTATAATAACAACTATAAACGGCTATATTTCAATAGAGCCTATATATATGACCTTAGATACACATTTTTATGTTAGAACTCAGTACCACAATGATATATTAACATGTTCTATCATCTTTGAGAGAAATCCAAACTCTCTTGAGCCAAATCTTGCATATTCTCTCTCATTTGAGTTATTAGAGATTCACTTTGTATCATCTACTCTTTAGAGAGAGTTTTCTGTTGTTCGTCTTATATCTTCTCAACTTCTAAGTTGTATTCTCAAAGAGAGTGTTCTTTGAAAGAGTGTTTGAAAGAAACGTTATGATTGGGTTGTAAGACAAAATTCTCGATTGTGGTTAGCCAGTACCTGGATCAAACTTGCAGTAACTCACAAATGCCCGGATCGAACTTGTGGTTGCAGTGGTTTACAAGTACCCAGATCAAACTTACAATTATAGTAGAAATACTCAAGTGGTTTTCTTGAGGACTAGAAGTAGGCTTGAAATTAGTCGAACCAATATAAATCTCTGAGTTTGCTTTCTTTATCCCTTACTATTTAATTTGTGCATATTTATATCTACTCTTTGATTCCTTACTCTTTATAATTATTCATCTTGATGGCACTTTGATTTTCTGAATTAGATTCATTGTCTTAGCTTGGCATATTTTAGAAAATCATTTTAAACTTCCCAAAAAGCCTTGTAAAAATTTTATAAAATCCAATTCACCCTCCTCTTGGAATCCAACCATTCCTTTCATATATCATTTAATATCTATCAATTAATTCAATAGCTACTTTTACAAATAATTCTAATCTAATAAACTAGCTTAAAAACCTTCAGCTTTCAGCTAAAAATTAATTCATAAGCTTTCAACTAGCTTATCAGCTATTTTTGCCAAACACACCCTATATAGCTTAACTTTTAGAATCTATAGGCATGCTTGTGATTTCTCATTGATTTACTTGTGAAAATAATTAATCAATCCATTTTTCGTTTTAGAGTATTCAAATGACTCGGAAAAAAAATGTAGTTTCAAATGGTTTACTAGTTCTCTTCTGCCGTATAGCCAACTTGACAAATGAAATGACAATCGACATGAAACAAAAGAATTGCTGGATGGAATCATCGTTATTCCTTGTGTAATCTTGTTTTTGAAAAAAGAAAAGAAAGAAAGGAAAAGAGAGAGAGAAGACAAGGGGAAAAAACCCACCAACCTCTCCCGTTAAAGTACGAGGTGAGTTAGTTCAAATTCATCTTAAAAAATCCAAAAACTCAACGCAAACTGATCAAATTTAATCATTTCGAATTAAAATTTTTCTCATTTTGACTTGACTCATACCCACCCCTAGTTTTTGTATTGTTTCTCTACTCATGTATGGCATTTTTCTTACTCTAGGGTGTGTTTAGTAACTCAATTGGTAAATGTGGGTTGCGCAAACTAGGTTAAATTGAACGTAGTTAGAAAAAATCTAGGTTTAAATAAACGTGACTTATATTTAGAAG
This sequence comes from Biancaea sappan, assembly GCA_037074585.1. NCBI lineage: Eukaryota > Viridiplantae > Streptophyta > Magnoliopsida > Fabales > Fabaceae > Biancaea > Biancaea sappan. The sequence continues at coordinate 28,527,191 of CM073498.1, forward strand.
ACATTTGAGCAAATGTAATTTGGTGCAAAACATGATGTTTGGAAGTTAGTGTAAAAGCGTGATTTGAGATGTGTAATTACCAGAAAAGACAAATTTTATATTTTATCTTTTGATGTACCATTATTATTTATTATCGTTTATTTAAAGCTAACTAGTGAATTATATTAATTAAAGTGTGCTATTTTTTTGTTTATTTGTCCAATATTATTAATTATTCACTAATTACTCATTAGAGTATTTTTAAAATTTAAACTAGGTATAATTATAATTAAAGTTAAAATTAAAGTGTTAATAAATTGTTAGATATAAAATGAAATTTTGACTAATAATTACTAATTTTAATTATTAATTGAAATTCTAATTAATTACTAATTACTTATGGAAAAGAAAATATGAACCATTATTATTTATTGATTTACCATTTTTAATTTATTTTTTTGATGTACCATTATATTTCTTTTTTAGATATATCGTTATTATTTATTGTTACCTATTTAACTCTAATCATTGTTTGATGTACCATTATTATCATATAATTATTAAAAATTAAAAAATTACTTATTTAATCATACTTAGTTAATATATCTAATCTAATATCTATAAAATGTACAAAGTATCTATATTAGTTTTATATATATATATATATATAACATATTATATGATATCTAATATAATATCTATTAAACATGTATAGCTTCAGACTCTCACCCTCTCAGCTCTCACACCAGAATAACAAAGCACCACGGCTCCAGAGAGTGAGATACGGAGCACCAGAATAACAACTCGTCCATGGCTCCAGAGAGAGATACAGAGCACTAGAGAGAGGCACTAGAGCGAAGCGAGCAAGCAGCAGTTCGAAACTTCATCCCTTTTGTTTCCTTCGTTTTTTCTTGACCTTCCGTCGGTAAGGTCCTTTCGTTTTTCTTGGCCATCCAATAAAGATTTCCTAAGCCCAATATAATTTTCTTGCTTCCCTGATTTAACTAACTAGATCAAAAGGAGTTCAGAGGGGCTATTCCGCTACTTTATTAACCGTCTAAAAACTACCTCGACAAACATATTACCTAACTTGACACAATCAGTACTTTGCTAGTGATTCACTTGGAATATTATGATCAAAAGTTCCCAAAATTTGTATCCTTTCATTTTCTGCATAATATACATTGTTTTAGGATTCTCTGATTGTATGCTTTAAAGATGACATTCATGAACAAAATCACTACATGACTTGCTATACATGAAACTACTAGTACCAAAGTAGAGAGCATTAAAATAAGAGGAGAGACAAAATAAAATCCAAGATTCAGTAAAACATAGATGAATTATTTATTTATGGAAGGGACCTCTATTTTAAGAAGCTAAAACAAAGCAGGATAGGAATGTCGATACTGTTTTGAGAGAACGAGAGAGAAGCACTAGAAGGGCAGTATAGAAATGTGGAAGGACAGGACAGGAATGTGGAAGGGCAGAACAAGAAACATGGCTGTAATCAACGTAGAAACACGAATTTGTCATGGGTGAGTAAACATGGTTCAAATGGATAAACATGATTCAGCTTCATCCTTTGACACAGTGCTAAACGAGCTTAATTTCCTTCAAACCACATTGAACGCTTCCAAATATGGTTTATTTTTGCCGCACTGCCCTCCCAAACATGCATTATATAAATGTTTAAAGTTGATTCATTGATTGTGTTTAAAAAGTTAATAGGAAAAACAAAGGTTACCAAAAAGTGGAAAAAGATCGGAATGAATGGCACGTGGGGGAGTGGTTGACATGCGACACGGGAAATGATAAACTAAACCACATTCATCTAAAATTTAGAAATAGAAAAAATAACGTATAATCTCTTTGGACTATAACTAAATATAATTTTAATATTTGAAATTTAAAATGCAGCGTTTTTATTTTAACTATCACAAATGGTCAAAAACAGTGACTGTGTGTGTGTGTGTGTGTGTGTGTGTGTGTGTGTGTGTGTGTGTGTGTGTGTAAGGTGAAATTAATCTTTAAATTGTTTTGTGATATTTTATTTCTTTATAATTTTTTTATTTTTTTCTTATTAACGATCTCTGACTAATATTTTTATTAAATTTTGTAATTTTAAAATTTTAATATAATTTATATTTAATATTTTAAATTTTTGTGATATTTTTTTTTTGATAATAAGAGGAAACAAAGGCAAAAATTTTTGATATACTTTAGAGATACAATCAATTAAAAAAAATCAAAATAATATCATGGGCTAGTTCATCTCAAATGCAAACTGCAAAGGAGCGTAGAGGCTCGAGAATCCATTATACTATGATTTTAAATACAAATTAAATTATGTGATAAAAATTATAATAATATTGAGAATTTAAATAATAGTAAAAATGCGTTTCAAAAAAATAATAGTAAAAATAATTTCTTGGTGAAAAAACAAAATCATAAAATTAGACTTCATTTTTTAAAATTAAAAGTAGAAAACATTATTTTGTTGAAGGCAACCGTTCCCTCACTTAAAATTATCATCATAATTACTATTTTTAAGCTGCTATAGTTATCTACTTATTTTAACTATTCATTTCGTATATGTCTATTTAAATTTTACATATTATACGTATTTATTTATCTTAAACGATTTGTATATCTATTGTGATTTTAACTTCTATATTTTTAATTAAATAAAAAATTAAAATTAATCATAATTAATAATTAAAATTATTTATTCATTCAGAAAACGCTAATTGTAAAGTCAAAAGTGTGTAAGTGTGTGTGTGTGTGTGTAACTTGATAGTCAAAAGTATTTTTTTTCAAAGATTTATCAAACACAAATTGCTTCTCAAATACTGATGAAAATACTTATCAAATAATTTTGTCAAGCACAAACTATTTCCTTTTCACAATGCTTATAAAATTTTAGTTCAAAAAAGTTTTAAAATAAATAAAATTACACAGCAATCTTAAACAAGACATAAACCAATGAGAAGTTTCAAAATTAAAGTTTTGCTTTAAAACCAAGTTTTACAGCAACTAAATAATGTTTGGTTCAGGATTAAAAACCAAGGTTTTGCATAGTTGATTTTATTCAAACATTGATTTGCCATTAAACAACTTCAATTTGCTTCTACTCAAACTATGGTTAGCCCAAAAATTAAGTTTCCCAACTATTTTACAAACAGACATTAAATATATAATAAAAATATTTTGCAATCGAGATTAATTTCAAATATTAAATAATAATATAATATAATAAAAGGTTACTGATTAGTGCCCTTTTTTTTGGGGGGGGGGGGAGGGGGTAATATAAGGGACTAACAGAATGGATAATTAGAATACACTACTCTCTATTCAGCAATTCATTCATTAGTCTCACTATCGCAGCACAATAATTAAAATCATCAATCACTAAAGTGTTTGCTTCTAACCAAATTCTTTTAACCGTTTACCTCCAATTCAACTCAATTAAAATACCATAGTATAATTAACTTTAAAATAAACACTATAATAAATAAATCATTTTGTATAGTAAATTAAAACAAACAAGTTATTCAAGTCTACCGGATTTCCTTAATATTATTAAGTTTTGATTTTATAAAACTATGATAGCAGTTGAGTCTTGATTTAAAATTTAAACAAATTCAAATATATTTGTATTTCGTTGCACTTGCACGACTAATTAGGATCAGGATTTAAATTTCAAATTTGCTCAAATCGATTGGCTGGCTAATAATTTATTTTTTTGAAACATTCAATTATAATCCTTTCTCAATCAATAGAAGAATAAAAGATAATAAGATATGATTGTTGTAAAGAAAAATTTGCAAGATAAGAATAACTATATGGCAAAATAGTACTATATGCCTCTAGTATTTATTTTGATTTTTATTTATGTCTCTGAAATTTTTTTTATTCGATTATGTCCCTTATCTTTTATTTTTTTGTCTGATTATGTCCCACAATCGGTCAGCACAGAGAGAGAGAAGGACCCAAAAACAAAGCAAGCTTTTCCCTTTTCTTCTCTGTCGACCAAGTCCACCTCCACACTGCCCACAAGCATCTTTATTGGAGATGTCTTATGAATCCATTTACAACCTCTTAAAGAATCCATTTACAAAGTATCTGTTGTGAAAATATAAGATTTTTTGTTATTTAATTTTAGCTTACTTGAAAAAAGGCAAATTTAGTTGTTACAGAATTAACTTGGTCAAATATCAGAAAATTAAGGGCTGATAGTTTTGCTTATTTTTGTTTTAAATGCTTTTAAATAATTTGAAATTTCCCTTTAATTTTCTAAAACTATCCATTAATTTTTGAAATAGTATTTTAATTTTAATTAAAATTTGTGTCTGCCTCGTTATGGTTCAGCACCTATAAAAGAATGTCTTCTCCCCCTCATTTGACACACTAACACAGAAAACAATTCTGTAGTTTTCTCTTCTCTCTCTCACTCACTTTTCTATTCCGCTTTTAAGTTTCTGATATTCTGTGGCGTGAGAATTTTTTCAAAAGAATCTGTTTAATCTTGGGGGAGTTCCGTAGATGCAGATTTTTAGATATGGTCACGGAATAATTTCCTTAAGGACAGTGTCTACTATAAAGATGCGACTCAAATTATCACTGTCCAAGTTTCCAGATTTTTCAACAATCTTAAGGAAATTATAGAAACCAATGCTACTGCTGGTGGTGGTGACACTACTGTTCCTGCTACTGTTGCACCCAATGCAACTACTGTCACTTCGCCCATCGTGCCCCCTATCACGTTCTCTAAGTCGTTCCCAGATATTTCTAAAATAGAAATATTCAACAGTCAGAATTTTTGGCAATGACAGGAACATATTCATACTATTCCAGACATACATGGAGTTCCTACGGCGCTGACAGAAACACAACCATTGCTCACTGCTGACCAATCCAGAATTGATATATAGAATTATGCTAATAAGGTATGTAGACACACTATCATTAGTACTTTATCTAATGATCTTTTTATGTTTATTGTACGTACAAGGAAGCAAACAAAATTTGGGAATTTATGATTCTCAAATACACTGCAAAAGATGCCAGTAAACAGAAGTTTGTCATCAGTCACTTTTACCAATGGGAAATGACGGACAACAAGGACATTAAAGTCCAAATAAATGAATACCATAAACTGTTGGAGGATCTTCGTGCTGAGAAGATCAATCTACCCAATGAGTTTTTTACTGGAGTCTTGATCAAGAAGCTATCTGAAAGCTGGAAAAACTATAAGCAATAATTCCAACATAAACATAAACAGTTGCAGCTCTTGGAGCTGATTAAACACATCATCATCGAGGATACCAACAGAAAGGAGTCCAAAACGACGAATGCTAAAGAAATGATGTCAAAGGCTAACATGGTGCAAGGTACATCTAGTTGTAAGAACAAAAATAAAAACAAGAAAATTGATTACAAGCCTAGAGAATCTAACCCCACCTTTAAGAAAAAAGGTAACTAATTTATGTGTGAAAAATAGGGACATCATACAGCCCAATGCATAAGGAGACTAATAAATGACAATCCTCCTAAGCTAAGTGCAAACTTGGTTAAAGGAGATGATATTATTGTTGTGGTCATTTCTGAGGATCCTCTAGTTACCAATGTGAAGGAATGGGTGGTAGACTCTGGAGCTATTAGGCATATTTGTGCAAACAAAAATACTTTTACGTCCTGCACTCTATTCAAGGATGGAGAAGAACATGTTTATCTTGGTGATTCTAGCACCACTAGTGTTCTTGGGAAAAGAAAGATTCTTCTCAAACTCACATCTGGCAAAACATTGGCACTAAATAATGTCCTACATGAGCCTAACATTAGAGCTAACTTAATTCATGTAGCTCTATTAGGAAAAGCTAGTGTTAAAATGTCATTTGAGTCAGACAAGATCATAATGACAAAGAACAATATTTTTGTAAGCAAAGATTATTGTAATCAAGAACTCTTTGTACTAAATGTTGCTAATAAAAAAAGTGAATCTTCTGCTTACTTGATTGACTCTGTTGAAATATGGCATATTAGACTAGGACATGTTAGTGTTTTGTATATTAAGAAAATGCTTGAAACTAATTTAATTTATGGTTTTGATAACATGAACATGAATAAATGCGAAACATATGTTGAATCAAAGTTAACTAGGAAACCTTTCATAGTATACATAGAGAAACAAAGTTACTAAGTCTTATTCATATGAACCTAGGAGACTTAAAGCAAACTATGACTAGAGGAGGTAAAAAGTATTATGTGATCTTTATAGATGACTTTTCTAGATACACTAAGGTATATCTTCTTAGGAGGAAAGATGAAGCCTTTGATTATTTCCTAATTTAAAAAGCCGAAGTTGAAAATCAGTTAAATAGAAGAATCAAAAGGATTAGATCAGACAGAGGATGTGAATATATAATCTTTAATGATTATTGTGAGAAGAAAGGAATAATTCATGAGGTTACTCTTCTCTATTCACCTGAGTCTAATAGGGTAGCAGAAAGGAAAAATAGAACTTTAAAAGAAATGATGAATGTTATGCTAGTTAGTTCTTCTGCACCAGAGAATTATGGGGTGAAGCTTTACTATCTGCTTGTCATATACAAAATAGAATTCCCTATAGACAAACTAGTAAGACACCCTACAAGTTGTGGAAAGGCTATAAGCCTAGTTTAAGATAGATTAAAGTGTGGGAGTGTCTAGCGAAAGTTATGTTGCTTGATCCAAAGAAAAGGAAGTTATGCTCTAAGACGTCTGATTGCATATTTATAGGATATGTTGAACATAACTCTACCTATAGATTTATTGTTTTGAAAAGTGATGTGCTTGATTGTAATATTATTATTGAAACAAAAAATGCAGAATTTTTTTAACATGTTTTTCCCTTGAAAAATATGAATTCTCCTAGTACATCTATACAAAACAATGAAAGTGAATTTGAATTAGAGAATTTAAGTTCATATAAGAATGTCCATAAGGATTTAAGAAGAAACAAACAACAAAGGAAGGCAACTTCTTTTGAAGATGATTTCTATATATTTGTTGTTGATGATGAACCTAGAACTTTTTCTCAAGCTGTTGCATCTCCTAATGCAAAATTGTGGAAAGAAACAATTAAAATTGAAATAGATTCAATTCTAAAAAATAAAATTTGGGAATTGGTGGATTTACCACAAGGAGCAAAAACCATTAGCTGCAAATGAATTTTTAAAAGAAAATATAACCTTGATAGGTCGATTGATAAATTCAAAGCTAGGTTAGTAGCCAAAGATTTTACTCAAAAATAAAACATTGACTATTTTAACACTTTTATTCCTGTCACTAGAATTTCATCTATAAGAGTTTTAATTGCTTTAGCCTCAGTATATAAGCTCTATGTTCATCAAATGGATGTTAAAATATCATTTTTAAATGGTGATTTGGAGGAAGAAATTTACATGAAATAGCTTGAAGGTTGTTTTCTTTCTGGTAAAGAGAGAAACGTTTGCAAACTTCTTAAATCATTATATAGATTAAAACAAGCACCTAAACAATGGCATGAAAAATTAAATCATGAGTTTATTCGTGACAGATTTACTTCTGTTGAAGTAGACAGATGTGTGTGTGTGTATACAAAAATAATTGATGCTGATTGTGTGATTATCAGTCTATATGTGGATGACATGCTAATTTTTTGTACTAGTATAAATATAATATATAAGATAAAAGATTTTCTCGCATCAATTTTTGATATGAAAGACTCGGGTGAAGCAAGTGTGATTTTAGGAGTTAAAATCATAAGGAAAGGTGATGGTATCATACTATCACAGGAACACTATGTTCAAAAATTACTCAAAATGTTTGGCCATTTTGATGACAAACTAGTATTATCTCCTTATGATCCTAGCACCCAACTGAAGAAAAACTTGGGTAAGCATGTTGCTCAATTAGAATATGTATAGATCATTGGGAGTCTGTTGCATCTAATGAATTTCACTTGTCCTAACATAGCATATATTGTGTGTAGATTAAGCAGTTATACACACAATCCCAATGAAGACCACTGGGGTGCTCTTATGAAACTTATGAGATATTTGAGGGGTACCATGAGTTATGGTATCGAGTATAGGGGATTTTCCACTATATTAGAAGGATACAGTGACGCTAATTGGATCTCAGGTTCATGTGAGACAAAATTTACTAGTGGATATGTGTTAACTACTAGTGGTGGAGCAGTGTCATGGAGATCAGCTAAGCAAACCTTTATAACTAGATCCACCATGGTGCCAGAGTTTATAGCTCCAGAGTTGGCTGGTAGTGAGGTTGAGTGGTTGAGAAACTTCTTGGCATGTATACCTTCAGGTATGAAACCAACAATGTCTGTATCTTTACATTGTGATTGCCAAGTGGCAATAGCAATTGCAAAGAATAAAATTTATAATGGTAAGAGTAGACACATTCGTTTCAGACACGACGTGGTTAAGCAATTGCTAAAATATGGTATTATATCGATCGATTATGAAAGGTCAGAAATGAACCCAGCCGATCCTTTGACTAAGCCTCTGGGTAGAAATGTAATTAATAAAATATCGAGGGGAATTAAACTTAAGCTAATAAGAAATTAAAAATGGCGGGAACCCAGCCTTTGTGATTGGAGATCCAATGAAGAAGGTTTATATAAGTAATAACAAGTCGTCTGTTAATTCTGCTATCACTATTTTCACAGTCCATTTCCTATAGTATTAAGTGCGAAAGTGCTAGAATGCATTGACTTATGGGTTGAGCGCAAGTTCTTTATGATCTTCATAACTCTACACTGTAGGTGTTGTATTCATTGCAGATACACTTGATGAAGTCACCTATATAAATGTGGAGTGGGGACACTTCTATGAGATAGTGGCGAAATCTCTAGAGCACTCATAAATTTCAGGCACGCGCACGGCCGAAATAACGCACCCAACGGCTTTAATAGTAGAAATGTCGGGGGTGAGATGCAACCGTTAAGGTCACTATCTTACGACTAAAAGTATATTGGTTTATAAAAGCTATATATTTCATTAACTACTCTGTGAGTTAAATCTTAATGGTCTAGATCTAGTTCATAGTCTAAAAAGATACACTGGATTAATGCGTCTACATCCATATACGTAACCCAAAAGATTTTTGAAATATCTTTTGAAATATGTGGGGGATTGTTGTAAAAATAACCTTTCAAATGCTTTTGTATTTCAAAAGAGAATACTAAGTCCCACATTGTTTAGAACAAGGAGGGAAAGAACCTTTATATACTTACTTGTGTTAGTGGACTAATAAAGGACAAAGGAAAACAGTGGGCTTGCAAGCTTACAATCTCAGGCTAATACAGTGCAAATCATCTGATTTGCCCCTTGCATATGTGATAAATTGGACCGACTTAGTTGTTCTCTGCAGAAATAATATTTTTTGTTATTTAATTTTAGCTTACCTGAACAGAGGCAAATTTAGTTGTTACAGAATTAGCTTGGTCAAATATTAAAAAATTAATGGTTGACAGTTTTGCTTATTTTTGTTTTAAATATTTTGAAACTGTCCATTAATTTTCTAAAACTACTCATTAATTTTCGAAACAGTATTTTGATTTTAATTAAAATTTGTGTCTGCCTCATTATGGTTTAGCAGTTATAAAAGGAGATCTCCTCTCCTTCATTTGACACACCAACACATAAAACAATTCTGTAGTTTTCTCTTCTCTTTCTCACTCACTTTTCCAGTTGTGCTTTTAAGTTTCTGTTGTTCTGTGGCCATGAAAATTTTCTCAGAAGAATCTGTTTAATCCTTAGGGAGTTCTATAGACGTAGATTTTTAGCTCTAGTCAGGGAATAATTTCCTTAAACACAGTGTCTACTATAAAGATGCGACTCAAATTATTACTGTCCAGGTTTCCAGATTTTTCAACAATATCTAGGCACGAATTTTGGAATGGGCAAAACCGTCTTCTCCCGCAGGCTTTGGCTTCACAAGCACTGGAATATTTGTTTACAGAGGAACTTAATTTAACAAAATGCCAGGAAAGTTTTATTTATATCTTGACCTTTCGATTGACTTGATAATTTTAATACTTTTTGACCATCAGTAAAGACTAATTGTTTTGTTATCTCTATATACTCAAACTCTCAGGGCTGGTAGAGGGATCCTATGAATGCAGATGTAGGGAGCTCAAAGGTTATGAACGACATTTGGTTTGGAATGGGCGAAACCATTCCCTACAACACTTGCTTTGGCCTGAGAAGCACCTAACAGAGTACCAAAGAACAACTCACTGCCAAATATTAAAGAAGCTGAGAAAGTTCTTTGCAGTGTTGTTCAGACTAAATTGCAATGGATTTAATTTAAGCAATTATTTAGATCTTTAAAAATCAATACCTAGACAGTTTATTTAATTATTGATTGCTTAACCTTCTAATTGAATTGATCCCTATTATTGTGTTTCGGTCACAATTTCAATATTGGAAAAAGTAAATTACACTCTATTAAGCACTCAAAATTATATGATTATTTTTCTTTTAATTTGCAAAACATATATTAAGAGGTTGTAAATGGATTCCTACGACATCTCCAATAAGGATGTTTGTAGGCGGTGTGGAGATGGACTTGCCGAGAGAGAAGAAAAGGGGAAAGCTTGCTCTATTTTCAATTCCTTCTCTCTCCTCTCGGGCTTCTCTCTCACTGTGCTGACCAATTGTGGGTGTCATTAGGGGTTGGCATGGGTCGAGTTGAGGGTACATCTCAACCCGAACCGTCTTCACACTAGTAGGTCGAATTGGGTCAGGTTCAGAGCTGGTCAGCTTAGGTCTTTTTTTTTTTGCTTTCTTTTCTTTATCTCCTGATTTAATTAGATCAGCCAGATATAGTGGTTTGAAAAGATGGAATAAAAATGAAATGGGCAAGTATAGAAATCTGGTTAGTAGAATAGAGGATATAGAATAATTTCTCAGTAAGCATACAATCAAACTCAAATCTAGAATACAAAATAATTCCTCAGTAAGCATACGATCAAACTCAAATTTAGAATACAAAATAATTCCTCAATAAGCATATAATCAAACACAGATCTAGAATTGCCAATAAATCGTCAAACAAGCAAAAGGAACTTAAATCTTTTACCTTCATTCTGATCATTCTTAGTGAACTCGTGCTTCAAAGATTGATCAATCATGTCGACCAAGCTGCCTTATAATATCCCATATTTTCTTTATCCAAGTTATGTTGTCTTTATTTAAGTTAGAAATGATGTTAGAAATTAGTAAAATATGTTCTAGGATGCTTAGGAGGAAGTAATAAAGGAAAGGCATAAGAAATTAGGATAAATAAGCTAAGAGTAAAAGGAAAAATCAGGTTCTTAGGGAATCAGTCAACTGATTGTAGCAAACCAGTTGACTGATAGCATCAGAGATTAGACCAGGTTGCTGATATCTGCAATCGGTCGACTGATGAGGATAGATTAGTCGATTGATTATTCTCTGTTAAGCTGAAATTTTAGGTTATGAAGCAATCAGTGGACTAATTAGGAGAGATCAGTCAACTAATTGTGAATTAGTCAACCATCGAGGAGTAATCAGTCGACTAATGGACTGCTGGAGTGCAAAAATAAGTCGGTATTAACTGAAAAATTAGTAAAAAATTACTTAAATACCCCTACTATGATAATGAAGGTTAGAAATAAGAGAGTATGGTTAAAAAAGGGATTTCCACAATAAAAAGGCTTTTTAAACCCTTTTAGAAGTAAGAAGAAAGAAAGAAAGAGTAATTTGTGAAATTTAGAGGGGAGAGAGAGAGAGAGAGAGAATGTGAGGAGCAAGAACAAGAGAGAGAAGGAAGTTCTAGTGGAGATTTTAGCAAAAAGATCATAATAGGTAAGTTTCTAAATTGATTCTTCTAGTTTAGATGATGATAGAATAAGGATTTTCAGGCTAAGAAAAGAAGAAAGAAGAAAGAGTTAGCCTAGAGGTTGAGGAAACAAGGAATATTAGAGAGGAACTAGAAGATATTACTTCAACTTCAGCTCTAGGAGAATTAAAGGTAACTAGTTTCATAAAAGCAAAGTATTTGATGTGTTTGTCATACCTTTGTATGATTTATCAAGTATTTGTATCTTAAAGCTTTCCATGAACATGTAGAACCATCTTTCTCTTGAAAAGTTAAGCTTATGTCCTTATACGATGACAGAACCCCAGAAATTTCCCATAGAATGACAGAAATTCCTCATAGGATGTGAAAGTCCTTATGGGATGACAGAACCCTAAAATTCCTCATGGGATGATAGAAATTTCTAGAGCTGTCAAAGTGGGCAAGCCCGGCCGAGCTGGCCCACCGCGGGCCAGGGAAAAAGCCCGGCCTGGCCTACTTTTTGGGCGGGTCGAAATTTTAAGAGCCTGGCCCACTTTTTTGCGGCTAGCGGGCTAAACGGGCTAGCCTGCTACCCCACTTTTTTTTTTTACTTTTTAGTTTTCTTTTGTTATTTTTTTATTTTATTTTATTTTATTTTTTTATCAATCCAAGCCAGTGAAAATATTTAAGAACAATACAACTAATTTAAAAATATCAAAAGTCTTACAATACAAAATAATTCATCAATATTTTTCAAGATGTAATATTAAAAAGAAGAAAAATTAAAGGCGCATACATCACTAATCATTCAATACTCATCATTTAATTAATATTGTTATACAAATACATACACATTTATATAATGGCACATGCATGATAGCAAAGTAGGAAAATATTATTATAAAAAAAAATGGGTTAGGTGGGCCGGGCCTAAAAAGCCCAGCCCACCTAAAAAGTGGACTAAACGGGCCCAACCTGCCAGGTTGGACCCGTTTTAACAGCTCTAGAAATTTCTCATGGGACGTTAAGTATATTTTTTGAAAAAAGAACTAAATTATAGTGCACTATATTAAAAATGATCATATATTTGAAGTATGTGATCTTATGATTGCTTTTACTTCATGGAAATGATTGTCAAATTTGCTTTTATGACTGAAATGGTGATAATGTTTTCATGAAATATGCTAGCTACTGAGATTTTATATCTTCCCTTATTTTTGGATGATTTTACCATTTTAGGGACTGAAGTAGAAAGAGAAGAGAAAGAAAAAAAATAAGTTTATGATGTGTTAGTTAGTTGAATCACTTCCTTTTGGTGGAAATTTTTGAGAAAGTGTTGTGTATTGTATATACTAGTGATAAGGTTTATGAGTTTATTGTAACTACATCGGAGATGTAACTAAACCTTTTATGTTATGTACATGAAAAAAAGAATTTGCAAGAAATAGTGAACATGTGTTGTGTATATATATAAGTGGAGTTGTTTGTATTATTTTTCAAGTATCATTTTATAAGATTTAAAGTTTAGAACATATCAATCTACTAATTACCTTGTATTAGTCGACTAATACCTCTCGATTTTGATTTATGCAGGTTCAAAGACAATCAGTCGATCGATAGTCACATATTAGTTGACTGATAGCCTTCTGTCAAGTGCAAAATTTTATGTTTTAAGATATTCCAGAATTTACTTATTTTTATGAAATTGGATATTTTGTAAATATTTTCAGAAAAATATCACATCTTAGACCAAATTTTCCTTTAATCTATATTACAATTTTTGCTAATTTGCATAAAATGCATATAATTCTAGTAGACATTACATGCCTTCCCTTGGCCAAGATAGAGAGACATTAGACTTGTTTAGTAACGGAGCCTTCAAAGATCTCCCAGAAGAAGAAATTCAAAGAAGAAGAAAAAATCGAAGAAGCACTATTAGGCATATAGCTATACACACCAAAAAAACAAGGCAGAATTTCGCAAATCTCACAGATCTCTCTCCTCACCATGGAGAAGAGACAGAGTCAAGGAGAAGAGATGGAGTCGGACTTACTACCACAAACGGAGAAGAAAAGAGATGAAGTCACAGAGAAGGATTGGAGAAAATTATGAGAGAAGAGAAGTCAAGAAGCGAGAAGTGAAAAGGCAGACGCATATCTAATTATCTGAAGGATTAAAAACTTTTAAAGAAAAAAATTATTAATGGGAATTCAAGTTGGTGGGTTGGGTTGGTTGAGAAATTCCCAACCCACTACTTGAACTGTAGGTGGCAGGTTGGGAAATTTTTTTAACCCAACTTAACCTAAACTAATCCAAATAAGCGGGTTGAATCGGTTTGGGTGGGTTAGCAGATCCCTTGCCCACTCCTAGGTGTTGTGGCCTTTGTCAACGTCCGAGAGTGTGTTTATGAGAGATGGGATGTGAAATGGGGGCATATGTGAAACGGGGACTATGAACTATGTGTGGTGTGAGAGTGAGAGTATGAGAGTGAAGGGTGATAAAGATTAAATAGTGTGTTAGATGTTTAAGGAATATGAAGGTCAATAAAGTGGGAGAAAGAAATAAGAGTGTCGTGTGTGTATGAGATTGGAGAACATGGGGGAGAGGATGTGCAGAATGTGTGGGTGTATGAGAGACATGGGGGAGGAGAAGCATCTGGTGTGCTTGGGTGAAAGCTACGTGAGGAGAAAGAGAGGAAAGAGAGAGGGATAGAAGGCATTTTTATCATTTTGGGACATATTTGATAAAAAATAAAAGATAAGAGACATAATCGGATTAAAAAAACTTCAAAGGGATATAATATCCTTTTGCCTAACTAAATTGATTAATTGAGATCCACCATATGCTTGAAACAAACAAAACTAGGAAAAGTTTAAACGTTTGACCCTCCAAATGTTTGAAATAGACAAAATTTAAACAAACTTAAATTTTTAACCCTCTAATCATTTTTTCGAGGAGTAAGATAAGAAGCTCAATCTCTTCCATCTTTGAATTCAAAAACAGAATGATCTAAGTACGAGGTTTAGTACATGAATTTGTAGAGGATTTAAAAGTAAGAAGCTCAACCTTTGAAAAACTCTAATTTTCAGTATACTTACCCTTTCTTGAACTCTCTAAAAAGCGTCAGTGTAAAAAACAAATTATCAGCAACATTCCACAAATTAAAATTTATATTTGTCGATAAACAATTGTTAAAAATCTCTCAAGTGGCGTATACAAATAAATTAATTTACGGTATGTTTGGAAGAGTTTATTTTGAGTCTATTTAGACTTATCTTATAACATAAACGTTTATGCACGTATTTGAAAAAGTTTATAGAAATAGTTTATGGTATTCTCAAGCTATTTTCAACTTATTTTCATAAATTCTCCATGATAGCTTATAGAAACACTTTATACAAAGCTAACTTATGTAAAGTTTGTTAATTAAACTGTTTATTCAAACGCAAGAAAGGGCACCGAAATTTGAGAAGCATAAGCAAGTCACCAGGTGATAACAATCATTTATGGGATGCAAAAAAAAAAAAAACATTCGTAGTAGTTCAATGGCGTCGAGCAATCCATGTAGCCGACCCCACCTAATGGGATAAGGCTGTTGTTGTTGTATTCATAATAGCGAACGGCGGAAGGCAACCACAAAAACACTGTTTATGTATAGCCACGTCTTTATGTATACACTTAGTCAAGTGTCAAGTGAATGGGTTGGGTTAGAATTTGAATTGGTTTCAAAATAGATTGGTCAAAATTGAATCAAAAATTATTTATGACCCATTTAAAATTTTTATATGTTGTGGGTTGACGCATGATTCATTTTTTAGAATCAACTTAATCCATCTATTAACCCATTTCTTTTTTCAAAAAAAGTCTAATTCATATTAATTTTAAATTAAAATACCCAAGAACAATTTAATCTATTTTCATCTCTACATTAAAAAATTATTTCTATTTCAATTTTAAAAATATTTTATTCATTACTTTCTCTAGATCAAACAAAGTGGATATATATACAAATGTATACACATATATATATATATATATATATATATATATATATATATATATATATATATATATATATATATATATCTTATATAAACACACACCAATGACTCAATCATAAGTTCAAATCACTATATCACTAGTCCAATTCTCATATTACTCAGTCATTAATTAAATTAAAAGAATTATTAATGTGTGTGTGAGACATTTTAACAAAATAGGTGCCAAAATAAATACTACAAAAATTCTAAAGAATTTTAAACTTGACTTTTATTAAAAAAAAATCTAAACTTCTACACATACACACACATCTGTGCGTGCATACAAACATGGGTGTGCATGCACGTATGTATTCAAACAAATTTATACTAATCTTTGAATTATCAATCAGATCAATTAGGTTGATCTTACATAGTTAATTGAATTTTGAGTTGAATAATCATAATTGTCATTCAAAACTTCAAGTACACAAAAAGTAAGAATTATTACAACGGTTCAAAATAATTTGAGTGCTTCTGTAGTCTAATCTCAAGGTGCTTTAGTCTCTAATGGGTGTGTGTATAAATAGGTTAGGTTTCCATCCATGAGTCAACCCACTTATGACTCATAATAAATGTGTCAAATTGTAACCTAACCCATTTATGACCCAGGTTAAATTTGGATGAGTTAAATCAAGGTTAAAGAGTGATAAGTTGGGTTAGGTAAATAGTTTTGGATCAATTTTGACACCCCACTCCAAACTCACCAAAATCTGAAACAAATGACTATGGACTACTCAAGTGACACCGCCTAAGAGATCGCCTTGGTTATCAAGACAACGGGGCAAAATGTCAACTGGTAACTCCCTAGAGAAATTTGTAAAAGTTCTATCCCCAAAACATATGATATAACAAATTAAATAATACATGTCTATTTATGTCGTAGTTTCCCCCTGTCAACCCTTGCAAGTAGCTTTTTCCCGTAGAGGTTGTTGCGCATCATTGGGGCATTTATCTGAATCAGCTTCAGTATTGCATTACGAATGTGTCCCTACACCCAAAAAAAAAAAAAGATTAAGAAAGATAGTTGATAGCATTGCAAATAGCTCTAAGAAGATTCTAGAGACTTCATATAACATGTTCTGCATTTTCGTAGAGAAGATGCCTCATGATGTTTTTCTATCAGCCTAGACTGTGTCCTGGTTCTGCAGATATGAACAGATCAAAGACAGCACTCTTCCTGAAAAATAACTTCAGAGAAACTTGATAACACTTACAGCTACAGGCAGCCCATTAAACCAGTCATCCCAGTGCTAAGTTAAGCCATTTTGAGACAAATCCCACCCGGAAATTAATTCAGACATCTCGAGGTAAAAAGAGGCAATCGCAATGATGCCCTTAGAACAAACAAATAAGAAAATGTTTTTCACTTAAGCAAGGAAAGACAAGCAACCGGCATTCCACCTCGGAAGCTTGCAAATAGCCTAGACTAGTATGAATTCCATATATATATATATATAATCCCAAGTGTCCAAGTGTTCTAACCTTGGACACCAACAGTGCTGATTGGATGACAAAATTGCCGAACGGATCCACAAGAAGCATTGCAATATTTGGATCGTGAAGCAACTCTAAAGTTATTCGCGTACAGTACTCTGCTCCAGATTCTTGATAGAACTTCTCCACAACATTACTACCATATTTATTGCGAGAAAGAGAGACGAATTTCCCTTGAAGCTTTCTCAGTATGGTTTCTGTGACTGTTGCCATTTTCAGAGAAATCAAATGTTGCACCACATAGTTGCTGGAAGACAAGGAAAAATAAGATGGCAGAGAAATAAGTACAGTAAAATATTGTTTTCAAATGAGAGAAGTTAATGTTTTAGTGAAAACAAACCCATAACAATTCTCTGATAGGTCCAGAACATTTCGCATGATCACAGTCATTAGGTGATCTTTGGTTTCTCCCTTTGCATGGCTAACACACTGTTGCAGCACACAGCACCCACTTTTATCCGTCGCAATCCCAAAACAGTTGTTGGCCACTTCATTCAGAAGATACTGTGACGAGAGACTAAAATGAGAAATTATTTGAAGACAGAAAGCCACAACAAAGTAGAGTGACAAACCAGACTTTGTCCCACAAGATTTATGAACCTTTTAACTTTTCTGAGTTTTCTTAAAGAAGCAGAACCAGGAACTTTTTAAGTATTCTTAATCATTCCCTACCAAAATTTGCAATGATTATCCAAACAAAGCATAGAGCATATAGATAGTCAATTCGTTTTCTATGAAGTAATCAGTTTATGAAAAACACATTCCCTGTACCTTTGAACTAGACTTTTTGTTCCTTAGACTGCAAAATGGATAAGGCAGGTAAAACACAACAAAAAACATAGCAAAAATTTATAGTTAGATAAAGGTAAATTGGTAAAGCACGATAAATATGTTACACAGCCCAATATTGGTAACCGTCTTGCTACCATCGCCTGAAACTCTATCGGATCACAAAAGCTGGAAGATATTTAAAATATGCACACAAATTATATGGTTCTTACAAAATAATGCAAACTAGAAACCTAAATACAGATCTATTCATAACGAAGGCTATGTTCATATATCCCCTACAGTGCATCAGTAAAATTATTTGTTGTGCGAAAAAAGTGAAACTTGCATGTTTTTAGCAGTTGCAAGAGCATCATATACAGTATATGCTACTGTCCACTAAAATGGTCCAAAATTGAAGGACCATTGAAATTGTCAACGTTTTCATACATACTAATATAAAATATTGTTCTATAAATTGTATTAGATTTCTCCAAAAAATTTAGCAGAGATACATAACTTTTAATCATAAATCGACCTTGCAGCTCCTGACCAAAACCGAAGTTATGTAATTAAATAATTCACACCAAATATGTTGTAGAGCTGTTAACTCCTAGGCACAAGAGAATAATGAAATCAACAATTTTCACCATGAAACCCAAGTTAGTTGAATATTATATACGAGGCCCTAGCAAAGTACAATAAAATATCAGGGACACTATGGAAAAAATTTCCAAAAAAAAAATGTTACCTTCTTATCTTCATCTGAGAAATGTTTTAGACAATGCAAAATCACATGATGGCCATTCGTATCCTTAATCAATGCAACAGCACCAGGGATTAGAGCCGAAGTAATAATAGCTCGTTGATTTTGGGTGGTAACATGCTCCAATAATTTCTGTACAGCGCGGGTTCTGCCATGTAGTGAAGGAAAATCATTATATCAAAAGACCCCATTCATACTGGTCAGGACGAATTAACAAATCAGTATGAGACATGATTGTAAAGCAAGCAAGTCAAAAAAATTTTAAAACTGATAAAGAGACATTCATTACCCATGCATGTTGAGACAAATACTGACAAGCTGAAAATCAACCTCGGTCACCATTAGAATGATTCGAGTCCTCTGTTCTTCGGTGCAGACTTCCACCAGCTTCTGAACCACATAATTCCCGCATGGATCCAGCATCAACTCGCTCACATGATCAATCAGCTCGAAAAAGATCATAGAAATCTCCTCGGCCTTTAAGCCTTTCATCATCTCCTGCAAAAGCCGACACCCATATTGATCCTTCGCTAACAACAATATACTCCCGCGCAAATCACTGACGGATTGGCGATTCGTAGGCTGCTGAAACGACTGGGAGCGCCGACCATTGACATCAAACTCCGAAAGATTCGATCTGTTTCTTGGAAAGGTACCGCCGGAATTGGGCTGCAAATTAAAATATGACTCGTCTTTATTTGCGAGTGGGACCGTCGAGAAAGTGCTGCCGATTTCTTTTTGCCTCGCGAAAAGTGAATCATCGGGAAGAAACCAATCATAGTTCGAAGAGTATCCGCTCGCGTCCGATGTGGGATATGAAGCCGACCAAAAGTCCTCTAAACCCCAAATATCCGACCCCACCCAATAATTCTGCGATCGCATGGCCCCAACGTTAGCGACACCGCCGTTATCCCAACCAAGCTTCTGCAATGCAAAGTTGCTCTCCTGCATTTGGCCCACAGGAAACCGATGCCCATTCAAATTATAATTTGCGGCAAGACCTGGGTCCTGATTATTAAGACCGACGAAATCAAAAGAAGTGCATAAAGGCGATTGATTGTAGCGGGAGAGACTGAGACGAGCGAACATCTCCTCCACGTTTTGATCAGGGTGAAATTCTTCGCAGCGATTTTGGATTAATATCTCCGGCAAGAGCTCTGTGATGCGTAAACAATCGGGGAGACGTATTTCGGGCGATGCAGACGTCATGGTTAATGGTAACGAGGTTGTGAGTGAAGAGTGAAGAGTGATGAGGGAGATGAAGAAAGAAGGAAGGGTTTAGAGAGAGGGTTTTTAAAGGATGCGAGAAGGAAGGGGAATGAATATTGATAATTATAAAATAGGGAAAAGCGGGAAAAGGCGAAATTATAGGAAGAGGGGAAAATACAGGAGGAAAAGAGAAAGGGAAAGAAAGAGGAAGGGATTAGGAGAGCGGGGAGTGAAGAAGGCAGGGAGTATGAAAGAACCTGCAATGCATGCAATATTTGGCAAATCTCATGCGTGAATGCCAAACCGGAAACCATGTGTTTCTGTCACCTCCAAAAGTGGACTCTCCGTTGACCACTTTGCGTCCCTCAATAATCTTATTCCCCTCCTCCTCGTTCTCATCCCAACACTCACTCTCTCTCCCAGGGTCTGGATTGTTTGGTTGGACTTGGTGCTCAATTTTTAGCAACGATTTTTATCGTTGTTAAAAACTTTCAGCAACCATTTTTTTATTGTTAAACTGTTGCTAAAGGGTTTTAGCAACGATAAAAATCGTTGCTAAAAACTAAGCAGACCTCTGCTCAAATTTTTTTCAAGCAGAGGATCCGCGCACTTCCATACTCTTATCTTTTTTTAAATTTTTCTTCAAAAAATATATTTTTTAATTTTTGAAAAATTATAATATACTATTAAGTTGAATATGTCAAACATCATTTCATTAATTCTCTTATTTATAACTTTTTTTTGTAGTTGACAAAATGTTTGATGTGACTTGTTGACATAACAGTTAAATTATATAAAATTTAATAATTAGACATAATATATTTATAAATGTACATTCAATTATCATGTCAAATCATTTAAATTTAATGTCAACTATACAGACAGTAAAAATTAACTTATATTAATAAAAAAATTATAAAAATTATTTTATATAAAAATAAAGTATAAAAACTAAATTACAATTTTAGTAAAATTATAGGGATCAAAATTATAATTTAACTTTTTTTATTTTCTCTTATAATTAGTTATCATTTAAATAAATAATTAACGTGCTACACCAACATTTAACCGGTTGCATTAGACATTTTGTTAATAGAAAATGAAATTTATAGACAAAAATTTTAAGTAGATGTTTGAGATATTTAAAGAATTTAATATTTTGGAGACTAAATAATGACTTTATATATGTATTTTTGAAAAATTTAAAGAATACTTTTCCTTTTTTTTGGGGTCAAGTAATTTACGTTACGGAATATAGATGTAACCTAACGTAATTGTATTTTGATTTGAGAAGTAAATAACCTATCATCAATAAATTTTTAGGAGTTTGTAAATTTACTTATAAACGCGTGAACATTAATTTTGTTTTAGGATTACGCATATTTTTATCATACGTCCGCCTCTTGACTTAGGGCAGAAGCAAACTAGTAAACTGGAGTTAGAAAACTAGTTACAAAAATCATCTTATTCAATTATGTTTGTGTTTTAGATTTGTTTTGGGTTTTCTACAATTAAAAGTTCTCTTCCTAATAATTTTAAGAGTGCGTTGAGATTTAAACAATAAAATAATTATTTAAAATTCTAACTCTACGGTATTTCTTTTCTATTTTTCTTTTTTAAAAAAAAGTTTAGATAAGTTGAACTTTATCATCTAAATTCAAAGAACACTTACAAGAATATTTAATACTTATAAATTACCCATCAATAAGATATGCATATCGATAAAGGGTATCGAACTGGTACTCTTATGAGGTACTGCGTCAACCTTCATTGGCAACTCTAGGTATTTCTTATTTATTTATTTCATAACAAAATTAAAATATATAGAGAGAATTATTGTATGAGTAGAATACTATGGTTTCTTTTTTCAGGTCCAAAGAACATATTTTTCTAATCTTTGTATCCATTATTAAACTCATTCCCTCATTTCCTTTCTTTGAAATTTCCCAAGACCTAAGCCTATTTATTAAAAAAGAGTTACAGAATCATTAATATTATTTTTACTGACATAATAAACATAATTTGAAATTATCTAATTAGAATCGATGGTACTTTCCCATCTTCAATCCACACACATAAATATTAAAAATAAATTTTATACCCTAAATTGAATCTATTATTTCGTTCTCGTACTCAGATAAATTTGCAACTGCCTATCAAATATTCATAATTTGATCATTATTAATAATATATTCTAGGCCTCTCGATGGTTTCTTGAGTTGTATACTAATTATTTATCTAGATACGGAATATAACGATAATTAATTTATAATCCGTGCAAATCATGAAATCATTCTTAATCAATTAATGAAAAGGTGACCAAAAAAAAAAAAGAGGGGATGATAATCAAGACTAAAATCCCAGACCAAAAGAAAGATACATATATAATCAATTAAAGGTCACATGTAACGAAGAATTTCGATAATATGTTAATAATAATTAAGAATATATTCAACTAACGCGGTTTCGATAACAAACTCAACAGCAAATGACGGTAAAACGAGCATTGATTGGTAAGCGTAATGTTTAAAAGATTTTTAAAACCCACAGCTTATAATTAAATTTAATTTTAAAAAATACCGAAAAATAAAAACCGTGAACCTTTAAATCGAGAATATTAATTTAGGGAAGAAAATTCTCTTGTATTGAAAGGTATGTGTTCCGTGTTTAATGCGAAGGGATTTGTTTGTTTTCCAAACGAATATGTTGACGTTTAAGAATCATGTAACTGATTTGACATTCAAAGATTTGAATTGAGGAACTGTTATAAATGAATGTGAAAAGTAAAATATTCGGTCAATCCGTCAAAGTCTTTGAATATTTTCGGAAGGTTTTAAAACAAGAATTGCGGTGCAAGTGACCGCTGAATTCGTAATTCCATCTCAAGGTAGTTTCTTCTCGCTATTTTAATTTCCAGTTTGGTCTCAGTTATAGGGTCCAACAACCTTCCTAATTTGATTGTGTTCTGATTATAATTAAGCATTAATTACTTGGTATTTTTTAAAAATGTAGTTGTTTATTTTATTTTATTTTATTTTATTTTAAAAAATAAATTATTTGTTTTCAAGAATATAAAAAGATTCACTTACTTTTTTATGTCAATGACTATAAATATTTTTTATTATATTTATATTGATATTTGATTTTTCAAAAGCAGTAGAAAGCTTAAAGCCATACTAGTATAGCTTATAGATAAACTACACTATTTATCTTAAGATTGTATTAAATTATATTTGACACACATTTTAGTTTAAGAATTGCATTTAATTCTCTTAATATCTATATGATAAACTAAAACAACTTTAACTCCACAAATTTAATACATATTCCTAATAACATAATTATATAACGTCGTGTAATTACAATTTGTTATTTCTATAATTTGTTAATTCTTTAATTTTTAATTTGATTGTATGATTAATTAATGAATTAAAAAAATTAAAATTCAACTTTTGTAACATTATTACATGAATAATTAGTACATGAATTAATACTGACTTTAATACATAAATTAATATGGACTTGATTCTTGCCAATCAATAGTTTTGATTTTATACTATTTAAGTAAATTTAACCAAAGCCTTAACACATCCCCTTTAGACCTCTTGCTCTCTCTCCCTCTGTAAAACCCTAAATTGAAAAAGATTTCGTAGCCACACTCCCACATTTTAGATTCTCGTGATAAGATCAAAAGCTAAGGTTTTGGCTTCAGAGATGCCAGATTTAATCACCTTCCTCTTGGATGAAATATTGTCCCTCCCATCATTTTCAATATTTCCATAGATGAAGTAGTGAGAATCAATGTTCTTTCACACAGATGGAAGCCACCTTAACAGCACACCACCTGTCTTGAGATCGATAGAAAGAGAATGATTATGTCATTATCTAAAGAAGTTTCATTATCTCAAGAAATCACTTTCGCAGCACACCACCCGACTTTGGCTATTGAATTGACAATCATCACTAGTTTGTACAAGGAGCTTTATTTTATTAAATCCAAAGTTCAAGATGGAGTGAAGTTTGCATTGCGAAGTGGAAGGATTTTAATTCTTCGCTAGTTTTTTTATTTGTTTGTGTTTGGTGGCACAGATCACTATTATAAGTATTAAGTTTTTTATATTTTATGTTGTTAGTAATTTAAACTTAGTATAAGTCTGTTTGGTAGATGTATTTTCCATATGAAAAATGTGGTGAATTTAGTCTATAATTTATATTTGTTTAGTTTATATTAATTTGTATTTGTTCTTATTCAACACCTCTTGCACGTGAATAATAAATAAATGTTCAACTAAAATATATGAGTCAACTTCAATTCAAATTTATTTAATAAGAAATATTAAGTTATTTACAAACATCAGTATCTCCACGTTAATAATAATAATAAGGCTGGCGTAAATGCAAAAAAGAAGCCAAGTTGTTGAAAATTAAAGCAATTACAATCTTAACAATAATGATGAAGATAATAATAATAATAATAATAATAATAATAAAATTAATAATAATAACAACAACAACAACAACTCAACGCACATAAATGTATAAAATATGATTAAGAAAAATTTTATATAAACTCAATTTATAAAAAAATAATTAAATCCGTTATAGAAAAATATATCAAATATGGATTTGCAAAAAATTATCTATAATATGCTTTAATATATTTTTATAATTAACATTAATTCCCATGAAGCCATTTGTGTGTGAGTATTTAATGCCTTTTTTATAATAATATTTTTTATAATATGAAAAATACTAACATCTAATAGAGAAATCAAAAGTATTTTTAGAACACTTTTAAAATATAAACATGATTCCAAATATGCATCATACAATACATTCAGATAGAAAAAATATTTGTAATAGAGAGCACAAAATATTTACCTAGATATAGTAATATTATACTTAATTGTTAGATTCTACATGAAGAATATGAATAAATTATTTCATCCTTTAACCATTAAAAATTATTGAATCCTACGTGAATTAAGAATAAATTTATGTGACTTTGATTTCTTTTCAAATTAAAAATTATTATATAGAAATATTCAAAATTAGTAATTGTGTAGTTTTTATTTTGATCACATGCTTGATAGAATAACTAATTTTGTAATTTGTTAATTTTATAAGTAAACCTTTTTAATTTAATGCACTACCTAATGACAAAGTATTAGGTCAAAGAATCAAAATTAGTTAATTCTTTAATGTGAGAGTTCCATAATTATGTAATTTTGGACACTAAATAATTTTTAATTCAAACTCATTCTTAAAACAAAATGTAACTCAGTAATATGTTAATTCCATAATTAATTTTTTTCAAATTTATTGCACCACTGAATGACATAGTATGACCTCATACAATTAAAAAAAATTTTAATTTAGGATTTGATTTCATGATGGTTGCATGATTAGTGTGTGAATTGAAAATTTTAAATTCAAATTTTGTAACCTTCTAATTTGATTACATGCTTTATTAATATGTGAATTAATATTGATATATTAATTATGTAATTAAATCTGGAATGCTATCCTAATATTCATTATAATCATATTTAAAGAGATTATTAAATTCTACGTGAATTAAAGAATAAAATTGTGTAACTTTGATTTTTTTCTAAATTAAACAATTTAAAAATATTCAAAATTAATAATTGTGTAATTTTAACGTGGAAGTTCCCAATATGTTAATTATTGAATTCCACATAATATGTTAATCATTGGATTCTGTAATATGTTGAATTTTTAATTGTGAATAGATTATGTTATCTTTTAATTTTTTAAAATTATTGAATTCTATGTGAATTAAAGTTGACAAAGTATTAGATCAAATAATGAAAATTAGTTAATTTTTTAATGTGAGAGCTTTGTAATTATGTAAATCTGGATACTAGGCAAATTTTAATTCAAACTCATGGTTAATATTAAATTTAATTATGTAATATATTAATTCTCTAATTAATTCTTTCCAAATTTATTGTACCATATAATATGATGTCATACAATTAAAATTTTCTAATTCTGTAATTTGGCAAATGGATTATTAAAGTCTGGTTACCCCTGAACATGTGGTCATAATCTTGATGAATATTTAGTTTTTTTCAGAAAAATTACAGTCTGTCTCTGTTCTACTCTATTCGACTTATTCATTTAAACGATTTTAAAAGAGTGTGTGTCTGTGTAAATTTTAGCTTAATTTATTTAAAAAAATTAATTTTAAAGAGCTCCTACACAAAGTTTGCTATGATTGCCAACAAGAAATGACTCCATTACTCATATTGATTTACATGTTCATAAATTTAGCAATACTTGATTCCACGAAATCAATAAAATTAAAACAGTTCTCGTTAAAAAAAAAAAAAGACAACAACACATAAAACTGCAATACACAGCCTTTTTGAGTGGTATTCTCTGTAGATTGCCTGTGCTATACTTGAGTTTGTCTAGTTAACTTCTACACCACGTTTGGTTCAGCTTGTGAGGGGGAATGGAACACGAAATTTTAATGTACAGTGGACTTTCCATCGTTTGATTCAACTGGAGGAAGGAAAACCAAATTTCTATCCTTGGAAAAAATGGATACTAGCTTTCCCTCTCAAAAGCGATGGAAAACCATGTGGCTTCAATAGAAAATGGATGAATTTACAGTGGTGCCCTCATTGTTCATCTTCTCTGCGTCGTTGAAGAGGGGACAGCAGCTGCTGCCATGGCAGCAAGAGATGCAGCAGAGAAATCTCTAAAGTTGGCTGACTTGAGGGCATCTAGGTTAAGGGACAGAGTAAAAGAGCTTACCCATCAGCTTGAAGAGTTTGAGAGCAAGGAAGACTCAAAAAGCTGAAATAGACCCATGTATGAGTGCTGGCCATGGGAATGGCTTGGCCTGGACTTTGTAGGATCTCGGTAGCCTGATATACAACAACAACAAACTTCTAAGGAGATAGAGCTTTTTGAGCCTTTTTGTGGCTCTATTCTGATTGATTTTATTAGGGACCAAAGAAAATAAATTGAAAAGTTTATAGGAGTTTATTTTAACAAAGAACAAAATATATTCTCGAACTAGGGCTTTAGATGAAGTAGCAAAGGAGTTTATATCAAGCAAATAAGTAAAGAAATTTTTTTAACTAGGGATCTAAGTGAATAAACGAAAATTTTTTTGAGAAAAGGACAAAATCTGTAAGATTTTCAGATTTCTGTAGTAAAATAAGAAAATTATATTGAAAGGTAAAATAATAAATTTACTCACCTATTTACAATTTTCTTTCAGTTTCTTTCATTGCATATTAAATAACTTTTTTTTTCTTTTCCTTTTTTCTTTTTCATTATTTTTTCCTTTACATTTATCTTTTCCTTTTTATTTATACTTTGTACTGCGAACTAAATAGGTTTTAGTATTTAGTAAAAATATATAATTATATATGCCTCCCATTGTCCCCTTCCTAGAAATAAATCTATTTAATTAACCATTGGTTATTATTATGAGATATGCAATGTTACTTCACGCATCCAAAGTGAAATCTAGGGAGAATGCTTGAGCTAAAAGTGTCAAGCTACAGGTCCGACTCTGAGGAACGAAATAATTATGTGATTATATAGTTCAAGTATGACACTTGTAGTTATTGTATTTTCAAAGTACTGTTTAATTTCCACTAGTTAAGTGCTTAAATTGGGATATGTCAGCAGATATACTCTGATAGGGACCATGACCCAAGTGAGAATTTGGGCCAGATGCTGGACCAAAGGAATGGGCCCAAAGTCTGGCAAGTGTATGAGAGGAAGAAGAAAGGAAAAGGGGTAGGAATGTAATTACATGCATGGTGCTGTAGTGGGGTGTTTTAGTAGCAGCAAGGCCGGGGGGTATGAGGTTATGTGAAAAATTGTCAGTAGTGTTTGGGCAGGAATTATCCTGGGTAGAGAGGTATTGTGCAGGAGCAGTAGCTCTGGAGAGGAATTATTTCTTGTAATTCTTCTTTTTATCAGTTGAATCCTTTAATTGAGTTCTGTTTCTATCATACTCCATGCAACTCTTTGGACTGGTCCCTAAAAATTATGTCTGTTATGTCGCCTGAAACCCTTGGCAGGGAAAATCAATTTCCTGTTCTTCCATGAAAGCAAAATGTGACTGTTTTACTAATTGTTATAAACAATATGTGTACATCAAAGATGGATGGAACAGTTCTCGTCTTGTCACTGAAGAGAAGTAACTTATCCCGCAAGCTGTAATGATGCTCTATTCACATCTCTCACTAAAAAAGGAAAAAGAAAAAAAGAATATGTTCATCATGTTAACAAATGGAAGGCAACCATTGTCCCAACTACATTGCAAAAATGATCTACAGTTAAATGAAGCGCTTTCTGCTATCCGATCTTGTGCTCCCTTTAATGCATGTACCAAGGTTATAGTGTATGACACATGGTTTATGAAGCATAAATTCTCATGCAAAATTGTTTAGCTGGAGTTTGCAATACTGTTATGAGTTTTTTCAGGATGTATGTATTGGTTAGCTTGATTCCATGTAGAAGAAAATCCCTTGGGAAGTACATCAATCCAAGTGGAAGGAAGAACACCACTCCGTGAAACCAAATATACAATGAATACCACATATGCAGCTGTACTGGAGCAGACCACCAAACCAAGCAGCACGCCATTCACCTCAGAAACAAAGAAATCTAAAAAGAGATACCCATTAATCACCATTATCAGTGCAGCAACCGTCCATGCCACCCTCTGCCCAAAAATAAAATACAAAACAAAACAAAGGATAACATTAGAAACAAAATGATTCCAATGACAGGAAGTCAGTCTACTTTACTATGAAATAATCCACTGAAGCTATAACAATTCAAGACTCTAAAGCAAGCAATTGTATAACCTGAATTTAAAGCAGTTTCATCTACTCAATAGAAGGGAAGAGGATCGAAAATGAAAGTGACGAACCATTAAATCATTGGCTTGGATGCATATAATAAAGGAAAGAAAGGAAGCCAGGGGAAGATGTTCTCTATGGAAGCATTTTTTTCTTAAATTTGTTTCCCTCCAAAAGTGAGCAGAATTGCCAATTTTATTTCTCTCTATAGAAGAAACAGATTTTTCGAGTAATTTATTTTAAATTCTACTGCAAGTAATTCTACAGAAGACAAACCCAACACGTCATTAAGATCAAGCAGAAAAAAACATATCCAGAGTCCAGACTAACGAGTAACAACTGGCGACGTCAACAAATGCACCTAAGCTTTTGTATAACAAGACAACTTAGAAAGGGATAAAAGCAGACAGACAATTGTGAGCCTGCTATAGTAGCACAGTCCTTTTAAGAAATTGCTGCTGCTTTATTTTCATTTCCAACCAGCAAACATGCTTTTTAATTAATTTCTATTTAACTATAAATTTGAATAACCAAAAGACATCTTAAAATGAATCTCATTAAAGTCATCTAACAAAATGAAATAATTTCAAACCATAAAGCATGCTGGAAGTATCTCAAGATATCTTAAACTAAACATTGGATGAAATGAAAGAACAGTAAGATAATTAACTGACCTCAAAAATAGGCCCAACCTTAAAGGTACCCATGACCTCTTCTTTGGAAACCAAGGTGAGGAGAGGTATTAATGCAAAAGGAATTTGCATAGATTGAAGCACATTAAGCCATCCATTCAAAACGTCCAATGAGGCTTCTGAAGTATTAAAAACAATAGCTACAGCTATGGTAGGCACAATTGCAAAGCTTCTAGTGATCAAAGCCCTCAACCATTTCTGTAAACTAAGGTTGAGAAAGCCCCCCATAATGAATTGCCCAGCATATGTGCCAGTGATTGTACTACTCTGTCCAGCTGCCAACAACCCAATACCCCATATATAAAGAATAGGGAGGAGTCCTCCTCCGTACTTTTCCTGAAGATACTGCCCTGCATTTACCAATCCTATGCTAGTGGCCTGCTTTGTACCGTAAAACCCCTTAGCAAAAACTGTTGTGACAAATAGATTGATCACAAAGGAGACTAAAAGTGCAGCTGATGACTCGATGGTATAGTAGTTGAGAGCCTCCTGTACCCGACCTTTCTTTTGGGGATCAATTTTCCTTGATTGAACCAAAGCAGAGTGCAGGAATACATTGTGCGGCATTATGACACAACCTACCACCCCCACAGCCTGGCGAATTGTCTTTGAGCTAAGTCTTGGAACCAAAATACCTACACGAAAGATCACACACAGTTTATCTTTGTGAAGCACCCAAATGGAGGGGCGGCTATTAAACAGAAGACATTTGTATCATATTGAAATGGAATATCATATTCAAACTTCATCATTAGAAAAGCTTGTACCCATCAAAAGTTCTTGTCCACTGGGCTTTGTGCCACCAAACATCCACGCAAAAGAAAGAGCCATAGTTGCAATGAGAACTCCAAAAGCAGCTTCCAATTTCCTCACTCCATAGTTCTCAAGAAATAGAAAGATGAAACTGCTCAACAACAATCAATCATAGTTGGCAGGAAGAGTTGGAAGGTTCCAATAAATTAACAGACATAATAATAACTTTTACAAGGAATTAATTACAACATTTTACACATGAGAGGTTGTAAAAGTATGACAATGTTATGAAAGAGAATAAAATGCTTAGCAGAAAAAATTGTACTCTGATATGAATTTGAGATTAATACCTAGAGACGTAGATATTAGTTGCTTTATCTGCCACAAATGTGTTGTCTAGATTCTTGATATATTCAAAATATTTGAACTGTTACAATAACTATGAAACAATTCAGCAACCGTCCAAGTAAATTCTGCTTGTACGACCACAATAAATTATTGGCATATCTTTTTTGAGTTCTGGTCATGAATCATGGTGCTTATGATCTAACTAGATTAAATCCTAAACCAGTACTTTCCCCATGAGTTTTATGCATAAAACTAAGGCACTTAGATCATCTATGAAGTGCTGCAATAACCATAAGTAATAATTGCTTCAAATTATGTTTTCCAACTCCAGTAAGAGAGTAGAAACAGAATGTTTTCATGAGACAAGAATGCCTGTTTAATGCCCATTTACCTCTAAAGCTTCTTTTCTTCTTCATAATCATCGTCATCTTCTTCTTCTTTTTTTTTTTTGGAGGGGGTGGGGTTGTTGACGTTAATAGAATTACTTCTAAGTATGTTTATTGAAATCTGCTAATTAAGCGCTTTACATAAGCTCGGATGCCAGTACTTCTATCCTCCTACTTAAAACACTTATTCCACATCTAAGCGAAGTCAATTTATTGCTTCTAATTGCAATAACAACTACAAGCTTCTCAATTAGATCTGTATACATAGATGTTTGACCAAACAAGCACGTTGATCAAAGGAATGATCCGTGGCTCTATGTTGGTAATATATAGCTTTATGCTGTCACCTTAATCAAAATCCCACTAGTAAGTTTCAACCCAGAAAGGAGTGGCTATACGATTGAAACGGTTCACTGAGAAACTTATAAGTCAGGCACTCAATTAAACATACATCATTGACGTGCTATGAACTCAGCAATGCAAGGTAGTAACAAGGAAATTAAAAATAAAAGCAACAAGATACATTCTGAGAGTTGCAGACACAGAAAGATAAGGTCCTGAATAACAATAATAAGAGATGGAAGTGCCTACCAATCCGAAGCTGTAATTAAAACTCCAGCCCAGAGCGGCAACACCCCGTGGCTAAGAATTTGGATAGCAATTGCGCTTCCAATGACCTCTTGAATGTCAGCACCAATCAAGGCAATCTCCGCCATGAACCAGAGCACTAACCGAGCCCAATTGGGATATTCCTCCCTGCACAGCTCCGCCAGGTCCCGACCCGTGGCCACCCCAATCCTCGCGGATAGAAGCTGTATCAACAAGCCCATAACAGAGGCCCACACCAATAGCCAGAGCAAGGAGTAGCCGGCGATGGCTCCAGCCTGGAGATCGCCTTCGAGATTTCCCGGATCCAGAAAAGCTATGCTCATCAAGAATCCAGGGCCGGTGAATAGCCATAGTTTCTTCCACGAGAAAGGCGGCACCGTCTCTGAATCCTCATCACAGGAGTCCAAATCGAATACAAGGACCTTCTCCCCTGCTTCATATCCGACCTCTCGATCTTCCAATGAAGATGGTTGTGACTCCGATTGGGGTTGTTGTAGTAGCCGGGTCGTTTCTTTATTTCTATCATCTACTTTGGACTCATCTCCTCGCGACTGAGCACTCATCGTTAAGATGCCCCAAGAGTGCTCGGATCAAAGGTGTTCCAAGATCCCCATTTTGTTCAATCTAGAAACTGGGGCATGCACGGGATGAGCACTGAGCTCTGCGTAACTACGGCTTTCGTTGAAACCCAGTTTCGTGCGGATAAAACTAAAGAGATGGCTTCATTCTGTCGTCCAATGCAACATTTATAATTTTATTTCATCACATCGCGATCGTATGGGCCCAAGACGAATGGGATTAAGTACTAATACGTCCAATCGCAGGGAGACACGTCAAGAACAGGAGATTAATTAATCTCATTCGACGAATTTTACGCTTTTAATTTTGCCGGCATCAGAATATAATGCATTATTATGCGATTCTGATTCGACGGAACACAAACAAGGTGGTAGACGAAGAAATTAATTAATCACTCCACTTCTTTCTGCAAAGCTTGCACCAACATGCTTTGATGTTGCTTATTCGTTGCAAAGTCTGCTACAACAGTAGTCTCTCTTAGTATTATTTTACCCTTTTGATTCTTTTTAAGTTGTAAACAATATTTTAGTTCCTGAATTCCTTATTGTGATAAAATGTGAACCAACGAGGATTACTTTATGTAAAACTAACTCATGTTAATAAAAAATTTCATATTTTCTCTTCATTCTTCAAATCCTCTCCATGATTTCGACAGAAACGTTTGTGTAAAAGGAGCAACGAGGACGTGTTTCAGGTATGCTCTGCTTTTAATCTCTAATCAGTAAAAAAGCATATATAGCTGATACACTAACTAAAATGGTTACATTACGCAGAGACCATGTGAATAACTGGGCTCTTTGCGATCGTTGTTTTTGAGGTATGAAGCTGATGTGCATAGTTTTTTTTTTGAAGGGAAAGTATCAAATCCGAAAATAGAAAGTGCTACAGAATGGTGCCGTATATACAGTTGATATTTGGCATACATCTCAATGCATCTATCTATCTGCAACCATATCATGACAATAGGATTTTGTTAGGTTACTGAAAGGCAATTAATCAAGGAGAAGGATAGAGAAGAACACACAAAGAAATTACGTGATTCGGTCAATGCGACCTACGTCCACGGACAGAGAGAATATCTGTATTATTTCTGACGGAGGCTATACAGAGAGAAATTACATCAACCACTCTACCAATGAATTCCCTCACACTCATATATATAGAGACAAATGTGTCATGGGTCGTGGGTCGGGTTACAAACCGGGTCACCCACAAAATTCAAGTCAAACCCAACAATTTCCCTCCTTGACTTGAATTCTCTCAAATCACCAGAACTAAATATAAATTCATCTCTGTCATTCAAGCCCTGTAGGGCTTCATGGAATGCGAACATTCACCAAGTCCAAGCTATGCTTGAACTTCTCTGAAGGTAGAGCCTTTGTCAACATATCTGCTGGATTATCTGCTGTGGCTATCTTCTCGATGGATAATTTCTTGTCTTCTATCACATCTCGAATAAAATTCAATCTGATATCAATATGCTTCGACCTTTCATGGTAGACTGGATTCTTGGCTAAACTTAATGCACTCTGACTATCACAATAAATGATAGGTCTCTGAATATTTAACCCCAGACTATCAATCAAACCATGTAACCACATACCTTCCTTAACTCCTTCTGCCAATGACATGTATTCTGCTTCAGTGGTAGACAAGGCAACTGTAGATTGAAGTGTTGCCTTCCAACTGACAGCACATCCATTCAGAGTCAAGACATAGCATGTTAAGGATCTCCTCCTCAAAAGATCTCCAGCATAATCTGAATCTGTATAACCAACCAAGCCACTATCAGATTTATCAGCACCATAAACCAAGCAAATATTACTCATACCTTTGAGATACCGCATAATCCATTTAACTGCATTCCAGTGAGCTCTCCCAGGATTACTCATAAACCTGCTTACCACACTGACTGCATGAGCTAGATCAGGCCTAGTACATACCATTGCATACATCAAGCTTCCAACAGCATTACAGTAAGGCATTGAACTCATGTACCCTTTTTCCTCAGCTGTAGTAGGTATTGTACTAGCATCAAGTTTAAAATGTGCCGCCAACGGAGTACTAACCGGCTTAGAATTATTCATTTGGAAAGACTGCAACAATTTTTTTATGTATTTCTGTTGAGATACATACAGTAAACCTGCACTTCTATCTCTCCAAATCTCCATGCCCAGTATCTTCTTGGCTGCACCCAAATCCTTCATCTCAAACTCACTGCTCAACAAGGCTTTCAAACTATCAATTTCAACCTTGTTCTTTGCAGCAATTAACATATCATCAACATATAGCAACAAATAAATATAAGAATCATCTGCAAGTTTTTTAGAATAGACACAGTTATCAAACTGATTACGCAGAAAACCATGGGAAGTCATGAATGCATCAAATTTCTTGTACCACTGTCTAGGAGACTGCTTCAAACCATACAAGGACTTTTTCAGCAAACATACATGATCTTTCTTCCCAGAATCAAGAAATCCTTCTGGCTGTGACATATAAATCTGCTCCTCTAAATTTCCATGTAAGAAAGCAGTTTTCACATCCAGTTGTTCCAACTCCAAGTCAAAAACACTTACCATGGACAAAAGGACACGAATGGTTTTATGCTTCACAACCGGGGAGAAAACTTCATGATAATCAATTCCCTCCTTTTGTGAAAAACCCTTGGCCACGAGTCGTGCTTTGAACCTTGCTGGTTCAACTCCAGGAATACCTTCTTTCTTCTTGAAGACCCATTTGCATCCTACCGGTTTCACTCCCTTTGGTAACGGTACAAGATCCCAGGTTTCATTCTTCTCAAGAGATTGCATCTCTTCATTCATTGCAACTAGCCATTCTGATGCTTCTCTACTCTCAACTGCTTCTTTATATGATCTCGGGTCATCAGAATCAATGCTTTCACCTACTGCCAAGGCATAAGCAACTGAATTAACATCAACTATATCAACACAATCTGCATACCTCATAGGTTTTCTGATTTCCCTTCTTTCCCTCCTTGTTGCTATAGGTTGTGATTCTTCTTCTTCCCTGGGCTGCTGTACAGGGTCTGTTATAACCCTTTTTGAAGTTTGAACTTCAATTTCCACCTTCTGGTTGGCACCTTGATCATTATTACCTACATGACTACCAAGCTCCTCCTTCTGACCAAACATAGCAGACTCATCAAAAGTTACATCTCTGCTAATAATAAATTTTGGAGTTCTATCCTTTTCAGTACACCACAGTCTGTACCCTTTAACTCCATGTGCATACCCTAGAAATATGCATTTCATTGCCCTAGGCTCTAGTTTACCATCATTCACATGAGCATAAGCAGGACAACCAAATATACGCAGGCCAGAATAATCAGAAGGTTTACCGGACCATACCTCTTGAGGAGTCTTAAAATCAATTGCAGTAGATGGCGATCTATTCACCAGATAACAAGCAGTGTTAACTGCTTCAGCCCAGAATTGTTTTGGCAAGCCAGCGTTTAATCGCATGCATCTCGCACGCTGCAACAGTGTTTGATTCATACGTTCTGCAACTCCATTTTGCTGTGGTGTATGACGTACAGTGCGATGCCTCACTATACCTTCTTTCTTACAAAATTCATCAAATGGAGCATTACAGAACTCCAACCCATTATCAGTTCTGAGTGTTTTGACCTGTTTTCCAGTCCGTTTCTCAACCATGGTCTTCCACTCCTTGAACTTCCCAAACACTTCATCTTTGGATTTCAGAAAATATACCCAAACCCTTCTAGAGTAGTCATCAATGAAAGTAACAAAGTACTTGCATTTGCCCTGAGATTCAACTGGAGAAGGACCCCACAAGTCTGAGTGAACATATTGCAGAACATCCGTAGAAGTATGCTTCCCAGAACTGAACTTAACTCTGCGTTGTTTACCCATAACACAAACTTCACAGAATTTCAGTTTCCCAGTTTCTGCTCCTTCTAACAATCCTTGTTTACTTAGAATTGACAGCCCTTTCTCACTCATGTGTCCCAATCGGCAATGCCACAACTCTGTATAATCATCATTCTTCCCTAAAGATTTAGATACAGCCACTGTCCCCATCACAGAACTACCAATCAGAAAGTAAATGCCATGCTGCAATTTACCCTTCATTATAACCAGAGCACCTTTGGAAATTCTCAACTGTCCATTCTCTCCAGAGTACTTGTACCCTTGTTTGTCTAGAGTACCAAGAGAAATCAAGTTCTTCCGTAGACCAGGAACATACCAAGCATCAAGCGTCCTGACTATTCCATCATACATCTGAATCTGCACAGAACCACTGCCCTTAACACTAAGCTGCTCATCATCACCCAACCTCACAACACCATTCCACTCCTTGAAAGAAGTAAATAGTTCACGTGAGAAAGTCATATGATAAGATGCACCTGTGTCCAAGACCCAAGTATTTGCAGAACCAGAGGTACTGACTGTGAGAACATCAATGTCTTCTTCTCCGTCAGAACTATCTTGCACCACCGAAGCACTACCACTGGTATTCGGTTCCTTCTCGTCATTTTCCTTCTTCCTCTGTGGACAATTCTTCCTGATGTGCCCCTTCTGTTTACAGTGATAACATCGAGGTCCTCCTTTGTTCCTCGACTTAGACCGTGACTTGCTTCTTTTTCCATCATCCCTTTTAGTGTCTCTGCCTCTGCCAACATACAAACCTGCTTCTGCACCATCCTCATTAGAACTAGAGACTCTTCTCTTCAGCTCTTTAGACTGCAAAGCATCTTTGACATCATTAACAGAGATACTATCTCTACCATACAACATAGTGTCAACAAAGTTCTCATATGAATTTGGTAGAGAACACAAAAGAATGATAGCCTGATCTTCATCATCTATCTTAACCCCAACACCCTGTAAATCCAGGATAATTCGGTTAAAATTATCAAGATGATCTTTTACCTGCATATTTTCTGTCATCCGCAGGGTATACAAACGCTGCTTCTGATATAACCGGTTTGTGAGAGACTTTTTCTGGTATTTATCATCCAATTTCTTCCACAAACCTGCAGCAGTTGATTCATCAACTACTTCTCTCAACACCTCATCTGTCAGACTCAATAGTAATGCACTATGAGCCTTTGCCAAAATTTCCTTCTTCTCCTCTTCTTTCAACGTGTTAGGTAGACTACTTTCTCCTTCTAATGTCACTGCACATCCCTGCTGAACCAGAAGTGCCCTCATTTTTACCTTCCACAAAGTGAAATCATTCGATCCATTGAACTTCTCAATATCGAATTTATGAGTCGACATCTTCTCAAATAACAGCAGATAAATTACTAGCAAATTTCGCAATCAGAAATTGAATTTCACAAAACTGTTCAGAACCTTGCAAACTGACCAGAACTTCACTAACAGAAATTCAACACAGCAGTCCAACAAAATTCACAGCAGTAAACCAGAAATTCAATCCAGCACAATCCAGTAAATTCACACAGAAATTCAGAATTCTTTTCTGAATTAAACATAAACTTACCGGAACTGTGTCGAGGAAACAATAACGATCGCAACAGAAAACTTGGTCCAAACAACAACAATGACCAAACAGCAGCTTTGACCAAACAGCAATTTTTGACCAAACAGCAGCTTTAACCAAACAGCAGCTTTGACCAAACAACAGCTTTGACCAAACAGCAACTTTGACCAAACAGTAACTTTGACCAAATAGTACCGTTGACCGTTGACCGTGCTACAGTGCCTCGCCGTAGAAGACGATGAACAGTGCTTCCGATGAAGATTCCGGCAATGAACAGTACTTCCGATGAAGATTCCGGCGATGAACAGTACTCGCAACCGTAAAAACTCACCGAAACAACTGAAAAACGATCTCCAATGCACTAGAAATGCAATAAACGGTCTCTTTTTCCCAAAAAACAAGCGAATCAAGCTAGATCTGAGATTTAAAACTAGATCTGAAAATTTTCTTACCACCAAAAATTGGTCTCCGACGTTCTTTAACGCACCAAAGATGCAGAGAATGGTCTCCTATGCTCCAAATCAACCAAATCGGGGCAAGATCTGAAATTTTGGAGCCGGATCTGAAAATTTTCGGACGTGCTACAGTAACTGACGAACCAAAAATGAACCAAGGCTCTGATACCACTTGTTAGGTTACTGAAAGGCAATTAATCAAGGAGAAGGATAGAGAAGAACACACAAAGAAATTACGTGGTTCGGTCAATGCGACCTACGTCCACGGACAGAGAGAATATCTGTATTATTTCTGACGGAGGCTATACAGAGAGAAATTACATCAACCACTCTACCAATGAATTCCCTCACACTCATATATATAGAGACAAATGGGTCATGGGTCGTGGGTCGGGTTACAAACCGGGTCACCCACAAAATTCAAGTCAAACCCAACAGATTTGGTGAAAAGAAAAGTGGGTCGTGC
This sequence comes from Biancaea sappan, assembly GCA_037074585.1. Lineage (NCBI taxonomy): Eukaryota > Viridiplantae > Streptophyta > Magnoliopsida > Fabales > Fabaceae > Biancaea > Biancaea sappan. Next base: position 28,565,936 of record CM073498.1, read on the forward strand.
TGTAACACTTTCAGTGGTTCCCTTTTTTGATTCTCAGATGACTGCCGTGCTCATTCTTTGGTTTCCAACCATGAGTTTGCTTCAATTCAATTACAAGCTTTAGCAAATGATTCAACAAAATTGAATTGATGGAAATATGAAGTAGTTGTCAGTTTGCAACAGAGAAAATGATATTGGTTCTCCATTTGAAGCCACACATGGAGCCGAGCTGTAGACCTTTATGGAAATTAACAGGCCGCACTTTGCCTTCGGATAATATTCATTTCAAGATTGAAGATTAGAATTCGATTCATTGGTGAAATTATCTCTTCGTATCCGTGATGAAATAAATTCCCAGCATCTGGCTGTATTTCACGTGTCAGGAGGAAACTTCACGTATACTTCAGTCAAAGCCTCAAAGGATAGCTCCAGATTTTTGCAATCAGATCAGACCAACACTTGCTTCATATTTCACCTGAACCATTTGCTGAGAAAAAGGTCTGATTTCTTCGCTGAGAGTAGATTCATTCCTTCTCGAGGTTTTAAGATGATATCATCACTATTTGCGTTCAGTTTTTTGATGGAAGAAGATTAACACTTGTATATAGACTTCAGCACAAGGATGACTTGGAGGGGTTGTTGAAGGGTAGTGGTGACCTGTGAAGGGTAACAGAAGAAGCATAACAAAGCCAAATTTCAATGGTTGAATCCGATCAATCATTAATATACTTTGTAGCGTCAAGGTCAATAATGGATGGATAATATAATTGGATTAATGAAGAGACGTGTTCGTCTAGTACTTGCAATTACCTCCGAGGCTCCAACGAATAATAGAAATAAACATACATACATTTGGGTGAGGAATAAAACGTGAATGGAACGATGTACCACACTTGTTTAAGGGCGGGATTACGATCAAAACCATTCAATGACAGTCTTGATTTTTCCTTTTTTTTTCTTTTTTTTTTAAATATTTTGAACCACCGAATTTTGCGATCGACGATCTAAATAAAAACTAGAAGTTCCTGTTATAGACGAAATAAGAACAAATTTGACTCTCTTTAGTTAGGTGATATTTAGAGAAAATATGTTAGAGCTGACTCTACTTCCTTTCAATTAAGGATTCTTGGACTCATAAAGGGGATAAAAAAAGTTAATTCTGTTTAGAATCCTGGTAATGAAGAATAAACAATTATTGTTTCTTTTTATTGTCCTCCAAAAATATTTGATAGTATATAGTAATTTTTGTTAATATAATATGATGTGCATAAGATGTCCTTATTTTTAGAATAACCAATCATAAATGAGAATCACGACAAAAATGTAAGTATAATTTTTAAGTTTTACACTCTGAGAGAAATTTAAAAAAATTATATCTTATATTTTAAATAAATTATCTTTTATTGGAAATTGTTCTTAATAAAAAAAGATGAGAATTACAATATCTACCTAATGTTTTAAAGTTATTAGATAAGTTACTAATTCTTGGGAATTAAATTATTAATTGTTAAGATAATTACAAAATATATTTGTGAACCTAGTTGTCTATAATTGTCTTTTTGGTGAAAGATTGTCTATAATTTTATTTTTATAATGCTAGCAAGTATATATATATACACTTATAGTGTTTCTAATTTTTTAGACTAGCATATAAGGAAGTTGAGATTCAAGTTTGAATTGTTTGGAATGGGAGGAAGTGAGTGTGTATTTACTAAAAAAATATGCCAATCTACAATAGGGTCCTAAAAATTTCTTATATATAATAGCACTCAAAACATATTCCTAAGATCAATTTTGGTTGCTATAATTGAGACATAGAAATTGGAATGAAAATGAGAATTATTTTTATTTTTAGTTAGACATGAAAAAATCATTCATTTCTCATGTCTTGTTTTACGAATCTATGTTGTAATATAAATGAATTGTGAGAAAATTATTATAATATTCATAAATAAATTATATAAATATTATATAAAATAACATTGGTAAGTAAATTTAACAAAAAAATTTAATATAAATTTTTAATATATTACACAATAAAAATATTACATAGTAATATATTAAATATTTTATATAATAACACATTAAATATATTAAATAATAACATATTGAATATATTAAATATTGCATATAAGACTAAATTTATGAAGTTTGTTAATAATTATAATTAATAATCAATATGTTATTCACATTTTTAATAACTTTTTAATGTATTGCAAAATATATGAAATAATTTTTAATAAATTTTGATCACACCACTGATAATAAGAATTAACTTCTTCATTCACAACTCAAAAATATGTGAGTTGCATGCATGCTTAAAGTTTTAAGATTTTTTAATATCTTGACTGTGTGTGTGTTTATATATATATATATATACACTTTCTTGAAGATACAAAATTCTTATTAATTTTTACAAATAATTGAAATTAATTATTGTTCATTTTTATGTTCGATCTTATATATTTGCTAAAAAAAATATTTAAACCCCAAAAAAAGTGAAATATATTATAACAGAATAAGTCACACAATCTAATATCATGAAGATGTTAAAAAAGATTAAATCATGGTAAACTATTTTATTCAAATAGTACATGAAAATAAATAAAAAGATAATTTATTAAAATAGAGAATGAGCATACAAGTTAAAATAAATATTGCCTCTGAAGCGTGCCTACGTAAATGTTACAAACACCTTAGAGCAACTAAATAAGGTTACACTACAACAATGAATAAAAACAACTACAAAAATTTTCCTACTGAAATTTATTGAACTTATTTTTTGTTTACCATCTCACCCTTATATACTGAAAAGTAGTAAGAAATAACTTTTGTCCATTGTGTCATCTCCCGTAATACATTCCTACTAATGATGCTACTGAATCTCAGTCACTATTATTTAGCTACTATTAATTCAACTAGACTCCAATCGTTAAACTGGTATTCATGCAATATTATAAAAGAAATGTGATATTTGGTGCTAAATTGGTATTCTATGGCCCAGGTATAATGGCTTTCAGTCACTAAACTGGTATTCAGTCGCTAAACTAGTATTCTATGGCCTAGGTATAATGGCTCTCAAAAACATATATAGTGCAGTCATACACAGCTCGAGAGACAAGTTATATGGTGTTACTATAACCGACTAGCACAAGTATGGTGTCCCATGTTGACCATAAAGTGTGAACTCATCTATACACAAGTCGAATCTCACATTAGGTGGCTCACTGGCAAAGTCTAAATACACAATATCAAACTGTTTCCATGCTTCTATGTCTGAAAGATGGACCAGTACGCCTTCATTTCTTCTGTTATTCCAATGTCATCACATGTGCTCAATCGAACTCATTAAGGCATAAAGTCTCTACAACCTAGGAATAAGGGGTAGATAGTGCATCATTTTCACTAGAACACGTTTAACACTTTATCTTCTCATAGGTCGATCTTCTCAATATCGGGATGCTTCACAAAATTTGCATTTTGTCTCATATATATTGTCATTGTAGTACAACATGCATCCATTCTGGCAAATATCAATTTTTTCGAACGTTAGACCTAATTTGGATATCAATTTTTTCATCCTATACCAATTTGTGGGCACGAGATTTTTATGAAGGCTAATTTTTCCCATAAGAGCTATCATGTCATTGAAAGCTTAATCTGAAATGTTGCTTTCAGATTTCAAACTCAACATTCTGATCGCAATAAATAACTCTAAATGACTGGTACATCTTGGCCAAAGTGGCCTATGGTAGGCATTTTTAGCAAATCAAACTAGTAAGAAAAATTATAAATATAATATAAGACTTATAAGAGACTAAGAAAGTAGAAAGATGAACAGAGAAGTAGGAAGATGAATAGACAAATAAAAAAGATGAACAATTTAAAAGAAGTAGGAAAATAGACAAACAAACTAGAAGAGAGAGATGGAAAAGATTGGGAAGCTAATGAAATGACTAATGTTGGTATTTATAGGAATGTGTGGATTAATAGGATAAATGAAAAAGAAATGCCAAAAAAATTTAATATATGTCACAAATGAAAAAAAAAACCATATAAATTAAATATATGGCAAGGGCCTTTCCAACGCCATATATAATATGGTGTGGTGTTCCTTCCCTCGCGCTATATAATGTATGGTGCGAGAAGACTAGTTATTTTATTAATGTTTTAAAAAAATTATAAAATAATAATTATTAATATTGTTTACTAAATATTAATTGTAATAATTATTATTTCATAATAATTAATTTTTTATTTATTTATGCTAGCTGTTTTTTAATTTCTCGAGACTCACTTCTCTCTTCTCCATTTTCATCTCCCCTTATTAATTCTCATAATTCTTAGCTTGCATTTTTTCTTTTCTAACTTAATATGTCAGGTAATTAATCACAATATGCAGAAAACTTATCCAGAGAAAGACTAAGAAGACAACCTTCTATTCAAACTCATAATCATTCTTCTTACTACAACACCACCAGTACAAACATTGATAATGCCATAACAACAAACCCATGACAGTCATTTCCTTATCCTTCATTTTTTGGTCCACAACAAAATATTTCTTTCACGACTCCTCCAAAATTTTACTCACTGATACCATGGCAATTTCAAGGAAACATACCACCAACAATGACTCATCTCGGATATCCTTCAGTTGGACCACCACCCCCATGGCAATTGTACGCCCATAATGATACATCTAATATGCTAACTACTATCCTCAAGTCCCAAATAATTCAACACTCCAACTCAAACATATCGTAATAACTCTACTTCTTCACAACATTTTCAATCTTCATACCAATATACCATCTCCATCTCCACAAAATGTCACATTCGAATCTTCATTGCCATCTTGATCCTTAGTCTCAGTGGAGGCAACAACCCATGATTTGTAACATAAAAAGATAGCAACATTATTATTAGGAAAGAGTTCATCGTTCCTGATGAAAAAAATTATTATTATTATTATTCTTTTACTAACTATCATAGTTTATATTTAATTTTAAACTGATGAATGTTGGCCTTATTTTGAAAACATCGATGACGAAGATGAGAAGAATGATGGGGATGGAGAAGTTGATGAGGAAGCATAGATTTGTATTAGGCAAGTTAATTGTAATTTACTTATATTAATATAATAGTTATTTTTAAAAAACAACTAACTACTTATTTAATACAATATATTAACTACTTATATTTATTTGTAAATATATTTAAATATATGATATAATCTATAAGTACATTATCAAATAAGTTTTTACCTACTTATTCAATTGTTTGTTATTTATTATTATTATAAACATACAAATATTATAAAATAATAGAAATAATATAAACTATGTAATAGTTTTTTTTTTAACAACATACATATAATATAAGGTAACATAAAAATATAATAAAATAGGTAAAAACTTATATAATAACTTACAAATAAATATATAATAAGTTATTAAATAGTAATCAAATTGCAGAAACATATATATATATACACATATGTCAACGCAAGCCTGCTTCCCGCAAATTCATGTTGAAATATTTAGGCCCCTTACAAAAATTTTTGGTTGCTGCAAAAATATATCTATTAACAACTTCTCTTACTCCTCATTCAAGAGTCCTTTCTCTTTAGCTTTTCCTTCTTTCTGCTCATTGGTGCACTTTACTGGTAACTTCTTCAGCATTTTATTCTTTTTGCTCTCTACTTCAGATTTTGTCTTCTATTCTCTTCTTTACCTCTTTCTCTTTTCTTCTCTTTTGTCTTATCTCTTAGTGTTCCTTTTCTTTTTCATATATCATTCTATATTCTAACAAAATTCTTATCTATATGTAGAAGGTCGAGTTGAATAATTTCTATGAGCAAAATTTCAAATATAATCTTATACAATATCATTCTAAATCTTTTCTTAATTTTTCAAGTTTCGCTTTTTAATCAATTTTGCTATTATGTGTTCACAGGAGGGGACAACACTACATTCCTATTGTAGACTCAATCCATTGATTTCAAATATCAGCCATTTGTAGTAGTAGAAGAGAAACTACTGTAGGAAACATAAGATTAAATTATTTAATTCTGTAAAATATATACAATTAAATTATTTGATTTTCTATTCTATAAAATAAAACAGATTTATATATTGACCAAAAAAATTTAAAGTTGATATTTTACTGACAAAGAATTCTCTATTCTCTAAAATAAAACAGATTTATATATTGACAATAGATTTTTAATAGTTCACATTTTTTATGCATAAATTTTCTTTTGTAAATTTATAATCTACAAATTCACATCTCAACTCTTTTTTCTTAATTACAATAATACAAATAATACAAATATAAAATTAATCACAAGAAAATACCATAGTTATCAGAACCGGCCCAGTCATTGACTCGGGCTGGCCTCCAGGTCTTGTGGACAAGTAGAAATGTCAATATCTCTCTACCCTTCTCTTACGCAACCCTAAATCCGATTTTGAAAGCAAAGTAAGGATGAATGAAAAAATCTCAATCCCTGCCACACGATGATTTGTCTAGTGCTCCTCCTTTTTCTTCCACCACAAGATGATGACAGCAATGATGATGGCCCAGTGCTTCTTCTTTTTCTTCTTCTTCTTCTTTCACAGTCAGTCTTCATCCCTCACCATCATCATCTCTGCTTCATCGCATGTCTGTCTCAAGTCCAGGAGATTGTTTCGTGCAGCCATTGATCTGTGCTTTATCAAGAAATCTCCATCTCTCTCAAGTCTTTGTAATTTTTTTAAAAGGTAGGGCAGGTCAACTGGGCTGATGGTCAGCAGGCTGGCTAAGACCTAACTGGGTCTTAGCCGGTCCACTTACAAATCGATCTGAAGAGCTAACCTGAACTGATTCCAACCTGGGTTGCTGGTTTTTGAGTTGACCCGCTGGGCCGGTCTGAATTTGATAACACTGAAAAATACTATAATTTTTTAATTATTGATAAATAAAACATAATAAAATTACCGAAAATATTCAACCAAATAACTTACAAAAAAATAATAAATATGTGTATTACAATAATACAAATTAATAAATAAAACCTCATAAAAATACTAAAATTATTGAACCAAATAATCTATAAAAAAATGTATAGACAGAGACTCAACTGTGGCTCGGGTGGACATCACCCATGCCACATGCACAAGAAAGGCTTGGGTGGACTCTTCATATGTGGCTCAGGTGGATAGCACCCGAGTCACTCTAGAAGTGGAGCTCGAGTGTTGTCCACCCGAGCCATTCTTCATATATGGCTTAGGTGGACAACACTCGAGCTACAGAAGAAAAGCTCAGGTGAGGTTCACCCGAGCTCATATGTTTCTCAAATGGACAACATCCTAGTAATTGAAGAGGTGGACAGCACCCCTAGTATTTTAAGAGACACTCGGGTGTTGTCCACCCGAGCCACTTTGGCACCTCACCCAGCTTTTGCGTACTCGAGCCAATACGTGGATATATGTTTATATATTTAAATATATACATGTGGTAATTCATTCTCTGATTGAAAATGTAGACGTGGGCTCATAGTAGGAATTTTTTTTCTATAGCTTTCTTATTTTCGACTGTGCATTTAGCTACTGCAAATTTTCAGTAGGAGTTAGTAGGAAATCTACTTTTCCTACTGAATATCATCTATTTGCTAATGATATTTTTATAGGTATAAAGTGTAATTGTTGTAATGTTAATTATGAATTAGGATTAAGAGTATAATTTTGAAAATTTTATAAGTTTCATATTGTTACATTGGAAGCAGGCAAAAGTCTATTCTATCACTTAAACTTGGAAATCCACATTCCTTCAAGTGAGGGTTGAGAGAATGTGAATTCCTTGAAAAAAAAAAAGAATTTTAGGAATCAAACATAGAAAACTACACGATTATAAAATGTAATTTTTTTTTTCCAAACCAACAATATCTAAAAATTTAATAGGCATTGATTAATCTAATTTAAGTTAGTTTATATCGTAAAAATATAAAATTTTCTAAGAACTCAATATTCAATTTATAAATTTAAATTTCACTTCAACCAATCAATGTTATTTATAGCATTTGAGTTACACTTGTATCTATGTTAGTGGATGTTTTTATGATTGTTATACTACTAATTCAAATATTGCTTCTTCTTCTTTTTCTTAAATTTGTATACAACTTTATGGCTAATTAAATATAAATTACTTTTAAAGCCATACGCATTGGACTTATCATACGGGTCTAGTTATATTAAAACTCAAAGTTACTAAATTTACTAGGTAATAATTTAGTAGTAAGGAATATAGTTAGTTGGAATTCTCTTATATACATTTACTTATATTTTTACTATTAATTTCACCGTTGAAAATAAAGCATACCCAAAAACATACAACATCTTATGTGTATGTGTGTGTGTGTGGTGGCAGTGTAATCATCTTCGTCCACCATGCCCCTCGCCCCCAAATACTACAAACATCTCCTTCTCTACGTCCCACTCTACTCTCACTCTACCATATAATTTATTATTATTTTTCATGTTTCATTGGAACTGATCTCTGATCATCTCATTTGGCTTTACAGCTGGTTCCAAATCTCGGAAATTCACGTTATATCTTCATTAATTTCATGGGTTTATAACATGATAAATGCGGGATATATGAAGCACATATGACACTTCAGTACAGTGATTGTCATAGAGTTCCAGTTCACCACATCAAAATATGTGTATATATATATATATAAGATCGTCAATGGTAATCTCACACAATAGGCTATTTTTTTATGTTAGTTTCTTGTTATAGCTTAAGTCACATTAATTGATATTAAGATAATTAACTAAGGTCTCAATTGTAATTGTAGCATAGGTGGTAACAGAATCCGAATTCTCTGGATTGTTAATTAAAACTGTCCGACCAGTTCTAATAGGTAAGATTTACTTTTATGAGAATCTGATCAGACAGTCTGGACGACTTATTAAATTCAAACAGAAAATTTATAGTCGGTGGTAACATAAATACTACATATTGGCCTGAGGTCAAAAATTAATGTAAAGCTAGTATACGTGGATGCGGAGCCAGAAATTGTGAAAAGTGTCTAGGATGAAAGGCCTGGATTGTATGTGGTTGAAAGAGGTAAACCCTAGATCCATGTTAATGCATTCTACTTTTACTGATTAAATCTCAAGTTCTCTCTCCATAAACCGCCATCCCTCTCTCTCTTCAAAGTCGTCACCTTCTCTAAATGGCCTGACACAGACAAAGCCCCTCCCTACATTTCTTCCGTTTTTCCTCATTTTCTTCTCCTGTCACCGCCTAAGCTCCCGGTTGCTTTTCAGTTCCTATATATTCCGCATTCGTCCATCTGCTCATCGCCGGAAGATTCAGTACTTTCAAGTGCATACAAGAGAAATTCATTGAAACGAAATCAGATCAAATCAAATTCCCAGAGGGAGAAATTAATATGGGGAGAGTGAAGCTTCAGATCAAGAAGATTGAGAATGTAACAAACAGACAGGTCACTTTCTCAAAGAGGAGGAATGGGCTTATCAAGAAAGCTTATGAACTCTCAGTTCTCTGTGACGTTGATGTGGCTCTAATTATGTTCTTCCCCTCTGGCAGACCCAGTCTCTTCTCTGGGACCAAAAGGTCAGCTTCCCTTGTACTCATCAACATTAATCTTAACCCAACTTATTAGTATTCATTCCCACATTTTTTTAATTAAAAAAATAATTAATATATATAACCTCGTATTTCTTTTCCTTTTTTTTTTGTAAATATCTTGAAGCATTGAAGATATTCTTGAAAGATATCTTCACCTTCCCGAGCACAAACGTGGAAGGTATGTCCTCTTTAATTTCAACATTCTTTTCCTCTTATCAATTATATATATACAGTATTTTTTATACTAATTATGTTGCTTTGATTCATTTGGTTAATTTGTTGTTCCTAATGGATTTGGGTTTTGTTGGTACCGTGCAATCAATTCTGAAGAATGCATAATCAAGAGGTAATTTAATTAGCCTCCTCTTATAGATCACATGTCACACTGGACGCCTACTTAATTGTTACTGGTTAACTGATGCTACTGAAATGACGAATTTTCAAAATGTTTATCTGCAGCATATTCAAAAGCTTCTTAGTAAGTTGAAAGTTGAAAGAGATGACATATACCAATCCCCTAGGTATTTTTATCTACAGCTCTAGTGCGATTTGGTTTGTTACTGATACTATATCATACATTTAATAGCCATTTGGGTATTATTTATATATGGATCGTTATCTAAATTACACTTTGATTGACGTCTTGCGAGGCAGCCCGATGACTACAGACACCCAGCTTGAGGTACTCCTGTATGAACATTATTGTATGCATCCATCTAGCAGATCCAATGCTATAAGACTAATTAATTATTAATTGCTGATGATCAATTCTGTGCAAACTTAGGATATTAAAAGGGAAATATTTATTTGCAAGTCCCAGTTGAAAGACACGGAGAAGAAGCTAAGGTACCCTTGACTTCACCTTCTCTCGCTACTAACTTATCATCAATTAAATTAGATGAATCAACCTGGATTTTCTTAATTACGTCATTTCGTAGGATATTCGAAGGAGACCCTTCTGAAATCACCACATTGTTTGAGGCCGAATATCGTGAACACATCCTTCTTGAAACTCTCAAACAAGTGCAGCAGCGAAAAGTAAGTTCTCTCTTCCCCTCAATTAATTACAGGTGACAGTAACTGTATCTTGTTTATATACACTAGCATTAAAATGCTCACAAGATTATGTTTGAACAGCGAGTTCTGGAGGAAGAGTATATTTCTCATGCTGGTGCAATTCCACAGGTAAATAAGGATATGTTATCGCGAACTTCAATGTATTCCCAACAAAACTAATTAACAATTTATGATTGTTTAATCTGGGAAAGTAATATTCGTGATCAGGTGCATCTTGTGAAACCCCTAGATGAAGATGTGAATGTAGATGGATTTGGTGGCGAAAGCTCAAAGAACTTAGTGGAGTGGCCTCCACTTGGAGATCTGCAGGTTCAGATGCTGGACTTTGCGGATGCCAATGGATATCTTCCTCTCAGGTATTTAATTAGTCCTATACATACATACATACATACATACATACATACATACATACATACATAGCTATATACTTCTATTAAATATATATATATATATATATATATATATCACAGGTCGATGTGTTGTTTTTGCACTCAGTGATGAACAATTACACAATACTACTGTTGCTGATATGTTATCGCCAACTTCAACGCTCGGGCATCCCCTAAACATGGATCAGGATGGACACTTGAGTCCCAGAGATGGTTTAAATCAGGATGATTTTGGAAATGTTGTTGACGTCAACTCCTCCCCTTGGGCACATCTCCAACCTCCAGGTATACTATTACTAATCAATTCCCCGAATGAACATTAGTTCGTATCAAATTAATCATTAACCTGGTGTTTCTATAAATTCCAACTAAGTTTAATCATGGGCTGAAATGAAAAGTCTGTCCGATCTAGAATAATGCAATATCAGTTCGAAAATGGGAGCTAAAAAAAGCTCATATTTGAAAAGTCTGTTCCTGAATAAGCCAACTTTTTACTCGGACTAATTTTTCTGCCTGGCCCAGTACTCTGTTGGGCCAAACAGGCTGTCTAATGGGCAGAATCTAACAGTGCTAGAAAGCTTAGTAGACTATTGCTCTTTGAAGATTGAAGGTCAAGCAGAAAATCTATTAGCCTCTGTTAACGTTACAACTAACCATGCAAATATGCTTCTCTGGTTGTCTTTTAAAAAAAAAAAACATAACAAAGATTTACTTTACTTTGTACTTCTAGTAACACATAGCCTCCTCCCCCAAGTCTCAAACCTCCGTTCTTTTCACTCCAATTCCAATACAGCTCATCCTGCATGAGTATTATCTATTTCCTATTGATTAAAAAATTAGATCGAACCGACCTATTCGACTTGCTGGACGGGGAACTAGTTCTAGGTCCAATTTAACTTTTGAACCAGAAAAAAGTAGAACCGGTACAGAATCAATTCAACTGGTGAAACCGACCGATTAACTGGTTTCACCGGTTGAAAATTTAAAAAAAAAATAGAGAGAGCTCCGAAATAAGAATCGGTGACAGCAGAGACGAAGAAGAAGAAGAAGAAGCAGCCAGAACTGGTGCCTTTACCAGTGATCTTACTACAATGATGATGGCGATACTACGACAACAATGGCGACCAACAAGAAGAAGAAAGAAAGAAAGCCAAAAGCAAGTTGATGTCGTCCATGGAGAGAAGAAGATGGAGATGAGCCAAAAGAAAAGAAACCTGCTTTCTTTCCAGCGTTTACACACTAGATGGATTGAAAGGAAAGCCTACATTATAGCTGTCATTCACATTGGGAAGGAAAAATGTAGTATGCTAGAGAGTGAGAGTATAATTTCAAATATTATAAAAAATATTATTTACTTAAAGATATATAAATTGATGAGTGGTGTGTTTTGTAGAATTTTTTAACAAATGACATTTAAAAAATGGGTAGATAAACTTAATAAGAAGAAATAAAGAGTACTTTTTTCTTATAAATTTTGGAATTATGTAAAATATTTTAATATTTTTATTATATATTTTATTTTTTAATATTTTTTAAATATTACCAGTTCGACTGCCATTCGATCACAGTTTGACCATTGAATATTGAACCAATACTTTTATCGATTCAGTGACCAGTTCAGTTTTTAAAACATTGTTGTTTTCTCAACAAGATTCTCTACTACTCTTCTTTCTTTTATCTTCTTGCCTTGTTTTATATAATATAAATCTTTATAAATGGCAACAAAATTTGAAAATTGCAGATTTAGTTATGGGACTTCTCCCTTAAATTTCTTTTCATAAATTAAAAAATAAATAAGTAAACAAAAGGGCCCATTTTTTTCCTGGACCTATATTCGAATTTATTTGAGCTGAGCTTGGCCCAAAAAAAAAAGATGTAGGCCTAAGCCTAATATTTTTATGTAATCCCTTCAAAAAGTCCGACTCATTTTTTAACAAGTTGACCCATAATTAGGTATAATTCCAACTCTACAGCCTCAATTTGTCAGGCCAATGATTTAATATCTCACTTTGAATAAGAGTTTTTAACTTGCCCTACCAAAGTCTTTAGGGTTTTGGTGGACTTGGAGTGGACTAATGTTATTGAATTTTTTTGAAAAAAAATATGTATATATATACAAAATATTTAGTTTACTTTTACACAAGTTTAGTCTGACTTTTTTAGGGTTTATAATCTCACTATTTAGTTTTTATCATTTAAAGTAATTAAAAATATTTTTTTTAAGAAAAAAAAATTGACTCATAAGTTAGCTCAACTAAATCCCTGAGTTTTAATTGGTTGGAATATGTTCAAATTTTTAACCCATAATATATATTTAGTATGCTCCAGTTTAATCCACGTTCACTGTTGGCCTCATAGGGCTTGGAATGAGTTGGGCTAGCAAGAACCCTATTTAATTTGGAAAATGTTTGTTTGGTTGACGATGATAAAACGTTGGAAGAAGTAAATGTTTACCTGATGTTGGGACGGAGGAAGGACAACAATTACTTGAACTCTATTATTCTCATTTTGACCCATCAAACATATTAATACCCGACCGCCATCAGCCTCAAACATGATATGTTGTCACTAATCTCTGCAAACATATTTATGCGCATCTGCACTTTCTAAGGTATCAACAGATGAACAAGTAATGTTGCTTCTCATGTGTATTTGTTGCAACAAAAGGCTACAACGTAGTTCAGTGCTATATGTATGGACTTTTACTTGAGTACTAAATCTCTTATGAATTATAGGGGCATCTTTCATATATGAATGTTATGACAGGATTGGAAATCATTGGAACCTTTTATTTTTCTTGTCAGTTTCAACGACCCATCTTTGAATGTGAGACCTCTTTTAAATTGAGGTAAGGACTATTGATCTAACATCAACAAATAGTTTATTGATAGACGCAAACTAATTGTATTATCATAACTTCAAAGATTAATTATCATATCAATTATGTCATTTTTTAAGTTTTGAAAAAAAAATCCTTTAATTAGATTAAATAGGTAATTAATTACACAAGTAAACCCCCACATCAAAATGATTAGAAAGATATTAAAAGAATAAGAAAGCATTTCATAAAGTTAATCTCATCCCATGGCTGCTCAAGGAGATTCTTGCTACAACCAATGAACCAAGGAAGAGAAAGACTTGCTTGATTGGAATACCAAGAAAATCAAAAACAAAGGTAAAGATTTTGAAAATTCAACCAAGAAGCAAGTATCTTATCAAGATCTATTTGATAAAGGCCTGCACGAACCATGTATCGATTTTGATATGCCAAAGAAGTCGTATAAAGATTCTCTTATAGGGAACGATGGTTTCTTAGGAGATAATAACATGAGTGCTGGAGAAGAAAAGAATGGCGTAAACAATGACTCAGACAAAGAGCCAGAATCAAAGGATTAAATCCTAGAATCGAAATAAAAAAAGGAATCAGAGGATGACTTTGTATTTGACGATGATCCTATAATTTGCACTACTGTGAAGATTTTCTCTGAAAGAAAGAAGTGTCTCAGTCGTCCCTTTGGGTCAGCTCTAACTGTTAAATTACTTGGGTGATCTATTGGCTTAAAGCTTTGGAAAGGAAAATTTTCCAATTCTGGGCAAAAATAGGGGACCTCGAATATGATAGGTTTAAAGAATGACATATATCATGTTAGATTCTATATATTTAAATTGTGCTTGGGCATGCAAATAAGCTAACTTGTAGTTTCTTTGACTAACTTATAAGTTTACTAAAAGTGTTCGATAAACGAACTTGTTTTAATAGCTTATAACCTACTTTGAGTAACTTTTAATTTATAGCTTCTGATTTTTTGTTCCTATTTTACCCTTATCACTTTGTCAAAATATCCATTATACTCCTAAGCTTATTATAACATAAATTCTTAAATTTCTTTAATTGTTGGTGAATAATTTTTTTAATTAAATTTTTGTATCTTTAATTAAATTTATATATAAATATATTTTATTATATTTATATATATATATATATATAATATTATTTTTTTATTTGTATTATTTTGAAATTATAAAATATATGTTGTTTTACGTTTTTTACTACTACTTCAACAATTACTTTTACCAAACACTTCTAATTCAATAAGCTAACTTATAAACTTTCAATTTTCAGCTAAAAATTAGCTTTTAAGCTTTTAATCAGCTTATCAACTAATTTTGTCAAATAGAATCTAAGCTTTCAGCTAGCTTATCAGAACAGAGCCTTAGGCTTTTATCTTGGCTACCCCTTGAAACTAAACTATAAGATAACAAATTTTATATTTATATAGATAAACCAAATAGGAAACTACAAGGATGGAAGGCAAACTTATTATCTAAAGTAGGCAGAACACAACTAATCAACTTTACCATCTCAAACCTATCTAGTCATGCAATGAAAGATTTTCTCCTTCCCAAGAGTAATAAGAGACTTTTTTTGGGGTCATACTCCAGATTCCAAGAAGATACATACAATAAATTGGGAAAAAAATTATAAAACCAAAAAACCAAGAAGGGGTAAGGATAAGGAAAGCTGAACACCAAAATAAAAGTCCATGCCCGAAACTTAATCTGGAGATTCAATCGCTCTCTAAATAAAATATGGACACGAATCCTTTTAAACAAGTATGGAAAAAACCTACCCAAAAAGAGAATAAGCCTATCCTATACTTATAGAGGAATTCAACGAATTATGCCTCTCCATAATTCTTGCGTAAGATCGGTTATAAAAGATGGTAAAAACACTAACATTTGGTATGACACTGGTTGAATAAAACAATTAGACAGAAAAATTTTTGTCCCCTCTTGCAACATGAAGAGCAAAGAATAGTTAACACCATCATCAACTTAAGCCCAAATCACAACCATTGGCATACAAATGACCTTCCCTTCCAACTTCCTCAAGAAATTCTTCTAAAAATTTTGTCTCAACCTATTCCACAAAACATTAACCCTGCCAATGATAATATATATATATATATATATATATATATATATATATATATATATATATATATATATATATATATATATATATGTATGTATGTATGTATGGAACCTAACAAAAAATGACATTTTTACTTCACAATCAACATACCTTTTTATCTTAAACTATTCAAATAGTTAATGAGAGAACTCATATTGATATGAACCCAAAATCTAAAGAAGAAAAAATAAACAAATGGATAGAACAGAAATTGTGAATTGATGGAAGAATGTTTATTAGATTCTGATAGATGGAAAATATACATAAAAAGTTCCCTATTGTAGCTAGGGTAGCTCCACAAGACAAAGTTCAAATTCTGCATATCCCTCCTCTCAGCTAACCTTCCCTCTTAAAAGAAAAGAAACAAACAAAATAGGAAAAAGAAAAATAAGAAAGGACAAAGTAGCAAATAACAAAAAGGTTGGACCACATATATAATAAAAAGAAAAAGACATTTTCCTTGTACTTCAGTGTTTCTCTTTACTAATTCTGCTACTATTGTTCTGAGGTGTGCCATTCTCCATAGTATTCCTTCATTCAATTTGATGCTCTCCTGAATCTTGTGTTAGATGATTTGCTTGTTTTCTGATATATGTATCATTACCCACTCCTACAAGACCAACCTTGTCCTCAAGGTTGACTAAAAACAGAATAGCATAATATAACATGCTAAAAAAAAACCACCTTCCATGTCAAAAGGAAAAGTATTATCATCATTAAGATTGATAGCCTTCTTGTCAATTCCAATTATGATATCATCAAATTCAGAGTCAAGGCATTGTGATTTATTAGGAACTAACATCTTATGAAAGCAAGGGACAATGAATTGTGATGTGAAAGGACAAATTGTACTCCAGTCTGCAACACTATGAGGCCACTGATAAAAACATATTTCCCTTTCATTCTTACAAACATTATCAAGCTTCTCAACTAAAGACAAATACCAACCATGATCTATGTTAAAGGTATATGAAATTATAAGTGTCACCATATTCAAAATCATAAGAATGGTTGGTGGCCCACGACATGTATCAATGAACATTTCTATATCCTTTGTATGAATACTAGTTCTAAAATTATTAGATACAAGACAGCCACATCTCTTAGGAATATGATAAACTTGAGTTGTCATAGTGTCATTAGTGATCATGGCCATTGGAAGAGTTTCAATTTGCTGCCTCTGTAACTCTATCTCCATTGGACCTTATCTTCATTACCACTTAATAGATGTTCAATTACATTCCAATACCTTTGCACCCATATCCATAAACTTGCATATACTCTCGCTAATTGCTCTACATCGCTCTTCCTCTTCTTCACTCTGATTCCAAAATTCCCTTCTAAAACATAATATGCATTATCTTCAAAAGAATTCTTATTACCCCCATAAACCAAGTATTCCAAAGCAACCTCTAATCAAAAGTAACATCTTCCTTTTGATACTATAGAATTTATAATTCTATCCCTAATAGTTAAAAATTTACTTTTTGATATGCATCGTATATGGCCAGATATCTTCAATTTCTTTAAGTACTTACTAGTTGTACCATAAAAAAAGACAACAATATGAATCTGATCTTCCATATCAAAGCCCACATTATTATTTTCCACCTTGTTAATATGGCTTTCAAAAATTGAAATATGCTCTTGTTGTGCAGCTAATAACTTCATCTAATGTTGATTTACATTAGGGAAACTATGCTTCCTGATAGATGAGGCAGAAGTAATGATCCAAATAAGGGAAACTTCATTCTTCAATTCAAGTAACTCAGTGTAGCATTTCCCCAAATATGTAAAGGGCATTTTGAGTTTAAGAAATTGGAGATTATAGCTAGTAAAGAAGCACATGCAACCAAAGGAACCACCAGGATCATATATCAAGACAGAATTCATCTCATCAAATTCCCACTTCTTAAGCCTCGATGAATAGCTATATAATCCTTTATTAGAGCAAGGTTGTGTATTTTTGTTAAATTTTTTTGCAAACCTAATAGCTCATTTAGATGGGCTAATTGATATGTCTTTTGCAAATATTCAATAGGTGTAAGAAGAACCACCTTACCCACATCACCATTTACTTGAACAACATCAATAGTGGCTATCGTCTCCTCTGCATAGTCAAAGTCTTAGCATGAGACAATATTAAACTGATCAAGTGTAAGGTGGCATCTCCACCGGTTCCCTGTTGGCATTCCTTAGTAGCGTGAAATCTTCACCTCCCCAGTGTGTATCTCTAGTTGTGGCATTCACTTTAAAGATCTACACTTCAATCGTGAGCAAAAAAAATCAAAGGTACCACCTTCGAGGTTGAAGATAAGTGTCACATCCCAAAAATTGAACATGTGAACAGATACTACTCATTTGATAAAATTCTCAAACATAAGTTATTTACATATATTCTGTAAGGTTTTACATTCAACCTTAATCATTCATTCCACACTACAGAATTATATTCATCTGATAAGCAAATATAGACATACATAATCTGATGTTTCTATCTCATCGCAAGCCTAGAAGACCTATAGAAAGTACAGAGCGTTCCTAGTATCCACATTAATAAGTATTGGTATCCCACCAGACAGAAAGAGAAAATAATTCCAAGGGGCTTCTATTCTTCAAACGGATACTCTTCTTCCTTGTTTTCTGTATCTGAAAAGATAATCATAGGGAGTGTGAGTTTATTTAAAAACTCAGTAAGTAAATAACTGTACTATATAAAATATCAAAAGTACAAATACCACATTTACTCATATAATTAATTGTCTTATACATCGAGTAGTATGGGACTCTACCCCTTTCAAAATCATGAATAAGATTTCATAGATATACACCGAGTAGTATGGGACTCTAACCCTTTCAAACTCGTGAATAAGATTTCATAGGTATACACCGAGTAGTATGGGACTCTAACCCTTTCAAACTCGTGAATAAGATTTCATAGGTATACACCGAGTAGTATGAGACTCTAACCCTTTCAAACTCGTGAATAAGATTTCATAGGTATACACCGAGTAGTATGGAACTCTAACCCTTTCAAACTCGTGAATAAGATTTCATAGGTATACACCGAGTAGTATGAGACTCTAACCCTTTCAAACTCGTGAATAAGATTTTATAGGTATACACCGAGTAGTATGAGACTCTAACCTTTTCAAACTTGTGAATAAGATTTCATAGGTATACACCGAGTAGTATGAGACTCTAACCCTTTCAAACTCGTGTATTAGAACCCGTAGATCTTTACTCATTAATAAAATAATGAGAATTTATCACATAGTATAATTTCCATGAAACAAAATAATTTATACATACTCTTGTTCCTTTGAATTTATGTAAAAAAATATACCAATCATCATATACTGTCATATGAAAAATTGATTGGTTAATATTCAAATAATATTGTAAATGGGACTTATATTGTACTTTGACTAGTAATATCAAACTAGCTTAGCAAGGTTATTCACTCACCTTGATGTTTGTCCAAGTTTACCTTGTTCCACACTAGAATTTGTGTAGGAAAATTTCCTAGTAAAATATATTACAAGGAAACATAAGAAAGGAAACAAAATCACGAAAAGATACAAAATTTTCTGATTGCTACAGTAACAGTTTGCTACAGTACGGTTCGCTACAGTGACGGTTCGCTACAGTAACGTTGACTGCTACAGTATTGTTGACTGCCGACACTACAGTACTGCTACAGTAACTCGAAAAATTTTCTGAAATTTTCTGGTTGCTACAGTGAATTCGTATTTGCAGACACTTCCCAGAAAATTTCCATCCTTTCCTTTTTTTTTATTCAAAACCAGAATCTCAACTCTTTTAACCAATTATAACTCAAATATAACTTCTAAAACAACTGAGATTCATGAATTATCATCAAAATTTTCAAGAACAAAACCTCCTCTGATCTTTTATATAAACTGAAATTTAAGAAAAATAATGAGATTAAAGCTTACCTTTGATCCTTACAAAGCTTTTGAACCGAACAAATAATCGAAATTCTGAAGATCAAGGAAAGGATTTGAGAAGATGATGAAGAAAGGAGAGAAAACGAATATCAGCCTGCTTCGGTTGCGTGAGAAAATGAAGGGGTACTATTGAAGTTTTATTTTAAATATTTCTAATGGGTTATTGAATAACCCATGAGTATCCATAACCCAACATCCAAACCCATCCAGTCAATTTACAATAAATGGACTAATTGACCATTCTTAAACCACTTTTCCATGAATTTTCACCATTCTTAGAATATATCCCACATGGTGCAAATTTTCAGTCCAGTCATTTAACTCAATTTTCATAAATAATATTCAAAGAGAACAATTAAATATGAAAATTAAAAATGACCAGAATAAATAACTAAAGTAACGTTGTAAATGTCACATCCCAAAACTTACATGTGAGATAAACATAAAATACCTAGGGTGTACCTCCGTGATACCCCATAATCTCTGTGAACATTCTTAATATCCATAATTATGTGAATCATAAATATTCCAAGAAAGATATTTTGTATACATATTCAGAAAATGTTCAACATTCAAACACTATACAGTACTATACAACCTCCCAAGCCTAGGTGACCTACTAGATTACAGAGCGTTTCCTAATCCTTACCAATTGTTTACCAGACAAAAGTGGAGTATATCCTTAAAGGCTATAAATTCTTCTCCTCAACCACTGTATCTGAAAAGATAATCATAGAGAGTGTGAGTTTATCATCAGTGAGTAAACAACTGTACATGAAAATATCATAAGCACAAACACCACATTTACTAATACAATCAATCTATCATTTATTGTAAATAATTATAGTATTACACTTGTTTGAATTTGCATATGATTTCTTGGGTGATCAATCCCTCAATCACTTTGCATTATATGCCATAGATACTTGCACTGAGTGACTTGGGAATTTAACCCTCAAACTCTTGGTACATAAGTTTTCACAGTTATACACTGAGTGGTATGGGACTCTAACCCTTTCAAACTCGTGCATAGGTCTTCACATTTATACACCGAGTAGTATGGGACTCTAACCCTTTCAAACTCGTGCATAGGTTTTCACAGTTACACACCGAGTAGTATGAGACTCTAACCGTTTCAAACTCGTGCATCGGTTTTCACATTTATACACCGAGTAGTATTGTAATACCCAAGAAAAATAAAATATAAATATTTGTTTACAAACTACTGTTACTATTTCAGTATACGGAACTATTCACCAGTATAATACTATTTACGTATATGATACTGTTCATTTATACAATCGAAATGTCAAGTACTAGATGTTGTTTGGTCATAAGAGAAAACTAGAAAGAAGTTCGTAGGAGAAACTGACGTTTTATGTGTGAAAATACCCTCAGGGACTAAAGTGAAAGGACTGAATTGAAAAAAAACTTAAAGGTTTAAGGTGAAAGGATATTTTTCCCTTTTAAGTTTCCAATAGTAATAACAGCAAATTTTCCAGAGATGTACAGTAACTGCATTATTAGAAATGTCATTTTCATGAATAGTAAATTGAATATTTTATTAGCGCATAGTGTCAAATATTACCCTTGACTTTTGCTATAAATAGGCTCTTCCATTTCACTTCTAAACTCACACCTTCAACTTCTCTTCTTCTCTCCTTAAGTTTCTCTTACTCCAAAGCTAGGCTTCTGAGATTTTGGGCCTTTCCTTTTCAGCTTAGGTAAGGATACTATGCCCTTTCTATGTCTTTCAAATTTTAGAAGTTAATTTCTTAAGTATGCTCTGTGGTTGCGGCCTCGGCTGATCTTCCACATCAGAAAAACTGTCCTTAGCTGTTTATATGTTATTTTGATTCTCTGATTACCGAAATAGAATGTAAAACTGTGAAGAATACATGTCTAGGAAAGTTCTGGCTAAGGAAAGACCTGATTTTTAAGTGTGTCCAGTGTGACCCTCCACTCTTTCCTGGGAACTTACCTGATGTACTCTTTTACAGATTGTATTCTCTATTTCTGGTATGAATAGTACCCGTACGTATGAATAGTAACCGTATGAATAGTAACCGTATATATGAATAGTATCCATACGTAAAAATAGTATTCATACGTATGAATAGTGACCGTATGTACGAATATTATCCGTATGTATAAATAGTATCCGTACATATGAATAGTGACCGTATATATGAATAGTACCGTATGTATGAACAGTATCTGTATGAAAACAAT
This sequence comes from Biancaea sappan, assembly GCA_037074585.1. Classification (NCBI taxonomy): domain Eukaryota; kingdom Viridiplantae; phylum Streptophyta; class Magnoliopsida; order Fabales; family Fabaceae; genus Biancaea; species Biancaea sappan. Next base: position 28,588,201 of record CM073498.1, read on the forward strand.
CCTAACTTGTTTTCTCTAATCTTTCATGAAAATCTCCGTAGCGGAATACTGAAATTCATCTATGTACTCTTATCTGTAATGACTTAGAGAAGCGATATTCGTACGGAATCCAGGTGAGTGAAACGACCCCGTTTTAATAGAGTTTTAGCATTACTGGTGATAAAAAGTATGTCGTAGGACACTCCCAAGATTCATAGGGGGAAATTGGATTCAGAATGACGAATCTAAATGAGATAATTAATCCATAAGTATGGATAAAATGAAATAAGTATCTTATGATGATGTGAAGTTTGAATGTTTTCAAAAATGGATTAATTGTTATCTTGATATGTGGTTTATAAATCCATAATATAGTTATATACTATACCTGTTATATGGATGAATATTATATTGAGCTTCTGATTATGATATGAAATGCTATTGATTGTGATTGAGCGGGACAGTACCCCCTCTCACGGCAAGGCGGAAAACCCGGTTGACAGGGTGTCTTGACCAATGAGTGTGGAGACAACGATTCCCTCAGTAGGGATATAGCCCGGATTGGTGATAAATCCGTGAGGCGCCCTAGCTAAGAGGATGAGGTTGTGCGTCATGGCGGAAATATACATAATTGGTGAGCCGGCCTGTGTGCGCTCTCCGGGATATATTGCCATTGACGAGTACTAGTAACGTTTGTTGAATTGGATGAATTTTTATCTTGTATGTAAGTGTCACATCCCAAAAATTGAGCATGTGAAAAGATACTACTCATTTGATATAATTCTCAAACATACGTTATATACATATATTCTGTAAGGTTTTACATTCAACCTTAATCATTCATTCCACACTACAGAATTATATTCATCTGATAAGCAAATATAGACATACATAGTCTGATATTTCTATCTCATCGCAAGCCTAGGAGACCTATAGAAAGTACAGAGCGTTCCTAGTATCCACATTAATAAGTACTGGTATCCCACCAGACAGAAATAGAGAATAATCCCAAGGGGCTTCTAATCTTCAAACGGATACTCTTGTTCTTTATTTTCTGTATCTGAAAAAAAATAATCATAGGGAGTGTGAGTTTATTTAAAAACTCAGTAAGTAAATAACTGTACTATATAAAATATCAAAAGTACAAATACCACATTTACTCATATAATTAATTGTCTTATACATCGAGTAGTATGGGACTCTAACCCTTTCAAACTCATGAATAAGATCTCATCGGTATACACCGAGTAGTATGGGACTCTAACCCTTTCAACTCGTGTATAGGTTTCATAGATATGCACTGAGTAGTATGGGACTTTAACCCTTTCAAACTCGTGTATGAGCTTTCTTAGATATACACCGAGTAATATGGGACTTTAACCCTTTCAAACTCGTGTATGAGCTTTCTTAGATATACACCGAGTAGTATGGGACTTTAACCCTTTCACACTCGTGTATTAGATTTCTTAGATATACACCGAGTAGTATGGGACTTTAACCCTTTCACACTCGTGTATTAGATCCCGTAGATCTTTACTCATTAATAAGATAGTGAGAATTCATCACATAGTACAATTGTCATGAAATAAATAATTTCTACATACTCTTATTTCTATTGATCATCATATACTCCCATATGAAAAATTAATTGCTTATTATCCAAATAATATTGTAAATGGGACTTATATTGTACTTTGACTAGTAATATCAAATTAGCTGAGCAAGGTTATTCACTCACCTTGATGTTTGTCCAAGTTTACCTTGTTCCACACTAGAATTTGTGTAGGAAAATTTCCTAGTAAAATATATTACAAGAAAACATAAGAAATGAAACAAAATCACGAAAATACGAAAAATTTTCTGACTGCTACAGTAACGGGTTGCTACAGTGTCGGTTCGCTACAGTGCCGGTTCGCTACAGTAACGTTGACTGCTACATTACCGTTGACTGCCGACACTACAGTACTGCTACAGTAACCCGAAGAAAATTTTCCAGATTTTGTTTCGAAATTTCTGGTCGCTACAGTAACTCGGTTTTGCAGAAGTTTTTGCAGAAATTTCTCACAAATTCATTCTTTCCTTTCTTGTTTCAAAACCAGAATTTCAACTCTTTTAACCGATTATAACTCAAATATAACTTCTAAAACAACTGAGATTCACGAATTATCATCAAAATCTTCAAGAACAAAACTTCCTCTAATCTTCCATATAAACTTAGATTTAAGGAAAATAACGAGATTAAAGCTTACCTTTGATCCTTACAAAGCTTTTGAACCGGACAAATAATCGAACTTCTGAAGATCAAGGAAAGGATTTGAGAAGAAAATGAAGAACTGAGAGAGAAATCTTTTCTGCTTTCTTCGGCTGAGTGAAAAAATGAGGGTTACTATTGAAACTTTATATTAAATATTTCTAATGGGTTATTCAATAACCCATGGGTATCCATAACCCAACATCCAAACCCATCAAGTCAATTTGCAATAAATTGATTAATTGACCATTCTGAAACCACTTTTCCATGAATTTCACCATTCTTAGAATATATCCCTCATTGTGCAAATATTTAGTCCAGTCATTTAACTCAATTTTCATAAATAATATTCAAAGAGAACAATTAAATATGAAAATTAAAAATGACCAAAATAAATAACTAAAGTAACGTTGTAGAATTCTAAAATACTCTTAAGCGAATTATATTCTGAAATTAACGGGTATTACATTCTACCCCCCTTAAAAGAATTCGGTCCTCCGAATTAAAACCTTACCTCAAGTTTCAAATAAATGTGGATAGTTTTTCCACATCTCATCTTCTGCTTCCCACGTAGCTTCCTCGCGAGAATGATTTCTCCAAAGAACCTTGACAGTAGGAATTTCTTTGGTACGCAATTTTTTGACTTTTCTATCAAGGATAACTACTGGTACCTCTTCGTAGGTGAGAGTTTCATCAAAATGAACTTCTTGGGGTTGAATGACATGAGAAGGATCAGGAAGATATTTTCACAGCATGGACACATGAAATATTGGATGAACTCCCTCTAGGTCGGAAGGTAGGTGTAGGCGATATGCCACATTATCCACTATGTCTACAACCTCATATGGGCCAACATACCTCGGACTAAGCTTGCCTTTCTTCCCGAATCTCATTACTCCCTTCATAGGTGAGATTCGTAAGAAAACCATATCACCTATTGCAAATTCAAGGTCACGTCGTCGGTTGTCCGCATAAGACTTCTGTCTACTCTGAGCAGTTAACAACTTTTCTCTGATCAGCTTAACTTTATTTATATCTTCCTGTATCATCTCAGGTCCAAATATTTTGGTTACACCAAGTTCAAACCAACCTATAGGAGATCGACACCGTCTCCCATATAATGCCTCAAAAGGTGCCATCTGAATACTGGCTTGGTAACTGTTGTTATAAGCAAATTCAATAAGAGACAAATGATCTTCCCAACTTCTACTGAAATCCATCACACAAGCTCTTAGCATATCCTCTAAAGTCTGAATTGTCCTTTCGGACTGTCCATCAGTCTGAGGATGAAATGCTGTGCTAAGATTCACTTTGGTACCCAAAGCCTCTTGAAAGACTTTCCAGAACCGAGAAGTAAACTGAGGTCCTCGATCTGATATAATGGATATTGGTACACCATGAAGTTTCACTATTTCTTTAACATAAATTCGAGCAAGTTTTGCTACACTGAAAGTGGTATGAACAGGAAGAAAATGTGCTGACTTAGTAAGTCGATCCACTATGACCCATATTGAGTCATTTCCTTTTGTTGACCGAGGTAAACCTACTACAAAATCCATAGTGATCCTTTCCCACTTCCATTCGGGAATATCTAGTTTTTGCATCAATCCAGGTGGTCGTCGATGTTCAGCTTTAACTTGCTGACAAGTCAAACATCGAGCTACAAAGTCAGTCACGTCTCGCTTCATGCCCTCCCACCAGTAAACTTGTTTCAAGTCCTGATACATTTTCACAGTACCAGGATGTACAACGTAGGGTGAACCATGAGCTTCCATTAAGATTTCATGTTTCAAAGATTCAATGTTGGGGACACAAAGTCTCCCATTAAACCATAAGACTCCTTCTTCATCTACCAAGAAACTTGGTGCTAGACCTTGCCTTGCCTTATCTCTGATTTTGACCATATCAATGTCATTTTCTAAAGTTGCTTTTACTTTTTCTACAAGGGATGATCTAACTGTTAAATGAGCCAGAAATGTACCTGACTCAGTGATCTCGAAGAATACTCCATCAGCTTCCAATTCTTGTAGTTCATGTATTAGAGATCTCCTTATAGTGGCAATGTGAGCTAAACTTCCCATAGACTTTCGACTTAGAGCATCGGCCACTACATTTGCTTTACCTGGATGGTAAAGGATGGTACAATCATAATCTTTCAAAAGTTCCATCCACCTTCGTTGCCTTAGATTGAGATCTCTTTGCTCAAAAATGTACTTAAGGCTTTTGTGATCTGTAAAAATTTTACAAGTTTCCCCATACAAGTAATGTCTCCATATCTTTAGGGCAAACACTACAGCTGCCATTTCTAAATCATGAGTGGGGTAATTCAATTCATGCTTTTTAAGCTGACGTGAGCTATAAGCTATGACTTTACCATGTTGTATCAACACACATCCTAAGCCTATCTTTGAGGCATCACAGAATACAGAGTAACCCCCTGGTCCTGATGGTAGAATTAAGACTGGTGCAGAAGTTAAACACTCTTTCAATTGGGTGAAACTTTACTCACATGAATCATCCCAAATGTATTTAACATTCTTTCGGGTTAAATTATTTAATGGGAGAGCCGTCTTAGAGAAATCTTTGACAAAGCGACGATAATACCCTGCTAAGCCAAGAAAACTACGTACTTCAGACACAGTTGTTGGTCTAGGCCACTGTTTAACTGCTTCAATTTTACTTGGATCTACATGAATACCTTCTTGGGAAATAACATGTCCCAAAAATGTTACATGACTCATCCAGAATTCACATTTCGAGAGCTTTGCGTACAACTGATGCTCTCTCAAGGTCTGAAGCACTATTCTCAAATGTTCAGTATATTCTTCATGACTCTTTGAATATACCAAATATCATCAATAAATACAATTACAAACTTATCAAGGAATGATTTGAACACTCTGTTCATTAAATCCATAAATGCTGATGGTGCATTTGTCAACCCAAAAGACATCACAAGAAACTCATAATGTCCATACCTTGTACGAAAAGCAATCTTAGGTATATCATCACTCTTAATTCGTAACTGATGATATCCAGACCTTAGATCAATCTTTGAGAAGTATTTTGCTCCTTGAAGCTGATCAAACAAATCATCTATCCTTGGTAAAGGATACTTATTCTTCACTGTGACTTTATTCAGCTGACGATAATCTATACATAATCTCATAGAACCATCTTTCTTTTTCACAAAAAGAACAGGAGCACCCCAAGGTGAAAAACTTGGGCGAATGAACCCTTTGTTTAACAAATCTTCCAATTGTTCTTTGAGTTCTTTTAGCTCAACCGGAGCCATACGATAAGGTGGAATAGAAATTGGTCTTGTGTCTGGGACCAAATCAATACTGAACTCAATATCTCTTTCTGGCGGTAATCCAGGTAAATCTTCTGGGAACACATCTGGGAATTCATTAACCACATGAATGTCTTCTAACTTCTGTTCTTTCTTTTCTAAATCTTTGATAAAAGCTAGAAATCCCTGACATCCCTTTCGCAACATACGCCGGGCACTTAACATAGATATCATATTGCAAGGTACATCACTTTGATCCCCTTGAAACACAAAATTACTCCTCCCCGGCATATTAAAGGAAATAACTTTGTCACGACAATTTATAGTAGCATGACAAGAAGATAGCCAGTCCATCCCTAAAATCACATCAAAATCTAACATATTGAGAATCATAAGATCTATCTCAGTTTTCATGCCCCCAACAATTATTTTCCAAGAACGATAACATGTTTTAACTATCCAAGTCTCTCTCATCGGTGTGGAAACTAAGAATGGTTCCTTAAGAGTAATCGAATCAAATGCAAATCTCTTGGCAAATAGGGGTGACCATATGAGTGAGTAGAACCAGGATCAAACAAAATACGTGCAACAAAAGTATTGACAGATAATATACCTGTAACTATAGCATTGGATGTTTGAGCATCCTGTCGGGTTAGAGCATATACTCTTGCATTTCCTCTGCCAGCAGCTTGTTTTCCACGGTCACCTTGGCCTCTTCCAGAACCTCTTCCCATACTACCCCTGTTGAAGGGGTTGGTGTTTGAGTAATAGAAGCAGAAATAGATTGTGGTCGAGGTGGCAAAGTAGACCCTTGACCTGGTCCTGTCATGAGCTGAGGGCACTCCCTTACAAAATGTCCTTTTTGTCCACAGTTAAAACAACCTGTACCAACAGTGTTTAACCTGCATTCTCCGAAGTGAAACTTTCCACATTCAGGACACTGAGGTTTCTTCCTTCTAGCTTGAGTACCTCCTCTACTAGAAGAACTAAAACCACCCCTGCTCTTTGAACGAGGCTTAGCCACACTGGCTGTAGAATACAATGACTTAGTAGGAGTGGCTGGAGCATGTTGTGATGCAGTAAAGGGTTTCAAAGTCCCTGAGTCTTCCCTTTGATCAAAAGATCTCCTATATCTAGCTTTCTTTTTTTGTCGATATTTTTCTTTATTCTTTGATTTTCTTACCATAACCAATCTGTAAAACTCCGTCCACATAACTGGCGGTGTGCCTTGAATTCTAGCTTTCTTCCAGTTCCTCCACCATTTACCAGCCCTACCTTTTAACTGAAAGGAAGTGAATTCTACCTTTTGAGTAGGAGAACACCCTATAGCATCACAGATTGCTTCACAATCTTCAAGAAAACATTGTGGGTCCTCTTTGGGATCTTCCCCTGAAAAAGTAGGAGGCCTCATTTTCTGGAATTCAGACATTCTTACCTCCCTTACGTTATCTCCTCCAGCTAACTGAGCTGGTGGTACAATTTCAGCTTCAACAATAGGAGGATCCACTGGCAGGTTAGCTTGTGCAGCTCGACCTCTCATTTCAGCCTCAAATCGGTCAAATCGTTCATTCATCAAATTAATCACATGTGCAATAGTTGCATTGCCAACGTGAGCATCAGGTTCGACTCTCCTTGCTTGCTCACTAGTTGCGCCCTCAGTACTTTGAGCATGTAAACTATCACCACAGTTAGGATCATCTTGCACATGTACTGGTGGATTTATGGCCCTCCTTGGACCCATATGCTCATTATTATTAGAAGATCTTTCTGACATTGATCTGTCACAGATCTACACACATAACGAACAATTTTCAGACATACACAAAATATCACTTACTAGCCCCGCTGAAAATTATCTATAAAATGACGTTATACTCTACAAGGTCTTTTATGGAACCTAATCCTATGGTCATGCCGCGGCTCATGACAATAGGGAAGGGCCCACAAAGATCACTTTACTCTGTACTCTATAGGGGACCTATAAAACCTATCTTCTGATACCAAATTGTCACATCCCAAAAATTGAGCATGTGAAAAGATACTACTCATTTGATATAATTCTCAAACATACGTTATATACATATATTCTGTAAGGTTTTACATTCAACCTTAATCATTCATTCCACACTACAGAATTATATTCATCTGATAAGCAAATATAGACATACATAGTCTGATATTTCTATCTCATCGCAAGCCTAGGAGACCTATAGAAAGTACAGAGCGTTCCTAGTATCCACATTAATAAGTACTGGTATCCCACCAGACAGAAATAGAGAATAATCCCAAGGGGCTTCTAATCTTCAAACGGATACTCTTGTTCTTTATTTTCTGTATCTGAAAAAAAATAATCATAGGGAGTGTGAGTTTATTTAAAAACTCAGTAAGTAAATAACTGTACTATATAAAATATCAAAAGTACAAATACCACATTTACTCATATAATTAATTGTCTTATACATCGAGTAGTATGGGACTCTAACCCTTTCAAACTCATGAATAAGATCTCATCGGTATACACCGAGTAGTATGGGACTCTAACCCTTTCAACTCGTGTATAGGTTTCATAGATATGCACTGAGTAGTATGGGACTTTAACCCTTTCAAACTCGTGTATGAGCTTTCTTAGATATACACCGAGTAATATGGGACTTTAACCCTTTCAAACTCGTGTATGAGCTTTCTTAGATATACACCGAGTAGTATGGGACTTTAACCCTTTCACACTCGTGTATTAGATTTCTTAGATATACACCGAGTAGTATGGGACTTTAACCCTTTCACACTCGTGTATTAGATCCCGTAGATCTTTACTCATTAATAAGATAGTGAGAATTCATCACATAGTACAATTGTCATGAAATAAATAATTTCTACATACTCTTATTTCTATTGATCATCATATACTCCCATATGAAAAATTAATTGCTTATTATCCAAATAATATTGTAAATGGGACTTATATTGTACTTTGACTAGTAATATCAAATTAGCTTAGCAAGGTTATTCACTCACCTTGATGTTTGTCCAAGTTTACCTTGTTCCACACTAGAATTTGTGTAGGAAAATTTCCTAGTAAAATATATTACAAGAAAACATAAGAAATGAAACAAAATCACGAAAATACGAAAAATTTTCTGACTGCTACAGTAACGGGTTGCTACAGTACGGTTTGCTACAGTGTCGGTTCGCTACAGTGCCGGTTCGCTACAGTAACGTTGACTGCTACATTACCGTTGACTGCCGACACTACAGTACTGCTACAGTAACCCGAAGAAAATTTTCCAGATTTTGTTTCGAAATTTCTGGTCGCTACAGTAACTCGGTTTTGCAGAAGTTTTTGCAAAAATTTCTCACAAATTCATTCTTTCCTTTCTTGTTTCAAAACCAGAATTTCAACTCTTTTAACCGATTATAACTCAAATATAACTTCTAAAACAACTGAGATTCACGAATTATCATCAAAATCTTCAAGAACAAAACTTCCTCTAATCTTCCATATAAACTTAGATTTAAGGAAAATAACGAGATTAAAGCTTACCTTTGATCCTTACAAAGCTTTTGAACCGGACAAATAATCGAACTTCTGAAGATCAAGGAAAGGATTTGAGAAGAAAATGAAGAACTGAGAGAGAAATCTTTTCTGCTTCCTTCGGCTGAGTGAAAAAATGAGGGTTACTATTGAAACTTTATATTAAATATTTCTAATGGGTTATTCAATAACCCATGGGTATCCATAACCCAACATCCAAACCCATCAAGTCAATTTGCAATAAATTGATTAATTGACCATTCTGAAACCACTTTTCCATGAATTTCACCATTCTTAGAATATATCCCTCATTGTGCAAATATTTAGTCCAGTCATTTAACTCAATTTTCATAAATAATATTCAAAGAGAACAATTAAATATGAAAATTAAAAATGACCAAAATAAATAACTAAAGTAACGTTGTAGAATTCTAAAATACTCTTAAGCGAATTATATTCTGAAATTAACGGGTATTACAGTAAGAGGATGATGTTGTGCGTCATGGCGGAAATATACATAATTGGTGAGCCGGCCTGTGTGCGCTCTTCGGGATATATTGTCATTGACGAGTACTAGTAACGTTTGTTGAATTGGATAAATTTTTATCTTCTGTCTATTGGTTGAGTATGAGCCTTTGGATATGCTTGCATGACTGGTAATGTATTTGAATTTTATTAATGCGAGGCCGATTCGCTCATTGAGTTTAAAAGCTCACATTGTTTGTACAACCTTTTTGTTCAGATCAGGTTGCTATCGAAGAATATCTGCTACAGGAGTAGATCACTTTGGACCTTCCCGTTGTCGGGTAGACCTCTCTTCTGTTATAGATTATGTTGCTCTGTAATCGTCTAGGACATCTAGTTCAGGGATTCGACATTTGGCTTGTATGTCAGTATAATAATGTATTTTAAATTGATAATCTACGATTACATGCAAATCATCTCTATGATTTTCAGATAAGAAAATTTGATATATTTATCGGAAGGCTTACAGTGATGAGAGATTCATCATTGTGCCGGTCATGTGCCCAGAAAACGGGTCGTGACAAGTATGGGACTCTAACCCTTTCAAACTCGTGTATAGGTTTTCACATTTATACACCGAGTAGTATGGGACTCTAACCCTTTCAAACTCGTGTATTAGATCTCGTAGATCTTTTGAACATCAATAAAATAGTGACAATTTATCACAATATAATTACTCTGAAATAAATGAATTTACACATACTTTTATTCCCTTGAATGTCTATCATCAACCATAACAATCATCATATATTATCAACTGAGAGATTGATTGTTTCACACTTCAATAATGTTATAAACAAGACTTGTATTGTACTTTATCTAATAAGATCACATTAGTTTAGTAAGGTTATTCACTTACAAAATGTTTCAATTTATTCAAGGAATTATCACATCTAGTTCTTTAGTCAACTAGAGAAATCAATTCTCAAAGGTAATAAAATACCTTCCAATGATATTGTACTTTTTCTCAACCTGAACACACGCTGATAATCTTCTCAAATTCACAAATAACGCAAATGGGATTTATATTGTGCTTTGACTAATTTATTAAATTAATTTTGCAAGGTTGCCTACTCACCTGGATTCCACGCTCTCGGCGATCCCACCTTGCGCCCCAAACATCCCTATTGTAACCAGGTAAAAACCATTAGGGTTACAAAATAGAGAAATTTCCTATCACTACTCTCGACCTTTACTCACATCTTAAGTCATAACTCCTAACCGGTAATGAATTTCTAAATAACATTTATACCATTGGAAACTAGACTCAAAGAGCTTTCCAACGATATAAAGTTTGCCTGAAACGGAGTCCGGATGAAGAAGTTATGACTGATTGAAAATAAGCTAAGGCTTTTCAGCATACCTGGCGCCTGGGCGCCAAGCCCCTTTTCCTTCCCAAAATCTTCTGAACCTTGGCGCCTGGGCGCCAGGATCGCGGCCTTTCGCGATTCTTCTCGATTTTGTCTCACATCTGGCCAAATCTTCACCGTTTTCCATGATTTCTTCCATAGGATCTCACCCTTAATGTCTAAGGAGCATTTAGACACCAAAAACACCAATTTTAATCGAGAAACGAAGCCAGAATCTCGATTTTTACCCCAAACTTTCTTAAAACTAGAAAATAGGGAAAAGCTTGAGAAATAGAAATTTCTACCTCAATTCCTTGCTTTCCCTACGTTGCTTGGCTCCTAGAGGCTCGCCCCGTAGTCCGAGATCCACTCTCCAAGCCCGGTTGTGGAGTTGGAGTGTAGAGAGAGAAAGAGAGGAGAGAAAGTGAAGAGAGAGAGAGGAAAGGAGAAAATGAAGAAAAATTAGGTGAGGCCGCCTATTTACTCGCGCGGGGTAAAATTATCACTTGCTCTTCAGTTGACCCTCAGTCAAGACTAGTAAAAACAAATTGATAAAATCTCACCTCGGGTGATTCTAAATCCTAATTGCCCCACAATTTTCTTATTTCACTTTAGTCCCTCTCAGAGTCTCAAACTTCACTTTAACCTCGAATCCATCATCCTTTTGGTACCGGACTCAATTCATTCCCATAAGCTCTATTCTTCTTCTCGGGTTCCTACTTGGTCATTTCTCAAAAGTACTCCATACTTTCTTTTCTTTTCATTTTAGTCCTTGAGAATTTGTAAAATGTCCCAAATTAAAATTTTGAAATTTCTATTTCCAAATTTCTTTCACTAATTCAAAAAGAACATTTCTCATGTAATTAAATTTTTCAATAAACTTCAAATAGACTTTAAATATTCATGAAAATTCTTGGGATATTACAGTAAAATTCTAAAATACTCTTCAGCGAATTATATTCCAAAATTAACGGGTATTACAATAAGCATGTTATATTCACCAGACCTCGAAGCTTTCTTGTCCAAGTCATAAGCAATAGCAGCAGCAATGGGCCCATTGATGATTCTCATCACATTAAGCCCTGAGATAGCACCAGCATCTTTCATCGCTTGCCTCTACGAATTGCTAAAATAAGAAGGAACAATAACAACAACGTTTTTCACTGTTTGACCTAGGTAAGTATCTGCGATTTCCTTCATTTTCGTCAACACTATTAATGAAATCTCCTTCGTTGCAAGCTATTTCTTCTCGCCTTTGAACTGAACAACAATCATAGAACCATCAACATTTACAAAGCTAGAGGAGCAAAGAATCAAATTGTTACTCTTAGCACCCTTTACCATGGCTCCTACAGTTTCTCTACCCTTTAATTTTCTGGAACCAACCGGTGCCAATAATGCACCCACTGCGTTGTCATCTTCCGCTACTATTGGCGTAGCCGTCAAAACCAGAATATTAACAGGTTTTGATTCAATCATACAGTATGAATCAGATGCTTTTAATTCCTCACATTCCTTACCATATTCTTGTTGGATATATTCTTGCATCATCGCTTCCATCCTCTTTGCTGAATTCATCATACTATCAAGTGAATCAGCAATTCTCTCAAGCTTAGAAAGAGTCCCTTCCACCATTGCAGAAGTCCTCTCAATGAAAACACCAATTGATATGAACCCAAAATCTAAAGAAGAAGAAATAAACAAATGGATAGAATAGAAATTGTGAATTGATGGAAGAATGTGTATCAGATTCCAATAGATGGAAAATATATATCAAAAGTTCCCTATTCTAGCTAGGGTAGCTCCACAAGACAAAGTCCAAATTCTGCATATCCCTCCCCTTAGCTAACCTTCCCTCTTAAAAGAAAAGAAACAAACAAAATAGGAAAAAAGACAAAATAAGAAAGGACAAAGTAGCAAATAACAAAATGGTTGGACCACATATATAATAAAAAGCAAAAGACATTTCCCCTGTACTTCAGCGTTTCTCTTTACTAATTCTGTTGCTATTGTTCTAAGGTGTGCCTTTCTCCATAGTATTCCTTCATTCAATTTGATGCTCTCCTGAATCTTGTTAAATGATTTGCTTGTTTTTTGATATATGTATCACAGATTCAAGTATTCAGTCAAATATATCCTAGATTTGGAAAACAACTTGTCACCCTCAAGAAAAATTCTTCCTTCTACACAAAAGGGTTGCTAACAAACCAAATTTTACATAGGGCATCTTGTATAAACCATAACCTCTGACCCTATGCCAAATTGAACTAGAAACATATATATATGTGTGTGTGTGTGTGTGTGCGCGCGCGCCTTAAGAGACTGCTATCAAACTAAATCAATTTGGCAATCCCTTAACCCTCCTCAAGATTTCTTTGACAAATTATAAATAATGGCTTAAATCAAAAAACATAAATAATATGCACAGTAATACAAATATCTCCTGGCATATCATTTTTCTTTATGCTATCAGAGCCCATTTTGGCTATCCGAAAACAAACAAGAAAAAAAATTCCAAAGCCACTTTCCTCCCATCCATACAGTTAAAAATCAAATAATTTTCAAAGTTGCAGAATTTTGGTTCACTCTCTTGACCCCTAATAGCCCTAAAAGTCATCCTTTGAGTTAGGGTTCTCAAAACAATAAATCGGTGTGGATTAAACCACCATCTGGTTGGAGAAAACTAAATGTAGATGGTTCATCCAAACGGAACCTTTTAGCAACAAATAGAGTTATAAGATCATACCAAGGAAAATGGATGATAAGCTTATCTAAATTCATAGGCATAGGCAAAACTGAGTTAGCTGAAGCATGATCCTTATTTATAGGCCTAAAGATTGCAAATCTCATCAACATAAAGAAATTGGAAATTGAAATTAAATGCCAGGAAATTTCCAACCTCATAAATAGTGACAGAAATGATGTTCATCCTTTGGCTATTCTAATGTATGTCTACTCTCAACTTTTGAAGATTACAAGATCTACAAGATTCCAAGGGTCCAAACTTGTTTGTTGATCTTCTAGCCAGAAATGTAAGGAAAAATCGTCTTCCATTGAGAATTCTATGAAGCACCACCTAATTTTGTCTACAAAACTTATTTAGAGGAATTACTGAATTGATCTTATGTTTCTTTCCTGCTTTCTGCTTCTCTAGATTTTGTTCCTGTTTTTTATAATGTTACGTACTATCTCCCTAATCAGGGTCTCCTGGACAACCACCATGTAATCTCTCAGTTTAATCTTATTTCCATTTCACAAAAAAAAAAAAAAGTCGACATCTCAAGCTATAAACTCAAAAGGTTATGAAAGATCAATCATTTAAACTTTTGGCCAAAGAATAATGAGATTAAGAGTGTCAAAATAGACTGAGTTTATTGGGTTAATTCACCTCAATATTGCAAATGGGGTGAGATGGGTTCATAATTTAATAGTTTATTTAAAGAAAGGACTTTTAGCCTAGCCCACTAAAGCCTTTGGGGTTTAAGTAGGTAGGGACAAACTAAACCTATTGAGATTCTTTTAATATTAATTATTAATTTTTAAGGTTTAGTTTAATATTTTTATAAATTTACTGTATTTTTTAAAAGTTTTATAGTCTTAATATTAAATTTCGTCTTATAACTTAATTAAAAATACATTAAAAAAGAAAAATTGGCTATTTTAAAGTTTAGTCCAATCCTTTAAATTTTTTATAATTTTAATTTCTAATTTTTATCATTCAAAATAATTAAAAATATATTTTAAAAAATTTGACCTGTGGGCTGGTCAATCCAACCCACAAGTAAATATCAAGCATGGGAATTTGTCTTTACTTGAATGACTAAATTCCATAAAGAGATCAATTTAAAGCTTCAAAAGAAGTAATAAAAATACTAATGCAAAATTTACTCGCCTGCATCAAGATCATAAAAAAAGATATTTAGAAGTTTCATATTGATCTTTTATGTTTCAAAATTTTATTATTTTGATACTTTTTCATTAAAATCATTAGTTTATATAATGAAATTGACACATTATTCTTCAAATGAAAACATGACCTATTTACATAGTTGTTGATTAAGTAATGGTTCAAACATAAAAATGAAGGGTAGTTTTGACATATTGAGAATTATACTTAAGACACAAATACTTAGTAAGTAACTATGTAAATAGACTATATCAACTTTTGAAAAATGACAGGTTAACTCTATTACAAAAATTAATTGTTCTTATAAAAAAGGATCTAAATAGTTAATTTTTAAAATATAAAAGATTAATGGAAAATTTCTAAAACATAAAATAAAATAAAAATAAAATCTAAAATAAACATAAAAGACCAAAATATATTTTTTCCAAGTTAATTTACATAGGCTATGTTTGACAAAATTAGCTTATAAGCTAGCTTATAGCTGATAGCCTATAAGCTTGTTTATTGAATTAGAAGTGTTCAGTAAAAGTAACTGTTGAAGTAGCTAAAAAGTATAAAATGACATTAAAGGACATATATTTTTTAATTCCAAAATAATATAAATAAATATATCATTTTTTAATTAAATTAAATTAAATTAAATTATTATATATATAATTCATTAAAATATATATTTATATATTTTATTATATTTTACATATAAAAAATATATTTTTAACTATATAATATATTTATATATTTTATTATATAATATATATATATATATATATATATATATATATATATGTACTTATATATAATGGTATAATGAATATGAAGGATATAATAGATATTTTCATAAAATAATAAGGGTAAAAAGGAAAAAAAATACATAAGCTATAAGCTACTCAAAGTAATTTATCAGAATAAGTTATAAGCTACTAAAATAAGCTCGTTTACCAAACACTTTTAACGAGATTATAAGCTAGTCAAATAAGTTATAAGCTCGCATGCCAAATATAACCATAGATATTTGGGTGTTTGGCAAAATTAGCTTATAAGCTAGCTAAAAGTAGTTGTTAAAGTAGCTAAAAAATATAAAATGGCATAAAAAGACATATATTTTATAATCCCAAAATAATATAAATAAACGTATTATTTTTTATTTTTAATTAAAATAATTTAAATTATTATATATATAAAATTCATTAAATATATATGTATAAAATATGTAAATATTATATATATATATATAACGGTGAAAAAAATGTAAATAAATATATTTTTTTAAAAAAATTATATATATATATATATATATATATATACACTGGGAAAATGGGCCTCCCGGCCCGTTACGGGTTAGGCCAAAATCAATTATTTAGTATAAATTCCAAAATAAATTGATGAGTTAAGCAAAAAAAATAAATTAAGAATAGATGGATAAATTTCAAAATTGTAAGATAAACAAAAAAATTTAGGATAAATTTCAAAATTATACAATATAAAACTATGAATTTATTTTAATTTTTTTTTTAAAATATTGGGTCGGGCCTAAAGTTTTTAAGCGGACTTATTTTTCAATCTCCAAGCTCACCTATATGGGGGCGGGTCAAGCTTAGCCCAAGGCCCAAAGCTCGTTTTGCTAGTGCTATATATATATATAATGTATGTTAGATAATTGTATAATAGATATTTTGATAAAATAATAAAAAAAATAAAAAAAAATATGTTAGCTATAAATTATTTAAAATAATATATCAAAATAAGTTATAAATTATTAAAATAAATTTATTTATCAAATATTTTTAACAAATTTATAAAGAAGTCAAATAAGATATAAATTTCTTTTTTTTTTTTTTTTGCCTCGCCAGACACCCCAAGGAAAGACTTATTATATACTCAGCAAAACAGACCATTAACGCAATGCTTACAAGTTAAAACTTAAGAAGTATTTTTATTTTATTTTTGGGGACCGTTTTAAGTTTTAACATTGGATAGCGGGGGCGCAAAAGGAGCCCGCCACACGAAAAACAGTGAACTAACAAAAACACAGGACATCTGAATTTTGAAAGAAGCGGAATTCGCCAAAACCTAAAAAGCTTAAAATTTTGGACACTCTGCGCTAGCGGCAATCAAAACTCAAAACTATTTTCGTTTTGCTTTCGTTTCAAAAAACCAGACATGGCGCTCTTTCTTCTCTTTGGTTATATATCACTCAAATTGCTCAGTCCCATCCTCATCCCCACGTTTGTGTTCTCTCATTCATCTTCCTCCCTCGCCTCTCTATTCCGATCGGGAACCACCTATTCAGGCACAAGGAGATGAAGACTCGCGCGGCAAAGAGAAAGGCAGAGGCAGCCAACCTAGTTCAAAATAAATCTCCCAAGAGGAAGCGGGTGGTGTTGGGAGAGCTTCCCAATCTAACCAACCTTATTGATCCTGTAAATTCGAATCCGGGGTTGGAGAAACCGAAATATCGAAGGAATACGAGGGCCAAGAAGGATGCGGGGAAGAAGGATAGCCTCTCTTTCGGGGATCCGAAGTTGGATGAGAGGGAGATCAAGGCGAAGAAGGCAATTGAGGTAGATGCGAAGTCTGGTACCGATGCGAATTTGGATGATCTACAGAATAGCGAGCCTTATGTTTCAGACATTTATCAGTATTTACGCAATATGGAGGTAATTCTGGGTCTTCTTGTTGGCTTGATTTTCGTAAGTGGAAGCGAGTTTAATGCCTTCTATACAAGGAACGAGTCATTGCGAATAAATGATGATTAGGCAGAATAGGTGGTCGCTATTGCTGATTAGCATGAAAAGTTAATGTTTGCATCTTGCTGACTGGATTATAAGTTATAGATTATATATTTATTCAAAATATCCATTTGATTTGACCAAATGATATTCATTAGGCTCAAATTGTTGAAGAATGGTGCCTTGCTAATTCATTTTGGTGTTTCAATTTGAACAAAATCTGATGATTGCTTCTCTTATAGATGGAGCCTAAGAGAAGACCAATACCTGATTACCTTGAGAAAGTTCAGAAAGATGTTACGGCCAACATGAGAGGAATATTGGTTGATTGGTTAGTGGAAGTTGCAGAGGAGTACAAGCTTCTCTCTGACACTCTTTACCTCTCTGTTTCCTACATTGATCGCTTCCTTTCAGCCAATAAGGTCCCGAGGCAGAGACTTCAGTTGCTGGGTGTTTCGTCAATGTTCATTGCATCGTAAGACTTCAGTAGTTGCTTGTGTTCTTCGGATACTATTCTCTTGATTCACCCAAGCATTATAATATCATTTCGATCTAATATGTAGGAAGTATGAAGAAATTAGTCCTCCACATGTGGAAGAATTCTGTTACATCACCGATAATACGTACACTAAAGCAGAGGTAAGTATGCTCTTCTTTTCTCATCTGCTATTAAATTGTCATCTGTTTGGATTGGTGGTTTTATTTTATTTTTCGTTGGTTGCCCCCTCACTTTTCCCCCTTGGTTCCTGGTAATGATGTAGGTCGTGAATATGGAGGCTGCTATACTAAAGTCTCTAAAATTTGAAATGGGCAACCCCACCGTAAAGACATTTCTAAGGCAAGAATACTCTGAAAACTTCCTTAATATAATTGTCCAAGCAAATGTCTTAATAACGATTGAATGACATTTGACTGATTATGTGTAATTGTAATTACTGGTGCAGGAGGTTTGTTGGTATTGCTTCTGAAGATCAGAAAGTGAGTAAAACTATTCTTCTTAGCCTTTCTTCCCATTTGAAAAATCTTATGCAGTTGGCTGATTGTTTGCTCTTTCGATTTCAGACTCCAGACCTGCAGCTTGAGTTTCTTGGCAGCTATCTTGCCGAGCTAAGTTTGTTGGATTATAATTGTGTTAAGTTCTTGCCTTCTCTGGTGGCTGCTTCAGTCATATTTCTTGCTAGATATATCATCTGGCCTAAAGTGCATCCCTGGGTAAGCATATGATCTTAGGGATAACATGGCAACTAGACTTTAATGAATGAAGCAACTTTAAGTTAATTCCTGTATTATATGGCACTCACGGAGTTGAATACTTGTGGCAGAATTCGGCCCTGCAAGAATGCTCGGGATATAAATCAGCTGAGTTGAAAGAATGTGTGCTTATCTTACACGACTTGTATCTGGCAAGAAGAGGAGGATCTTTGCTAGCTATACGGGAGAAATACAAACAGCACAAGGTAATTACTTGTTATCTTTCTTTTACTGGATTGCTTTGCTTTGAGTTAATATGATGGTTAATTTAATGAGCTGGCATCTTTAATATGGACAGTTCAAGTATGTGGCTATGCTGCCTTCTCCTCCGGAGATAGCAATGTCTTTCTTTGAAGAAGAGTAGGTGTACATGTTGGGTTAAGGCATAACACTAATTGCTTTGTTTGAGCATTCCTTGACTTCTTATTGGCGAACTTGGATGGATCTCTGCTTGCACGATCGGGAAGTGACCCTAGCCTCCATTCTTATACAGTGGGTGCGAAAACTAGTCTTCCAAATACAGAATGCTGATTGCCAGATGCTTCTTTGATTGTTTAATTGTAAATCAAATACTGCCAAGCGAACACAAGTTGCCATCCTTCGCCTTGGGAATTTTGATGTGGAGTTTGATGGGTCTATTTCCTTGAATTTATTTTTATCTTCATTTGATAATAAACAGCCGGAAATCGAGTCAGGCATAGAATTTTTGTTAGTGGAATCTTCAATGCAAATACTATATCTTTTATCTTTCGTGTATTGTTGTCCTCTGAATTATTTGAAAGAAAATGCTATGTATATTGCACAGGAAATAGAAACAATGTATTTTTTTAAGGTATTTTATCCACAGATAATCGTGCTTACATCTAACTAAATAAAAAGTAGATTTGGTGTTTGTTTTTATTTGAATTGTTAAATTTTAAATTTAACAGTTTAGATTTTAATTGGTAGTTTTGGTAATTTTTTTAAAAAAATTAAAATATAAACTATTAAATTTGAAATCTAATCTTTTAGATGAGGACAAGTATTATGTTTATTTTTATAAAATAAGCATCATATTCATTTTTTGGATTAATTTAAGTATTAAAGTTAATTTGTATTTTTATTAGTTATTTGATTGTAATTAAATGGTTAATGATATATTTTTTTAAAGATATTTATTGTTAATTATCTAATTGTAATTGGACATTTGATAGAGATTTCGTTTGATTTCAATATTGAAACCAACTAAATGACATGAGTTTTGATAAAGAAAAAATAGTTTATTCATAAGTATTAAAAAACCTTCCTCTGATTCTTTTTGTCCTTATTTTAAGTTGTCCTTATATACGAAAAGGGTAAACGGAAGGGGAAGACTGAAAAAATAATGCCTTTAAAATGTGTTGTGGAAATAAAATGAAATTAGCAATAGGACTTGATTATTTTGAATTATAAAAGTAAAATTATTGAAATTTGTATATATATATAGAAAAAAAAAATTTAAGCCTTTGATTTATTTCTTATGGTTTTTTAATTACAGAAAAAGGCACAAGTTTTGCTAGTTGGGAGTTGGAAATATAATTCGTTTTTTAGTATTTATTTTTTTAAATGTTATTAAGGGTCATTTAATTGGAGAAGACTATCTTTTTTTCAACCTTTCTTTTTAATTGATATCTTCAGGAATCAAATTTATAGTAGTCAGTATTCAGTATAATTTCTATTGCTAATTTAACTTGAAGATTTTGAGCATTCATGTCATCATGTGTGTTGGCTATTATTAATGATAGATAAAAGTACACTTTAGTTCTCTATTAGTGGAATAGATTACATTAATAAAAATTATATATTTAAAATAAAATGAAGCATGTAAAATACAAATAACACAAAAAAAAAGTTATGGATAAATATAAAATTTAATATAAACGTTAAAGACATGAAGTATATTTTTACTTTAATGATATTATGATTTAAGTTATTGAGTTTTGTTCATATTTAGTTTTTATAAGAAAATTTTATTAATAACATACTTTTTATTTAATTTCGTGTGCATAGCATTTTATTTTAAGAGACCTATTGAATTGAGTTTAAGTTGATACAAAATATTTTAATTATATATTTCTTCTTCAAAAACATTGATGATAATTGTTTATGTACAAAATTATTATGGTAGATGATAGTTAAAAGAAAAGTTTTGAAAACTAGATTGATCATTGAATAAATGAAAATATTAGTTTAAGGGTCAATAGAAGAATTATGGTTGAATAAGTTTATTTTAAAATATTAAAAATATAATGTACATAATTAAATATTATAAATGTAAATTTATAAATTTCAATAAAAAATAAGATTTGATATTAAATTACACAAAACAATATTCACAATCAAAATTTCACAGTAAAAATTGACCAAATAATAAGAAAATATTATTAATTAATATAATATTTACTAATATTAAATCCATAAAATATTAATATATTGATATCTTCACTAAAATTGACTAATCTATAATATTAATTTTTTTATTACCATATTATAGAATAAACAAAATAAAAAAATTTAAGTAGATCGGTTCAACCGATTTACTTAGCATTGATTTTTATCTAATTTAACCAGTTTTTAGTTAGTTAGATTATTCATTAATTTTAATAATTATTTTAAATTTATTTCCTAACCAATTTTCGACCTATCCAGTTGAACGGTTATTATATTAAAAGTAATTGTTAGTTATAAATGAAGACTGAAATTTCATTTAATTTGTGATAGGTCATAATAGGTATTTGAGATGGTACTGAAGTTGCAATAGGGTTGGATGCCTTGCCCATAGTCTTGCTAAATTGTACTGTTGCTCTGATGTAATCCTGTGGTCTGAGGGGTTCCTTGCGGAAATATCTCTCCTTGCTCAGAAAGATGTACTTCTACTGCTACCTTGATTTGAATAAAAGCCTTTTTCTGTCAAAAAAATTAAGTAGCTTTTGTAATTTCAGGAATTCAAGCCTGTAAAAAAAATAAATAAAAGAACAATTTTGGCATTTCGAGTAAAATTAATCCTACGTCTAAAAGGTTCTGGATACTTATAAAGCTATCATTAATTATGATGAAGTTATATAAATTTTTAGTTCATAATCAAGAAATTTATTGACATGGTGTTAAAACTTTTATACGAAGAATTTTATTTTTATTATCACTTATCTTTTTTATTAAAATTAAATTTTATTGCAAAGTATATAATACTCTAACGAAATTGATCAGATTTTCTTTTTTATGTTTTAGAAATAATTTTAATTATAACAATTTTAGTCATAATTTTTGGAATAGACTGGCAACCTGATCACTCTGTTCCACCTTGGTTCTTTTTAAAAAATTTTTAACTTAATATCTCATAGATAAAAAAATAATATTTTAATCATAAAAAAATAAATTATAATTACCTTATAATTGTGTCTAAATATATATAAAAATAATAATAATATTTTGAAATATAAATGTTATTATATTATATTATTATATTATCTAAAATAATTTTAAATCATAAAAATTAGATAATGTTAATAACAAATTTTATAATATTAAATAAAGTAAAAAATATACTAAAAAATACTTTTAATTTTATTTTATAATTTATTAATATAATTGTAAAATATTATATTCCTAAACCTTTGGTTTCAATAGGCGGATCAAAGCTCCCAGTGCTTATTTCTCCACAATCCCGCGTTCTCGAAATCGAAATAATGAAATATTATCTTTGAATTGAACCCAGGAAAATGGGGGAACAGAAAATGTAAGCAAATGAAGAAAACGACAAAGAGAGAGAGAGAGAGAGAGAGAGAGAGAGAGAGGAGTAGAGAACCCAACCCAAGGAAGGAAGAGTGTAGGAGCACAGTCTCATCAACGATCAATTTTTTTAATTGTTTATTGTTCATTTTTTGTTCTCTGAAAAGGAAGGAGATGGGTGCATGACTGCAATAAGTTTGGCTAGAACTCAAAAAAGTTAAGTGTCGCCGAAATCTGAAACTTCCGGGTGTGCGGGAACGAACAAACACCGCAAAACTTTCAAAAACGACGCGCTTCCTTCTTTCAATTTCCTTTTCAGTTCTCTCTTCTTCTTCCGCCTGAAACTCCAAACCCCATTCCCACCGCCATGACCCACCAAGAGAACTGCCCGAGGCTCACCCGTGCGGCCAAGAAGAGGGCCGCCGCCATCGCCGAAATGCACCCTTCTCCCAAGAGGCGCGTCGTGTTGGGGGACATCACCACCTTGTCTAATGCTGTCGTGCCGGAGAAACCATGTTCCGGGGAGGAGACGCAGTGGGAGAAAAGTAGTAGAATCAAGGGAAAACTCAGAAAATTGCCTCCCACGACCACCACCGCCGCGACGTCGTCCTACCTCAATGGTACGGACGAAAAGTTGGATGATCCCCAACTGGCCGGGCCTTATGTTTCTGATATTTACGAGTATCTCCGAAGTTTGGAGGTAGGGGGCTGCTGCTTCATTTGTCTCTTGCCTAATTTTGTTTACTTCAGAACTGGGTTTTATGATTTGTTACTACAATATTAGGAATAAATCATGGATGGCGGTTATTATTATTTATAAGCGGAAGACTAGACTGTTAACTGTTAAGCTTTTAATTCGGTAAACAGTTATTATACTTATTATATTAATGTATATATATAAATTATTTTTATAATTGTAAATTTTATGGGAATAAATTTTATATGAATTATTTTTAATTTGCTTTTATAAATTATTATAAAAAAATTATAAAAATAAATTAAAAATAATTTATAAAAATATATAAGTTATTTTTATATATATATTTAAATATACATAAATATAAGATAAGTGAATTAAGCTTAACTTTTCTAAAAGCACTTTAATTTGATTCTGATTTGTAAGGAATAGCAGTTTAATCAAGAAGTCCAGAATAGGATGGTTGTCTCACATTGTACCCAAGTTTCTTATCTGGGTCTCAGCATGTGAAGGATTGGATTAGTGATTTTCGAATACACACACACACACTAAGCATCCTTTTCTCCACTAAAAGGTCTGTAACATTGTTGATCAGCACAGTATGTTTTCTTTGCTAAGCTTGGCTATTGACACCAGCTTAGGGTTTCAGTCTCGGTCAAAATCTGGGAATCAACTTCTACAATTTAGATTTTGATTCGTTATCTGTTATTGTCATTTGTGGTTTCTGGAAAATACCGTCGCACAGTTGTCGGATTGCAAGGAACTTCATTTTCACTAATGGTATCTTTTTCGTCAGGTTGATCCTAGAAGAAGACCGTTACCAGATTACATAATCAAAGTTCAGAAAGATCTTACTGCTAATATGAGAGGAATTCTGGTAGATTCGTTGGTGGAAGTTGCGGAGAAATACGAACTTGTTTCAGACACTCTTTATCTTTCGGTTGCTTATGTCGATAAGTTTCTATCTTTAAATGCTCTAAATAGTCAGAGGCTGCAGTTACTGGGTGTTTCTTCGATGCTGATTGCCTCGTGAGTGATTATACTCTTTATCCTTCTGTTTCTTGTTATATGCAAATTTGTTTATTCCTTTCATATGGTCTTTCCTTCTGCTCACAATTTTTAATTTTATTTGTGCCCTAGAAAGTACGAGGAGAGCAAGCCTACTCAAGTGGAAAAATTTTGTTACATTAGGGACAACACATACCCAAGGAAGAGGTGATTTTTGATTTTCATTCTGCTTCCCAAATTTACTTTATTTCTTACCTTTGTTAATTTTAGACGGCCTTACTGGTTCTAAAGGTTGTGAAGATGGAGGCTGAAATACTCAAGTCATTGAAATTTGAATTGGGCTACCCAACAGTAAAGACATTTCTAAGGCATGAACGTTCAATTGACTCTTCCCCTGCTGTTTTGAATATTATTTTTGTAATATAACTATCATATTAACTCAAGGTAAGTTTTCTGATTGTCTTGCAGAAGATTCTCTAGAGTTGCTCAGGAGAATTATGATGTAAGATGTTCTGTAATTTCTCTGTAATTTATAAATGCTGGGCTTTTGTCACTTGTAGGCTGTGCCGTATATGGTTAGCTCATGAGTAGACTGACATTCTTTTATGGCACAGACCTCTGACCTCCAGTTTGAGTTCCTTAGCTACTACCTTGCGGAGCTCAGTTTGTTAGATTATAGTTGTGTGAAGTTCTTGCCTTCTTTGGTGGCTGCCTCTGTTATATTTCTAGCCAGATTTATGTTAAGTCCTAAGATTCATCCTTGGGTAATAACTCAATCTTGCAACTTTGTCTTAGAACATTAATTTTAGAGTTTACTGATTGATGTAGATTTTTACAGAATTCCACGTTCGATCAACACTCTGGGTATAAACCATCTGACTTGAAGGAATGTGTTTTGATCATACATGACTTGTATCTAAGTAGGAGATGTGGGTCTTTACTAGCTGTAAGAGAGAAATACAAACAGCATAAGGTAAACTATCGTATCTTAGGAAAATTAGTTTTTCTGGTTTTTCATTTCAATCGTCACATTGGAGAAGGTTAATCTGATTCCAATTGCATTGGTTCTTTTGAAATCAGTTCAAATGTGTTGCAACAACGCCTTCTCCTCTGGAGATACCTCATTCTTATTTTGAAGTTGGAGAGGCAGAACAATAGGGGCTTTCTTGTCATGGCTCTGGCTCCAATTAATGACAGGGACTGGGGAAGTTTTATTAATACCAGAAGATGAAGATTTTTTTGTTGCACTGACTCATGATCGTCGGAGTAGTGGGCCATAGTGTTAAGCCATTATTCATCGATGTTAGCCTCACTGACTTTATGGCTAGTGACTTAGGTTTTCTTTATCAACGATTTAGAGTATTGTTTGGGAGAATTCCATCAGTATTGGTATATTTGTATGTCTAGGTAAATTTTGTGTGCTATTTCTTCTCCCTTAATTGCTCTAATCTACAATCAATGAGCTGTCCTATAATTTAGCAGACAATCAGTGGTGAATGGTTACTTGTAGAGATTATTAGCTCCAGCTTATTTTCCTAAATGCGGAGAAAGGGATTGATAGAATGTTTAAGCTGTTTTGGAAATTTAGACTGTTCGGTTCCATTGTTGTTTTTAATTTACGGAGTTATTTAGCGCAAAAGGCTTTGATTGTTATACAAGTCTTGAATGGTCATGCAAAAATGGAAGCAAATGCAATCCTGAGATTAGGAGTAATTAACAAACAATAAAGTGTCAGCTATTGAACTGCATAATCAGTCTCTCTTTACAGCACGTTGGTAGCTCTTTTCTGGCTAATGGAACATTGCCTTCTATTATTGTTCATGGGTTCTCTTATTTACTTGGACGGAAGAGGCCGAATATTGAATTTTATTTGGAAAAAAAAGAGAGGCTTTTTTTCATTGCTATTTTGATGAAAAAGTGGAGCGGTTGGACTATTTTGTCCTCAATTTTTATCTTCTCTGCATCCTCTTCTTTGTGTCGTTCTTTTCTCATTCTTCACATGTTTTGCAACGTCTTCATCTTCTTTGTTGTTTGTCTGCTTCATCATCTCCGTCTTTGTTCTCATTTGTGGGTTGCATCATCTTCTTCTGTTCTGTGGTTATGTATTGTTCTTCGTTGTCGTTTGTCTTCTGTATTTTGTCTTCATTCTCTGCTACATCGTGTCTGTCTTTGTTATGTACTGTTCTCATCTGTGGGTTAATGAAGGAATATATTCTCTGCTTCTGTTTAGGATTTAATTGGGTTTATGTACAAATTTATTTTGGTTTAAGAGAGCCACTATATTATTTTATTTGACAGAACAAACAGTGAAGATGAGTTGATTTTATTTAATTAGGAATTTTTGATTTTATTTGGCTTTATCTAAATCATATTGATTATGTTTCCTCGACTAGAATTTGAGAGAGAGAGAGAAGCAGAGATGCATGAGAGAGAGAGGAAGAGATGAACCGAAGCAAAGATGCACAAGAAAAAAAGGATGAATTGAAAAGAGACCAAAGTGAATAAAATGAAAAGTATATAGGAGTTGATTTTAATAAAAAAACAAAATATGTTTTCTAACTAAAGACCTAGATAAAATAACATAAGAGTTTATATCAAGCAAATAATGAAAGAAAAATTTTAGTTAGAGATTTAAGTGAATAAACAAAATTTTTTTTGAATAAATAGTAAAATTAAAACAAAATTTGTAGTAATTGTGATGAAATTGGAGATTTTTATAATAAAATGAGAATAATTAAAGGGTCATCGTTTACGATTTTCTTCTAACATTTTTTATTGCATACTAAATAATTTTTTTTATTTATTTTTTTTATTCTCTTTTTCTTTTCATTCTTACTTTGTACTGCAAACTTCTTATTTTATACTGCGAACCAAACGGGATGTTATCTTTTAGGATAATGCAATTCTATGATGTAGGCTAACAAAGTTGGAAGGTAGTAATTTGAATAAGGGAACAAAAGTGGAAAAAAAAAAGAAAAGCGATGGCCTATCAACTTGCAAATTTACCACTAATACAGTTAGCCACAATTTTCAAAGAGTTTAAATACCTTATCTCAACAATTGAACCAATATAAGTGTACATATTATTTCCAACTATTCCTTGATGGCTATGGATGCAACCCCAGTTAAAAGTAGGCAAAACATGGCCTGAACATGGAAGAAAAGTCAACTTTTAACTTATGGTGCATGCAGGTGCATTGTATCCACACGTAAGGGAGTCTACTAACGCATGGCGGCGCGTGTGGCTATATCTGGTGGTCATTCTTTTAGGATTGATAACTTGATTGCTAGAGAAAGAGATTGAGGTTGATTAGACGAGACTGACTTTTTTTTAATTAAGTTATGATAGTGCTTTTAATTTTTAATAATAGATCAATTTCATATTCATGAATTTAATCTCTCTCTCTCTCTCTCTCTCTTCTACGTACATCCTTCCCAAAATTTGAAACCTTCTTTTCAAGGTTCCATTGCAGTTTAAATTGCCACTTAATACATTCAGTATGCTGGATTTAATATTTAAATTCTATACAATTAAGCATTTTTAAAATGGATCATAAGGAAGTTCTACAAATGAAGCTTTGAAACTTTACGAGTTTCGAAATCCAATTTGAGGTCCAAAAACCAATCCAATTCTATCTTATTGGTGGTTATATTACTTAAAATTGGCCAGACAAAATAAATTTAACAGGAGAGAGATACATCACTCTTTTTGCTATTAGCTTATTGAATCCACCGTAATTTTAATGGTTTAGGTTTTATATTTTATGATCATGAATTTGTCGCCCACTGAGTCTCAAACATGTTATAAGTTATTATCCCTTAGATCAATCTTTTTTTTTTAATATAATGGAATAAGAATTTAATTTTATGATCACTCACTAAAATTATTTATAACCCTTGCCATTAAACCGCCACATAGAAATTAGCGTAACCTAACTAATTTGGCAATTTATTTTGTATATCTTATGTGTTTGCCACATGTGTAAGTGTAACACATTAGCAGTAACATGTCTGTCCATGTCAGCATCTTTTGTTATTATCTTGACAAAGTTAATTTTAAAAATAAAATTAAAATAAATTAAAAATAATTAAGATAAAATAGATACAAAATAAACATTAAAGATGAAAAATTAAAATTTAAGATAAACGTGATAGATAAACTAAATATTTTTACCTAAAATTTTAATGGAACCTCCGTCTTCTTCTTGTCTTTTTTTTTTTTAATTTTTTATAAAAGAAGTACTTCAGATGTCTTTAAAGTATCTTTTTAAATTTGACTAGGTTATTTTGCAATCTATGGCTATATAACTAGGTGTCTCTATTTTTTTATACACATTATTTTTTAAATAGTTCAATGAGCTGGCATCTTTAATTTGAACAGTTCAAATATGTGGCAATGCTGTCTTCTCTGCGAAGATAGCAATGTCTTTCTTTGAAGAAGAGTTGGTGTACATGTTGGGTTAAGGTATAACACTAATTGCTTTGTTTGAGCATTCCTTGAATTTATTTTTATTTTCATTTGATAATAAACAGCCGGAAATCCGAATCAGGCATAGAATCTTTGTTAGTGGAATCTTCAATGCAAATACTATATCTTTCATCTTTCGTGTACTGTTGTCCTCTGAATTATCTGAAAGAAAATGCTATGTATATTGCACAGGAAATGATCGAGAGGACCAACGTATTTTTTTAAGCTATCCTATCTACCGATATTCGTGCTTAAATCTAACTAAATGGAAAAATTGAACTATTGTTTGTTTTATAAAAACAAGCATAATGATCATTTTTATATAAATCGTTATATTTTAGATTTAATAGTTTAGATTTTAAATGGTAGTTTTGATAATTTTTTAATTAAAAAATATTAAAATTTAAATTATTAGATTTGAAAACTAACGGTTCAAATATAAACAAACATTATGTTTATCTTTATAGAACAAATACTATATTCATTTTCAGATTAGTTTTAGTATTAGAATTAATTTATTTTTCTTATTAATTATTCGATCGAGCTCAGAATGTTTAGTGATGTATTTTTTTAAAGATATTTGTTGCCAGTTATCTAATCTCATAATTGGACATTTGACAAAGATTTCAGTTGGTTCCAATATTAAAGCTAAGGGGCACCCAACTAAATGACATGAGTTTTGATAAAGAAAAAATAGTTTATTGATAAATTTTTTTAAAAGCTTCCTCCCATTCTTTTTGTCCTTTGGATTGATCCTTGAAGTATTTTAAGTTGCCCTTGTATACGAAGAGGGTAAACAGAAGGGGAAGACTGAAAAAGAGATTGGTATCAAAATAATGCCTTTAAAATGTGTTGTGGAAATAAAATGAAATTAGCAATAGGACTTGATTATTTTGAATTATAAAAGTAAAATTTTGAAATTTGTATATATATAGAAAAAAAAACTTTTAAGCCTTTGATTTATTTCTTATGGTTTTTTAAATTACAGAAAAAGGCACAAGTTTTGCTAGTTGGGAGTTGGAAAATATAATTCATTTTTAGTATTTATTTTTTAAAAATTTTATTAAGGGTCATTTAATTGGAGAAGACTATCTTTTTTTAACCCTTCTTTTTAATTGATGTCTTCAGGAATCAAATTTATAGTAGCGAGTATTCAGTTCAATTTCCATTTCTATTAAGTACAGTAGATTCGTCTGTCATTTAAGTCCAAAAGAATTGCTATTAACTTGAAGATTTTGAGCATTCACGTCATCATGTGTATTGGTTATTATTAATGATAGACAAAAGTACATTTCATGTCTCTCTATCTCTATCCGTTAGTAGAATAAACGATGTTAATAAAAATTATATATTTGAAACAAAATAAAAAATATAAGACATAACTTACGCAAAAAAAAGTTATGGACGAATATGAAATTTGATATAAACGGTAGAGACATGAAGTGTAGTTTTGCTTTAATGATATTATGATCTAAGTTATTGAGTTTTGTTCATATTTAGTTTTTATAAGAAAATTTTATCAATAGCATACTTTTTATTTAAATTGGTGTGTATAACATTTTATTTTAAGAGACCTATTGAATTGATTTTAAGTTAATACAAAACATTTTAATTATATATTTCTTGTTCAAAAACACTGATGATAATTGTTTATGTACATGATTATTATGGTAGATGATGGTTAAAAGTAAAGTTTTGAAAATTGGATTGATCATTGAACGAGTAGAGACATCAATTTAAGAGTCAATAGAAGAATCGTGGATGAACCGGTCTATTTTAAAATATTAAAAAATGATATACATAATTAAAGACTATAAATATAAATATATAAATTTTAAAAAGAAAATATTTGATGTCAAATTGCACAAAACAACATCTACAATCAAAATTTCATAACAAAAATTGACCAAATAACAAAGAAATATTATTAATTAATATAATATTAATTAATATTAAATCCATAATGTAATACCGGCAAATTTTAGAATAATATAATTGATGGTATTATGGTTTAAATTGCATTATTTTAATAGCTTCGATGATAATGCATTATTTTAATGTATTATTTTTAATTCATTATTGTATTTAAGTCATTAAATTTCCATGAATTGATGACTTCTTTTGGATAGATAAATTATGGAATTAGTGTGAAATGACTGGATTAAGTGTTTTACTGTGATTTGGTATTTTTCTGTGATGCATGAAAAATGTAGAGAAGAAGGAATTATATGGAGTTTATGAATTTAATGGGATTTTGGGTGAGATAGGTCAAATGGATTTGGGCATGTGACCCTCGGGTCAACCCATGACCTACCATCACTGTAATACCCATTAATTTCAGAATATAATTCGCTTAAGAGTATTTTAGAATTCTACAACGTTACTTTAGTTATTTATTTTGGTCATTTTTAATTTTCATATTTAATTGTTCTCTTTGAATATTATTTATGAAAATTGAGTTAAATGACTGGACTAAATATTTGCACAATGAGGGATATATTCTAAGAATGGTGAAATTCATGGAAAAGTGGTTTCAGAATGGTCAATTAGTCCATTTATTGTAAATTGACTGGATGGGTTTGGATGTTGGGTTATGGATACCCATGGGTTATTGAATAACCCATTAGAAATATTTAATATAAAGTTTCAATAGTAACCCTCATTTTTCACTCAGCCGAAGGAAGCAGAAAAGCATTTCTCTCTCAGTTCTTCATTTTCTTCTCAAATCCTTCCCTTGATCTTCAGAGTTTCGATTATTTGTTCGGTTCAAAAGCTTTGTAAGGATCAAAGGTAAGCTTTAATCCGATTATTTTCCTTAAATTTCAGTTTATGTAGAAGATCAGAGGAGGTTTTGTTCTTGAAGATTTTGATGATAATTCATGAATCTCAGTAGTTTTAGAAGTTATATTTGAGTTATAATCGGTTAAAAGAGTTGAAATTCTGGTTTTGAAACAAGAAATGAAAGGATGAATTTTTGAAAGATTTTTCTGCAAAAATTCGAGTTACTGTAGCGACCAGAGATTTCGGAAAAATTCTGGAAAATTTTCTTCGGGTTACTGTAGCAGTACTGTAGTGTCGGCAGTCAACGGCACTGTAGCAGTCAACGTTACTGTAGCGAACCGACACTGTAGCAAACCGTTACTGTAGCAAACCGTACTGTAGCAAGCCGTTACTGTAGCAGTCAGAAAATTTTGCGTATTTTTCGTGATTTTGTTTCCTTTCTTATGTTTCCTTGTAATATATTTTACTAGGAAATTTTCCTACACAAATTCTAGTGTGGAACAAGGTAAACTTGGACAAACATCAAGGTGAGTGAATAACCTTGCTCAGTTAATTTGATATTACTAGTCAAAGTACAATATAAGTCCCATTTACAATATTATTTGGATAATAAGCAATTAATTTTTCATATGGGAGTATATGATGATCAATAGAAATAAGAGTATGTAGAAATTATTTATTTCATGACAATTGTACTATGTGATGAATTCTCACTATCTTATTAATGAGTAAAGATCTACGGGATCTAATACACGAGTGTGAAAGGGTTAAAGTCCCATACTACTCGGTGTATATCTAAGAAATCTTATACACGAGTGTGAAAGGGTTAAAGTCCCATACTACTCAGTGCATATCTATGAAATCTATACACGAGTTGAAAGGGTTAAAGTCCCATACTACTCGGTGTATATCTATGAAATCTTATTCATGAGTTTGAAAGGGTTAGAGTCCCATACTACTCGATGTATAAGATAATTAATTATATGAGTAAATGTGGTATTTGTACTTTTGATATTTTATATAGTACAGTTATTTACTTACTGAGTTTTTAAATAAACTCACACTCCCTATGATTATTTTTTTTCAGATACAGAAAACAGAGAAGAAGAGAATCTGTTTGAAGATTAGAAGCCCCTTGGGATTATTCTCTATTTCTGTCTGGTGGGACACCAGTACTTATTAATGTGGATATTAGAAAAGCTCTGTATTTTCTATAGGTCTCCTAGGCTTGCGATGAGATAGAAATATCAGACTATGTATGTCTATATTTGCTTATCAGATGAATATAATTCGGTAGTGTGGAATGAATGATTAAGGTTGAATGTAAAACCTTACAGAATATATGTATATAACGTATGTTTGAGAATTATATCAAATGAGTAGTATCTTTTCACATGCTCAATTTTTGAGATGTGACAAATTTGGTATCAGAGGAAAGGTTTTATAGGTCCCCTATAGAGTACAGAGCAAAGTGATCTTTGTGGGCCCTTCCCTATTGTCATGAGCCGCGGCATGACCATAGGATTAGGTTCCATAAAAGACCTTGTAGAGTATAACGTCATTTTATATATAACTTCTCAGTGGGGCTAGTAAGTGATATTTTGTTTATGTCTGAAAATTGTTTGTTATGTGTGTAGATCTGTGACAGATCAATGTCAGAAGGATCTTCTAATAATAATAAGCATATGGGTCCAAGGAGGGCCATAAATCCACCAGTACATGTGCAAGATGATCCTAACCGTGGTGATAGTTTACATGCTCAAAGTACTGAGGGCGCAACTAGTGAGCAAGCAAGAAGAGTCGAACCTGATGCTCACGTCGGTAATGCAACTATTGCACATGTGATTCATTTGATGAATGAACGATTTGACCGATTTGAGGCTGAAATGAGAGGTCGAGCTGCACAAGCTAACCTGCCAGTAGATCCTCCTATTGTTGAAGCTGAAAATGTACCACCAGCTCCGTTAGCGGGAGGAGTTAATGTAAGAGAGGTAAGAATGTCTGAATTCCAGAAAATGAGGCCTCCTACTTTTTCAGGGAAAGATCCCAAAGAGGACCCACAATGTTTTCTTGAAGATTGTGAAGCAATCTGTGATGCTATAGGGTGTTCTCCTACTCAAAAGGTAGAATTCACTTCCTTTCAGTTAAAAGGTAGGGCTGGTAAATGGTGGAGGAACTGGAAGAAAGCTAGAATTCAAGGCGCACCGCCAGTTATGTGGACAGAATTTTACAGATTGGTTATGGATGAATTTCTTCCGGCAAGTGAACGATCATCCAGGGCCAGAGATTTTCTGTATCTACGGCAGGGAACCATGACTGTTGATGAATATTCAGCTCAGTTTGTTAAATTATCTGAATATGCCCCTGAAATCATTCCTTCTGAAAGGAAGAAAATAGAAAAGTTTGTGGAAGGGCTTCGTGATGCCTTATATGATCAAGTGGGTTCTAATATGAATGATTACTCTTCGTACTCAGAAGCTGTTGATGTGGCCCGAAGAATGGAAAGGAGGTCAAAGAATAAAGAAGAATATCGTCAAAAGAAGAAGGCCAGATATAGGAGATCTTTTAATCAAGGGGAAGACTCAGGGACTTTTACTGCACCACAACATGCTCCAGCCACTCCTACTAAGTCATCTTATTCTATAGCCAGTGTGGCTAAGCCTCGTTCAGAGAGCAGGGGTGGTTTTAGCTCTTCTAGTAGAGGAGGTACTCAAGGTAGAAGGGAAAAATCTCAATGTCCTGAATGTGGAAAGTTTCACTTCGGAGAATGCAGGTTAAACACTGTTGGTACAGGCTGTTTTCACTGTGGACAAAAAGGACATTTTATAAGGGAGTGCCCTCAGCTCATGACAAGACCAGGTCAAGGGTCTACTTTGCCACCTCGACCACAATCTATTACTCAAACACCAACCCCTTCAACAGGGGGTAGTATGGGAAGAGGTTCTGGAAGAGGCCAAGGTGACCGTGGAAAACAAGCTGCTGGCAGAGGAAATGCAAGAATATATGCTCTAACCCGACAAGATGCTCAAACATCCAATGCTGTAGTTACAGGTATATTATCTGTTAATACTTTTACTGCACGTATTTTGTTTGACCCTGTCACGTCCCAAAATTTGAGCACGTGACCGGCACGGAAAGTGAATTTCATTTCACCTCCGTAAGCCTATCTTTCTCTTAATCATCATACAATTCTTTTTCATGCAACCAAACCGAATTCTCTATACATACTACAATCATTCACATTACATCACTGAATGAACCTACCCGATTACAGAGATTTCTAGATTTATACAACTTAAAATAAGACTTAACTATTATACCTTTATCCTGAACAAGTGAAAAGGTAATCATGGACTAAGGATCCATAATTCCTTGTTCCGATATTTACCTTCAGCTGTCAACTCTGAAAAAAAATATCAATAAGAGGGGTATGAGCAAACCACGTGCCCAGTGAGTAGATAGCACAACACTATGACAAAAAAATATCATACATCATAATGATAACATGCAGCAATCATACGTAAATCGATCATCATATGATATGATATTATTCGTAGTACTTCACGACAATATCCAAATAAATCAAATACATTTCAACATAATTCAAAAGTTCACAACAACAATCGGTGAAATCAATTTCACACAAATTTCCCGTACCAACCGGGTCGTCCAGAATACCTCTGGATCGTTGCCCGCGGCCCCCGCCGCATCCACCCTTATCTCTCCATTTATAATCTCCACCCTTATAACTTCACATAAATTTCTCCATGGGGTGCACCACCATGCCTTTCCTTTCCAGTCAAACACAATCACAATCATATATAAAAACATCCTCAATCATTTACAATTCAAGCCACAACATAATCAATGTGGTTCCAGCAACATAGCATGTATACAACATAACCTATAATATAGAACAATTATTCAACTCAGTTCACATGCCATTCATAATCCATCATATAACCTCCATTCATGGGAAAATAAAAAAATATAATTATATACATTACCAGACACGTTCCACAATTGTTTATGTCTCATCGTTCCACATCATCCTCTTCAAACTTGGATATACAACATATTTCCACTATGATGCAAAAAGTCAATAACAGATATTTAATCATAGCAAGTATTAACCCACTCACCTGGATTTCACACTCTCGGCACTCCCACTTTGCACCTTGATCATTCCTATTGTAACCAGACAAAAACCATCAGGGTTACGAAATAGAGAAATTTCCTACCACTACTCTCGACCTTCACTTACTTCTCGAATCATAACTCCTAACTGGTAATAAATATTCAAATGAAACTTATACCATTGGAAACTAGACTTAAAGAGCTTTCCAACGATATAAAGTTTGCCCAAAACGGAGTTCGGATGAAGAAGTTATGGCCGATTGAAAAATAAACTAAAATTTTCCGGTACACCTGGCGCCTGGGCGCCACCTATGGCGCTTGGGCGCGCCTGGGCGCCATATTAAAATAAAAATTTCTATTCCCACATTTTCTTCACTAATTCAAAAATAAAATTTTTCACATAATTAAATTTTTCACTAAACTTCAAATCAGACTTTAAATATTCATAAAAATTCTTGGGATATTACATTCTTCCCCCCTTAAAATAATTCGGTCCTCCGAATTCAAAACTTACCTCAAGATTGAAACAAATGCAGATATTTTGTCTATATCTCATTCTCTCTCTTAGAATTTTCACAATCAAGTACAAAATATAACAAGTTCAACATATTTTTATTTCTCAAGTTTCTTCAGTAAAAGAATTGCCTCAACAACAAAAAAAATCAAATACGAAAATTTTTATTTCTAATACATAAGTTACAGGCAACAAGCTGAACTTGATTTACAAAATAGATAATTTTAATACGTAAACATTAGATCAAACAGCAGCTTTCGGTACAAACAAAAGAAAGGATAAATTAAGAACGAGGAGGCTTTTGAAATGCAGAAGGTGCTCCAGGTCTAGAAGAAGAAGGTGCTTCAGACCTTAAGGAGGAAGTTAATCGTTGCAGCCTAGAAAGAGTTTCTGGAGGAAACGTCTGGGAAATTTGGCGAAGTGCAGAAGTCACTCCATTCATACAGTCAATACATCTCGCTTGTTGGTCACGAAAATTTTGAGTTGCAAACATCGAATGTCTATCAACTCTATTCGCCAATTCCCTAAAATGACGGTTCAAAAGCTTCTCTTGTTCTGTAAAGAGACGATTTATCGATCTCCCCTGTTCCTCAAAGTGGCGGTTTATCAATCTTTCCAAGTCCTCCATCTTTTGTCTCATAAGCGCAAGCTCATTATTAGAAGATGTTGCTGTGCTAACATCCTCTAACTCTACTACATCACTTTTTCTTTTCTTAGCCTCTGGTGACTCTTCCATGGATCTCTTATTCTTATAATTCTCCAGGCTAAGATTTAGATCTAGCTCTATCTTGCCAGCCTCAAAGTTTAAATTGAAAGATTTATTGCCGGCCATATCTTTCTGAGCTATAAAGGTTGTACAGAAGGAGAAGTTTGATGCTAGAAAGCTTATAGATATAAACTCTTAGTGTAGTGAGCAGCGTAATGGGGCATCCATTACATATAGACGAAATTTAGGGCTACAAAACCTTTACATCATACTCTAAAGATGACCTACAGACCTTATCCGACGCAATGCCAACGGTCTCAGATAAGCATGCCAGAAAATAACAAAATATAATCTAATACAAAAGATTTTCTCAAAAATTTCGGCTAACTTTTGACTCTTGCTCAAATTATTAAACTAATCGCCGTTTCAATTTATGACTTCCTAACTTTGTATTTGTCATATCCAATAATTCTAAATCGAGATATTACTCCATGAACGGGTAGCTTCATATTAACCTTATCTAGGTTTCTAATCCGTGACTTTGCCCTAAGCTTACACATTTTCAAACATACATATTAAAATAAAAACTTCTCACATCTACATATCAAGCGTTCCATAAAGTGAGAGAAAAATTTTACCTTTCACTTGCCTCTACGAGCATATATGTATATATGTATAAACATAGAGATACATCATTATCTATATATATTTTCATCTATTCAAGTTTTTTTTTTTTTTAAATTTCAGACTTTTCATTCTCTGAATGTATGTAGAATCATTACATATTATTCCTGGCCATAACAAATAGCCTTCACTCTCTATGCATGAATAACATACATACATATCATATGTATTTAGATACATATAATCACAGTATAATTCAATCAATCATGTATATTATACTTAACTGAAGGCTTTCAAGAACAATACAAGAAAGCATAGAAATACATTTTAGTTCATCGTGAAAACATCCAAGACACTCTGTAATGGCTACATTGTCGACTTCCTTCAATTTCAGAAAATGCCAACGAGAGAAATGGAAAAACCAAGTGTAAATCGGCCGCAAATCCACCGAATATTGACTTTCGTGGTTTTGCCATTAATGCGACGCGTTGTTGGTGTGCATGCCTACCCTAGACTTCTAGCTTCCAGCTTGCAGAAATCCATAGGTTAAGCGTATAGGGTGCGGCGAAGAGATATCTTCTTTGTCTCTGAGTTCAAATTTTTCCTCTATAAGGACTATCCCAACGTTCTCAGTTACCACACCACAAAGAGTAATCATCTCTGAGCCTACAACTTCTCAGCATTCCTCTCTTCTCATACTCCGACATAAATTTCTAAATTTTCCAAATCATGGCCACAAGGAAGTACATTGATCTCACAGTAGATGCCAGGAGAGAAGAGCTCGACTTAAACTTAAGTCTGGGCAAAGACAAGGGCAAAAGACCTTTTGAGGAGTCTCCAGAGAAGCAGAAGGAGAAGAAAATGAAGAAGATCGAGGAAGCTGAGGAGACTAGCACGGGCCATACCTTGGAGGACAAAATCGCCTGTCTAGAGCAGGAGGTCAAAAATATGAAAAAGATGATAGAAAACCTGGAGAAGTTAAGTAAACGCAATCATGCAGAAATGACTTCAAGAATAGACAGGTTCTTCTATTGGTCTACCCAGTGCTTCTGCAATCAACAACAAAGAAGTGTTGATTGTATGAATGGGATTTACACTACCCTCCGCGACATTGCTCTGTCTCTCGCTCCAAGGAATGGTCGAGGGGTGATGATACAGTACAACCCTCCTAATCCGAGACCACCTCGCTTTTAGATTACTCATGCATGAGTAATTTTTTTTTTTTTTGCAATGTAATCCTTCTGCTTTTAATGCCAGTGGTTTCTTTTATGGGATGGTACTCCAAAAATAGTAATAATAAAATTAAGAAGGATAAAAGAAATCAGTCACACAAAATCAATCATGAATGTAACATATAAAGCCCCATACATACAATTTGATCCGACAGCAACGGAATCAAAACAAATAATAACCTTTCCCTTACCGAGTTCAAAAGTATAGCCATAACTCTCTAAAACTAAAAACATAATTCATAAGAAAAGACAAGTCTTGGAGGAAAAGGAAATGAAAACATCCTACAGGACCTTCAGTGGAGCCATCTCTCTATAGTCGTGCCCGGGTTCACCACGATAGAGGAGATCCCACTAAGGTTACCTTACTCTGTAATCGGTAGGAGACCTAATCCCAAAGCTCTGATACCAACTTGTCACGTCCCAAAATTTGAGCACGTGACCGGCACGGAAAGTGAATTTCATTTCACCTCCGTAAGCCTATCTTTCTCTTAATCATCATACAATTCTTTTTCATGCAACCAAACCGAATTCTCTATACATACTACAATCATTCACATTACATCACTGAATGAACCTACCCGATTACAGAGATTTCTAGATTTATACAACTTAAAATAAGACTTAACTATTATACCTTTATCCTGAACAAGTGAAAAGGTAATCATGGACTAAGGATCCATAATTCCTTGTTCCGATATTTACCTTCAGCTGTCAACTCTGAAAAAAAATATCAATAAGAGGGGTATGAGCAAACCACGTGCCCAGTGAGTAGATAGCACAACACTATGACAAAAAAATATCATACATCATAATGATAACATGCAGCAATCATACGTAAATCGATCATCATATGATATGATATTATTCGTAGTACTTCACGACAATATCCAAATAAATCAAATACATTTCAACATAATTCAAAAGTTCACAACAACAATCGGTGAAATCAATTTCACACAAATTTCCCGTACCAACCGGGTCGTCCAGAATACCTCTGGATCGTTGCCCGCGGCCCCCGCCGCATCCACCCTTATCTCTCCATTTATAATCTCCACCCTTATAACTTCACATAAATTTCTCCATGGGGTGCACCACCATGCCTTTCCTTTCCAGTCAAACACAATCACAATCATATATAAAAACATCCTCAATCATTTACAATTCAAGCCACAACATAATCAATGTGGTTCCAGCAACATAGCATGTATACAACATAACCTATAATATAGAACAATTATTCAACTCAGTTCACATGCCATTCATAATCCATCATATAACCTCCATTCATGGGAAAATAAAAAAATATAATTATATACATTACCAGACACGTTCCACAATTGTTTATGTCTCATCGTTCCACATCATCCTCTTCAAACTTGGATATACAACATATTTCCACTATGATGCAAAAAGTCAATAACAGATATTTAATCATAGCAAGTATTAACCCACTCACCTGGATTTCACACTCTCGGCACTCCCACTTTGCACCTTGATCATTCCTATTGTAACCAGACAAAAACCATCAGGGTTACGAAATAGAGAAATTTCCTACCACTACTCTCGACCTTCACTTACTTCTCGAATCATAACTCCTAACTGGTAATAAATATTCAAATGAAACTTATACCATTGGAAACTAGACTTAAAGAGCTTTCCAACGATATAAAGTTTGCCCAAAACGGAGTTCGGATGAAGAAGTTATGGCCGATTGAAAAATAAACTAAAATTTTCCGGTACACCTGGCGCCTGGGCGCCACCTATGGCGCTTGGGCGCGCCTGGGCGCCATATTAAAATAAAAATTTCTATTCCCACATTTTCTTCACTAATTCAAAAATAAAATTTTTCACATAATTAAATTTTTCACTAAACTTCAAATCAGACTTTAAATATTCATAAAAATTCTTGGGATATTACAGACCCCGGTTCTACTCACTCATATGTGTCACCCCTATTTGCCAAGAGATTTGCAATTGATTCGATTATTCTTAAAGAACCATTCTTGGTTTCCACACCGATGAGAGAGACTTTGATGGTTAAAACATGTTATCGTTCTTGTAAAATAATCGTTGGAGGCATGGAAACTGAGATAGATCTTATGGTTCTCAATATGTTAGATTTTGATGTGATTCTAGGGATGGACTGGCTATCTTCTTGTCATGCTACTATAATTGTCGTGACAAAGTTATTTCCTTTAATATACCGGGGAGTAGTAATTTTGTGTTTCAAGGAGATCGAAGTGATGTACCTTGCAACATGATATCTATGTTAAGTGCCCAGCGTATGTTGCGAAAGGGATGTCAGGGATTTCTAGCTTTTATCAAAGATTTAGAAAAGAAAGAACAGAAGTTAGAAGACATTCATGTGGTTAATGAATTCCCAGATGTGTTCCCAGAAGATTTACCTGGATTACCGCCAGAAAGAGATATTGAGTTCAGTATTGATTTGGTCCCAGACACAAGACCAATTTCTATTCCACCTTATCGTATGGCTCCTGTTGAGCTAAAAGAACTCAAAGAACAATTGGAAGATTTGTTAAACAAAGGGTTCATTCGCCCAAGTTTTTCACCTTGGGGTGCTCCTGTTCTTTTTGTGAAAAAGAAAGATGGTTCTATGAGATTATGTATAGATTATCGTCAACTGAATAAAGTCACAGTGAAGAATAAGTATCCTTTACCAAGGATAGATGATTTGTTTGATCAGCTTCAAGGAGCAAAATACTTCTCAAAGATTGATCTAAGGTCTGGATATCATCAGTTACGAATTAAGAGTGATGATATACCTAAGACTGCTTTTCGTACACGGTATGGACATTATGAGTTTCTTGTGATGTCTTTTGGGTTGACAAATGCACCAGCAGCATTTATGGATTTAATGAACAGAGTGTTCAAATCATTCCTTGATAAGTTTGTAATTGTATTTATTGATGATATTTTGGTGTATTCAAAGAGTCATGAAGAACATACTGAACATTTGAGAATAGTGCTTCAGACTTTGAGAGAGCATCAGTTGTACGCAAAGCTCTCAAAATGTG
Source organism: Biancaea sappan (assembly GCA_037074585.1). Classification (NCBI taxonomy): domain Eukaryota; kingdom Viridiplantae; phylum Streptophyta; class Magnoliopsida; order Fabales; family Fabaceae; genus Biancaea; species Biancaea sappan. Next base: position 28,629,965 of record CM073498.1, read on the forward strand.
AATTCTGGATGAGTCATGTAACATTTTTGGGACATGTTATTTCCCAAGAAGGTATTCATGTAGATCCAAGTAAAATTGAAGCAGTTAAACAGTGGCCTAGACCAATAACTGTGTCTGAAGTACGTAGTTTTCTTGGCTTAGCAGGGTATTACCGTCGCTTTGTCAAAGATTTCTCTAAGACAGCTCTCCCATTAAATAAGTTAACCCGAAAGAATGTTAAATACATTTGGGATGATTCATGTGAGCAAAGTTTCACCCAATTGAAAGAGTGTTTAACTTCTGCACCAGTCTTAATCCTACCATCAGGACCAGGGGGTTACTCTGTATTCTGTGATGCCTCAAAGATAGGCTTAGGGTGTGTGTTGATGCAACATGGTAAAGTCATAGCTTATGGCTCACGTCAGCTTAAAAAGCATGAATTGAATTACCCCACTCATGATTTGGAAATGGCAGCTGTAGTGTTTGCCCTAAAGATATGGAGACATTACTTGTATGGGGAAACTTGTAAAATTTTTACAGATCACAAAAGCCTTAAGTACATTTTTGAGCAGAGAGATCTCAATCTAAGGCAACGAAGGTGGATGGAACTTCTGAAAGATTATGATTGTACCATCCTTTACCATCCAGGTAAAGCAAATGTAGTGGCTGATGCTCTAAGTCGAAAGTCTATGGGAAGTTTAGCTCACATTGCCACTATAAGGAGGTCTCTAATACATGAACTACAAGAATTGGAAGCTGATGGAGTATTCTTCGAGATCACTGAGTCAGGTACATTTCTGGCTCATTTAACAGTTAGATCATCCCTTGTTGAAAAAGTAAAAGCAACTTTAGAAGGTGACATTGATATGGTCAAAATAAGAGATAAGGCAAGGCAAGGTCTAGCACCAAGTTTCTTGGTAGATGAAGAAGGAGTCTTATGGTTTAATGGTAGACTCTGTGTCCCCAACATTGAATCTTTGAAGCATGAAATCTTAATGGAAGCTCATGGTTCACCCTACGTTGTACATCATGGTGTTGTGAAAATGTATCAGGACTTGAAACAAGTTTACTGGTGGGAGGGCATGAAGCGAGACGTGACTGACTTTGTAGCTCGATGTTTGACTTGTCAGCAAGTTAAAGCTGAACATCGACGACCACCTGGATTGATGCAAAAACTAGATATTCCCGAATGGAAGTGGGAAAGGATCACTATGGATTTTGTAGTAGGTTTACCTCGGTCAACAAAAGGAAATGACTCAATATGGGTCATAGTGGATCGACTTACTAAGTCAGCACATTTTCTTCCTGTTCATACCACTTTCAATGTAGCAAAACTTGCTCGAATTTATGTTAAAGAAATAGTGAAACTTCATGGTGTACCAATATCCATTATATCAGATCGAGGACCTCAGTTTACTTCTCGGTTCTAGAAAGTCTTTCAAGAGGCTTTGGGTACCAAAGTGAATCTTAGCACAGCATTCCATCCTCAGACTGATGGACAGTCCGAAAGGACAATTCAGACTTTAGACGATATGCTAAGAGCTTGTGTGATGGATTTCAGTGGAAGTTGGGAAGATCATTTGTCTCTTATTGAATTTGCTTATAACAACAGTTACCAAGCCAGTATTCAGATGGCACCTTTTGAGGCTTTATATGGGAGACGGTGTCGATCTCCTATAGGTTGGTTTGAACTTGGTGAAACCAAAATATTTGGACCTGAAATGATTCAGGAAGATATAAATAAAGTTAAACTGATCAGAGAGAAGTTGTTAACTGCTCAGAGTAGACAGAAGTCTTATGCGGACAACCGACGACGTGACCTTGAATTTGCAATAGGTGATATGGTTTTCTTACGAATCTCACCTATGAAGGGAGTAATGAGATTCGGGAAGAAAGGCAAGCTTAGTCCGAGGTATGTTGGCCCATATGAGGTTGTAGACAGAGTGGGTAATGTGGCATATCGCCTAGACCTACCTTCCAACCTAGAGGGAGTTCATCCAATATTTCATGTATCCATGCTACGGAAGTATCTTCCTGATCCTTCTCATGTCATTCAACCCCAAGAAGTTCATTTTGATGAAACTCTCACCTACGAAGAGGTACCAGTAGCTATCCTTGATAGAAAAGTCAAAAAATTGCGTACCAAAGAAATTCCTACTGTCAAGGTTCTTTGGAGAAATCATTCTCGCGAGGAAGCTACGTGGGAAGCAGAAGATGAGATGTGGAAAAACTATCCACATTTATTTGAAACTTGAGGTAAGATTTTAATTCGGAGGACCGAATTCTTTTAAGGGGGGTAGAATGTAATACCCATTAATTTCAGAATATAATTCGCTTAAGAGTATTTTAGAATTCTACAACGTTACTTTAGTTATTTATTTTGGTCATTTTTAATTTTCATATTTAATGGTTCTCTTTGAATATTATTTATGAAAATTGAGTTAAATGATTGGACTAAATATTTGCACAATGAGGGATATATTCTAAGAATGGTGAAATTCATGGAAAAGTGGTTTCAGAATGGTCAATTAGTCCATTTATTGTAAATTGACTGGATGGGTTTGGATGTTGGGTTATGGATACCCATGAGTTATTGAATAACCCATTAGAAATATTTAATATAAAGTTTCAATAGTAACCCTCATTTTTCACTCAGCCGAAGGAAGCAGAAAAGCATTTCTCTCTCAGTTCTTCATTTTCTTCTCAAATCCTTCCCTTGATCTTCAGAGTTTCGATTATTTGTTCGGTTCAAAAGCTTTGTAAGGATCAAAGGTAAGCTTTAATCCGATTATTTTCCTTAAATTTCAGTTTATGTAGAAGATCAGAGGAGGTTTTGTTCTTGAAGATTTTGATGATAATTCATGAATCTCAGTAGTTTTAGAAGTTATATTTGAGTTATAATCGGTTAAAAGAGTTGAAATTCTGGTTTTGAAACAAGAAAGGAAAGGATGAATTTTTGAAAGATTTTTCTGCAAAAATTCGAGTTACTGTAGCGACCAGAGATTTCGGAAAAATTCTGGAAAATTTTCTTCGGGTTACTGTAGCAGTACTGTAGTGTCGGCAGTCAACGGCACTGTAGCAGTCAACGTTACTGTAGCGAACCGACACTGTAGCAAACCGTTACTGTAGCAAACCGTTACTGTAGCAAACCGTACTGTAGCAAGCCGTTGCTGTAGCAGTCAGAAAATTTTGCGTATTTTTCGTGATTTTGTTTCCTTTCTTATGTTTCCTTGTAATATATTTTACTAGGAAATTTTCCTACACAAATTCTAGTGTGGAACAAGGTAAACTTGGACAAACATCAAGGTGAGTGAATAACCTTGCTCAGTTAATTTGATATTACTAGTCAAAGTACAATATAAGTCCCATTTACAATATTATTTGGATAATAAGCAATTAATTTTTCATATGGGAGTATATGATGATCAATAGAAATAAGAGTATGTAGAAATTATTTATTTCATGACAATTGTACTATGTGATGAATTCTCACTATCTTATTAATGAGTAAAGATCTACGGGATCTAATACACGAGTGTGAAAGGGTTAAAGTCCCATACTACTCGGTGTATATCTAAGAAATCTTATACACGAGTGTGAAAGGGTTAAAGTCCCATACTACTCAGTGCATATCTATGAAATCTATACACGAGTTGAAAGGGTTAAAGTCCCATACTACTCGGTGTATATCTATGAAATCTTATTCATGAGTTTGAAAGGGTTAGAGTCCCATACTACTCGATGTATAAGATAATTAATTATATGAGTAAATGTGGTATTTGTACTTTTGATATTTTATATAGTACAGTTATTTACTTACTGAGTTTTTAAATAAACTCACACTCCCTATGATTATTTTTTTTCAGATACAGAAAACAGAGAAGAAGAGAATCTGTTTGAAGATTAGAAGCCCCTTGGGATTATTCTCTATTTCTGTCTGGTGGGACACCAGTACTTATTAATGTGGATATTAGAAAAGCTCTGTATTTTCTATAGGTCTCCTAGGCTTGCGATGAGATAGAAATATCAGACTATGTATGTCTATATTTGCTTATCAGATGAATATAATTCTGTAGTGTGGAATGAATGATTAAGGTTGAATGTAAAACCTTACAGAATATATGTATATAACGTATGTTTGAGAATTATATCAAATGAGTAGTATCTTTTCACATGCTCAATTTTTGAGATGTGACAATCACCTTAAACAATCCCTTTCATCCTTTCCCTTTCACTTTTCACACTCAGAAGATTTTTGGGGCAAGAAGAAAGTGTCACTTTTTCTATTTTTTCTCATCAACCAACTTTGATTTCTTTTGGTGAATCTTGAGTTTTTAGTTGCTCTCCGACTCTTTGGACATTTCTAAGACTAGAGGTAATATTGTAATCCATTAATCTTGTCTCTTTTTAGAAATTATTCAGGCTATGGGAAAAATTAGTTTTTAGGTGGTTTTTCATGGAAACCTTATCTCTTTGGCTTCTTACTTGGGCTTTGTCTTGTTGGTTTTGATAGAACCTAATTCATGATGGCAAAACAAATTAGTTTTATGGATTAAACTTAAGAAAGTGTTCTTGAGAGATTTCTAGAAAATTTGGAGAAATTCATAAAACTAGTTGTTTTTGAGTTATAATTGTTCTAAATTGCCTCATGGACATTGTTTTAACATTAAGGGTCAAAGAAGGGGGAAAAAGAGTGCAAAAGATGGATTTTTAGTAGATTTTCCACCAAAAACTATGAAGATCAGTGAAGGAAAGAGAAACCAGGACTTGACGCTTCAAGCACCAGGGTCTGTATGTAGAAATTGGACTTGGAGCCTTAGGCACCAGGTCTGGCACCCAAGGCGCTGAAGGACTTAGAGATTTGGGATTGGTGCCTGAGCCACAGAGGCGACAACCTCTTGGGGAAATCCCTCGAGGTAGTAAGGTTTTGGGGGATATTTTCAAGGGAAAATGTTGGGGATTTTCATGTTAAGTTATTGGAACTCTTTTTAGGTACTTTTGGGGGATTTTTTAGCTCCGTTTCGAGATCAAGTGCACAGTAAAAACCTTGTCAGCGTCAAAGTGAATGGATAGCTTTGCAATTAAATTTTATTTAATGCAAATACAATGTAATTCCCTCTTACACCATAAATGAGTTAAAATATGTTAAATTCTCTAGTTAGTGATGTTAACTAGACAATAGAATTTTGTTTGGGGTTTTGGGAATGATATGATGATTTGTTGTGTAAACAATTAAATAATTGTTGCATGGTTATGTGTTGTGTTTGCATGAGGATAATGGATGGAAAAATGAGGAGTTGAGTGGGAATGTGGACCCACGAGATATGGGCCGATTAGTATGTCCTAGGACGAAAGTCTGTATGGACGAACCCTCAAAAATGCAAACATGATGAAATGTATCCCTCTGAGCAAAGTCTCAATGGGGATTATAGTGAGGAAGTGAACTCACGGGATATGGCACGTTTTTGTTGCATATTATACATCTATGTGTATGCTTCATTCATGCTTTACTTGCTGGTTGTGAATTGTCTAAGTAAAGGTGATGATTTATGTTATTTGTGTTTGTGCATAATATTATTTATTGTATAACTATTCATTCACTGAGTTTGATAAACTCACATTTTTTGTAATTAATTTTTTTCAGATACAGAAGTTGGAAAGGAGGAGTACCTGCTAGATGTTTAGCAGCTCTTTTGGAGTTTAACTCCTCTTTTTGATCGGTGTATCCATGTAACCAGATTTTGGCAAGCCTAGGAATACGCTTTGTAAATTACTAGGTCACCTAGAATTTGGAATAACACGGTGTACATTATAAATTTTGGATGTAATTTATATTTGTACTTGACTATAATGTATTCCCATTGTTGTGGGAAGTATAAACATATATATAATTAAGATAATTAAGATTGTTATTCATGGATATTAGGATTGTCATCTTTAGTCATGTGCCCATATTTTCGGGCCGTGACAAATAAAATACTAATATATTAATATCTACATTAAAATTGATTAATCTATAATATTATTTTTTTCATTACTGATTCTAGAATAAACAAAATAAAAAATAATTCAAATGGATCGAAGCAACCTGTTTACTTAGCATTGGTTTTTACCTAATTTAATTAGTTCTTAGTTAGTTAGATCACTCACCGATTTTAAAAATTATTTTGAATTGGTTTCCTAACCAGTTTCCGATCTAACCAGTCTAACCGGCTTGTCTGATACGGTTATGATATTAAAAGTAATTGTTAGTTGTATAAATAGAGACTGAAATTTCGTTTAATTTGTGATAGGTCATAATAGGTATTTGAGAAGGTAGTGAAGTTTTATTGACACAATATATTGACTTTATTTGAATTACAAATAATTTTATGACAACTTCAACTATTTAACAGAAAAATCTATATAACATGAAGTTGGTATTAATTTACTCAAAATTTACTCGGTTATAATTCAAGAGATGCAATTATTCAAAGTAGAAAAATTATGTGCAGTTCTTATATCTTTATTAAATTATTATCACATTTTTTTATTAAAATACGATAAATGTATAGACATTTTATATAATTTATTAGTTCTTTTATAAACTTGTTTGCACACATCTTATTTTTAATGAAAAATCTAAAGACAAATTTAAGAAACTGCATAAAAATATAGTCTACCCAAAATCCTTAATTTGAGAGGCATTTCATGGGATCATACTTTTTTTTAAAAAAACAAATTCAAATTCGACTAAATCCCTATATTTCATAAATAAAAATAAACTAGATCCCCAATCCCTTTTCTTATATTCATCATTTCTCATATGAAAGTAATTAGTATGTATCATATATTTAAAATTTAAGTGATTTAATTTATTTAGGTTAATTTCTTAGGCCAAACTTTTATTCTATATTTTTCTTTACAAATTATCAAAACAAATTTTAATCATAAAATTAAGAATTGAATTTAGAAATAAGAAAGGAATTTCACTATATTTTCAAAGTAGTCAAATAAAAACAATTAGTCATATACGCTGTAGCAATTAAGCAGCTTTTGTATGCTTAGCCTTAAGATGGGCCATGGAGTTAGTGGGGAGGTAGGGCTTAAGACAATTCATCTTTGAGACTGACTGCCTTCAAGCTGTCGAGAACTTCAAATGACCCAAAGCCTTCGTCTTCTTTCTTTGGTTAGTTGGGGGATGTTGCTCACGAAAATAGATTTAGATTATGTTTGGATAAATAATTTATTTAATCACTTATCATATAAATTATTTTTACAATTAAAAAATTTATGATGATAAATTTTACATAAACTGTTTTCAATTTATTTTTATAAGTTATTATAGAGAGTTTAAGAAAATAAGTTGAAAATATAACTTATGAGTATACTATAAGTTATTTCTATAAACTCTTTCAAATACATATATAAACTCTTATTTCATAAAATAAACTAGATAAACTCACAATAAACTCTTCTAAATATACCATTAATTTTCATCTTCTGCTTGTCTTTGTTGGAACTGTTAAACTTTAAATTTAATAATTAAAATTTTAAATAATAATTTTAATATTTTAAAAAATATATTAAAATTTAAATCGTGATATTTTTGTAAGAAATTCCAAATTCATTCTCCATTCTTCACATGACAATGGAGATGGTGGCTTTATCTTTGGTTGGCTTGCCCATAGTCTTGCTAAATTGTACTGTTGCTCTGATGTAATCCTGTGGACTGAGGGATTCCCTGCGGAAATATCTCTCCATGCTCAGAAAGATGTACTTCTACTACTACCTTGATTCGAATAAAAGCCCTTTTTAGCTTTTGTAATTCCAGGAATTCAAGCCTGTAAAAAAATTAATAAAAGAACAATTTTGGCATTTCGAGTAAAATTAATCCTACATCTAAAAGGCGCTGGATACTTATAAAGCTATCATTAATTATGATGAAGTTATATGAATTTTTAGTTCATAATCAAGAAATTTTTTTTATTGTCACTTATCTTTTTGATTAAAATTAAATTTTATTGCAAGGTATAATACACTAACGAAATTGATCAGATTTTCTTTTTTGTGTTTGGGAAATAATTTTAATTATAATAGTTTTAGTCATAATTTTTGGATTTGGTTTGATATGAGAATTAAAAACCCGAAGTCCAACCTGATTCGGGTTACCTCATTTGGCCGAGATGTAATCAAAATGATCGATCCAACTGAGTTTTAAATGAATTGACAATTCAATGACCCTGGTTAGACCTCAAGTTTTTTTTTTTTTTTTAATTTTAACCTAATAACTCATAGATGAAAGACAACATTTTAACCATAAATAAGAACAAACTATAATTATCATATAAGTGTGTTAATACACACATATATATATATATATATATATAAATAATGATATTTTAAAACATAAAATGTTATTATTTCATGTATATTATATGATTATATTATCTAAAATGATTTTAAATCATAAAAATTGAATAATATTAGTAACAAATTTTATAATATCATATAAAATAAAAAATAACTAAATAACTATTAGATATTAAAAAATAAATTATTTTTAATTTTTTAACAATTTATTAATATAATTATAAAAAAAAATATTTTTTTTTCATTTATTAAAAATGATATTTATGTGTTAAAATTACTTTAAGATATATTTTTAAAGATATTTTAATTATAAAATTTACATATAAATTATTTATTTTAATATTTATTTATAAATAAATATATATATATATATATATACATATGTTTTTTTTTAAACTCAATAATTAATCTGATAACTCAATAATTAGCCTTATAATCTGATAATCTAAAAATTAGTCCGAATTAATTACCGAATTGGTTTCTAAACCTAGGGTTTCAGTACGCGGATCAAAGCTTTCCGTGCTTATTTTTCCACAATCCCGCCCTCTCGAAATCGAAATAATGAAATATTTATCTTTGAATTGAACCCAGGAAATAGGGGGAACCGAAAATGTAAGCAAATGAAGAAAAAGGGCAAAAAAGAGCGCGGGAGGGGGAGAGAGAAGTAGAGAACCCAACCAAGGAAGGAACAGTGGACTGGAGGGAGCACAGTCTCATCAATGATCAGTTTTTTTATTGTTTATTTTTTGTTCTCTGAAAAGGAAGGAGATTGGGTGCGTGACTGCAATAAGTTTGGCTACAACTCAAAAAGTTAAAAGTTTCGCCGAAATCTGAAATTTCCAGGTGGGCGGGAACAAACAAACACCGCAAAACTTTGAAAAACGACGCGCTTCCTTCATTCAATTTCCTTCTCAGTTATCTCTTCTTCTTCCGCCTGAAACTCCAAACCCCATTCCCACCGCCATGGCCCACCAAGAGAACTGCGCGAGGCTCACCCGTGCAGCCAAGAAGAGGGCCGCCGCAGCCATCGCTGAACTGCACCCTCCTCCCAAGAGGCGCGTCGTGTTGGGGGACATCACCACCTTGTCTAATGCTGTCGTGCCGGAGAAACCATGTTCCGGGGAGGAGACTCAGAGGGAGAAAAGTAGTAGAATCAAGGGAAAACTCAGAAAATTGCCTCCCACGACCACCGCAGCGACGACGTTGTCCCACCTCAATGGTACGGACGAAAAGTTGGATGATCCCCAAATGGCCGGGCCTTATGTTTCTGATATTTACGAGTATCTCCGCAGTTTGGAGGTAGGGGGCGCGGTTTCATTTGTCTCTTGCCTTATTTTGTTTACCTCAACTGGGTTTTTTGATTTGTTACTACAATATTAGGAATAAATCATGGACGGCCCTTATTGTTATTTATAAGCGGAAGACTAAACTGTTAAGCTTTCATTCGATTCTGATTTGTAAGACTGGAATAGCAGTTTAATCAGCAAGTCCAGAATAGGATGGTTGTCTCACATTGTACCCAAGTTTCTTATCTGGGTCTCAGCATGTGAAGGATTGGATTAGTGATTTTCGAATACACACATACACACACACACACACACACACACACACTAAGCATCCTTTTCTCCACTAAACGGTCTGTAACATTGTTGATCAGCACAGTATGTTGCCTGTGCTAGGCTTGGCTATTGACACTAGCTTAGGGTTTCAGTCTAAGTCAAAATCTGGGAATCAACTTCTACAATTTGGATTTTGATTCGTTATTTGTTATTGTCATTTGTGGTTTCTGGAAAATACCGTCTCACAGTTATCGGATTGCTAGGAACTTCATTTTCACTAATTGTATCTTTTTCGTTAGGTTGATCCTAGAAGAAGACCGCTACCAGATTACATAAACAAAGTTCAGAAAGATCTTAATGCTAATATGAGAGGAATTCTGGTAGATTGGTTGGTGGAAGTTGCGGAGGAATACAAACTTGTTTCAGACACTCTTTATCTTTCGGTTGCTTATATCGATAAGTTTCTATCTTTAAATGCTCTAAATAGGCAGAGGCTGCAGTTACTGGGCGTTTCTTCGATCCTGATTGCCTCGTCAGTGGTTATACTATTTATTCTTCTGTTTCTTATTATATGCAAATTTGTTTTTTCCTTTCATATGGTCTTTCTTTCTGCTCACAATTTTTAATTTTAAATGTGCCCTAGAAAGTACGAGGAGATCAAGCCTCCTCAAGTGGAAGAATTTTGTTACATTACTGACAACACATACACCAAGGAAGAGGTGATTTTTGTCTTTCACTCTGCTTCACAAATTTGCTTTCTCTTTTTTACCTTTATTAATTTTAGACGGCCTTTCTGGTTCTAAAGGTTGTGAAGATGGAGGCTAAAATACTCAAGTCATTGAAATTTGAATTGGGCTACCCAACAGTAAAGACGTTTCTAAGGCATGAACGTTCAATTGATTCTTCCCCTGCTGTTTTGGATATAATTTTTGTAATATAACTATCATATTAACTCACGGTAAGTTTTTTGATTGTCTTGCAGAAGATTTTCTAGAGTTGCCCAGGAGAATTATGAGGTAAGATGTTCTGTACTGTTTCTGTAATTTATAGAATGCTGGGCCTTGTCACTTGTAGGCTGTGCCATATGTGGTTAGTTTATTAGTAGACTGACATTCTTTATGGCACAGACCTCTGATCTCCAGTTTGAGTTCCTTAGCTACTACCTTGCGGAGCTCAGTTTGTTGGATTATAATTGTGTGAAGTTCTTGCCTTCTTTGGTGGCTGCCTCTGTTACATTTCTAGCCAGATTTATGTTAAGTCCTAAGATTCATCCTTGGGTAATAATCTTGTAACATTGTCTTAGAACATTAATTTTAGCGTCATTTACTGATTGATGTAAATTTTTACAGAATTCCACGTTCCATCAACACTCTGGGTATAAACCATCTGACTTGAAGGAATGTGTTTTGATCATACATGACTTGTATCTAAGTAGGAGATGTGGGTCTTTACTAGCTGTAAGAGAGAAATACAAACAGCATAAGGTAAACTATCGTATCTTAGGAAAAATGAGTTAGTTTTTCTGGTTTTTCATTCCAAACGTCACACTGGAGAAAGTTAATCTGATTCCAATTGCATTGGTTCTTTTGAAATCAGTTCAAATGTGTTGCAACAACGCCTTCTCCTCCGGAGATACCTCATTTTTATTTTGAAGTTGGAGAGGCAGAACAATAGGCTTTTCTTGTCATGGCTCTGGCTCCAATTAATGACAGAAGCTGGGGAAGCTTTATTAATACCAGAAGATGAGATTTTTTTGTTGCAGAGACTCATGATCGTTGGAGTGGTGGGCCATCGTGTTAAGCCATTATTCATCGATGTTAGCTTCACTGACTTTATGGCTAGTGATTTAGGTTTTCTTTATCAACGATTTAGAGTATTCTTTGGGAGAATTCCATCAGTATTGGTTTATTTGTATGTATAGGTAAATTTTGTGTGCTATTTCCTCTCCCTTAATTGCTCTAATCTACAATCAATGAGCTGTCCTATAATTTAGCAGACAATCAGTGGTGAATGGTTACTTGTACAGATTATTAGCTCCAGATTATTTTCCTAAATGCAGAGAATGTGATTGATAGAATGTTTAAGCTATTTTGGAAATTTTGACTGTCCTGTTCCATTGTTTTTAATTAAAGTTTAGCAAAAAGACTTTGGTTGTCATACAAGTCACAAATGGTCATGCAAAAATGGAAGCAAATGCAGTCCTGAGATTAGTAGTTAACAAACAAAATAAAGTGTCTGCTATTGAGCACCAAAATCACTCCTTTTTTTTTGTTTTTTTTAAGGATAATGCAATTCTATGATGTAGGTTAATAAAGTTGGAAGGTAGTAATTTGAATTCTGGAACAAAAGTGGGAAAAAAAGTGGTGGCCTATCGACTTGCAAATTTAGCACTAATACAGTTAGCCACAATTTTCAAAGAGAGTTTAAATACTATTTCAACAATTGAGCCAAAATAAGTGCAAATATTATTTCCAATTATTCCTTCTTATGGATGCAACCCAAGTTAAAAAGAGGCAAAACATGGCTTGAAAATGGCAAAAAAGTCAACTTTTGACTTTTGGAGCATGCAGGTGCATAGTGTCCACGCGCAAGGGAGTCTACTAACGCACGGCGGCGCGTGTGGTCATCCTTTGAAGACAAGCCGGTCAGAGGTTGTTGAAGGTGATGGTAAAGGGGATCTCTTTATTTGGTATCTGAAAATGGATGAATAATTTTAGTGGTACAAAACTAAATATAGGGTTTGGTAGGTTTTAGAAATATGAATTAGTCTTCATTTTTTATAATATTATTTTTATGCTTTCCCCCCATACTTTTATTCTTTTATGATTTCTATGATAGTGGAATATAATACTATAATTTAGGAAAACTTAAAACTTATTGATAAAATTAAAAATAGACATAAGCTAAAATCTATTGTTATTTTACAGATCATATATCTGGTGAGGCGTTTTTATTTGAAAAAAGAAAGTTTCAATTTGTATATAATTGATAGAAATTCTTCAACATTAAAACTAACTAGGTATTATATTTGTCGTAGATTAATTGGATTGGTCAATTCACTGGAAAAAAAGGGATGATCAAAATTATGAAAAAGATGAATAGCTTTCTTCATAACCTCCTTATGAAGAATTTTACCTGAGCACTACCACGGGCTTTGAGTGTTATTATTGTTGTTGTGTTTTTTTTTTTGGCCGAAGCTTTATGAGTTTTGTTAACGAAGAGGAATATCACATGCTCAGTTTTTAACAACGATTTTTATCGTTTTTAAAAATTTTTAGCAATAATTTTTTAATTGTTAAATTATTGCTAAAGGTTTTTAACAACGATAAAAATCGTTGCTAAAAACTGTGCTTGGATTCAAGCAGAGGATCCAGGCTTCTTTTATATACTTCTTTTATATACATATAGTACTATTCAAGTAACCGATGGGGCCCTTCTAGATTTCTCATGATATTTGTATCTATCATATAATTTAGCACGAAAAGGTTGATCACTTGATCGTTAGGGAAAAAGACCGAGGTTGATTAGATGAGAAAGACTTTTTTTAATGAAGATATGATATTGCTTTTAATTTTTAATAAATAGATAAATTTCATATTCATGAATTTAATCTCTCTCTCTTTTCTTTTTCTACGTACCTCATTCCCACAATTTGAAACCTTCTTTTCAAGGTTCCATTGCAATTTAAATTGCTACTTAATACATTCAGTATGCTGGATTTAATATTTATATTCTATACAATTAAGCATTTTTAAAAATGGATCATAAGGAAGTTCTACAAATGAAGTTTTGAAGCTTTAGGAGCTTTGAAATCCAATTTGAGGTCCAAAAATCAATCTAATCTTTTAGGGTATGTTAGTTTAAATTATGTATTATTTTTTTATAAATTTTAAATTTGTAATGTATTTGACTATCTTTAGGTTATGATTAATCTTATATAATAATCTATCTCTATTTGTTCAAAAAAAAAATCTGCGAGACAAAATAAATTTGTGAAACAAGAGAGAAATACACTACTCGTTTTGCTATTAGCTTATTGAATCATCATTTATCTTAATGGTTTGGGTTTTATATTTTATCATCATGAATTTGCCGCCCAGAGTCTCAAACATGTTATAAGTGATTATCCCTTACATCAATCTTTTTTTTTAATATAATGGAATAAGAATTTAATTTTATGATCACTTGCTAAAATTTTTTATAACCCTTGCCATTAAACGACCACATAGAAATTAGCATGACTCAATTAATCTCCAACTAATCCAAGTAAACCTGATAAATTATGACTCTTGCGAGTGGGGTGAGTTCGGTTCGATTGAATGAGTTAAAATAAATAATTTTTTTTTCTGGTTAAAAAGTCTGGTTATTTGAGTAATTTGAATTAACCTATGCAAACCCATGTGAACTGTCACGACCCGTTTTCTGGGCACATGATCGGCACAATAATGAATCTCTCATTACTGTAAGCCTTCTGATAAGTATATCAAATTTTCTTATTTGAAATTCATAGAGATGATTTGCACATAATAATAGATTCTCAATATAAAATACATTATTATGCTGACATACAAACCAAATGCCAAACTCCTGACCTAGATGTCCTAGACGATTACAGAACAACATAATCTATAACAAAAGAGGGGTCTACCCGACAACGGGAAGGTTCAAAGTGATCTACTCCTCTAGCAGATATTCTTCGCTGGCAACCTGATCTGAACAAAAAGGTTGTACAAACAATGTGAGCTTTTAAACTCAATGAGCGAATCGGCCTCGCATTAATAAAATTCAAATACATTACCAGTCATGCAAGCATATCCAAAGGCTCATACTCAACCAATAGACAGAAGATAAAAATTCATCCAATTCAACAAACGTTACTAGTACTCGTCAATGGCAATATATCCCAGAGAGCGCACACAGGCCGGCTCACCAATTATGTATATTTCTGCCATGACGCACAACATCATCCTCTTACATACAAGAAGATAAAAATTCATCCAATTCAACAAACGTTACTAGTACTCGTCAATGGCAATATATCCCGGAGAGCACACACAGGCCGGCTCACCAATTATGTATATTTCCGCCATGACGCACAACCTCATCCTCTTAGCTAGGGCGCCTCACGGATTTATCACCAATCCGGGCTATATCCCTACTGAGGGAATCGTTGTCTCCACACTCATTGGTCAAGACACCCTGTCAACCGGGTTTTCCGCCTTGCCGTGAGAGGGGGTACTGTCCCGCTCAATCACAATCAATAGCATTTCATATCATAATTAGAAGCTCAATATAATATTCATCCATATAACAGGTATAGTATATAACTATATTATAGCTTTATAAACCACAATTCAAGAGATTCAATCTTCATATCATCATGAGATACTTGCTTTTTCTTATCCATACTTCTGGATTAATTATCTCATTATATTCGCCATTCTGAATCCAATTTCCCCCTATGAATCTTGGGAGTGTCCTACGACATACTTTTTATCACCAGTAATGCTAAAACTCTATTAAAACGGGGTCGTTTCACTCACCTGGATTCCGTACGAGCATCGCTTCTCTAAGTCATTACAGACAAGAGTTCTCAGGTGAATTTCGGTGTTCTGCTACGGAGATTTTCATGAAAGATTAGAGAAAATACGTCAGGATTGTTTTCGTATAGATACTGTTCATATGTACGGTTACTGTTCATATATACGGTTACTGTTCATACATATGGATACTATTTATACATACGGATAATATTCGTACATACGGTCACTATTCATACGTATGAATACTATTTTTACGTACGGATACTATTCATATGTACGGTTACTATTTATACGTATGGGTACTATTCATACCAGAAATAGAGAATACAATCTATAAAAGAGTACACTAAGTAAGTTTCCAGGAAAGAGTAGAGGGTCACACTGGACACACTTAAAAACCAGGTCTTTCCTTAGCCAGAACTTTCCTAGACATGTATTCTTCACAGTTTACATTTTATTTCGGTAATCAGAGAATCAAAATAACATATAAACAGCTAAGGACAGTTTTTCTGATGTGGAAGATCGGCCAAAACCGCAACCACAGAGCATACTTAAGAAATTAACTTCTAAAATTTGAAAGACATAGAAAGGGCATAGTATCCTTACCTAAGCTGAAAAGCAAAGGCCCAAAATCTCAGAGGCCTAGCATTGAAGTAAGAGAAATTTAAGGAGAGAAGAAGAGAAGTTGAAGGTGTGAGTTTAGAAGTAAAATGAAAGCGCCTATTTATAGGAAAAGTTAACGGTACTATTTGATACTATGCGTTAATAAAATATTCAATTTACTATTTATGAAAATGACATTTCTAATAATGCAGTTACTGTGTAAATAGCGGCTGAAAATTTTTTCTGTTATTACTATTGAAAACTTAAAGGAAAAACTATCCTTTCACCTTAAACCTTTAAGTTTCTTTTCAAATCAGTCCTTTCAATTTAGTCCCTGAGGGTATTTTTACACATAAAACGTCATTTTCTCCTACAAACTTCTTTCTAGTTTTCTCTTATGACCAAACCACATCTAGTACTTGACATTTCGATTGCATAAATGAACAGTATCGTATACGTAAATAGTATTATATGGGTGAATAGTATCGTATACTTAAATAGTAACAGTAGTTTGTAAACAAATATTTATATTTTATTTTTCTTGGGTATTACATGAACAGAGCGGGATCCGCTATTCTTCGTACTCGAAGAGCAGCCTGCCCCTCCCACTTGTAGCAACGGAAAAAACAGTTGCTATGTAATATCCCAAGAATTTACATGAATATTTAAAATCTATTTAAAGTTTATTAAAAATTTTAATTACATGAGAAATGTTCTTTTGACTTAGTGAATGAAATTTGGAAATAGAAATTTTAATTTTTAATTTGGGAAATTTTTACAAATTCTCAAGGGCTAAAGTGAAAAGAAAAGAAAATATGGAGTACTTTTGAAAAATGATCAAGTAGGAACCCGAGAAGAAGAATAAAGCTTATGAGAATGAATTATGAGTCCGGTACCGAAAAGATGATGGATTCGAGGTTAAAGTGGTATTTGAGACATCGAAAGGGATTAAAGTGAATAAATCTTATAAGCTAAGGTGGCTATGAGTGATTTTATCTAAAAAGAAATTGGTGGGGCCCACGCGTATACATTTTCTTTTCTTTCTCTCATTTCTCTCATTTCTCTCGTAGCTTCTTACTTTCTCTCTCGATTACATCCAAGAGAATTTTTTCATCAACTATTCATGCAATTTTTGCACGGGGAAGGAAGCTATGAAAGTTAGGATGATTGGTAAGTTGATTTTCTTCTTCTTCTTCCTCTTATTACAAGACCAAATCCTTGGTTATCATTTTGCAAAATTTTTGTAGAATATTTTAATGGATGAATTTAAGTGTGGATGTTAATCTAAAACATTCCTAGGTGGTTTATGATGTTATCAGAACAAGAAATTTGGAGAAAACTAGGAGAAATTCGTAGAATTTGGATATTTGAAAAAAGTTAGTGTTCTTGATGAAAATTTGAGACTTGAGCTTGGATTGTTGGTAGAAATTGGGGGTTTTAGTGTTAAAACACTCATTAGACATTAAGGATGAAAACCCATGGAAGAAATCAAAAGAAATGTTGTTTTAGATATAATTTTAGGATTTTTGGATGAAGAACACGAAGAACATTGAAAATTTTCCTCAGAAATTACTGTTCACCGAGAAAATTTTTCCAGATTTCTCGTTATTGTAGCGTTGACTCGGTCAACGTTACTGTAGCTGCGTTGACCGTTGACCGTTACTGTAGCATCAGTTTTTTTTTTTTTAATATCGTTGAAAAGTTCTTTGAGTCTAGTTTCCAATGGTATAATTTTCATCTGGATATTCATTACCAGTTAGGAGTTATGATTTGAGAAGTGGATGAAGGTCGAGAGTAGTGGTAGAAAATTTCTCTATTTCGTAACCCTGATGGTTTTTATCTGGTTACAATAGGAATGGTCAAAGTGCAAGGTGGGAGTGGCGAGAGCGTGAAATCCAGGTGAGTGGGTTAATACTTGTTATGATTAAATATCTTTGTTATTGACTTTTTGCATCATAGTGAAATATGTTGTATATCCAAGTTTGAAGTGGATGATGTGGGACAATGAGGCATAAACAATTGTGGAACTTGCCTGGTGATGTATATAATTATATTTTCTTATTTTCTCATGAATGGAGGTAATATGACGGATTGTGAATGACATATGAACTGAGTTGAAATGTGTCATACTCTGATTGTTGGGTTCATTCATATACGGATAGTTGAAATATGTTATTGTTGAACAATTGTTCTATATTATGAGTTATTATGTTGTATACATGATATATTGCTGGAACCATATTGATTATGTTGTGACTTGAATTGTAAATGACTGAGTTGTGTATGTGGCTCATGATTATGATTGAGGATGTTGTTAGATGTGATTGTGATTGTGTTTGACTAGAAAGCAAAGGCATGGTGGTGCACCCCATGGAGAAATCTACATGAAGCTATAAGGGTGGAGAATATACATGGAGCGATAAGGGTGGATGCGGCGGGGGCCGCGGGCAACGATCCAGAGGTATTCTGGAAGATCCGGTTGGTACGGGAAATGTGTGAAATTGATTTCACTGTTTGCTGTTGTGAATTATTTGAATTATGTTGAAATGTATTTGATTTACTTGGATATTGTTGTGAAGTATTATGAATTATATTATCATTATGATGCATGATATTTTTTTGTCATAGTGTTGTTTTGTCTGCTCACTGGACATGTGGTTTGCTCATACCCCTTTTATTAACATTTTTCAGAGTTGACAGCTGAAGGTAAATATCGATACAAGGAATTATGGATACTTAGTCCATGATTACCTTTTCATTTGTTCAGGATAAAGGTATAATAGTTAAGTTTTATTCTAAGTTGTATAAATCTAGAAATCTCTGTAATCGGGTAGGTTCATTCAGTGATGTAATGTGAATGATTGTAGTGCGTATAGAGAACTCGGTTTGGTTGCATGAAAAATAATGGTATGATGCTTAAGAGAAAAATAGGCTTACGGAGGTGAAATTAAATTCACTTTCCGTGCCGGTCACGTGCTCAGATTTTGGGACGTGACATGCTACAAGTTGCAGCAACAGTAAATTCGTTGCTATAAATTTTAATTGTGACATTTTTTTTTCAAAACTTATAACAACGGTTTTTAAACCGTTGCTGAAAGTTATCACCAAGTGTTGGCCACGGTTTTAACCGTGGCCAACAGGAAGGGCAGCCTGCTCTTCGTACTCGAAGAGCAGGCAACCCCAATCCCATGTGAACTCGACCCTGCTACTATTTCGTGAAAAAAGAAGCTCTAGAATGTCCTAACTTATGAGCTTCTAATGGTAGAGTGCTCCTTTTTTTTTTTTTTAAATCCCACTTTCAATTATTCTTCTAAAAACCTCACTTTAATTGTTAAATTCCAATTAAACTTCTTCTTCTTCTTCTTCTTCTTCTTCTTCTTCGGTGTACACTGTGCACAAAGAAACAGGAGAGAGACCAAGAGGGACGAGAGAAAGAAGAGAAAGAAATATAAAACTTTAAGGTCTGTTTAGTTTGTGAAAATTTTTTTTTATTTGCAGTTTTTATTCTTGAAACGCATTTTTTGAAACACTGAATTTTTTTTTTGTGTTTTTAGATTTGAGCTTATTTTAAAAAATGTTTTCAAAAAAACATTTTTAGTTAGCTGAACTGAACCAATTTTTAAGCTCATTTTCTGTTTTCAGTGAAAATGAAAACAAAAAATACTTAAATCTAACAAGTCTTTAACGAAAAAATTGTCAATTTATTTTGTGTATCTTATGTGTCTATCATGTGTATAACACATTAACAATGACGTGTCTTTCTATGTCAGTATTTTCCATTTCTAAATTAAGTTATTAACAATATTACTCTAATGACAAAATTAAAACAAATTAAAAATAATTAAGATGAAATTAACAAAAAATAATATTAAAGATAAAATTAAAACTTAAGATAAATGTTACAGATAAAACAAATAACTTTGTCTAAAATTTTAAATGCACTTGCATCTTTTTCTTGTCTTTTTTATTTTATTCTTATAAAAGAAGTACTTCAACAAGATATCTTTAAAGTATCATTTTTAAATTTGACTAAGTTATTTTGCAATCTTTGGCTATAGTACTAGGAGTCTCTATTTTTTTCTATATATATATATATTTTGCATTAGTCATTTTTTTTAAATATTTGACCCCCTTTAACATTATCAATTCAACTTCAATTCGAAATAGACTTGATCATAAGTTCAAAGACTTGCTTACAAGAGGCCTAGAATTAAAAAAAAAAGTGAAAATAGATCTAAAAATTTGAGTCCGAATTAAAAAAACAAGTCCAAAAAAAATGAGTTGGGTTCGGATTTTTTTAAAACCTAGCTATTGCCGAAGCTTAACTTGAATTATTTTTATATATTTTTAAAAATAAAAAACTACATATTTAAATAATAAAATATCATAATAAATTATAAATCATATTATTTAAATATTATATATACATTTGTAAGATTAAAATGTATAATTTATATAATATGTATCTTTTACTTTTTTATTAATATATAGTATATGTTTTATATATAATTTTGATAATTCACATGATATTTAATTATTTATCATGTATTTCATGTCATATAATATTTAGTACTATTTCAATATGTATCACTAATGAATTATAAGTTATGTCATATCTAGAAATTTGTAATGTAATTATAGGATTATTATAATTTAAGTTGTTAATATTTATTTTATTTATAATTGAATATGAAAATTAATTTAATTATTTTTTTAATTCTATCACATCTCTATAAAATAACTATTTCAATTATATAACATTATTATTGAGTTATTTAATTTAATAGAAAGTGAGATTTTTTTATGTGTTACCATATAATTTTTTTTAAAAGCCTGATCCAAAAAAAAAAGTTTGGGTATGAGTTTAATTTTTTAATGTTATATTTTAAACAAAACGTTATGGGGAGGTCGACCTTCCCAGTAATTGACGTCCTTGTCTTATTTTATTTGAACATAATGTCCTAAAAAAAAAATTTAACCTCACATAAATCAATGTGTGATGGTGTAAGAGAATAGTCGACTTCTATGAAAGTTGATCTCTTAGTGGGATTTATCATATTTTACAACCTAACATATGTTTTTAAATAGCTCAACCTTTGATCAGGCCTAACTTGAAACTTATAGATTAAGCGATTTATTGATTCAATTTGATTTTAATTTTTTTTACTTAAAAACTAAAAAGTTTAATGTGGATCTCCTCCAGAATATGAACTGGATCGTTAGATGAGATTATCCAACTGTTTAGATTAATTTAATTTTTAAAAAAAATTATATGATTATTTTTTAAAAAAAATTTAAAATTAAACTTTTAAAAATTAATTATGTAATTTTTTTTAAAAAATATTAAATTAATTTAAACTGTTAAATAATCAACACCAAAAAAATACTCTAAAGGGGATCCGAATCCATTCGACCAGTGCTCACTGCTCACCCTCAAGTCGTCAGTTACAATGTTATTAATACGTTATTGATTGATTGCAGTTTGTCATTTGGCTTTTTTTTTTTCACATAATTTTTTGAGCTGTCTTTTTTCTTAATTACGTTTTGCTTTCAAAATGATGAGCGCCTCAGTAAAGAATTACTTCAGATTCCGGATTCTAAGGACGACCGTTTCCGGTTATAAATTGGAGCAAGGAATAATGAAATTATATTTAAAGATTAATTTAATTTTCACAGTTAAGTCCCCTTTTTTAGAAAAATAAAGTTACAGGTAAGTCTATTGCTTATGAAAAATAAGGAAAAATTAATGGACAAGTTATTGCACTGTGTCGCTACATCGCCCGAGGAAAGAAAACGATTATGTTAAGGGCAATCCTTCGCAAATACGGTAGGAATTCATTTTTCGTTCAAATAAAACAATCAATATTCCGAATTACTATCTTAACGGTGTTGTTTCCAGAATAAATAATTATAAATTCCAGAAGTTTCTGAATTCTGATCGCCATGAGCTGATATATAAAATTCAACAAAGGGGTGAAAGGTAGGTTGTCACTGGCAGTCCCACCGTTGATCTTACTTACAAGGTAACCCATCGCCATTGAACACAATCCACGTCACCCTCAAACTAGAACTGTAGTTGGAGGCCACACTCAAACCCTTCTCACACACACTTCTCTGTCTTTTTTTTTTTTTGGTTTTTCATTATTACTTTACGCTATACTATAAATAGAGATAATAGAGATAATGGAGTTGAGTCTAGAAACTAGACGGTTCTTGCATTTTAGTTCCGTGAACCCTGTCCTCTAATCAAAATGAGCGACCCGGAAAGCACAACCCCGCAACCCGCACCGGAGGAAGGGTCCGCTCCACCGCCCACGGAGGCCCAGCCTCCCCCTGCTTCCAAAGTCGACAAACTGGCCGGCATCTCCTTCAGCATATGGCCTCCGACCCAGCGCACCCGTGATGCCGTCGTAAACCGCTTAATCGAGACCCTCTCTTCGCCCTCCGTCCTCTCCAAGCGCTACGGCACGATACCCCACGACGAGGCTTCTTCCGTCGCCCGCCAAATCGAGGAAGAGGCTTTCACCGCCGCGGGTGGCTCTGCCTCATCCGAGGATGACGGCATCGAGATCCTCCAGGTCTACTCCAAGGAGATCAGCAAGCGGATGCTCGACACTGTTAAGGCCAGAGCCACTTCTACTTCTCCTGTCGATAATGGTGCTACTCAGACCCCCGTCTCCGAGGTTCCTCCTTCCCCAGCCACCGAGGCGGTCTCCGTCTCTGGCTCCGAATCTTGAATGCCCTTTATAGTGTATTAGGGTGTCTGGTGATGGTATGTTAGGGTACCCCCAACGAGGGTTTATGTCTTATACCTAGATCTGCCCGTAGAACTTGTTTATTTTAAAAGATGCCAATCGTGATTTTATATTATCCCTTGAACTTCGAGTGTTCTCCATGCATTTGCTTCCATTATGTACCAAGTAATTTTCAAATATGCTATCCAGTATCCACCTTACATCACAGTTTGCATAACTATTTGCTCCGTTTTTCGGGGACTCCATTTAATAAGCTTGCTAATTGATTGATTTTTACTACTGTATTGTTCACCTCAATCTAATTGGAAAGTGTTGAATTAGAGGGATTGGGGGATGTCGTTCCTTTGGGTCCTCTATGAGTGAAATGTGTTGCTGAAGTTCGAATTTCCTTCTGGCTAGACTAAGGAATCTCTAGCCCCTTTTGTGTGTGTGTGTCTGTGATTTTGTGTTCAGCATTTTGTACATCTACTTATGCGGTACGATCACGATGTATATTTACTCTTTGTAATGTTGCGCTTGATGCATCTTATAAATATAGCTTCCCTGCTTATGTACGCCAACAGGTTGTTGAAACTGCTTGTTGAAGATTTGTCTTAGTTACTCTAAGAATGGTTTTTTACTTTAGTGATATTATTTTCCCTTTCCTGCGCAAGTTGAGTTCTTGGTTCTCCTTGAAATATTCCATGAGAGGAACATTTTTGTGCATTCTGTTCCTGTAAATAATTTATCCCTTTGATGTTTTATTTTTACCTAAACCAGGGAAAGTTGGAGTTATCATTGATTTGAAATTATACATGCTTGTAACCGATGATATCAAACATTCATCATTACATTTATGTTTACCTTATTCAGAAATGTGGTTAAACTATGTCAATTATTAATTCCTTTGGGCTTGCTGATCAATTGCTATAGGACAGTACATGCTCAGAAACGTGTTTTAAATTTCACAATTACTGCATTTTTTTCCTAATACTGTGCTGGTCTTGAGCAGAAGGGATCTAATCTGTTGTCTATTACAGTTCCATATATAGTTGATAAGTAATTGTGTTTCTACTATTCTGCAAGTTTTTCAAAGTGAATTGTGTTACTTATATATTTTGCAATTGCAACTATATTAATTTAGGGTCAAACAGGATATTTTCAATATCTGCACATCCTACAATAATGTATCCTTGTGAATTTTTGCTCCTTGTCATCGGCTACAAAGCATGTAGATTTTCTCCCTTGCATCTTTTCTTCTGGCCTGGTTGACATCTCATTCTACAAACCCTCCTTGATTCTTTAGGATGGAGGCACTACTGTCAGTTTATCCCTGTCAACTGTGGCAACCTTACCTTGATATCTGAATGCTTAGCTATAATTGTAAATGTAATTTAACTAGTTCACAAGTGCTCTGCTGTTATTTTATTTTTTAAATAAGTTTGTAATCTGAGCATGTCCACGCAAGTTGTCCCCTTTTAACTTGTAATTGTGCTCTTATTAGGATGATAAATATTCTTATATAGTGTTAAACATGTATCGTCTAAATTTTAGTAATACGCAGGCCATGCTAATTTGTATTTTAGTTACACTTCAGCTTGCTGATATTTCGTTTGGGCTTTCTCGTGTGATTGGGCGATCAGTGTCAGCTTAGGCATGTCATTTCTTTACTTTTATTGAGCTGTAGTGATGGTCTAAACATTTATATGATTTTTGTTGCTTGTGGACTCGTCTCATATTAGTTGCTTGTGATTGCTAAGCGACTGTCAGTAAAAAGACAATCTTGACAGTCATGGGACCATGATCTGAGCCTTTCACTATTAGATGATATGCATTTTGTAGAGAAAGTCAGGGATCGTCGACTTGAAACTGTAGAATGTATTGTCATAATAGTCCATATTGACGGGCTAAAATATTCCTTGGGTGGCAAGTACAAGTTGAGCCCAACATAACGTTACATCATTCTTCCATTCCCCCTCTTATTTTGAAATATCATTTTGGATTTGGAATAGTAAGAGCAGCATATAGATGTTTGTTCAGCAAGTTCATATATATATATATATATTTTATGTATGTATGTATGTATTTATGCTAAAAAAGGATGTCTTATGTCTTATTTAACAAGAGAAAGAAGGTTCGATGATTTAAGAGGCTAAGGTTTTCATTGTATTGGCCTCTCTTGTATGGAGTCAACCTTCATTTTAGATGAATGGCTTTGAACCTGTCAGAGGTGCTACGATTCCGGGCTTTGATTCCGGAAAGGGTGGATTGTCGTGGTTGATTGATATGTTTTTACATTTTTCTGTTATGATTGAGATAAAGATGGACATACATAACTCGCCCAAAGCTGTATGAATTGACGTGCTCACAATGAACTAAGTTCGATGTTTGTCATTTATTCATTATCAATATGGATAACATCTTTCTCCCTTCTGTTGTACTGTAGATTGAATTCAGTTAAGTTGTGTTGAGGACTTCTCTAATGTGCTCCGGATTTAGCTTTCTACACCTATCTTGAGATGTCTAAGCGGTTCACCGGCAATGCTTATTAGTGTGTGCTGAATGATGATACATTACTGGGCATCATTGATTGAACAGTCCCTTCAAAGAAATTTGTAGGGCAATTTTCAATGTTCTCGAAACCAATTGAATCAATTGGTTTGACTTTTTGGACTCAAACTGGTCAAGAGTCTGGTTTAAAATAACTTTTAAAAATAATACGTGATTGGTTAAATTAAATAAAAATTAGTGATAAATGAAATGGTTAAATTGATTTATTTGAAGTTTTTAAAATTTTTTTATTTTATAAATAGTTAATAAAAAATTAATATTATAGATTAATTGATTTCAGTTGAAAAGTTAATATATTGATATTTTATAAATTTAACATGAATAAATATTATATTAATTAGTAATATTTTCTAATTTTTTGGTTAGTTTTTGTGTGAATTTTTAATTATACATATTTTGTGTAATTTGATACTAAATTTTATTTTTAATTAATTTGTAAATTTATGTTTATAGTCTTTTAATTATGTATTTTTTTTAGTATTTTAAAGTATATTAATTTAATTACAGTTTAATTACGATCTAAATATTAACTTTTAATCTAATACTTTTATTAATTTAATAATTGATTCAATTTTTTGAATTTTGGGGTTTGAAATTTTGTCGCTAATATTTTGAAATTAATGTATAATAATAAAATAATATGATAATATATAAATTTTATAAAAATTCAACGGTACAAAGTTTGAAATCTAAAAAGAACAGGCTCTGTCAAATCGACAAATCCCTCAAGGTTATTGATTCCTACAGAGATATCATGAACAGATATGTAGGAAATGAGTTTGTCAAACCTGTTGATTCTGTCGGTGCTAGCTGAGAACTTGACGCTGTTCCAACGCTACAAGGTTGTTGCTATACTTGAAGACCAATTATTTAATAAATTAAGAAGACTGAATTGGTGTACGATTTTTTTTTTCCAAGAGTGTAAGAAATGCTTTATTTTATTAACTAAAATAAACAGGCATGTTAAAAAAAACTTTTTATAATGTTAAAAAATTGATAAGATAATACATAACGAAATGTGTGTGCTTACATTAAAAAAAATGCAGTACAATGTTTTTATTCTTTAAATAAAACCAGTTGCGGTACAATTAGATGAATGATTTATATAAGAGGAGTCGAAAATATATTTCATAAATTATTTGAAAGTCCTCACAATTGGCTCTTTTGCCGGTGATTCACATGACATGCCCGAATCAAGAAAGGGACGATGAGATTTATTTGATTTTATATTTGAATTCTTTGAAAACCTATTTTGAATTTCAAAGTGTGATTTTGTGTACAAAATAAATTATTTGTATATATATATATATATATATAAACTCCTTTTATATAAATGACACTTGACTTACTTTGGTAGTGATCTAAAATTGAGTTTGCTAACTCCAGTTCAAACACAGGCATAGAGTAATGGGAAAAAGGGATGTGATTAGTCTGGTTGGTTGCGCGACATTGAAGGAAAAAAGTTATTTACATAATTAAATTAATTATTAGATATCAGGATACAAATATATGTGGTCCCGTTTATTCATGTATATATATCTGAATTGGAGTAGGGCTATAACAACCTTTTACCTGTGAATTGTGAGGGCTACAAAACTGACGCAAGTATTAGTTGATGAGTAGTATTGAAGAGGTGAAACTTGTGATGGGAGGTCCATTTTCACTTTCACTTCATTGGGATTAAAAAGCGTAAGATGTGAGGTTGAGAAAGTGGAAGGGATGGATGAAGGTGGTTGAACAATGACCATAGCGTGTGAGTGAATGTAGCACTGTGTTTGTCCGTACTTGATTGGTTTGAATATGAGTTTTTTTATAATATTATATTCAATAATTATAATAAATTTAGATATGAAATTTTTTATAATTTTTAAAAAATAAATATAAAATTTTTAAATTTAAATCATAATATAGTTAATTTAAAAAAAAAATTAAAGTTATTGATTATTTAAAATATTAAAGAAGTAATATTTTTTATGTATAAATTATATTTTAATAAAAATTTTTTTTATTAAAATAAATTTAATATTATATTATTTAAATATAAAAATTTAATTTTTTTTTTAAATACAACCCACAAGCCAAATACTAATAAATCTAGATATTAAATTTAGAACTCTTAAAGTGGGCTAGCTCTGAGGAAAAGTGTTTGGTGAGTTGATGGGCTAAACAGGCCAGTCTGTCAGCCCACTTTTTTTTAATACTTTTTATTTTTTAATTTTTTTAATCAATTCAAGCCAATAAAATTATTTATGAATAATACAATTAATTTAAAAAAATCAAAAGTCTTATAATACAAAATAATTCATCAATATTTTTCAAGATATAATATTAAAAAAAAAAAAATTAAGGGCTCATACATCACAAATCATTCAATACTCATCCTTTAATTAATATTGTTATATAAATACATACACATTTATGTAATGACATTATATAAATATACATAATAGTAAAGTAAGAAAACATATATATATATATAATAATAAAATAAAATAAATAAATAAACGCAGGTCAGGCTAGCCGAACTTAAAAAGTTTGATATAAGTCTGACTTTCAAAAATTCAATCCACTTAAAAAATATATTAAACAGACTTAATTTGACAAACTAAACCTATTTTAATAATTCTAGTCAAGTTTTAAACCCGTCCAAAAATAGGCTGAGTTGCCCTATCCATTTTGACATTGCTAACCAATCAAAATTTGCCAATGCCCGTGTGGCTGCTATATATGCCGTGGCCTTGTCGCCCAACATCACTATTCTCTAACCTCCTTCGACACTTTCACGTGCAGTAACCTCCCAGCGTTTGACTTCTTGTTCGCTCGCTCTCCTTTTTTTTTTTCATGATTTTTGCACACGCATAATGCATTTTTCTTAATTTATAACCATCATGCTAATTATTTATGTGCAATTATCAAGAATTATTATTATTATTATTATTATTATTATTATTATTTCGTGAAACTAAGTCAAACCGCACAAGGGAAGAGACAATTAATTGATGACTCCTTGAACGAAACCAACAACACATTTTATTGAACAAATGAGATGGTGCACAATGGATGATTTAGAGAAAGAGAGAGAAAATAAAGGAAAACAAATCATTTTTTTAATTTTACCTATTAAGGGCATGTTTAATATGTATTAAGAAAAAAACAAAGAGAAATAAAATAGGAATGAAAATAGAGTATTTTACTAAAATACCATAATTTTTTATTTTTTTTAAAACAAATTTAGTATTTTTGAAAAGGATAATTGAAACAAGTTTTTATTATTTTTCATTTTTACATCAATCATTTTCTCTCTCCTTTTCATACTACCAAACGAGCCCTAAGATAAATAACATGGATAGTTCATGGTTAGAAACAATATTGTGCAACTTATTTTCCAATTTTTCCTTTTCTAGTATATAACTAATTAAGAAAGAAACTTTTAACCTATGGAGAAAATGTACATTAGTTTTTTATATCTTTATTGTCAAATTTTTCACTAAAAATAGAACATATATAAAAAGTACTTTAAAAAATATTCATGTAATGGTGAGTTATGAAAAAAAATATAATTTTTTTAAAAAATTATATACTAATCGTGTTTTAATTAAAAAAATTATATATTTATCATATTTTAATTGAAAAAGCTGATAATAAAAATATAAATAACTGTATATAAGATTTTTTCTTCACCTAATTATATTACCCTGCCAAAAGAAAAACTAAAAAAAATGTGCTTGATACGTAGTACATAGAAGCAGCTTGGCAGGGTGAACGTTATTAAGCAAGGGACTGTCAATCTCTCTGACATCTTGATCTTACAATACCTTTGACTTCAATTGAGAAGGTTTTATGAGGTTCCAAAATTATCTGTAACCCCTCTTCAGATTTAATTCTACTTGACATTAGTTGCTTCTTCTGTAACAGTAATTAGCAGCTTTTCTAACTAGCTTCTTCAATTGGTTACCATATCTTCATTATATAGGCAATGTGTTTTTGTAAAATGCTGTAAATCGAGGATGCAACAATGCATAGCTTACAAAATAAACACTAATTGAATTCAAGAGAATATATTGCTCTGTGCTACAGTGAGGATTTACAAACTACAGGGTATCAGACCTCAAATTAAAAAAGAATGCTGGAGGGACTCCATCTGTCTACTATAACCTAACCATGTAAATCAAAGAAAGTACAACGATATAGCAATTACGAAATAAAATATGGAAGAAATGGAGAGGTTGAAATTAACGGTGTATGGTAGCTCATGGCCAGGACCCTTTCTACTTGGTCCAGAAGCTAGCAAGAACGCCAAGCTTCGTAGTGAAGACGGACGTTGAGTGGTGCTGGCGTTGTTAGAAGAAACAGAAAAAGACGTCATTCCAAGAGACGACTCTGATCGTCTCATGTCTCCACAACTCGAACCATCAGCTGCCTCTGATCGAAGAACTCGGCTATGCACCAAGCTGACATGTGACGACACCACAAGCATTATAACACACAACACACCCCAAACACTCTTCTTCATTGACATGTTTCTTTTTCAAAATCTCACTCTGACTCTGTTCCTCTGATTAGTTTTTCCTTCTGTGTATGAAATTTCAATTCTTGTGTTGGCTCAGTAAATTAATGAGCCACTAATGCATGGTTTATATACAGAGATTCTTGGGGGTGAGGACGGTGAAGGCTTTTCCAGAGTGGACACTTCAAAAGCTGCAAGCCGATTTGACTTTGGGCATTCGGGGTTTCTCAGTTGCTGAAAAAGGAGCCCGCTTTTAAAATTGTCGAGCCAATTGCTGTCACAATTTGACTTTATAATACTCAGAATCGCATAATTTAACATGCCACAGAACAAGACAGATTAGTGAACACTGTATATAGTATCGGAGCTTTCATGGTGTTGAAAGTTCGTGTTGAACCAATACGTTTCACACGGTTTTTGATTCAAAGGCTTGAATTTACAATCTGTTACGCGGTTGCATGCTCGCTCTTTATTCATATTTTAATGTGTTCCCTTTTTCCATGTGATGAGAGATAACACCCATAACCGAAGCTTTCCCTGAAATTGATAGGCGTGCATGTGTAGAGGTGTTGTGAAAAATGGAATATTTTAAAAAGAATATTTTAAATTGTTGTGAAAATAATTTTAGAAAAATTATTTAATTATTTTCATACTTATCTGACATGGTGGGAATTATGTTTGTTATACATAATTATCTGCTTATTTTAAATTTAATTATAATCTTGTTTTTATAACTAACCATCACCCACTATTTCCACTATTCCATGATCAATTTGTTATAATTATCCTTTTATATTTAATTATAAATTAATTGTCTCTTTTTGAGATTTTTATCCCCCATATCTTGCTTTTAGTTTTGAGATTTCTAACCTAACCTTTGTGATATTGGGTTACACAACTTTTCTTTCTCTGCTGTTCTGTGACCTGGGTTTTATCCCAGAAGGGCATGTTTTATCCTGGGAGGAAAGCCACGAATCTTTCCTTAAGGACAGTGTCAACCAGAGCACGACTCAGGCTATGTTTGTCTTAATAATTTCCTCAATTTTTTCCAACAATCTTAAGGAAAGATGCGTGTCATCGTTACGAGGACAATTTCACTGAAGGAAAAATTGAGTGCGACGCATCAGTTGAGAAAGAATATCGAAGTCGGTCGAAGCCTCTTATGGTGGCCGGGGACAGGGTCGACCGAAAAGCCCAACGTCTATGACGTCGTGGAGTTTTGGTCAAACTTTGAGTGCGCCGAATGGCTCACGAAGCAGGGCGAGTACATCAAGACGTAGTGTCACTGGTGGTTTTTGCTCAAGCAGGGTAAGCTCTTCTGGTTCAAGGATTCCGCCGTCACCAACGCCTCCAAGCCACATGGCGCCATCCCTGTGGCTTCTTGCCTCACAGTCAAAGGCGCAGAAGACGTGCTCAATAGGCAGTACGCTTTCGAGCTCTCTACGCGCTCTGGTACCATGTACTTCATCGTCGATTCCGAGAAGGAGAAGGAGGACTGGATCAATTCCATCGGTCGCTCCATCGTGTTGCACTCGAGGTCCGTCACTAATTTTGAGATCTGGTTGACAAAGGTTGAGAAAGATCGTTGATTTTAAATCGCATCTGATGCTGAATTGCAAGACAGTCATGTGATTGACTCATTTCTTGATTTTGGTCAGTATGCTCTTTCTCTCTCTAAATAGATGCGCATAGTTCAATGTGATTTCTTTTATCTGGGTTTTCATGCATTTAGTCATCTGACCGGATGCACGATATGATTTTTTTTTATTCTGAATTCTTAGAATACAGTTCCTAAAATCATGAGTTGTTACTTTCGTGATCGGATATTTCTGGATCTATGGAGTTCTAAAGAAAATCTTACGGTCTATATGTTGTCTTGCATGCTTATTTTCTCATTAACTGAGATTGTGGAATATTATACTTATTATATATATATATATATATATATATATATATATATATATGGGTGTGCGATTTTGATATATATGATTTGTATATTAGTTATATATATATAAAAGCATAAGTTATATACACAATCATATTATATATATATATACAAAATAAAAGTTGTATCTTTGATGATGATTTTTTAAAGTGACTTTTATGTTAAATGGTATTTTTTGACATGATAATATTTTTATTTGAACGTTATTTATTATGAGGAAAATGATACATAATATTGTGAGAGAATCACATATATATGAAATATGTTATCTTGTGTGTTAGCCTTTTCCTCATTATTGAGACTGTTAAAGTGTATATATATATATATATATATATATATATATATATATATATATGTGAAATATTTGAGAAAATATATACATACACAAATAAAAATTATGAGCCTTGAGTAAGTTCACATATATGAAAATTGTGATTTTATATGTGATTTTTTTTAAAAGGCCTTACAAGAATATTATATTTTAGGTGAAAGGAAAATTTGTGAAATTCTTGAAAATGGTACTATGACCATCAATGTGGGGGTTATAAATTTTACAAATTCAAAATATTTTCACCTAAATTATTATTGTTGTTAAACAATATTATAAATTACATTTGTCATTTTGGAACCAAATTTTTGTGGGTTTGTGACCAAACTTGTGAACATTGGCATATAAGAGGGTCAATTTGGAAATTAAAAAAAAATCTTATTGAGATGATGATATATCACTAATTTTCAAATTGAGGAAATAATTTCATTGAGATGATGATATGCCATATGTAAAAATTAGAGTTAGCATTTTCAAATGCTAATTTTTTATGACTTTTTTATTGTACAAAGAGGCACAATAAATTTTAATATGTTAGGTCAATTTGTAAATTGACAATGCCATCTCATTGAGATGATGATATGTCATAAGTAAGAATTGGAGTAAGCATTTATGAATGCTAGTTTCTTACAACATTTTTATTGTGCAAAGAGGTACAATAGTGATGAGTTATTGGTCACAAAAATTTTAAAATTGAGAAGTTCCAAAATGATTATGTGTAATTATTTTCTTATATAGTATTATTATACGGTGGATGAATATATTTGTGCATATATATTGTGTGTTTGGATACCCACCTATAATAATTTTGAGACTTTATATTAGTTAATTATGTACTAAATTAAGTACATACAAGATGTGATATTATACTCCTTCAAATTCTAAAAATATTTAAAAGTGTGGGAGTATTTTTCAAGCTTATAGTTTGCTCTATGAAAAGATTTTTTGAGTGTTTCTTTTATACCAACAAGTGTGAGATTTGTAAGTATGTTGTTATTAGACTATACAAATTTTTGTAAAACTGTTTTGGTCAATAGTTAATGTTATTGTGGTTTAATAGAAATTCTATGGGTTTAATATATTTGAATATTCAGAATATCTTATAAATTTCTATTGACATAACTATTGATAATGTGAAAAGACTTTCTTAAACCTTATGTGTGAATATTCAACCTTTTAAATGTTGAAAATTGTGTTTGTAAAATTTTTGAAATTTTACAATAAAATTTTATGGTCATATTATTATGAGCTTTTTAAAATATAAGTTTTATGGCAATATTACTGTGAGCTTTCTAAAGCTATGTGAAATATAAATTTTTACTTTGTAAACTTGTTTTTAATTCTACATTTCAAGTTTTGGTGAATAGTCAAAAGAATTAAAATCAAAATGGGTTAGTAGAGTTTTTTTTTTAAATTTTATTCTTACTATTGTAGGCTTTATAAAGTGATGTGAACAATTGTACTTTGTGAAAAGTACTTTAAATTGTGAAAAGGTGCCAATATCTAGTTTAGATATTTGATGACCTGTTTAAGAAAGACATGAGTGAAGTAAGTGTGACTTAAAGGTTAAAATAATAAGAAATAAAGGTGATAGCCTTTTGTTGTCAAAAGAACATCATGTTCAAAAGAGTTCAAAAGTTTGATCAATTTTATGACAAACTATGTGAATATGTCTTATGATTTTAACACTCAATTACGAAAAACAGAATTGAGTCTACTTTTAATGAGCTTCACCTAACCTGACATATTATTTGTTGTATGTCAGATGAATGTCTAGATACACAATCCTACTGAAAAGATGAGAGGTATTATGAATCATGATATCATATAAAGTGGATTTTCCGTTGTATTAGAAGAATACAATGATGATAACTGAATCTCTGAATTCAGATGAGAAAAAAATTCACTAATTGTTAAACCTCACCTTTGGTGGTGAGACGATATTTTTAAGAGAACAACTGTACAAATTTATAGACTTACTCTAAAATTAGAGTTGGTTAAAAATAAGACTAAGTGGTTGACAAACTTCTTAGCAAATTTATCCATTGGGTATGAGCCCAATGATGTTTGTAATGAGATTGCTAAGTGGCAATAACCATTGTAAAGAGTGAAACTTTCAATGGTAAGAGCAGACACTTGTGTTTGTGACATAAAGTTATTTAGTAGCTACTAAGAGATGAAATAAGAGATACTGATCAGTTATGTGAGGCCAAAAGTGAATTTGGCTAATTCTTTGACTAGACATGCATGTAAGAAGGAAATAAGTCCTTCACACATCGAGGGGAAATGGACTTAAGCCGATTGAAATTAATAGTGATGGTAACCCAACCTTTGTGATTGGAGACCCCATGAAGAAGGTTCATATGGGTAATAACAAGTCATCTATTAATTCTGCTAGTACTAATATTTTAGTCCTTTTCCTATTTTGTAAGTATGGAAGTACGAGAATGCATTGATTGAGAGGTTGAGCGAAGCTCTTAATGATTTTTGTTGACTCTAAGGCTATATGCCATAAGTTTTGATGATGACAAATGTATTTGAATAGTAACATTGATATATATAAAGATTAATTATCATATATATGCTACAAGTACTTAAGCATGATTATGTTATTTAATATGTATGTTGCATATATTGAATCATGCTATTAAACTAACCATTGAGTTTGCAAGTAAGATATATTTTATAGGTTGGTTCAAAACAAGAAGAGTGAGCATTGTATTGAAGAACAAGGAAAAGCAATATCATACTTCACTCAAGGAAAACAACATGCAAGGATGAAGCTCCAAGAAATGAAGAATTAGAAGATTTGAAGTCTTGGAAGCTTGGATGCATCAAGATAGCCTATGTGTTTACATTAGGTATATTTTATATAGGCTAGTACACTTGTGCAACTCAATGATTTAGATTTGCATACATTGGCTCAATTATTTTGAACAAAAAGATAGTGAGATATGAAATTTTACAAAAGTTAGTTTTTGACCTTTGGTCACTCTTTATATCATATCTCATAAACGAAAAATCATTTTTTCAAGTATCTTAATCTCATTTGATAGTAGACTCAAAGATCTTTCCAAAGGTATATTATTTATTGAAAACGGAGTCCAAATGAGAAATATATGACTATTCAAAATATAGTTTGAAAAACTGAAAGTTGATTTTACTGTAATAAAAAATTATTCTGTTCTGACCTATAGTCAGTATTTTGATTATATCTTTTAAAATAAAAATAATTTTTGAGTAAAACTTGGCTCATTTGAAACTAGACTCCAAGAGCTTTCCAACGGTATATTATTTGTTTAAAACGGAGTTCAAATGAGGGATTTATGAATTTTTAAATAAAGCTCAAAATCTGGACTGCACTATAACGGCTATATAACGGCTATATAACGGCTAGTTTTGTAAAATCTTATATATATGACCTTAGATACACGATTTTGAGCAAGAACAAAGTCCTACAATGTGATATTAACTTCTTCTATCATCTTTGAGAGAAAGGAAAGCATTCTTGAGCCAAATCTTGCATATTCTCTATCATTAGAGTTATTAGAGCTTCATTTGTTTTCATCTACTCTTTAGAGAGAGTTTCTTTGTATTGTTGATTTTGATCAACACATATATTATTCTGAGTTGAGGTTCGCAAGTACCGGTGTTGGAAGAACTTGCTTTGGGTTGAGGAAGAGCCCGGATTCATAAATTCTTTATTGTGGTTTCGCAAATACCCGGATCGAATTTGCGTGGTTGTAGTGGTTTGCAAGTACCCGGATTAAACTTGCAATTATAGTGGAAATACTCAAGTGGTCTCTTGAGGACTGGATGTAGGCTTGGATTAGCCGAACCAGTATAAATCTCTGAGTTTGCTTTCTCTATCCCTTACTCTTTAATTTGTGCATATTGATATCTATTCTTTAATTCATTGATCTTTATAATTATTTATCTTAACAGCACATTGATTTTCTGTATTGTATTTATTATCCTAAGCATTGTACTTTTACAAAAAATCATTTTAACTTCCAATTAATTCTTGTGAAAAATTTATAAAACCCAATTCACCCCCCCTCTTGTGTTCCAACCATTACTTTCAATTGGTATCAGAGCTTGGGCTCTTGTTTAAAGACTTAACCGTCTAAGAGTTAGCATGGTTGGATATAGTGATTGGTTTATTTCTAAAAATTGTTCTTTCACAGAACCTCCAATTTTTTATGCTAATCATTTTCAATATTGGAAGTATGAAATGAAAATGTTTTTAATTTCAGTAGACCATAAACTCTGGGATGTTATAGAAAATGGTTCTTGTATGCCTGTCAAGGAAGAACAAGGAAAATACATTCCAAAACTTAAGAGTGAATGGAATGATACTGAAAGAAGTTTAATGCAACTCAATGCTAAGGTAAAATTGATTATTTCTTGTGCATTGAGTCAAGATGAATTTTTCAAAATCTCCAACTGTGCAACTGCAAAAGAAATGTGGGAAATTCTTGAAGTTGCACATGAGAAAGATCTTATTGCTGAGGAATTAAGGTATAGAAGTTTCATTAATGAACTTGAAATTGCTCAAATGAACAATTGCAAAACCATTAATGAGATACAACTTGTGCTTAATCAATTGCAAGCTCTTGGTGTTGAACTTACAGGAAAATCTCAAATCACCAAGGTGGCAGACGAAGAAGAAAAAGGAGAAAAAGAGAAACCACAACCAAAAGGTGAATCATCAAAGAAAGCTTACCTATCTTCCAATTGGGGAAATAGTAATTCTGATAAGCAGAACACAAATGAAGAAGCCAACACTTGTCTTGTGGCCAGAGATAAAGATGAGGTAAATTCATTTGACTACTCTTTTGAAGAATTACAAGATGCCTTTGATGATTTACATGAAGAATCTCTTATACTTGCAAAGAAACTAAATGTTTCAAAACAGAAAAACTCTTCTCTTGAAAATGAGTTGGAAATATTGAAAAATGAATTTTCTATTTCCAAGGAAGAGAATTTTGTTTTTGAAAATCAAAACAAAACTTTGCAAGAAGAGAATTTGATTTTAAAAACAAATATCTCTACCAACAAAAATTGCTTTTGTACCAAGTGTGATTTTTTGAAAAAAGAAAATGATAATCTTAAAAACACACTTGCAAAACTCTTTCAAGGTAGAGAAATTTTAAATACCTCAGTTTTGAAACAAAGAAGAATTAACAAAGTTGGTATTGTTTCTAAAAAGAAATCAAACCAAAAGCAGTTTAAAAACTTCTTTGTTTCTGCAAAGATGTCCAATAGTCCAACTTGCACTTGTTTCTATTGTGGACTGAAAGGACACAAATCTTACTCCTGTTTTTATAAGAAAAATCTTGTTCATGGAGTAAAAATGAAATGGGTTCAAAAAGGAACTCATGACCCAGGCAAACCCAAAGAAATTTGGGTACCAAAGATAAATGAATAATTTGTAGATTTGCCTCGAAGCAAGGAGCGGAAATGACTTTTCAATGGCTACATCATTCAAACTCCACTCTCTTGCATCAAAAGGAGGCAATGGATAAGTAAACATATAAGTTGGAATGCATTGTAAGAATTTTAACTGATATGTTTACTGCTCTCTAATGCTTTTGTCTATTATCTAATATGCCTTACATCTATCCTTGATATTCATGCATGCTATATCTGAAAACAATTGTTAGGTGTGCAGATTATAGATTCAAATTTTGTTTTGATCTAAAATCTTTCTTCCAAATTTTGCTCAAACTATCCTTTTTACTGCATCATGAAAACTTGCTTCCATTACACGCATATTTTTCTTGTCTTCACAACAATAAGATTCCTCCTACCTATAGTATTTATCCTTGCTGTAATCTTATTTAAATATTTTCAATGAAATCAAATATTTTGCAAAATTGCATTTCATGAAAGCATAGCACTTTTATTAATATGGTATATCTTGAACATAATGTTGCTCCTAGTACTCGAGATTTATTTGAACATTACTGATTTGAACATCAAAGTGCTCCACCAAAAGTGTTTTGCAGGAGTTAGTCCTCAAATCTATCCTCTAAGCTCATTCGTAATGATCAACCAATGCTTGACAGTGATCTTATGAGAGATTGTTTTCAAGAGGATCTTGCAAATAATCAATCAATTTAGTTCATTAAAATTGCAAGAAGATAGAATCAAAAGAAGAGCAATGAGCAAAACAAGAATATCAAAATCTTGAGGAGGAACTTCAAGAAGCAATAAGAGTTTGCCAAAATTGATGAGTATCTCTATTCTTTACCACTTTAATATTTAATTGAGTGATACTCCCTGATCATAATTGGCTATGTTGGCAATTTTTTTTACTGACATACTTTCATTACAATGATATATTGTTCTCTAATATCTTACATATTTGATCATATCATTGTATATAAAGATATTGTCTTTATACCATTCATCATGGTTTGAGCATTATACATGTCATATCCTTTGTATAAGATATAGCTTATGAACGATTGTTTATGGATTCTAGTTTATATCTGATTATATCTTATTAATCCATATTACCTCAATTATTGTACTACATACTCAAGTTATAATATGTTTTATCTTGATAAGTATGTAACTTGCTTTTGCTTTGAAATGATGATATATATGTCCATGTCAGAAAATTCTTTCCATCTTTAAAATGGATATATATTTTTCAATATATATATACTGTGCTGAATTTGTGTAGCTGATTTATTTTATCTTTCTTTATTATTATTTTTTTGTACCGTCAAATAAAAGAAACCACTTGCATTAAAAAAAAAACCGAAGGATTACATTGCATAATTAAAAAAAAAAGGGAAAGTTTGCTCATGCATGAGCAATCTACAGGCGAGGTGGTCTCGGATTAGGAGGGTTGTATTGTATCATCACCCCTCGGCCATTTCTTGGAGCAAGAGACTGAGCAATGTCACGGAGGGTAGTGTAAATCCCATTCATACAATCAACACTTCTTTGTTGTTGATTGCAGAAGCATTGGGTAGACCAATAGAAGAACCTATCTATTCTTGAAGTCAGTGCCGCATTGTTGCGTTTAGCTAACTTCTCCTGGTCCTCTATCATCTTCTTGAGTTTCTTCACCTCCTGCTCCAGACAAGCAATTTTGTCTTCTGACGTATGGCATGTATTAATCTCCTCAGCTTCTTCGATCTTCATCTTCTTCTTTTGGTTCTCTTGAGATTCCTCCAAAGGTCTTTTGCCTTTGTCCTTGCCTAGACTCAAGTTTAAGTCGAGCTCTTCCTCCCTTGCCTCTACTGTGAGATCAATGAACTTTCTTGCTGCCATGGTTTGGAAAATTCAGAAATTTTTGTAGGAGTATGAAGAGAGAGGAATGTCAGAAAGTTATAGGCTCAGAGATGAATACTCTTTGTGGTGTGGTAATTGAGAACTCTGGGGCAGTCTTTATAGAGATAAAATTATGACTTAGAGCCAACAAAGATATCTCTTCGCCGCACCCCTACACGCTCATCCTATGGATTTTGCAAGCTGGAAGCCAGAAGTCTAGGGTACGCATACACACCGATAACGCGTCACATTAATGGCAAAACCACGAAAGTCAATTTTCGGTGGATTTGCGGCTGATTTAATTTGTTTTGATTAGAAATTTTAAGGATTAATAAAATGGTGATATTCAGAACCGTATTTTTCTGCTTCGTTGTGTTGTTCTTGAGAGCTTTCAGTATAATATACATAATTGATTGCATCATGCTATGATCACATGTATCTAACAACATATGTTGTGTATGCAATTCATGCATCATGAGCGAAGGCTATGGCTAAGAATAATATTTCATGATTCCACATGCACTCATACAAAATGAGCTGTCAAAATTTTTACATGTACTCATCCTCAAGATACATATATAAATTCATTTTGAATGGGTATATATATTGCTTCCTTTGTGCTGAAATTTATCTTATCCTTTATGAAGCAAATTTGTTTTGAAAAAAAGACTTTAAAAATGCTTCTGTTATGTTAATATGTTTTATCATATGAAGCAACATTCTTTTTGAAAAAGAAAAGATTTTAAAGATCTCTTTTGTTGTAGATAACAAAAGGGATGAAAAATATTGATGTTTCATATATGGATTATGAACTATATGCTTGAATATATCTTATTACACTAATCCATATATATTGCTTCCTTAGATGAAACGTTTCTAAATTCCTTCGAAGCAAAATGTTTTAGAAAAATATCGTGAATCTCTTGAATTGCTTCCACAATGCTGAAATTGATTTGCCATATTGAAGCATTATCTGTTTTGAAAAGAAAAAGATTTGAGTATCCTTATTTTAAATCACTTTTGCTATATGTTGAAATAATTTTATGCATATATGCAGAAATTGTTTTTCAGAAATCTTGAAAAATATTATTATTCGATTTATGGATTATGATTAATATTCTTGTTTATATCATGCTTTGCTAATCCATATATCATACTTCTGCTGTGTGCTGTAAATATTTCTATCATATGACAGCAAATGATGTTTTTTTTTCAAAGAGTTTAATTTTTCTGCTATTTACTAAAAATGCCTCTTCATAAACAAGCAGAAATCATTTTCAATGAAAATATTGCAGAAATTTCTTCAAAAATCTTACTTCAAAATTCTGCAATCAAAAACTGAATTTCCTTTATAATGATTTGGACAATCTTTTTCAAAGGAAAAATGTTATGAAATTCAGGGGGAGCTTTGTCTGACTTGAATGTATTTTTTTTGAAAAAGAATATATCTTGAAAAATTGGATATTCATTATTCATTATTCTTTTTCAAATTATGCAAGGTTTAAGGGGGAGCCTAAAACTCTTTCAAGTTTTAGCTTTTGGCTCATTTCATTTGACATGAGAAAATTTTTTCTAAAATTTTCTTTTTACATGTCAATGAAATCAATGATAAGTTTTGATGTATCCTTACCCCATACTATATTGACATCTTCTGACATCCTGACTTAAAGAAGGTATGTGCTTTAACTTCTATATATTGTGTTCCTTACACCTTTTTGTTGATGTCAAATAGGGGGAGAAGAAACAATAGAAAAATATGTATACGTGCTTATAACATTGCATTCATTATCTTGTGATACATATTTTTCTGTGGTGATTTGTCATCATCAAAAAGGGGGAGATTGTTGACTCTAAGGCTATATGCCATAAGTTTTGATGATGACAAATGTATTTGAATAGTAACATTGATATATATAAAGATTAATTATCATATATATGCTACAAGTACTTAAGCATGATTATGTTATTTAATATGTATGTTGCATATATTGAATCATGCTATTAAACTAACCATTGAGTTTGCAAGTAAGATATATTTTATAGGTTGGTTCAAAACAAGAAGAGTGAGCATTGTATTGAAGAACAAGGAAAAGCAATATCATACTTCACTCAAGGAAAACAACATGCAAGGATGAAGCTCCAAGAAATGAAGAATTAGAAGATTTGAAGTCTTGGAAGCTTGGATGCATCAAGATAGCCTATGTGTTTACATTAGGTATATTTTATATAGGCTAGTACACTTGTGCAACTCAATGATTTAGATTTGCATACATTGGCTCAATTATTTTGAACAAAAAGATAGTGAGATATGAAATTTTACAAAAGTTAGTTTTTGACCTTTGGTCACTCTTTATATCATATCTCATAAACGAAAAATCATTTTTTCAAGTATCTTAATCTCATTTGATAGTAGACTCAAAGATCTTTCCAAAGGTATATTATTTATTGAAAACGGAGTCCAAATGAGAAATATATGACTATTCAAAATATAGTTTGAAAAACTGAAAGTTGATTTTACTGTAATAAAAAATTATTCTGTTCTGACCTATAGTCAGTATTTTGATTATATCTTTTAAAATAAAAATAATTTTTGAGTAAAACTTGGCTCATTTGAAACTAGACTCCAAGAGCTTTCCAACGGTATATTATTTGTTTAAAACGGAGTTCAAATGAGGGATTTATGAATTTTTAAATAAAGCTCAAAATCTGGACTGCACTATAACGGCTATATAACGGCTATATAACGGCTAGTTTTGTAAAATCTTATATATATGACCTTAGATACACGATTTTGAGCAAGAACAAAGTCCTACAATGTGATATTAACTTCTTCTATCATCTTTGAGAGAAAGGAAAGCATTCTTGAGCCAAATCTTGCATATTCTCTATCATTAGAGTTATTAGAGCTTCATTTGTTTTCATCTACTCTTTAGAGAGAGTTTCTTTGTATTGTTGATTTTGATCAACACATATATTATTCTGAGTTGAGGTTCGCAAGTACCGGTGTTGGAAGAACTTGCTTTGGGTTGAGGAAGAGCCCGGATTCATAAATTCTTTATTGTGGTTTCGCAAATACCCGGATCGAATTTGCGTGGTTGTAGTGGTTTGCAAGTACCCGGATTAAACTTGCAATTATAGTGGAAATACTCAAGTGGTCTCTTGAGGACTGGATGTAGGCTTGGATTAGCCGAACCAGTATAAATCTCTGAGTTTGCTTTCTCTATCCCTTACTCTTTAATTTGTGCATATTGATATCTATTCTTTAATTCATTGATCTTTATAATTATTTATCTTAACAGCACATTGATTTTCTGTATTGTATTTATTATCCTAAGCATTGTACTTTTACAAAAAATCATTTTAACTTCCAATTA
The DNA here is from genome assembly GCA_037074585.1 of Biancaea sappan. NCBI lineage: Eukaryota > Viridiplantae > Streptophyta > Magnoliopsida > Fabales > Fabaceae > Biancaea > Biancaea sappan. The sequence continues at coordinate 28,672,750 of CM073498.1, forward strand.
ATTCTTGTGAAAAATTTATAAAACCCAATTCACCCCCCCTCTTGTGTTCCAACCATTACTTTCAATTTTCATAGCCCTTAAGGGTGGTGTATTCATTGCAGATACACTTGATGAAATAACCTATATGAATGTGGAGTGGGGCCGCTCCTATGAGATCTTGGCGAAATCTCTTGAGCATTCATGAACACCAGGCACGCGCACAACGACGTTAACAGCAGAAATTGTGGGGGTGTGATGTGATTGGCAAGATCTCTAGCTTACAATAAGAGTTTGTTGGTTCATAGAAGCAATATGCTTCACTACTGACTCTGTGAGCTATATCTTATTTATCTAGACCTGGTTCATAGTCTAAAAGACACCAGACTCGAAGCATCTATACCCATATGTGTAACCCATAACATTATTTTATTAAAAATATCTTTTTGAAATATGTGGGGGATTGTTGTGAAAAATGGAATATTTCAAAAAGAATATTTTAAATTGTTGTGAAAATAATTTTAGAAAAATTATTTAATTATTTTCATACTTATCTGACATGGTGGGAATTATGTTTGTTATACATAATTATCCGCTTATTTTAAATTTAATTATAATCTTATTTTTATAACTAACCATCACCCACTATCTCCACTATCTCATGATCAATTTGTTATAATTATCCTTTTATATTTAATTATAAATTAATTGTCTCTTTTTGAGATTTTTATCCCCCATATCTTACTTTTAGTTTTGAGATTTCTAACTTAACCTTTGTGATATTGGGTACACAACTTTTCTTTCTCTGCTATTCTGTGACCTGAGTTTTATCCCAGAAGGGCCTGTTTTGTCCTGGGAGGAAAGCCACAAATCTTTCCTTAAGGACAGTGTCAACTAAAGCACGACTCAGGTTATGTTTGTCTTAATAATTTTCTCAATTTTTCCAACAGAGGTGTCATTTACGGAAAGGGTACACGTTTGGCTGAACTGTCACCTCTCGTTTGAGTTGAGTTCATGACGGTGCAAAGGTAAGTACATGTCGTCCTTCCTGTCTAAAAATGCAGAATTTGAATTAAAAGAGATTGCCTAGACAAGGATGCTAGCAACTGCCAATTCATACGTACCTTTAGAGCGCATTTGATATCCCTTGATTTTGTCGAAAGAAGATGGAATTTCATCAAGCTTCACCATTTTTTGTGTTTGGTTGGCCTCAGAAGATGAGAAAGCAGATTTCATCGGCAAAAAAAGGCATTGGTGTCTTTTTTTATTATTATTTTTATTTTTTCGTATGGCATTTTTCTTTCGACATGAGGATAGAAAAGCGTCTGATGAAATGAAAAGAAAAATAATTATCTTGTTTGTACTTCCTTCACATTTAGTCATCGTTGTTCAAAGAGAGGGGGAGAGATGAGATCGAGAGACAGAGAGAGATGACAAAATTGAGAAAGTAGTGCCATACCCATAACAATAGCCAAGCAAATGCAAGTGAGAGGCATACTCAAAAAGAAGGAATTTTGATAATTGTAAGTGACATACCCATCTCCATCGTTGTTTGGTAAGCAAAACAAAGGGAGATCGACAGAAAGAGACGTTGCTGTGTTTCTCTTCTTATGTGTGTCTATGTGCTTCTCTCTAGAATAGCTGAGAAATGCCGACGTGATCCCTCCTCCACTATGAGCCGTCACCAGCTACCACTTGACATGCAGAGGAGGGAGAAGATGAAGCAAATGCAGAGGATAGTGGCTCTGAGTAGATGGAGGATGAAAATTTTAGAATGCAAGGAACAAGGATGGAAAAGCTTGCTCTCATTGTTCAACATCGTCCCCATCATTCTTCATTTATCAAATGCTGGGAAAGTGCAGGAGAAGAAGAAATTGCAGACGAATAGAGAGTAGGAGATGAAGAAATTGTAAAGAGAGACGAAAAAGAAAGAGTTGTGGCAATAGAAGAGAGACGAAGATGCGTGATGGAGCAGCTTCTGGAGAGAGTAAAGATGAAGAATGAATGTATGCTTGACTTATCTCATCTATATGCTTTTCACGTGCTCATTTTCTTTTGGGGTAATTTTGTAAAATCATCTATAATATTTTTTTTTTATTTTTTTTATTGTCATACTAAATAAATTTTTTTCTATTTTTCTTTTCACTTTTTATTTTTCTTTTTATCCTTTTTTTTTCTTTCAAAAATCTTTTCTGCATACCGCTTTGATACTTTATTGAATAGCAAAAATTCCAAAAGTGTTTCATTTGGTTAATTAATGAAATCGTCATATGATTTGACAAATGTTAACGGTGGCTTCTTGATCATGACTTTCGGATAAACTCATAACAAAAAAACTTATTCGTATACCCTTCGTATCACAGAGAAGTCGTATGTATAATAATACTTGCTATAATAGATTACGGTTGCGGATTAATTAAATGATTCGTCATCGTCCTCAAGCGCATGCTTTGTTACTTGAAAATATATTTTAAATTCATTTGTCCCTTCCTCTCCTACTTCTACCCACCTAAAAAAACGAGAGGATAAAATCTTTTCATATTTCCTAGTTTATTTTTTATTATTATTACAAAATTTTCATTTTCTCTCTGGTATCTTTTATGAGCCAATGGCTCCAAGCAAGTCATTTTCTTGCGTTATAGTGAAGCACTGAAGCATATAATTTTCTTAAAAAATAATGTCTATGGCTTTTGTACTTGTGAGCCACGAATTTAATAAATTAAATTTGCCAGTTATAATATTCTTTCATTTATTTGTTTATTATTCATAATAGAGAAAGTTTTACATACGTGACACTTATTCGCTTAAATAGACAGCGTTCTTGAGCACACGAAATAAATGTTCTAAAGTTTAAGTTGTATTTCCTTCCTTCTATTATAAATAATTAACCTAGACTTGCAATTCTCATGATGGTTCTTTATACGAGGTTTCATAATTTTTTATTTGTATTCTATTTAATTGACAATTTTAAAAAATTCAACAGAAGTAATATTTTCATAGCAGAAAAATATTATAAGTTAGTAAAAATAAAAAATAATTGGAAATTATTGAATAACACTAACCCTAATTAATTTGAGTGGTTTAATACTTATTTCTCTTAAATAGAATTTCAAATTTAAATTTTATGAATGAAAAATATCATTAGATGAACGTTAACTTTTGTAGTCCAACACATGCTAGAACTAAATTGGTCGAACTCAAATAAATTTTTAGATTTTGACCGTTTCAAACCAAAAGAAATTATTGAATAACAATGGGAAGGCAAATACTGAGCCCTCATTGAGAGGGTTAGTGGGCCGATTAGTCAACTCAGAAAAAGTAAAATAGGATTATGATTGAGAGTTGAATTTTCTTGTTGGGCTGCTAGAGGAGCCCTGTTGCCCCCCAAAAAAGTGGTTATTTAAAAGACAAAAAGAAAAAATCCATACAAACAAGCAATAGAGTGATGGGCTAAAATTGGAATTGTTGTTTTTCGGGTAGACAAGAGGAAATAAACACACAACTTACTCTCTTAAGCAGATTTGCAAGCAGAGCTAAAGAAATTTAGTGGGGTGGATCGTCATAAATGTATAGTCTAGTGTAATTCTAATTTAACAAGTAAATCATAGTGATTGACTTCTCTAAAACTGTGGACTCTTTTAAAATTTGTTTGATGTCCTTAAGAATCACACGGAGTTTATGAGCAGCACCACCTGTGTCTTTGTAAGGACATGATGGGCCTCGATCTCCAAAGCAACGAGTAGACCATGTTGAATGTCAACAAACTCAGTATGCATAATCAAAGTGAAACTAATGAAACTTGAAAAACTAGTGATTTAATTGTCGTCCTCATCTCGAACCAAGCCTCCAATGCCAGCCCTTTTCGGGTGAGCCCACAAGTTCTCATGGTTTCGCAAGCAATGTTCTCCTGGATCCAACTTTTGATCTCATCTACACAAAAAGAAGAGGTGGTGGTAAAACCAAAATATATCCACATCCTCAAGGATAAGTGATAGTCCCCAAGACAATGCAAAATAGACTGGGGGCTAGAATGGCATCAAGCACACATACTACTAAGATCCAACGAGCTGCCATAAGTGGTAACTGTCATCTTCACCAAAAACCTTCGACTGAACTTGCGCAAAATTGAGGATGCTATTAAATTGGAAAGTAATAAGCAAGAAACGGAAAAGAGACCAAAAAGAGAGCGAATGGCAATTAGCAAGTGGCAAGAGAAAAGAGGAGAATAAGGGGAGGACAAATTAGTCATTTGGAGAAAAGAAATGGAAACACACTCGCCACTAGTCAGTACTCACTACACATCCTGTCGTCTTCGAAAACCCTCAGAAGCAGGTGCACCCTCCTATTGTGGCCCAAAAAAAAAAAAAAAGGTGCACCCTCCTATGTAACCTTCACCTTTACTCCTTCTCCTACCTCCTTCCCCTATTATCTCTCCACTTTTCACTCCTATTTTTCTCATCCCCTTTCATTCTTCTCTCTCCCTTCAACTCCCAAATCCAATGCTCTCTCTATTTCTTAATTGAGGTGAACAACCAAAGGGCTTTTGCTTCTCCCTTTCCCTTATATTTCAGGCTTAAAGATGAAGCGCCCTCTCTCCGGTGACAGCGAACCTGCTACCGGCGACGATAAGAAGATGAAGAAGGTAAAGCTGGAAGAGGAGGACGATGGAGAACACGACAATCAGGTGGCCGAGAAATCTGGCGGGTTTTTGTATTTTGACGAGAATCTGCTGTTCGAGGTGTTTAAGCACGTGGATGCAAAGACGCTTGCGATGGCGGGTTGCGTGAGCAAGCAGTGGCAGAAGACGGCGCAGGACGAGCGGTTGTGGGAGTTGATCTGCTCCAAGCAGTGGGCCAACACCGGCTGCGGCGAGCAACAACTGCGGTCCGTGGTCCTCGCGCTCGGTGGTTTCCGTCGTCTTCACGCCCATTGCCTCTGGCCTCTCTCCAAGCCTCAATCGTCTTCCACCTCCTCGACGTCGTCCTCTTGGGCCGCGATCCCCAAGGTGATCTGTTCGAAGCCACAAACACGGCTGGGGAAAGACGAGGTTCATCTTTCCCTGTCCCTCCTCTCGATTCGTTATTACGAGAAGATGAATTTCAATAACAGAAACCGATTATGAATTTTATCTTATGCGTTCCTGATTTCGCTTCTGTGATCTCCTTATGGCTTTGGTTTTAATTTCTTTTTATTTTCCTTTCTAATTTGTGCAAATTCTGGATTAGAGTTACCAGATCTACATTATTATCAAGTATTGCGTAAATTGTGAAGGAATGTAATGTATTATACAATTTGATAGATCTAAGGATCGAATTGTAACTTATTGTGATTGATTTGATTCCTGAAAAATGGGATTTGCAGAAGAAATGGAAGTAGTGTTTGGATGTGTAGAAAAGTAAAGCCAAGAGGAAATTAGAAAAAGGGTATTGCCGTAAGTAGAGAGAGATGGGGAAGGGTTTGATTGGCGATCATGGGGATGTCCTTTCCGAATGCTTACAAGCAGACAGAGGCAAAGGTACAGTTGTAATAAATGTCTGGTTCTGCCTATCCTTTCTGGCTCTTACTTGGGCCTAATTGGCAAAAGACACGCCAATAATATAGACGAGATGCGTTTGGTCTTCCACTGGGTCCTGAAAAAGCCTACTCTTTCTCAGAGGGCCTAGTATTTGTCGCATTGTTATTCCTATTCTTTGTTCTTATATATCCATTAGGAATTGATTCCTTCCCCCTTCCCCCTTCCCCCTTCCCACTTCCCACCTGCTCTATCAGACCGCTTTTAGTTGGCGCATTTTCTGCTTAAAATGATTAATCAAAGTTGCTAATGAAGTTTGCCTGTATTCAAAGTTCTTTATGTGGGGAATTTTGAAGATACTCGTGGGTTGTTTAAATAAAACATTCTAGTTATGGGATAGTTGGAAATTAGGTATTCCACCCGTGTTGTTTATTCCTACATGTCATAATTTTGGAATATTTATGTTTCTTTGTGTTAAGTTTGTTCTCTAAGGTGGTAGACTTCGAATAAATCATAGGTGAATGCGATCATTATGAAGGGATTATATTCTGTTCGGGATAAAATAGATTTCCTTTTTCCTTTTTACCGAATAAGTTACATCGCATCCATAATGGAATGAATGGATGTAATCTAATCATGTAATAAACATGAGTCACGGATTCACGAAGAAGTACTGTTCTAAGTCTAACATAAACATATGTGAAATTGTACCCGAAGTCACAAATCCAAACGTAAGTTTGCATCGAAAAGCTCAGTGAAGAGATATCTATCTCATGCCTTATGCCCATCGAAGTTGGGGACGATCGTCTTTCAGAACGCTTTCTAGTGGAGAGATCGTTTTAACTAAAAATTTATTTTGATCTTTCACAAATGGCTCTTTTTAACAAAATAATAATAATAATTTTTCACAATTTTTTTTAATTTGATCCTCCACATTTATAAATATTTTTAATTTGGTCATTTGTAAATTTTTATTCTCAATTTAGTATTCAATTTTTTCTTATCAATTTAGTACTTCACATATTCAAATGTTATCAAGTTGGTCCTTTCATGAGGTTATCGTAAAATAATTTAAAGCAGATGCTAATTTGGTAATCAACTCGCTAATGGGCTTTCTAACGATACTAATCTGAATCCCAAAAACATTTCTCTCACTACCCCAAACTCAACTATTTTACAAAATATATTCTTCGTACTTTTTTCCTCATTTTTTTTAAATTACCATGTGCTGGATAGTTTTCTTATTTTAATTGGGCTAGGCATAATATGCCTGGGATCTAGGTGTATCAGGTTGGACCTATTAAAAAAAAATTGCTCGTGATGTGCCAGAGATTCCTGTAGCGCATCATGTGCTAACCTTAGTCAGGTTAGCCTTTGACAATCACAGTGTTTTTTTTTATTCTCTCCCTCAACCTACTCGCCTCCCTCCCCTCTAGTAGTGTCAAATAGGCTTGTCTAACTTGTTTATCGAACAAGCCAATTTTTTAAACCCATACTCGCTAGCATGTGCTACGAGCCACCTTTTTAAAAAAAAACAAATTTGACTTGTTAAATAGTAATTTTTTTGTATAAAAAACTTTTATAATTTTTATAATCACTAATTTAAAAAATAAAAAATAAATTATAACCTATACCACACTAGGAAAAAATATTATTATAATTTTTTAGCCAATGAAAAGATTACTAATATATCAAACAAAAGTATTAGAAAATCATATATATATATATATATATATATATAAAGTTTTTTAAAAGTCATTTTATATATGGCTTTGTTTTTTACTTCTAGCCATCTTTTCTTTTAACCAAAAAAAAAGAGATAAAATGTTGTTTTTATAATTTATACCAAGGTTAAGAGAACCGGACCGGTCATTGATAGGTCGAGGCACCGGTTCAAGGGTCAGTGGTCGGACCGGAATTGAACCGCGGTCGAACCGGTGATAATTAAAATATATTAAAATATTAAAATATATAATTAACATATATAAAATCATAAATAATTAAATATCCCATAAATATAAATATAGAAATTCAATTAAATACTTAATATCTCAACATAAAACAACATCAATCAAGTAAAAGTTTACAATATCATCAAATACACATAGTTAAATTTATTAAATAAAAGCTAACAAACTAGCAAAGATATATAATATCATGGATCATGATCAATATAATAATCATTCATATCAAATCCTGGTATGTTAGCATCCCCACCAAGATTGCCACTCTCATCTTCACTAACACTAACGTTAGGTCCAATCTCATTAAAGGATTCCAATAATAGCTGTTCTAAGATGTTAAATTCATCATTACCTTTTTTTTTCCTTTTGGTCCAAAACTTTCACCTAGGGGTGTTCTTAGTTTCAACTGCTCGAATATTGCTGAGAAAAGGAGTGAGATTAAGTATAAGCAAGGCAAATTTTGGACCAAAATGCAAAAAAAAAAAAAAAATCAAAAATCGGCTTGAACCGTGACCCGGCCGGTTTTGACCGGTTCTCCCGGTTTGATACCGGTTCGTTCGGTTTTCAACCGGTTTTTAAGCTCTCCGGTTCAATGGTTATTCCGGATCGGAACCATGGCCGGTTCACCGGTTTTCCGGTCCGACCGGCCGGTTCGGTCCGGTTCTCAGAACCTGGATTTATACACATCAATACACAATTACTTATCTTTTTTTTTTTAAGATACTATCCCTTCACAACGCATCTAGGTCTCCATTTATTTTATTTTTGAAGTATTTTAATAAAAATTCAACATTTTTTTTATTTTATACAAAATAGTAGATGGGTATAATTTTGAAAAATTACACTTACTAATCTTTATAGTTCATCATTGCCTTAAATTGTAATATTCTTTCTAAATTTTAAACAAAACAATTGATCATTTATTTATTAGTCACTTGTTATTCAAATAAAAAAATATATAACTATACATAAAAGAAAAAAAGCAGGCTGGCCCGCGAGGCCTGCGGGCTTGCTTTGTTTTGATCTATGGAAAAATAGGCCAAGCTCATTTAAGCCCGCTTTCAAATAAGCCTAATTTTAGAAGTCTAGGCCTGCCCTAAATGCACGCAAGCTTTGGTCCATTTTGTTAGCACTACCCCTCTTCTTCTCTTCCATCTATTTAAAGCCCCCAACTGTCACGACCCGTTTTCTGGGCACATGACCGGCACAATGATGAATCTCTCATCACTGTAAGCCTTCCGATAAATATATCAAATTTTCTTATCTGAAAATCATAGAGATGATTTGCATGTAATTATAGATTATCAATTTAAAATACATTATTATACTGACATACAAGCCAAATGTCGAACCCCTGAACTAGATGTCCTAGACGATTACAGAGCAACATAATCTATAACAGAAGAGAGGTCTACCCGACAACGGGAAGGTCCAAAGTGATCTACTCCTCTAGCAGATATTCTTCGATGGCAACCTGATCTGAACAAAAAGGTTGTACAAACAATGTGAGCTTTTAAACTCAATGAGCGAATCGGCCTCGCATTAATAAAATTCAAATACATTACCAGTCACGCAAGCATATCCAAAGGCTCATACTCAACCAATAGACAGAAGATAAAAATTTATCCAATTCAACAAACGTTACTAGTACTCGTCAATGGCAATATATCCCGGAGAGCGCACACAGGCCGGCTCACCAATTATGTATATTTCAGCCATGACGCACAACCTCATCCTCTTACATACAAGATAAAAATTCATCCAATTCAACAAACGTTACTAGTACTCGTCAATGGCAATATATCCCGGAGAGCGCACACAGGCCGGCTCACCAATTATGTATATTTCCGCCATGACGCACAACCTCATCCTCTTAGCTAGGGCGCCTCACGGATTTATCACCAATCCGGGCTATATCCCTACTGAGGGAATCGTTGTCTCCACACTCATTGGTCAAGACACCCTGTCAACCGGGTTTTCCGCCTTGCCGTGAGAGGGGGTACTGTCCCGCTCAATCACAATCAATAGCATTTCATATCATAATCAGAAGCTCAATATAATATTCATCCATATAACAAGTATAGTATATAACTATATTATGGATTTATAAACCACATATCAAGATAACAATTAATCCATTTTTGAAAACATTCAAACTTCACATCATCATAAGATACTTATTTCATTTTATCCATACTTATGGATTAATTATCTCATTTAGATTCGTCATTCTGAATCCAATTTCCCCCTATGAATCTTAGGAGTGTCCTACGACATACTTTTTATCACCAGTAATGCTAAAACTCTATTAAAACGGGGTCGTTTCACTCACCTGGATTCCGTACGAATATCGCTTCTATAAGTCTTTACAGACAAGAGTACACAGATGAATTTCAGTATTCTGCTACGGAGATTTTCATGAAAGATTAGAGAAAACAAGTTAGGATTGTTTTCATACAGATACTGTTCATACATACGGTACTATTCATATATATGGTCACTATTTATATATACGATCACTATTCATATGTACGAATACTATTTATACATACGGATAATATTCGTACATACGATCACTATTCATATGTACGAATACTATTTATACATACGGATAATATTCGTATATACGATCACTATTTATACGTATGAATACTATTTTTACGTACGGATACTATTCATATGTATAGTTACTATTCATACAGTTACTATTCATACGTACGGTTACTATTCATACCAGAAATAGAGAATACAATCTGTAAAAGAGTACACCAGGTAAGTTCCCAGGAAAGAGTGGAGGGTCACACTGGACACACTTAAAAACCAGGTCTTTCCTTAGCCAGAACTTTCCTAGACATGTATTCTTCACAGTTTACATTCTATTTCGGTAATCAGAGAATCAAAATAACATATAAACAGCTAAGGACAGTTTTTCTGATGTGGAAGATCGGCCAAAACCGCAACCACAGAGCATACTTAAGAAATTAACTTCTAAAATTTGAAAGACATAGAAAAGGCATAATATCCTTACCTAAGCTGAAAAGGAAAGGCCCAAAATCTCAGAGGCCTAGCTTTGGAGTAAGAGAAACTTAAGGAGAGAAGAAGAGAAGTTGAAGGTGTGAGTTTAGAAGTGAAATGGAAGGGCCTATTTATAGCAAAAGTCAAGAGTACTATTTGATACTATGCGCTAATAAAATATTCAATTTACTATTTATGAAAATGACATTTCTAATAATGCAGTTACTGTGCAAATAGCGGCAACGGCTGAAAATTTTTTCTGTTATTACTATTGAAAACTTAAAGGGAAAACTATTCTTTCACCTTAAACCTTTAAGTTTCTTTTCAATTCAGTCCTTTCACTTTAGTCCTTGAGGGTATTTTTACATATAAAACGTCATTTTCTCCCACGAACTTTTTTCTAGTTTTCTCTTATGACCAAACCACATCTAGTACTTGACATTTCGATTGTATAAATGAACAGTATCGTATACATAAATAGTATTATATGGGTAAATAGTACCGTATACTGAAATAGTAACAGTAGTTTGTAAACAAATATTTATATTTTATTTTTCATGGGTATTACATTATCACCCCCTTAAGAGAATTCGGTCCCCCGAATTCAAAACTCATCTCAAGACTGAAATAAGTGTGATTACTTCGTCTATATCTCATCCTTTGTATCTCTTTCTTTCCAAACCTCTTCACATCCTTGGTAAGATTTACAAGAACACTATACTATCGACTGTGAACTCTAGACCGCATTATCAATAATTTGCATAGGACTTTCCTTTTCTAAACGGTAAACATTCTCTTCCTCATCAGTTTGATTTTTTTCCACAATCTTTTGTACCATAAAGTGTCTCATCCTCATAACCTTTACCAAACTTAAACCATCTGATCAGAGACTAACTCTGTCTCTATGTAAAACCTCAAATAGGTGTCTTCTCAAAAGTGACACATGGTCTTTCTAGTTCATACTGAATATCAGAACACAAGCTACCATACACATAGCTTATAACTTTTACGAATACAAGTACCCTACCCGAAGGCATCATTTTGGCCATAAGCAATACTCTTGCCCGAAGGCGATCCTTCTACCTTAAGGCGATACTCTCAGCTGAATACGTCATATAAAAGGAAAAATCACGTAAAATTATTACATAAATCTCTAGGAAGAACAATCCCAGAAAATGTGTTAAGTAAATAACATACTCCTCATGCATAATTATATATATGGAAATTCCTCTCACCTCAATGACTCATATAGAGTCGTATCCCTTCAATGATTAGGGCAAACCCATAGTTCTCTATGTATAGGTTCATAAAATACTTATTTAGCACTCCTCCATAGCTCAGAAATGCAATGAAATATCATTTTAGTAACTCTTCTCAGTCAAAAGAATATTACCATACTCTGCTTTAGAATTTCCATAATCAAGTACGAAATATAAGTCCAACATCTTCTCATTCCTCAAGTTCTTTAAGAAATCACTTCAACAAAGAAGATCTAAATACTAACTTAAATTTTATTTCTAGTACATAGATAATTTTAATACATGAAGCTTAGACCAAATATAGCTTTAGATACAAACAAAAGAAAGAATAAATTAAGGACGAGGAGGCTTTTGAAATGTAAAAGGTGCTCCAGGTCTAGAAGAGGAAGGTGCTTCAGACCTTAAGGAGGAAGCTAATCGTTGTAGCCTAGAAAGAGTTTCTGGAGGAAGAGCCTGAGAAATTTGGCGAAGAGCATAAGTCACTCCGTTCATACAGTCAATACACCTTGCTTGTTGGTCACGAAAATTTTGAGTTGCAAACATTGAATGTCTATCAACTCGATTAGCCAGTTCCCCGAAACGACGGTTTATCAGTTTCTCTTGGTTTTCAAAGAGACGATTTATTAGTCGTTTCTGGTCCTCTGTCTTGTATTCCAGGCTCTCTATCTTACGCTCCAGATTTTCGATCTTACGCTCCAGGAACGCAAGCTTATTTTCTGAGGATGTTGCAGTACTGTCCTCCTCCAACTCTATTACATCCCTCTTTCTTTTCTTAATTTCTGGTGACCTGTCTACAGGTCTCTTCCCTTTGTTGTCTCCGAGACTTAGATTTAAATCAAGCTCTACATTGCCAGTCTCAAAATTCAAGTTGAAAGACTTATTATCGGCCATTTCTCTAGGGATCTCAGAAATAGCTTTGAATGAGAAAGGAATGGAGATTGAGAAATAGGTATGTAATGAAAGAAGTTCGTTTGGTGTAATGAGTGGGGTAATGGGCGTACAAGATTTATAGACAACCCGAAGCCCTTGGAGCTAAAGCCACCACAACCTACACGCCGCTCGCTATAAGGTTTACAGATCACATACGTCACAATGCCAGCAATTAATGTCGGACATGCAAGTAAATAGTAAATATAATTAACATAAGTCAAAGATTTCTTCAAAAAAATTTTCGGCTAATCTTGACCTTTCTCAAAATTTTGACTAACTACGCTCTTCAGTCTGAGATTTTCTCCCTCTAAACTTGTTTTATCCTGTAATCCCATATCACGATGTCCCTCTATGATTAGGTAGCCTCATATTGGCCGTATCTTAGATTCTAATCGGTATCTTTACTCTGGACTTACACATAATATATATGTAAATATATATATTTTAAAACAAAGTTAACTGCTTACGGTCGCATGCCTTAAGCATTATCATGATGTAAGGAAATCACTGCCTTTCATTTGCCCACGAGAGCATTATATGTAAGTATGTGTAACCATGAAGATATATCATCATCTACACATTTTATTCTATCCAAGTCATTTTGATTTCACATCTCTATGAGTATATGTAGGATCATCACATATTCTCCTTGATCGTAGCCTTCACTCATTATGCATGAATAACATACATACATGTAATTACAACATGATTCAATCAATTATGTATATTATACTCAACTGAAGGCTCTTAAGAATAACACAATAAAACAGAGAAATGCATTTCAGTTCATCATAAAAGCATCCAAGGCAATCTGTAATGGCTATATTATTAACTTCTTTGAATTTCGAAAAATGCCAACGGGAGAAATGGGAAAACCAAGTAAAATCGGCCGCAAATCCACCGAATACTGACTTTCGTGGTTTTGGAATTAATGCAACGCGCTATCGGTGTGCACGCCTACCCTAGACTTCTGGCTTCCAGCTTGCAGAAATCCATAGGTTGATCGTGTAGGGGTGCGGTGAAGAGATATCTTCTTTGTCTCTTAGTCCAAATTTTTCTCTATAAAAACCTTCTCAGCGTTCTCAGTTACCACACCACAAAGAGTAATAATCTCTGAGCCTACAATCCCTCAGTATTCCTCTCACCTCATACTCTTACAAAAATTTCTAAATTTTTCCAAATCATGGCCTCAAGGAAGTACATTGATCTCACAGTAGAGGCTAAGGAAGAAGAACTTGACTTAAACTTAAGTCTGGGTAAAGACAAGGGCAAAAGACCTTTTGAGGGGTCTCCAGAGAAGCAGAAGGAGAAGAAAATGAAGAAGATCGAGGAAGCTGAGGAGACTAGCACGGGCCATACCTCGGAGGACAAAATCGCCTGTCTAGAGCAGGAGGTGAAAAATCTGAAAAAGATGATAGGAGACCTGGAGAAGTTAACTAAACGCAATCATGCAGAAATGACTTCAAGAATAGACAGGTTCTTCTATTGGTCTACCCAGTGCTTCTGCAATCAACAACAAAGAAGTGTTGATTGTATGAATGAGATTTACACTACCCTCCGCGACATTGCTATGTCCCTTGCTCCAAGGAATGGTCGAGGGGTGATGATACAATACAACCCTCCTAATCCAAGACCACCTCGCTTTTAGATTACTCATACATGAGTAAACTTCTTCTTTTTTTTGCAATGTAATCCTTCAGTTTTTTTTTAATGCAAGTGGTTTCTTTTATTGGCTGGTACCCTAAAATAATATAGCTACACAAATTCAATCATGAATTCAGCTTATAAAATCCACCATATAAAATTTTGATCCAACAGCAACAGAATCAAAACAAATAATAACCTTTCTTTTACTAAGTTCAAAAGTGTAGCCACATTTGTCTGAAACTAAAACTGAGAACATAATTCCTAAGAAGAGATAAGTCTTGGAGGGAAAGGAAATGAAAACATCCTACAGGACCTTCAGTAGAGCCGTCTCTCTATAGTTGTGCCCGGGTTCACAACGATAGAGGAGGTCCCACTAAGGTTACCTTGCTCTGTAATCACTAGGAGACCTAACAACCATTGCTCTGATACCAACTTTGTCACGACCCGTTTTCTGGGCACATGACCGGCACAATGATGAATCTCTCATCACTGTAAGCCTTCCGATAAATATATCAAATTTTCTTATCTGAAAATCATAGAGATGATTTGCATGTAATTATAGATTATCAATTTAAAATACATTATTATACTGACATACAAGCCAAATGTCGAACCCCTGAACTAGATGTCCTAGACGATTACAGAGCAACATAATCTATAACAGAAGAGAGGTCTACCCGACAACGGGAAGGTCCAAAGTGATCTACTCCTCTAGCAGATATTCTTCGATGGCAACCTGATCTGAACAAAAAGGTTGTACAAACAATGTGAGCTTTTAAACTCAATGAGCGAATCGGCCTCGCATTAATAAAATTTAAATACATTACCAGTCATGCAAGCATATCCAAAGGGTCATACTCAACCAATAGACAGAAGATAAAAATTTATCCAATTCAACAAACGTTACTAGTACTCGTCAATGGCAATATATCCCGGAGAGCGCACACAGGCCGGCTCACCAATTATGTATATTTCAGCCATGACGCATAACCTCATCCTCTTACATACAAGATAAAAATTCATCCAATTCAACAAACGTTACTAGTACTCGTCAATGGCAATATATCCCGGAGAGCGCACACAGGCCGGCTCACCAATTATGTATATTTCCGCCATGACGCACAACCTCATCCTCTTAGCTAGGGCGCCTCACGGATTTATCACCAATCCGGGCTATATCCCTACTGAGGGAATCGTTGTCTCCACACTCATTGGTCAAGACATCCTGTCAACCGGGTTTTCTGCCTTGCCGTGAGAGGGGGTACTGTCCCGCTCAATCACAATCAATAGCATTTCATATCATAATCAGAAGCTCAATATAATATTCATCCATATAACAAGTATAGTATATAACTATATTATGGATTTATAAACCACATATCAAGATAACAATTAATCCATTTTTGAAAACATTCAAACTTCACATCATCATAAGATACTTATTTCATTTTATCCATACTTATGGATTAATTATCTCATTTAGATTCGTCATTCTGAATCCAATTTCCCCCTATGAATCTTAGGAGTGTCCTACGACATACTTTTTATCACCAGTAATGCTAAAACTCTATTAAAACGGGGTCGTTTCACTCACCTGGATTCCGTACGAATATCGCTTCTATAAGTCTTTACAGACAAGAGTACACAGATGAATTTCAGTATTCTGCTACGGAGATTTTCATGAAAGATTAGAGAAAACAAGTTAGGATTGTTTTCATACAGATACTGTTCATACATACGGTACTATTCATATATATGGTCACTATTTATATATACGATCACTATTCATATGTACGAATACTATTTATACATACGGATAATATTCGTACATACGATCACTATTCATATGTACGAATACTATTTATACATACGGATAATATTCGTATATACGATCACTATTTATACGTATGAATACTATTTTTACGTACGGATACTATTCATATGTATAGTTACTATTCATACAGTTACTATTCATACGTACGGTTACTATTCATACCAGAAATAGAGAATACAATCTGTAAAAGAGTACACCAGGTAAGTTCCCAGGAAAGAGTGGAGGGTCACACTGGACACACTTAAAAACCAGGTCTTTCCTTAGCCAGAACTTTCCTAGACATGTATTCTTCACAGTTTACATTCTATTTCGGTAATCAGAGAATCAAAATAACATATAAACAGCTAAGGACAGTTTTTCTGATGTGGAAGATCGGCCAAAACCGCAACCACAGAGCATACTTAAGAAATTAACTTCTAAAATTTGAAAGACATAGAAAAGGCATAGTATCCTTACCTAAGCTGAAAAGGAAAGGCCCAAAATCTCAGAGGCCTAGCTTTGGAGTAAGAGAAACTTAAGGAGAGAAGAAGAGAAGTTGAAGGTGTGAGTTTAGAAGTGAAATGGAAGGGCCTATTTATAGCAAAAGTCAAGGGTACTATTTGATACTATGCGCTAATAAAATATTCAATTTACTATTTATAAAAATGACATTTCTAATAATGCAGTTACTGTGCAAATAGCTTTCTGTTATTACTATTGAAAACTTAAAGGGAAAACTATTCTTTCACCTTAAACCTTTAAGTTTCTTTTCAATTCAGTCCTTTCACTTTAGTCCCTGAGGGTATTTTTACACATAAAACGTCATTTTCTCCCACGAACTTTTTTCTAGTTTTCTCTTATGACCAAACCACATCTAGTACTTGACATTTCGATTGTATAAATGAACAGTATCGTATACGTAAATAGTATTATATGGGTAAATAGTACCGTATACTGAAATAGTAACAGTAGTTTGTAAACAAATATTTATATTTTATTTTTCATGGGTATTACACCAACCCTAGCAATCACATCTTCTCCTTTCTCTCTAGTAACAGCATCGACAACAGAGGCAGCCTTCACCCATTCTCTCCTTCACTTTCATTTCTCGTTTTTTCTCCCTTTCTTCCATGAGAGTGTTTTCCCTTTCTTTCTGTAGAAGATCCCCCTCTTCCTTTGTAATACCCAAGAAAAAAATAAAATATAAATATTTGTTTACAAACTACTGTTACTATTTCAGTATACGGTACTATTCACCTGTATAATAGTATTTACGTATACGATACTGTTCATTTATACAATCGAAATGTCAAGTATTAGATGTGGTTTGGTCATAAGAGAAAACTAGAAAGAAGTTCGTAGGAGAAAATGACGTTTTATGTGTAAAAATACGCTCAGGGACTAAATTGAAAGAACTGATTTGAAAAGAAACTTAAAGATTTAAGAGAAAGGATAGTTTTCTCTTTAAGTTTCCAATAGTAAATAAAATTTTCAGCGCGATATGCACAGTAACTACATTATTAGAAATGTCATTTTCATGAATAGTAAATTAAATATTTTATTAGCGTATAGTGTCAAATAGTACCCTTGACTTTTGCTATAAATAGGCCCTTCTATTTCACTTCTAAACTCACACCTTCAACTTCTCTTCTTCTCTTCTTAAGTTTCTCTTACTCCAATGTTAGGCTTATGAGATTTTGGGCCTTTCCTTTTCAGCTTAGGTAAGGATACTATGCCCTTTCTATGTCTTTCAAATTTTAGAAGTTAATTTTTTAAGTATGCTCTGTGGTTGCGGTTTTGGCCGATCTTCCACATCAGAAAAACTGTCCTTAGCTGTTTATATGTTATTTTGATTCTCTGATTACCGAAATAGAATGTAAACTGTGAAGAATACATGTCTAGGAAAGTTCTGGCTAAGGAAAGACCTGGTTTTTAAGTGTGTCCAGTGTGACCCTCCACTCTTTCCTGGAAACTTACCTGGTGTACTCTTTTACAGATTGTATTCTCTATTTCTGGTATAAATAGTACCCATACGTATGAATAGTAACCGTACATATGAATAGTATCCATACGTAAAAATAGTATTCATACATATGAATAGTGACAGTATGTATGAATATTATCCGTATGTATAAATAGTATCCATATGTATGAATAGTGACCGTATATATGAATAGTACCGTATGTATGAACAGTATCTGTATGAAAACAATCCTAACTTGTTTTCTCTAATCTTTCATGAAAATCTCCGTAGCGGAATACTGAAATTTATCTGTGTACTCTTGTCTGTAACGACTTAGAGAAGCGATATTCGTACGGAATCCAGGTGAGTGGAACGACCCCGTTTTAATAGAGTTTTAACATTACTGGTGATAAAAAGTATGTCGTAGGACACTCCCAAGATTCATAGGGGAAAATTGGATTCAGAATGACGAATCTAAATGAGATAATTAATCCATAAGTATGGATAAAATGAAATAAGTATCTTATGATGATGTGAAGTTTGAATGTTTTCAAAAACGGATTAATTGTTATCTTGATATGTGGTTTATAAACCTATAATATAGTTATATACTATACCTGTTATATGGATGAATATTATATTGAGCTTCTGATTATGATATGAAATGCTATTGATTGTGATTGAGCGGGACAGTACCCCATCTCACTGCAAGGCGGAAAACCCAGTTGACAGGGTGTCTTGACCAATGAGTGTGGAGACAACGATTCCCTCAGTAGGGATATAGCCCGGATTGGTGATAAATCCGTGAGGCGCCCTAGCTAAGAGGATGAGGTTGTGTGTCATGGCGGAAATATACATAATTGGTGAGCCGGCCTGTGTGCGCTCTCCGGGATATATTGCCATTGACGAGTACTAGTAACGTTTGTTGAATTGGATGAATTTTTATCTTCTTGTATGTAAAAGGATGATGTTGTGTGTCATGGCGGAAATATACATAATTGGTGAGCCGGCCTGTGTGCGCTCTCTGGGATATATTGCCATTGACGAGTACTAGTAACATTTGTTGAATTGGATGAATTTTTATCTTCTGTCTATTGGTTGAGTATGAGCCTTTGGATATGCTTGCATGACTGGTAATGTATTTGAATTTTATTAACGCGAGGCCGATTCGCTCATTGAGTTTAAAAGCTCACATTGTTTGTACAACCTTTTTGTTCAGATCAGGTTGCCAATGAAGAATATCTGCTAGATGAGTAGGTCACTTTGGACCTTCCCGTTGTCGGGTAGACCCCTCTTTTGTTATAGATTATGTTGCTCTGTAATCGTCTAGGACATCTAGGTCAGGGGTTTGACATTTGGTTTGTATGTCAGCATAATAATGTATTTTATGTTGAGGATCTATTATTATGTGCAAATCATCTCTATGAATTTCAAATAAAGAAAATTTGATATATTTTCTTCAGGAATGGTTATTTTGATAATATAGAGATAATGACTAAACTCATGGGTAGAATTTATCGAAAGGCTTACAGTGATGGGATATTCATCATTGTGCCGGTCATGTGCCCAGAAAACGGGTCGTGACAAAGTTGGTATCAGAGCAATGGTTGTTAGGTCTCCTAGTGATTACAGAGCAAGGTAACCTTAGTGGGACCTCCTCTATCGTTGTGAACCCGGGCACAACTATAGAGAGACGGCTCTACTGAAGGTCCTGTAGGATGTTTCCATTTCCTTTCCCTCCGAGACTTATCTCTTCTTAGAAATTATGTTGTCAGGTTTAATTTTAGATAGATGTGGCTACACTTTTGAACTTAGTAAAGGAAAGGTTATTACTTGTTTTGATTCCGTTGTTGTCGGATCAAATTTTTATATGGTGGATTTTATAAGCTGAATTCATGATTGAATTTGTGTAGCTATATTATTTTAGGGTACCAGCCAATAAAAGAAACCACTCGCATTAAAAACAAAAAAACTGAAGGATTACATTGCAAAAAAGAAGAAGTTTACTCATGCATGAGTAATCTAAAAGCGAGGTGGTCTCGGATTAGGAGGGTTGTATTGTATCATCACCCCTCGACCATTCCTTAGAGCAAGAGACATAGCAATGTCGCGGAGGGTAGTGTAAATTCCATTCATACAATCAACACTTCTTTGCTGTTGATTGCAGAAACACTGGGTGGACCAATAGAAGAACCTATCTATTCTCGAAGTCATTGCCGCGTTATTGCGTTTGGTTAACTTCTCCAGGTCCTCTATCATCTTCTTGAGAATCTTCACCTCCTGCTCTAAACAGGCGATTTTGTCCTCTGAGCTATGGCCTGTGCTAATCTCCTCGGCTTCCTCAATCTTCTTCATCTTCTTCTCCTTTTGAATTTCTTGAGGTCCCTCGAGAGGTCTTTTGCCCTTGTCCCTGCATAAACTTAAGTTTAAGTCAAGTTCTTCTTCCTTAGCCTCTACTGTGAGATCAATGTACTTCCTTGAGGCCATGATTTGGAAAAATTTAGAAATTTTTGTAAGAGTATGAGGCGAGAGGAATACTGGGGGATTGTAGGCTCAGAGATTATTACTCTTTGTGGTGTGGTAACTGAGAACGCTGAGAAGGTTTTTATAGAGAAAAATTTGGACTAAGAGACAAAGAAGATATCTCTTCACCGCACCTCTACACGATCAACCTATGGATTTTTGCAAGCTGGAAGCCAGAAGTCTAGGGTAGGCGTGCACACCGATAGCGCGTTGCATTAATGCTAAAACCATGAAAGTCAATATTCGGTGGATTTGCGGCCGATTTTACTTAGTTTTCCCATTTCTCCCGTTGGCATTTTTCGAAATTCAAAGAAGTTAATGATTTAGCCATTAAAGATTGCCTTGGATGCTTTTATGATAAACTGAAATGCATTTCTCTGTTTTATTGTGTTGTTCTTGAGAGCCTTCAGTTGAGTATAATATACATAACTGATTGAATCATGTTGTAATTACATGTATGTATGTTATTCATGCATAATGAGTGAAGGCTACGACCAAGGAAAATATGTGATGATCCTACATATACTCATAGAGAATGTGAAATCAAAATGACTTGGATAGAATGAAATGTGTAGAGGATGATATATCTTCATGGTTACACATACTTACATATAATGCTCTCATGGGCAAATGAAAGGCAGTGATTTCCTTACATCATGATAATGCTTAAGGCATGCGACCATAAGCAGTTAACTTTGTTTTAAAATATATATATTTACATATATATTATGTGTAAGTCTAGAGTAAAGACACCGATTAGAATATAAGATAAGGCTAATATGAGACTACCCGATCATAGAGTGATATCGTGATCTGAGATTACACTATAAGACAAGTATAGAGTGAGGAAATTATAGATTGAAACGGCGATTAGTCGAAAATTTTGAGAAAGGTCAAGATTAACCGAAAATTTTTTTGAGGAAATCTTTGACTTATGTTAATTGCATTAAATTATATTTACTATTTACTTGCATGTCCGACATTAATTGCTGGCATTGTGACGTATGTGATCTGTAAACCTTATAGCGAGCGGCGTGTAGGTTGTGGTGGCTTTAGCTCCAGGGGCTTCGGGTTGTCTATAAATCTTGTACGCCCGTTACCCCACTCATCACACCAAGCGAACTTCTTTCATTACATACCTATTTCTCAATCTCCATTCCTTTCTCATTCGAAGTTATTTCTGAGATCCCTAGAGCAATGGCCGATAATAAGTCTTTCAACTTGAATTTTGAGACTGGCAATGTAGAGCTTGATTTAAATCTAAGTCTCGGAGACAACAAAGGGAAGAGACCTGTAGATAGGTCACCAGAAATTAAGAAGAGAAAGAAGGATGTAATAGAGATGGAGGAGGACAGCACTGCAACATTCTCAGAAAATAAGCTTGCATGCCTAGAGCGTAAGATAGAAAATCTGGAGCGTAAGATAGAGAGCCTGGAATACAAGATAGAGGACCAGAAGCGACTAATAAGTCGTCTCTTTGAAAACCAAGAGAAACTGATAAATCGTCGTTTCGGGGAACTGGCCAATCGAGTTGATAGACATTCAATGTTTGCAACTCAAAATTTTCGTGACCAACAAGCAAGGTGTATTGACTGTATAAATGGAGTGACTTATGCTCTTCGCCAAATTTCTCAGGCGCTTCCTCCAGAAACCCTTTCTAGGCTGCAACGATTAGCTTCCTCCTTAAGGTCTGAAGCACCTTCCTCTTCTAGACCTGGAGCACCTTTTACATTTCAAAAGCCTCCTCGTCCTTAATTTATTTATTTTTTGTTTGTACCTAAAGCTATATTTGGTCTAAGCTTCACGTATTAAAATTATCTATGTACTAGAAATAAAATTTAAGTTAGTATTTAGATCTTCTTTGTTGAAGTGATTCCTTTTACTGAAAAAACTTGAGGAATGAGAAGATGTTGGACTTATATTTCGTACTTGATTATGGAAATTCTAAAGCAGAGTATGGTAATATCCTTTTGACTGAGAAGAGTTACTAAAATGATATTTCATTGCATTTCTGAGCTATGGAGGAGTGCTAAATAAGTATTTTATGAACCTATATATAGAGAACTATGGGTTTGCCCTAAGCATTGAAGGGATACGACTCTATATAAGTCATTGAGGTGAGAGGAATTTCTATATATATTTATTTTATAATTATGCGTGAGGAATATGTTATTTACTTAACACATTTTCTAGAATTGTTCTTCTTAGAGATTTATGTAATGATTTCATTTTATATGACACCTTCAGCTGAGAGTGTCGCCTTAAGGTAGAAGGATCACCTTTGGGCAAGAGTATTACCTATGGCCAAAATGGCGCCTTTAGGTGGGGTGCTTGTATTCGTAAAAGTTATAAGTTATGTGTATGATAACTTATGTCTTGATATTCAGTATAAACTGGAAAGACCACGTGTCACTTTTGAGAAGACACCTATTTGAGGTTTTACATAGAGACAGAGTTCGTCTCTGATCAGATAGTTTAAGTTTGGTAAAGGTTATGAGGATGAAACACTTTATGGTACAAAAGGTTGTGGAGAAGATCAAACTGATGAGGAAGAGATTGTTTGCTATTTAAAAAAGGCAAAAGTCCTATGAAAATTATTGATAATGCGGTCTAGAGTTCACAGTTGATGCTATAGTGTTCTTGTAAATCTTACCAGGGATGTGAAGAGGTTTGGAAAGAAAGAGATACAAAGAATGAGATATAGACGAAGTAATCACACTTATTTCAGTCTTGAAATGAGTTTTGAATTCGGGGGACCGAATTCTCTTAAGGGGGTGATAATGTAATACCCAAGAAAAAAATAAAATATAAATATTTGTTTACAAACTACTGTTACTATTTCAGTATACGGTACTATTCACCCGTATAATACTATTTACGTATACGATACTGTTCATTTATACAATCGAAATGTCAAGTATTAGATGTGGTTTGGTCATAAGAGAAAACTAGAAAGAAGTTCGTAGGAGAAAATGACGTTTTATGTGTAAAAATACGCTCAGGGACTAAATTGAAAGGACTGATTTGAAAAGAAACTTAAAGATTTAAGAGAAAGGATAGTTTTCTCTTTAAGTTTCCAATAGTAAATAAAAGAAAATTTTCGGCCGCGATTTGCACAGTAACTGCATTATTAGAAATGTCATTTTCATGAATAGTAAATTAAATATTTTATTAGAGCATAGTATTAAATAGTACCCTTGACTTTTGCTATAAATAGGCCCTTCCATTTCACTTCTAAACTCACACCTTCAACTTCTCTTCTTCTCTCCTTAAGTTTCTCTTACTCCAATGTTAGGCTTATGAGATTTTGGGCCTTTCCTTTTCAGCTTAGGTAAGGATACTATGCTCTTTCTATGTCTTTCAAATTTTAGAAGTTAATTTCTTAAGTATGTTCTGTGGTTGCGGTTTTGGCCGATCTTCCACATCAGAAAAACTGTCCTTAGCTGTTTATATGTTATTTTGATTCTCTGATTACCGAAATAGAATGTAAACTGTGAAGAATACATGTCTAGGAAAGTTCTGGCTAAGGAAAGACCTGGTTTTTAAGTGTGTCCAGTGTGACCCTCCACTCTTTCCTGGGAACTTACCTGGTGTACTCTTTTACAGATTATATTCTCTATTTCTGGTATGAATAGTACCCATACGTATGAATAGTAACCGTACATATGAATAGTATCCGTACGTAAAAATAGTATTCATACATATAAATAGTGACCGTATGTATGAATATTATCCGTATGTATAAATAGTATTCGTATGTATAAATAGTGACCGTATGTCACGTCCCAAAATTTGAGCACGTGACCGGCACGGAAAGTGAATTTCATTTCACCTCCGTAAGCCTATCTTTCTCTTAAAAATCATACAATTCTTTTTCATGCAACCAAAACGAGTTCTCTATACATACTACAATTACTCACATTACATCACTGAATGAACCTACCCGATTACAGAGATTTCTAGATTTATACAACTTAGAATAAAACTTAACTATTATAACTTTATCCTGAACAAATGAAAAGGTAATTATGGACTAAGGATCCATAATTCCTTGTTCCGATATTTACCTTCAGCTGTCAATTCTGAAAAAAAATATCAATAAGAGGGGTATGAGCAAACCACGTGCCCAGTGAGTAGATAACACCATACTATGACAAAATAAAAATCATGCATCATAATGATAACATGCAGCAATCATACGTAGATCGATCATCATATGATATAATATTATTCATAATACTTCACAACAATATCCAAGTGAATCAAATGCATTTCAACAAAATTCAAAATTCACAACAGCAATCGATGAAATCAATTTCACACACAATTCCCGTACCAACCGGGTCGTCCAGAATACCTCTGGATCGTTGCCCGCGGCCCCCGCCGCATCCACCCTTATCGCTCCATTTATATTCTCCACCCTTATAGCTTCACATAGATTTCTCCATGGGATGCACCACCATGCCTTTCCTTTCCAGTCAAACACAATCACAATCACATATAAAAACATCCTCAATCATAATCTTGAGCCACATACACAACTCAGTCATTTACAATTCAAGCCACAACATAATCAATGTGGTTCCAGCAACATAGCATGTATATAACATAACCCATAATATAGAACAATTATTCAACTCGGTTCACATGCCATTCACAATCCATCATATAACCTCCATTCATGGGAAAATAAGAAAATATAATTATATATATTACCAGACACGTTCCACATTTGTTTATGCCTCATCGTTCCACATCATCCTCTTCAAACTTGGATATACAACATATTTCCACTATGATGCAAAAAGTCAATAACAGATATTTAATCATAGCAAGTATTAACCCACTCACCTAGATTTCACGCTCTCGGCACTCCCACTTTGCACTTTGACCATTCCTATTGTAACCAGACAAAAACCATCAGAGTTACGAAATAGAGAAATTTCCTACCACTACTCTCGACCTTCACTTACTTCTCGAATCATAACTCCTAACTGGTAATGAATATTCAAATGAAACTTATACCATTGGAAACTAGACTTAAAGAGCTTTCCAACGATATAAAGTTTGCCCAAAACGGAGTTCGGATGAAGAAGTTATGGCCGATTGAAAAATAAACTAAAATTTCCCGGTACACCTGGCGCCTGGGCGCCACCCATGCCTGGCGCCTGGGCGCCAATTCCTTCTTCTTCCCATCTCACCTTGGCGCCTAGGCGCCACATATGGCGCCTAGGCGCCACATATGGCGCCTGGGCGCCACGATCGCGACCCCTTCGTGATTTCTCTCGGTTTTGGCCCAAATTTGGCCAAATCTTCACCGTTTTTCATGATTTCTTCCATGGGATCTCACCCTTAATGTCTAAGGAGCATTTAAACACCAAAATCACCAATTTTAATCGAGAAACGAAGCCGGAATCTCGATTTTACCTCAAACACTCTTAAAACTAGAAAATAGAGAAAAGCTTAAGAAATAGAAATTTCTACCTCGATTCCTTGCTTTCCCTATGTTGCTTGGCTCCTAGAGGCTCGCCCCGTAGCCCGAGATCCACCCTCCAAAGCCCGGTTGTAGAGTTGGAGTGTAGAGAGAGAAATTAGAGAGAAGGAAGAGAGAAGGAGAGGAGAGAAAGTGAAGAGAGAGAGAGGAAAGGAGAAAAATGAATAAAAAATAGGTGATGCCACCTATATACTCGCCCGGGGTGAAATTATCACTTGCTCTGCAATTGACCCTCAGTCAAGACTAGCAAAAGCAAATTCATAAAATCTCACCTCAGGTGTTTCTAAATCCTCGGTGCCCCACAAATTTCCTTATTCACTTTAGTCCCTCTCAATATCTCAAACTCCACTTTAACCTCGAATCCATCATCTTTTCGGTACCGGACTCATAATTCATTCCCATAAGCTCTATTCTTCTTCTCGGGTTCCTACTTGGTCATTTCTCAAAAGTCCTCTATACTTTCTTTTCTTTTCACTTTAGTCCTTGAGAATTTGTAAAAATTTCCTAAATTAAAAATAAAAATTTCTATTCCCACATTTTCTTCACTAATTCAAAAAGAAAATTTTCCACATAATTAAATTTTTCACTAAACTTCAAATCAGACTTTAAATATTCATAAAAATTCTTGGGATATTACACCGTATATACGAATAGTACCATATGTATGAACAGTATCTGTATGAAAACAATCCTAACTTGTTTTCTCTAATCTTTCATGAAAATCTCCGTAGCGGAATACTGAAATTCATCTGTGTACTCTTGTCTGTAACGACTTAGAGAAGCGATATTCGTACGGAATCCAGGTGAGTGGAACGACCCCGTTTTAATAGAGTTTTAGCATTACTGGTGATAAAAAGTATGTCGTAGGACACTCCCAAGATTCATAGGGGAAAATTGGATTCAGAATGACGAATCTAAATGAGATAATTAATCCATAAGTATGGATAAAATGAAATAAGTATCTTATGATGATGTGAAGTTTGAATGTTTTCAAAAACGGATTAATTGTTATCTTGATATGTGGTTTATAAACCTATAATATAGTTATATACTATACCTGTTATATGGATGAATATTATATTGAGCTTCTGATTATGATATGAAATGCTATTGATTGTGATTGAGCGGGACAGTACCCCCTCTCACGGCAAGGCGGAAAACCCGGTTGACAGGGTGTCTTGACCAATGAGTGTCGAGACAACGATTCCCTCAGTAGGGATATAGCCCGGATTGGTGATAAATCCGTGAGGCGCCCTAGCTAAGAGGATGAGGTTGTGCGTCATGGCGGAAATATACATAATTGGTGAGCCGGCCTGTGTGCGCTCTCCGGGATATATTGCCATTGACGAGTACTAGTAACGTTTGTTGAATTGGATGAATTTTTATCTTCTTGTATGTAAAAGGATGATGTTGTGTGTCATGGCGGAAATATACATAATTGGTGAGCCGGCCTGTGTGCGCTCTCTGGGATATATTGCCATTGACGAGTACTAGTAACATTTGTTGAATTGGATGAATTTTTATCTTCTGTCTATTGGTTGAGTATGAGCCTTTGGATATGCTTGCATGACTGGTAATGTATTTGAATTTTATTAACGCGAGGCCGATTCGCTCATTGAGTTTAAAAGCTCACATTGTTTGTACAACCTTTTTGTTCAGATCAGGTTACCAATGAAGAATATCTGCTAGATGAGTATATCGCTTTGGACCTTCCCGTTGTCGGGTAGACCCCTCTTTTGTTATAGATTATGTTGCTCTGTAATCGTCTAGGACATCTAGGTCAGGGGTTTGGCATTTGGTTTGTATGTCAGCATAATAATGTATTTTATGTTGAGGATCTATTATTATGTGCAAATCATCTCTATGAATTTCAAATAAAGAAAATTTGATATATTTTCTTCAGGAATGGTTATTTTGATAATATAAAGATAATGACTAAACTCATGGGTAGAATTTATCGAAAGGCTTACAGTGATGGGATATTCATCATTGTGCAGGTCATGTGCCCAGAAAACGGGTCGTGACATCCTTGTAAGAGGTTTTTTTTTGAAATTAGATTTGATTACCTTCATCATCTTCCTTGTCAGCCCAATGTCAGATCTGGTTGCCTTTATCTCTGATTTTTGCTCTCTCACTATTGTAGTCTTCTGTAACTCCAACGTCATCCCATATTCGTCTAGGACGCCATTGAATCTAGAATCGAGGGTGGGCTTTAGTGGTAACCAGAAGTGGCGCATGAGCATCTTCATCGAGATCATTAGTGTAGCATCGTTTTTATGATGAGCAGAATCACGAGGCTAGGAGAGAGGAATGAGATTCGGAGGAGTATTTGATGTTGATTCGACAGTGGGTTAGTGACTTATTGGATCCGATTTTGTGAAGCAGCTATGATTTAGGTATGTTAGAAGATTAGCTCTAATATATGGTTTAGGGGTGTGTTGCCTTTATTTAAACTCACTTTGATTTAGGGTTCAGGGATGTGTTGCTTCTGCCTACTCTTCTAGTATTGTTGTGTAAGTCTTGATACTGCGTTTATGATGTATTACCCTAAATCATGTATCTTATTTTTTTTATAAGTTCATAGTTATAATGTATTTGTTGATCTTGAGGTCCTATCTAATCTTATATAATCCTAACTTAGTATCATTTTAATGAAAATGACTTCCATTTTGTCCAAAACCCCCGTCATTTCACACACACAAATCTCCTCCCTTCTCTCTCTCATTTTTCACACACAAACAATCTCATTACTCCTCTCTCTCAATCTCTTCTATCTTTTAGTCCCAACTAATTATAACTTGTCATTTCTCTCTCTCAATTATCTAAATTTTTATAAGGTTAGTAAGTTTACTTACAATATTTGAGATGTACTAATTTTGACATGTATCATAAAATTATTTCATTATTTACATGCTCTTTATTATTTTGTTTTATTCATTATTCATTTTTTTTTTTACCCATTTTACAATGATTTGCATAAGGAAAAATTTATATTAAAATTTATAGTGGAATATTATTTTTTTTTAATTTTATTTGGTTGATTATGAATAAGTTGGAAATTAGTCATATGTTGGTTGCCATGTTAGTATGAGAATAAATGTTGTTTAATTATGATTATGAACTTATTTGTGTTTTTAGACACTTGATCTTTTTGTTATCACCTGTAGGTCCTCCACGAAAACATGATCCCGCTTCCCCTATCTGAAATGAGACTTACATCCGATCTCTCCCTCACAATGTCATCACGTAGGCAAATAAAAAACCAAGACCCACTTCTTTAGTCTCCCCCTTGAAGATGTAAAATGCAATGGGCACAATACTTCTGTTCTTGTCTTGGCTAGAATCTAGAAAAAATATATGCTTATACTTTCCATATAAATGGGTGCCATCGAGTTGACGGATCAGTTTCAAGTGTGGGAATGCATTGATGCAAGGCTTGTATGCCCCAAAAACTTGCTGAAAGTATTGGACAAGTCTGTTCAATCCATGCATAACTTTTCTCAAATACACCTTCATGCCTAGCATGAAGAGCTGGACGACAGCTAGCCAATGAGGCAATAAAGCATATGACTTCTTCAAATTCCCAAACACCCGAGCAAGTATGCTGTGTTTGGCCTTCTAAGCTTTCTTGTGAGATGGTATACCCGAATTAAACATTTACGAAATTGATAATTTGTGAGATAGACACACTTGGGGTTCCAGTAACCAATGGAATGATGCAAGATGTGATCACATTTAAGTCCAGCTTCAGATGGTCTCGAGTTAGGTTTGGCTAGACACAAGCGTGGCAGCCACTATAATTTTAGGACCTTCAAGAGAATCAACTACATTTTTATTAATTTGTGAGAAAAACTCTCTTGCAAGATGCTGAAAAACCCTCAATGGATTTTGCACCATTGCTTGATCAACTGCTTTTTCCTCTTTGCCATCATCATCCTCGTTGTCATTGTTCAACTCATCATCTGACTCATCATCTACCTCACTATTTTCATTGTCTTCATTGGGATCTTCAACCTCGCCCATGTGGAGGACTTGTTCTTCATCATCTGCATTGTCGTCATCAATTATATGTCCATGGGTGACCTCAACTGGCAAATATCTCCATCGTCATCGAGCCTAATTGTCAGGGTTGCTTGATGTGAGCTCTCCCTTGGCTTGTTGTGTAGGCTTAGTTGGCCCATGTATGGCTAGTACAGTCACTATCGGACATATGTATGCAATTCGGCCCACCTCCTAGTCTAGGGTTTGGCTTCAATTTACTATAAATCTTCTCATTCAATGCCTTAGAATATATGTAGTCATCTATCACTATTTATTTTGGATAGTGGCACTCAATATCATCCCTATCATTGTCCTTCACAATTTCCAAATTGCAGCAAATGAACCACCCTAAACCTTGTCTCCAAAAGTTAAAATGAAATTATTAAAAAAATTTATTCCATTTTTCAGATTTTTTTCATATATTTCAAATTTTAATTTTGATAAAAAATTAACTTAATGAACTTTAGTTATTAGACATGAGTTTAAGTTATCATAGCACGAGATTAATTAAATGTAATTTACATATTCTAAATATTATTTTCATTATTGTTAATTTTTGTAATTATTTGAGATTCAAAGATTAATCTATATTATTTACATATTCACAATTATAAAGTAATATTTATTTTTCATTATTAGTTGCTATCCAAAATATGATTTTACTATGATCTTTTATTAACAATTAATATTCTACACAAAGCTAAATTGGATAAATTAGTTTTTTAAATATAAAAGAAAATATGCCATTTCTAGTAATTTTTCAAATATTTTAGTGGCGATAAATTATATTTTTATTTTAATTTAAAATTATAAAAAAATAATTCTATTTTTAGAGATTTTTTCTAAATTTATATTTCTAATGTATATTAATAAAAGGTTAAGTTAATAAATTTTTTTTAATTGTGTAGATACTAAACATTTAGCTTCACATTTATTAAATATTTGGATTATTAATATATGTATGATTAATTATTATATATTAAATATTTGGGTTTGGATTTTTATTTATAATAAACAATCACATTATAAAAATAATGACAAAAAATAGGTTAATTATAATTTATATTTTATTTCAAAATTCTTTACGACATTGTAATATATTTACACATAATGACAAATAAATTATGTTACTTGTGGTTTAAATTCAGTGTTAATATTAATTTTATTGTTTAATATTGCCAGTTATAATTTATATTCTATTTTTAACTTCATTTCGAAATCGTAAGTTACTTAAACACAATTAGAAAAAAGTGTTAATTATAATTTAAAATTTTTAATTAATTATCCAAAATATTAGTCTTTAACATGTAAAACATAAAAATTTCAAGCATAAATCACAATAGACAAATAATATGCAATAATCATAATAAATACATACATTAAATGCACTAACTCATAAAATGTAGTAAATTTTTGCGTTGAGATTACAAATTGAAAAAAATTTCTGAGAACTACATAAGTATATTTTAGATAGACTGGGAGAGAGAGCACAAAGAGGCTTGTGGGAGGCAAACCAAACAGAGAGTTGTGAGATTAGAGTAAGTTGAGACTTGAGAGTGTGGGGGTGGGGGTTTATAATTTTTATAGGTGAAGAGAAAGAAAGAGCAAGAACTTTGGACGAAAGCAGAAAAAAAAAGAAGTCAGAAAACCTGATCCAATTGACAGGTCACTGGACACAAACAAAGACAAAAATACATAATGCTTGACTCGATTGATGGGCCACTGATGACCCGTTAATCGGGTCAGACCTTGATACATAAGATAGAATCTTACGAGCCCAAGTATATCAAGCCTGGGAGTATTTAAAAAAAAAAAAGAACCTGGCCACTTAAAAAAAATTAATTAAAAAACCGTACGGAAGGTTTATTTGGGGAAATAGTTTCGGGTTTGGATTAGTGAGTAAATTTATTTTTTGGTTGGGTTTAAATTTAATTTGTTAAAAAAATCCTGACTAATGTGAATATCATGTATTTTTTTTCTTTGTACTAATATGAGTAATGTTAATAAATTGAGAACATTTATATGTGTAAGGGATTAAATTAAAAATATTTGAATCTATAAGTAACCAAATTAAAAATAAAAATATGTGAGAAACTAAATTGAGAATATTCAAAATTGTGAAGGACCAAACTAAAAAAAAAGATATTTATGAGGAACCAAAATAAAATTTTAGTTAAATGATTTTTGTTTGGGACATAGGTTCACCTTCAGCCTTATGCCCTGGTCATTGTGCGAGGGAAAGAATATGAGCATATTTTTTTCCTGTAAAAGTGTATTTTGGCCTCTAAATTTTTGAAAATGCTCAAAAACTTTCTTCATACTTAACATCATTAATTTGTTTGACGGAAAACTGTGACAAAATCTAATGCCTTCATAAACTATTTATTAATTTTCCGTGCAAAAGCAAAACTCCATCTAGTCTTCAAATTAAATTGAGCCTTTCAATTACAAAATTTTAAATGGTTTTTGCAACATCTTACTCGAGTAAAAGATTGGAATAGGATGATCTTCTATTTTTGAACAGAATAGAAGAATTTTATCTTACAAATTTGCACTATTAATTTTTAAAATTAATGGTCTACATTTTATGATATTTTTAAAATGAAAAATTTCACCTTTTTAAATTACACTTTAATCCTAAATAGTCGCTTTTGAAGAGCAACAATTCAAAATAAATACAACTTTCTTATTTTGTAAAATACCAAAGCTATCTCCCTACTTATCAGTATTTTCTAAACTTTTGAGTGATTTTTTGAAGTCAATGAATCAAAGTAAAACAAAATGAAGTTAAAAAACTAAAGTAAAATTTCAAAAAAAGTTAATACATTTTTTCCTTTAAATAAAAACTAAAGTTATAACATTTTTCAAATGGATTCCTTGCCCAACCAGAAAAAAAAAAGGACAAAAATCTTCCAAAGACTGGCTAAATATTGAGGGCTAACAAGAAGGCCAACAACGGCCCCCTCTGCTTTATATATATTCGGTTTCACAGTGTATTTACAATTTCACGTTATCATTGCCATTTTTTCTTTTTAAATTTTGGTTTTACGAAATTAGTTATTTTAATTCTTTGCTTGCTATTAATAATTGTTAAATAAATACTGTAATTTCCAGAAGAGTATGGTTTGAATTTTGGTCTGACAATCTTCTAGAACTTTCACTGCATTTGAGTTGATATTTTATTTTAACGTCACAAATTTTGAGAGAAATTGTAGTTGAATATGTTAAGTATTAATCTATTGCTTTTTCTAATGAGGTAGGTGTAATCATTTTTTTTTTCTTTTTCATGTTCTAACATTTTAAAATATTTACATCAACGTGCCGTTCACATCGGATCCAATTTGGAATATATTTTTTATAGTGGTTTTTTTTTATAATTTTTAATATTTCACAAATAAATGAATCAAATGTGCAACTCAGCAACACTTTTTTTTTTATTTATTTTGTTCTAAGGTGGATAATAAATGTAGGTATATCTCCCAATAAAAATTTAAATCTTTATTTATTATTTTATGAAAAACTAGTATTTTTTTTAACTAAATCTAACCTTATTGATAAGTCAACTACAATTTAGAAAATATGATACTTCGCTTTTATGTACTCTTAGAGTTTTAAAATTTAGATAAGCATATCATTTTTGTCCCTTAAATTTGGTATTAATTTCAACTTCAATGTTATTTTTATTGCTGGTATTTTCAATAATATTAGCTAATTTGTTAAGTATATGATCACTAGATAATGCAACCATGAATTTTTGACCCAAATGATACCATTTTGCATATGGTCCCTTACACTTTTTAAGGTGGGAAGCATAGGCTAGATAGTGTGCTGATATTCTATTAGCATTTACCGGAAGAGACTAAATTTTTTTTATAAATATAAGGTGAATTTGACTAAAAATCTAACATAAAAAAATAAAATTGAAACTAATCCTAAACATAAGTAATAAAAAATACTTTTACCTAAAATCTATAATGTTAAATTTTAGTCAGAATCTAAATTATGAATATCAGACTTTGATATGTTTATACCTAGATTATCAGGTATAAATTTGCTTAACACACTCAAGTTCTATAACTTTATGTAGGCAAAATAATTGTAGATAACTAGATATAATAAAGAAAACGACCATTACTATTTTATCAATTGTCTTAGAGATACAGTTTGTTTCATTTTTAAGAAAAATACTCACTGTCAGTTTTGATTCATTGATAGAATTATAGGGCATATACTAATGAGCACTGCTTTGGTGCATTGGAGTCATTTTCAGGGCTTTTTTTTTTTGGGTGAATCAGGGCTAAATTATTTGAATTTGAAAATAGTTGGGCCAAATTAACTAAACAGTGAAATTAATTAGTCTTCAATTGCGTTTTTATACAAAAGCCTCGCCTCTTTAGTATCGCATTTGACAGCGGAGGGCTGCCATTCTCCTTTTGTTTTTTGGTCCCCTCTCCTCTGTGAGAGCTTACCTCTTCACCTTGTCGAAATTTTTTGAACCTAGTTACCTTTGGGCTCCAACTGCATTGCTAACACCTTCTCGTTTCTTACTCCTCGACACCATGGTTCATGTTTTGGTGGATAGAGAAGCCTTGGCAGTGGCTGGAAGTGGCTTCCTTTCATTTTTAAGTTCAAGTAATTTTCAACGCATGATGCTATTCACTAGCATGGAGAACGATGCTGTTCTACTCTGCTTCAGTGGGACCTTCTGCGTTCTCAGAGCAAACGTGACGAGCATAGATATTGGGTGTGAGGATTCTGGAGATGCTCTCAACTCCTCAATTTTTCTACTCCTTCTCCTCCGAAAGTTTGTGTGACCCTCAGCCAGTGAAAATATCACGAAAATCTTCCCTTCAACCTTCTCAAACATTTCTACCACAGCAGTAGAGGTGATGTTTTTATTTAAAGGTGACATGAGATTTTTTCCTTTGCTAGATGGGTTTCTCCCCGCCGCCGATAGAGCCTTGTGGGAGTGGAGATGATGGAAGAGCTGGAATGGGTCGTCGTTGGACTTCTAACCTGATGTGCCATGTTTTGTTGCTTCTTTTGGGCTTGTTGTTTTCTGAATGTTTGTTTTTCCTTTGTGTTATGTTTCTGTAAAAAAAAAAAAAGTAAAATTTGGTTAGCTCTTGGGTTAGGCTTCTTTAGCCTTAATCCGATCTGTCCAGGGGTGTGTTGCCTCTTTTAAGATCTAAGTACTTTTTAGAGTGTGTTACCTTAAATTTATATACCTATTTTCCTATGAATTCAAGTCTAATTTGTACTTATATTATCTCGAAATCCTGTAATATCTCATATAATTCAGACTTTATACCTTTTATGCATTTAATGAAAAATATTTCTATTTGTCCAAAAATAAAATTGTGTTTTTATATATTGCTTTGATTTAGTTCTATTCAAGAGAAGTGGCAACAGGAGACGTTGCGATCGACAATTACTTCGGGATAATTTTATTGCGGCTGATATCCCATATATTCTTGGTTTTCCTATCTCGCAGCGAACTTCTACTGATTCTCTGGTCTGGCCATATACTAAGGATTGTAATTACAGTGTGCGTTCGGGCTATCATTGGCTAAGGGAGACTCGAGGTAGGGAGGTTTCAGCCACATCAGTAGACAGAGTTAAGTGGGTGAGATTATGGAAGCCAAACCTTCCTCCTAAGATGAAGTTATTTTTCTGGAGATTATTGCACAGGACTTTACCATGTAATGTAAATTTGCAGAGAAGAGGGATACAGGTCCCATTATTATGTATTGGATGCGATAAAGTTGAGGACTTACATCATGTCTTCTTTGGGTGCGAGTGGCTATTTTGTTCTGGTTTGCTTCTCCACTGGGGCTCCGTCCAACGCTCACCACCACTGATGCGTTCGTGCAATGGCTTCAAGATCATCTCAGTTCGGCGACAGAAGAGGTTCTTTGTTACATTATTGCGGCTTGTTGGGGTATATGGATGAAAGCAATGATGTTAATTTCAATTCCAAGAACATCCCTCCTGAAGAAGCTATTGCCTCAGTGTTTCAAAGACTTAGGGATTACAGGGAGATCAACACACAAACTCGGCGAGATGCACCAGTCGCTGCACACCGTTCATGGAGGCCGCCGAGTACTGGACGAATTAAGGTAAATACGGATGCTGGATTGCGGAGTGGTGCGACATGGGGCATTGGAGCTGTCTTCCTTTCTGATCAGAAAGAAATTCTTTTGGCTGCAGCAAAGGAGAATCAGGGATGCTACAGATCTGAAATCGCTGAGGCAATTGCGGTCTGTTGGGTGCTGATGATCGCGAGGAATCATGGTTTCCGGGAGTTGGAGGTTGAATCTGATTGCCTGAACCTAGTGCACGCATATTGTAGCAACCGTGATAAAACTTCGCTGGAGTTGTCGGGGATGGATATTAAGCTACCGTTTGGTTTAAAGGACGGAAGAAGGGAAGGGAGGAATTTTAGTGGAGGGGAGGGGATGGGAGGGTATGGGAGAAGAGAGGAGAAAAAAATAAAAAGTTTTTGTTTAGTTTAGATTAAGTGAAAGGGAGAAAAATTAATTTTTTTTATTTAGTTTGCAAGGAGAGGGGAGAAAAAATAAAATAAAATAATTATTATAATATTTTGATTGTATGATTAATAAGACATAATAAATTTGTTATCACTTATGTTCAAATAAGTGAGTGAAGCTTCCATTCTATGTATAGGAGCTTCTATGGTTAGGAGAGAAAATGAGTGGTTTGATCTTGATTCAATGACTTTTATTCATTCAATATTTTTTTAATATATTTTTAAAAAATAAGTTAAAAAATTTATAATTATTATTATATTTATAATTATTATTAGATCAGTTGATATTTGTAAAGTTTTTATTTAAAAAATAAAAAAAATTAGATAAATGAAAACCATTGGATAAAACAGATCTAACGGTTCCCAATTTTCTTCTTACGCATAGGAGACTTCTATGCATAGGAGGGAAGCCTCACCCCAAATAAGTTAGCTCATTCATTATAGTGAAATAATATAACATTTTAGCAACTTCAATTTGATTCATCTAAAAAATATTTCAAATATATAATGTGTTTTAAAAATTATATAAAATTTTAATTTTATACTTACTATAATAAGAAAAGAAGCTAAATAATTTTATTGTTAGAAGAAAAAAATAATTAAGTAAAATTTAA
Source organism: Biancaea sappan (assembly GCA_037074585.1). NCBI lineage: Eukaryota > Viridiplantae > Streptophyta > Magnoliopsida > Fabales > Fabaceae > Biancaea > Biancaea sappan. Next base: position 28,710,051 of record CM073498.1, read on the forward strand.
CTAATTTATTAATTTACTCAATTTATTTTTAATATGATTATTTTTTATTATCTTTTATTATTTAATAATAATAATAATAATAATAATAATAATAATAATAATAAAACTTTTATATAGTCCAAATATTTTAATAATATATTATTTAAGAAACAAAATGAAGTAAGTTAGAAGACAATCTTATAATTAAAAAAAATTGTTAAACACACTTATATATTTTACATTGTTATAATTTTTTTCTCTCTAAATCTCTATTTTCAGAAGAAAAGAAAATGAGACAGAAGGAAATTTTCTATCACTATTTTCTCTCCCTTTCTCCTAATCTTCCCCAACCAAACAATATTTAAAGCTTTAGTCCCCAACCAAACAATATTTAAAGCTTTAGCATAAGACAGTGTTTTCTTCTCCATTAGGCATGTGGTGCATTCAGCAAACTGAGTAGCCCACTTTCAAGCTAAGTCTGGGTTTCAGTCCAATTTCCATTTTACTCTAGCTTTCCTGGCCCTTTGTTGCATTTGGCCCATGCTGATTCTCACAGTTCTTCAGGAGTGTCATGATTTGGGCCCTTGGCCTTTCAAAAACAAAAGGAGAGAAGTGGCAACATCAGTACATCACAAATCATTTGCGGAAAATTTAATTGAAAATTAAAATATTAATTTGCTCATGAAAATAAATATAAAAATAAATCACATTTTTAATGAAGGTAAACTTAATTATATTACTATTCATATTTTTTTAAAAAAAAATATGCTGAGGGGAGATGGTGGATTAAACAAAAAGACTGAAGTCCAAATTACTATCCAACGTTAAAAAAGAACTAAACATGTGACAAAACTTCAGGTAAATTATGTTTTTGATTTTGTGTGGATGAAAGTAATTGGTATTCAAAAATTGGTTAAGGATCCACATCAATAATTCCCTTCTCTTGATCTCTTCAATACTCAGACCAAGTCCTTCTCGTAGTGTATAACAAGTGCTTCATTGTGAGAATTGTATTTTTTTTAATCCGTATCCTCTTATATGATAAGATAAAAATCTGAAAAAAAAAATAACTGAATAAGATAAAAGAATAATTCTTTTCAAATTTATTGAATGCGAAGAGTACAACCCAAAACGAAATTGAAATTTAAAATTACAAGCTGGCTACATCCGTTGAGCTTTTGGACATATAATCATTTTTGTTAATGATTAAGATAACATTAGTAATTAAGACAAAATTGACATACTTTGTAAATAAATAAAACAAAATCTAGTGATTTTTTTTTTGGAGGGGGGTGGGGGAGGGGAAAACTTATTGTCATTATATTATTATTACTTATTAACCTTAAGAGATTGTGTAATTAATCCAAATGGGTTGAGTTTATTGAACCAGCTTACCCTAATTTTGTAAATAAGATAAGGTGGACTAATAATTTAATAATTTATTTAAAGAAAGGATTTTAGCATAGCCCACCAAAGCTCTTAGGCCTATGTAGGTTGGCCCTGATGGCCATTTTTTTATTTTTTCAAGTATTAATTATGATTTTTCTAAGGTTTAGTTTAATATTTTATAAATTTAGTGCAATTTTTATAAAGTTTTATAGTCATTATACTTTAATTTTTTTCTTGTAAAGTAATTAAAAATACATTTTTTAAAAAATTGGCTCATTTTAAATTTTATTATACATTTTTAGAAGTTTATTCCAATTCTTTCAAGTTTCAAAATTTTAATATCTAATTTTTATCATAAAATTAATTAAAAATATTTTTTAAAGAAGAAAATTAGTCTATGGGTAAGTCCAACCCAGTCCAACATACAATAATTAAAGGGATGTGTTTGGCTAAGATTTTTCACCCCATGTATTATAGGTAGCTTGACCCAGTCTATACCTTTCCTTGACCCTGCATGGCTTAGGTTAGTATAAATTGACTTGACCTATTTGACACTCATATTAATTAAACTCTATATATAAATGTTTTAAAAATTACACTAATTATTAAATTGATAAAAGAGATGGTTGATAGTTGAATGGTTCAACTATCGTTACACAAATACATATATATCTATATACATACATTAACCACAAAAAATATTGCATTTTTTTATAAATTAATTTTTTTTAATTAATTATTATATATTTTATATTTAAAAAAGTAATTTTTAAGTATAATATTTTTTATACATATACTATTTCGATATGTTCTTATAATAGTCAAATCTCGATTCTCCCTCGTCAAAATTTTTTGAGACTTGTGTCACCTACTCATTCAATGTACGTACTACCCACGAAAAGGAATCACAAGGCAAATTCGTATCACATTAAATGGATATTCTCTTTCTTTAGTGGTAGGAAGCATCTCAGTAGCATTTCTTCTAGTAGTTTAGAAAAATGAAAAGGTTGAAAACCTTTTCAACTAGTTTGACCAATTTGGCAAAATGCTATGGGTAGTAATATGAATTGTCTATATACCAATGTTAAAAAAGTCAAACCGAACCTGTTGATTTGATTGAAAACATACCAGTCATCCAGTCTAAAGTATGTCTAAAAAACGAAGAGAGGTTAAACAAGTTAAATTGGTTCAAAACTGAAAAAAATTAAAAGAGAAGAAGGTTCACAACAATCTATCCAACAGAACAAACTATAAGAAAAATATAAGAGAAAATAGAAGAAGAAGAATAGGCCGAAGAAGAAGAATAAGATTCAGACCGGTTCTTCTTCTTTGGTCGATTTTTCTTCTCCCTCACACGAAGAACGCTGAGGTCAAGAGAAATGTGAAGATCTCCCTCATGGACCAAAAGAAAACATCAAATTTGAAATCACAATAAGCTAAAGAGAAATGTTGAACTTGAAGCAAAGCATGGAGAAGATTGGAAATTAAGAAAATGGTCTGAGTGTTTGACGAATAGGGGAGTAAAGTGATAGATAAGAAAGATTTGTGTAGGAAGCAATGAACACGTGGCACAAATCAACGAAGTTGAAAATTGTAATTGAAGGAGGAGGAGGATGTGAGTTTGATCATCTAAGGATCAAATTGTAAAAATTACAAAATTAGCTTTATTTATTTTTTTAAACTTTTTTCTTATATATAATATATATTTGTAATATGCCTCGAATATTTTAATATTATATATCATATATTTTAATATTTGTAACATATAAATTAATTATATATTTTAAGTATCACAGGTTCGATTATTTACTTTTGAATCGATGCCTTGATCGGTTTAATTTTGTGAACCTTGTTGTATACTACTTTTTTTTCGTAATATTTGCTTATATGCTACATTTCTTATCACATCAATACTTGAGTTTTTTTTTAATTTAAATTTATTATAACTCGATTTCTGCCAGACTGAGTTACAACAATTTTTTTTTAATTAATCAGTGAAGCACAGCCTCCTAGCTGAGCTTCACTCTACATATATATATATATATATATATATATATAATGTAGTGGAGATTATTTTTTATAATAATATAATATGATTATAGTTGTATACAAAATTATATAATTATAACTATATAATTATCACTACAACAAAATTAAATAATATAGCATTTTTTATAAAAAAAATATAGTAATTGCTACTAAAAATATAATATACCAACAATTTTTCTAAATGTTAGAATAATTACTAGCTTTATTTATAATTTTGTTAGTTTGTTAGAAAATGTTATATATATCCTAGCAACTCACAAGTGCTACTGAAGTGAAAAAAAAGAAAAGAAAGTATTTATTTCTATTTCAAAAAGTTTCATGTTGGTTAATTTTGTAAATAGAGACTAGTGATTGTAGTATAAAAGGAATTTGTGTATTTTAGAAGTCTCGTATTGCCTAGCTTGAAAATATGAGACTAGTATTTGTACTATAAAAGAAAGGAGCTTGTGTATGTGTCTATGGGTGTGAGATGTAACGTGAACCATATTGTTTACCAAGGTTGGTTCATTAGTTTTTTTTATTAAACTAGTTGGTTTAATTATATTTTTTTATTTGTGTTTTAGGAAATTTAATTTATGAAATTTTTTCTAAATTTGAAAACAATAAAACATAACTACTAGTTTTATTTATATCAGTATTTAATAACAAAATGAAATATAGCAGTAGTTTTTTTACACTATAGTAGCAAATAATGTCAGAAAAATTAAGATTTAGTCTAATATTAATAAAAAGCAACTATATATCGGATTCGACACCTTTGCCTTTCTGTTAAGTACATGCACTATGCCTAGAGAATTTGGGCTATCGGATAGCAGCAACGGATGACATAGATTGAAGGATGCGCGGAAGCTGTGGGCTGTTGGATCTTGGATTCAAAGGCCTAGATTGCATAGGTCATTTTAATGAAATGAATCGTTTCGATCCGTTTTTTTTTCCTCCCTTCAGCGAGCCTATGAGTGCCGTGTGTCTCTCAACAGCGCCGCTCACTTCAATCTCAGGCTCTGCTCCTCTGATCTGACCCATTACACATTTTATCCTTTTTGCTTCGTCTCTAGCTCCAGATCGGTCGAGCCATTTTCATCTTCTTTGCTAAACTCTCTTCCTCTCTTCCTCTTTCTTTATTTCTATCACTTTAGTCTTCTTTGTCTTGTTCTATCTTTTGCTTTAGAGAAGTAACCTTCTCTATATATAAATTTAGGAGAGAAAAGTAGGAGGGATTGAAATTGGTTGGACGTAATGTGAACAGTGATACTGATAAATCCTCAATATTCATGCTGTTCCATAGGGATTTCAGGTGAAATCATTGCATTTTAGAAAAAATATAAGGCTCATTGTGTAAATTATTGCAAATTGTGTTCATAGTCCTTGCTTTGCAAATTCTGACACAAATAGTATGCTTTGGACTTCAAATTAGTAATCTTTGCTATTTTGTGTTTTGACAGTTCTAAATGAAGAAGAATTTAATGATGAACAAACTTTAGGAACTCAGAACTCAGAAGATGGAGCAAAGTTGCTGTTCAAAGGCTAAGAAATGAAGAAAATGCTGCAACTTCATCACTTAAGCGATGTGTTTATTGTTGCAGCGATGGAACACTCAAGTTATGCTAAATTCTGGAGATCCATCGCCTAAGCTATGGATGTGCCAAATTTCATATTCTCTGTTACCCCCTGGTGGCTGCAGTGACACATTTGGTCGCTGTAGCGATGGACAATTCAATCTCGAGCCCTTTTGTCTTGTTCCTATCGTTGTAACAATGGTTTATTTTGCTATCATGTGTCTATTGCTATAACTAGAATAAGTCAGATTTTTTTGGTGAGTTTTTGGTTTGGGGAGACTAGAGGAGCTGCAATTGGAGTTACACAAGCCAGAGGGATGCCTTCCCTCTAGGTTTTGAGTGCTTTTCTTCCAACATTCTCTCTATTTCCAACATTAACTCCATATTTTCTATTGTAGTTTATGTTTTTCTGCTGTTTTCTCTTTAATTTCCTTATATAGATGAAACCTAGATGTTCGGGGATTTATGTAATTTGGTTTTAATGAGGTTTTATTGTTGAATATATTTAATTTTAATGTAATTTTGTTTAATAAAGTGGATTTTACCTATTATTCTTCTTCTTGAATGCTTGATCATTATTTAATGAGTCTGGGTTTTTATCTATACTAGGGATAGTTGGATATTAAGCTTGCCCTTGTAATCTCTACCATAAATCGGGTTAGTCTAGGGTTAGATAATCTTATTTATCTGGCTTGTATGATTTTCTCAAGCTTAATCACTTAATTGAACGATTGGACTAAGAAATTAGGTAATTTTTCAAATTAGGTAATTTTTCTAATTAGGTCGGATTGTTCTTCCAAGGAATTGGGGTTCAATCAATTTTAGGAAATTAGCCAACATTAAAGGAGTTGTAATTAAACTAAATTGTTCTCCAATGATTCAAAGAGTAATTTGTCTATGAATTAATCAGATTTAAAACCAAATGAAATCAATCCCGTCAATTCTAGGCTTTTGTTTTTAGTATTAATTTAACCCTAGGTCTTTGTTAGTATTATTAATTTAATTTGTTTAGTTTCTAGAATTATGTTTTTGTTTAAGTTTGCTTTTAATGCTTCTTCTATTAAAGGACTGTCGAGATAATATTTTACTTTAGCCTTATGGGTACTTAGTACCTTAATCCCTGTGGGACGATACTTATACTCACTTTTTATTACTTATGTGACTGGTACACTTGCCAAATCGTTAACAAGTTTTTGACGCCGTTCCCAAGAATTGATGGTTTTTTCAATATTCATTGAGGCTGAAGTGGTGTTACTTTGGACATTTTTATTATTTTTGTTTTTAATGTTTCATGTGTCTTTGTAATTTTTGTTTCTTCTTTTGCTTATCTTATTTCCTATTGCTATTTCTCTCACGGTGTTCTTCTTTGTTGTGTGCAATATTTTGAGTCCTATCTTCCTTGTTGGAGGGAAATTGAAGATGAAAAAGAAGTTAGGACAACAAGGAATGAGACAATGCTAAGAAAAGGACACCTGTAAAGTTTGAAAGAAATGGTTAGATCCCAAGAGGGGGTGAATTGGGTTTTATAAAAATTTTCACAACAACTTAATTGAAAGTTAAAATGATTTTCTGAAATTGGACAATGCTAGAGATAATAATTTAATTCAGAAAATCAAAGTGTTACCAAGATGAATAATTTTATAGTGCAAGGAATTAAGGAGCAAATATAAATCTACACAAATTAATTAATACTTGAGGTAGAAATCAAATATAAACACAAATCATTAATTAATTAACTTCAAATGTAAATATAGTAGGGATAGAGAAAGCAAACTCGAAAATTTATACTGGTTCGGCTAATCCCAAGCCTACATCTAATCCTCAAGAGACCATTTGAGTTTTTCCACTATAATTGCAAGTTTAATCCGGGTACTTGCAAACCACTACAACATAGATCTTTTCTCCCTCAAGGATGTCTCTCCCTCTTACAATGTGTTTTCTCTCAAACACTAACTCAAGGAACCAATTCTTGAGCAACTAAATTTGAAGGCTTAAGGAAAATAATGGTGGACATTCTCAAAGTGTAGATAAAGCAGAAATTAAGCTTAGAATTTTTCTCTAGCAATTTAGAGAGAATGAAACTTAAGATAATATGAGAAATGAACAATTGAAGCTTGATGCAAATGGTATTGTGAAGTCCCCTTTATATAGTGAAACCTTGCTACTACAGTGACTGCTTTAGTCAGAATTGTTACAGTAAGCTTCATCATCATTTTTCAACTTTTCTACAACAACCAAAAAAACTTTATCAACCTTTTTTAACAATCAATATTCTTTTTCAAATTTGCTACAGTAAAAAGTATTCTTTTTCAAATTTTATTACAACAACCAATAAACTTTATCATACTTTTTCAACAATCAAATTTCTTTTTTTCAAAAGTGCTACAGTAAAAAGTATTCTTTTTCAAATTATATTACAACAACTAATAAACTTTATCATACTTTTTCAACAACCAATAAACTTTATCGTACTTTTTCAATAACCAATAAACTTTATCATACTTTTTCAACAATCAAATTTCTTTTTCAAAAGTGCTACAGTAAAAAGCTGTAATACCCAAGAAAAATAAAATATAAATATTTGTTTACAAACTACTGTTACTATTTCAGTATACGGTACTATTCACCCGTATAATACTATTTACATATATGATACTGTTCATTTATGCAATCGAAATGTCAAGTACTACATGTGGTTTAGTCATAAGAGAAAACTAGAAAGAAGTTTGTAGGAGAAAATGATGTTTTATGTGTAAAAATACCCTCAAGGACTAAATTGAAAAGACTGATTTGAAAAGAAACTTAAAGGTTTAAGGTGAAAGGATAGTTTTCCCTTTAAGTTTTCAATAGTAATAACAGAAAAATTTTCCAACGCTTGAGGTGTACAGTAACTGCATTATTAGAAATGTCATTTTCATAAATAGTAAATTGAATATTTTATTAGTGCATAGTATCAAATAGTACCCTTGACTTTTCCTATAAATACGCGCTTTCATTTCACTTCTAAACTCACACCTTCAACTTCTCTTCTTCTCTCCTTAAGTTTCTCTTACTTCAATGCTAGGCCTCTGAGATTTTGGGCCTTTCCTTTTCAGCTTAGGTAAGGATACTATGCCTTTTCTATGTCTTTTAAATTTTAGAAGTTATTTTCTTAAGTATGCTCTGTGGTTGCGGCCTTGGCTGATCTTCCACATCAGAAAAACTGTCCTTAGCTGTTTATATGTTATTTTGATTCTCTGATTACCGAAATAGAATGTAAACTGTGAAGAATACATGTCTAGGAAAGTTCTGGCTAAGGAAAGACCTGATTTTTAAGTGTGTCCAGTGTGACCCTCCACTCTTTCCTGGGAACTTACCTGGTGTACTCTTTTACAGATTGTATTCTCTATTTCTGGTATAAATAGTAATCGTATAAATAGTAACTATACGTATGAATAGTGACCATACATATGAATAGTAACCGTACGTATGAATAGTAACCGTACATATAAATAGTAATCGTACGTATGAATAGTAACAATACATATGAATAGTGACCATACGTATGAATAGTGACTATACGTATGAACAGTATCCGTATGTATGAACAGTATCTATACGAAAACAATCGTAATGTATTTTCTCTAATCTTTCATGAAAATCTCCATAGCAGAACACCGAAATTCACCTGAGTACTCTTGTCTGTAACGACTTAAAGAAGTGATACTCGTACGGAATCCAAGTGAGTGAAACGACCCCGTTTCAATAGAGTTTTAACATTACTGGTGATAAAAAGTATGTCGTAGGACACTCCCAAGATTCATAGGGGGAAATTGGATTCAGAATGACGAATCTAAATGAGATAATTAATCCATAAGTATGGATAAAATGAAATAAATATCTTATGATGATGTGAAGTTTGAATGTTTTCAAAAATGGATTAATTGTTATCTTGATATGTGGTTTATAAATCTATAATATAGTTATATACTATACTTGTTATATGGATGAATATTATATTGAGCTTCTGATTATGATATGAAATGCTATTGATTGTGGTTGAGCGGGACAGTACCCCCTCCCACGGCAAGGTGGAAAACCCGGTTGACAGGGTGTCTTGACCAATGAGTGTGGAGACAACGATTCCCTCAGTAGGGATATAGCCCGGATTGGTGATAAATCCGTGAAGCGCCCTAGCTAAGAGGATGAGGTTGTGCGTCATGGCAGAAATATACATAATTGGTGAGCCGGCCTGTGTGCACTCTCCGGGATATATTGCCATTGACGAGTACTAGTAACGTTTGTTGAATTGGATGAATTTTTATCTTCTTGTATGTAAGAGGATGATGTTGTGCGTCATGGCGGAAATATACATAATTGGTGAGCCGGCCTGTGTGCGCTCTCCGGGATATATTGCCATTGACGAGTACTAGTAACGTTTGTTGAATTGGATGAATTTTTATCTTCTGTCTATTGATTGAGTATGAGCCTTTGGATATGCTTGCATGACTGGTGATGTATTTGAATTTTATTAACGCGAGGCCAATTCGCTCATTGAGTTTAAAAGCTCACATTGTTTGTACAACCTTTTTGTTCAGATCAGGTTGCCAATGAAGAATATTCGCTAGAAGAGTAGATCACTTTGGACTCTCCCGCTATCGAGTAGGCCCCTCTATTATTGTAGATTATGTTGCTCTGTAATCGTCTAGGACATCTAGGTCAGGGATTCGACATTTGGCTTGTATGTCAGTATAATAATGTATTTTAAATTGATAATATATTATTACATGCAAATCATCTCTATGATTTTCAGATAAGAAAATTTGATATATTTATCGGAAGGCTTACAGTGATGAGAGATTCATCATTGTGCCGGTCATGTGTCCAGAAAACGGGTCGTGACAAAAGCATTCTTTTTCAAATTATATTACAACAATCAATAAACTTTATCATACTTTTTCAATAACCAATAAACTTTATCATACTTCTTCAATTTATACTACTATGTTTAAATATATAAAGCATTAAATTTATTTGGGTCAAGAAAGATTGAATCATGCATTTGGATCAAGAAGATTAAATCATACATTTGGGCCAAGAAGATTAAATCATTCATTTGGACCAAGAAGAATAAATCATACTATTTGGGCTAAGAAAAATTAAATCATACATTTGGGCCAAGAAGATTAAATCATTCATTTGGGCCAAGAAGATTAAATCATACTATAATTCTCACATATTTGTCATCATCAAAACTTATACATAATACATTAGGGCTAATAAAGTTTGGCTAAGTACTATAAATGTAGCGCTCTTGGGAGGCACTTCAAGTTTCTTAATCCTTTCTTTTTTTAATTTTTTATTGATATTGTTCAGTAATTTTGATTTCTTTGTCGTTGTAATCATGTGCTAGTGTTAATCTTTGTTTTGGTGTGAAGTTTATTTTCTCTTTGTTTGTGTGTATTTTATTTATTTAATTTCTTTATTTGTGTGGATTATTTTTGTTTATTTTCTATTTGCTTAGATTTCACTACCACCTTGTTTTAAACATTGAGGACAATGTTTAGTTCAAGTGTTGGGAAAATAGCACAATATGAGCCGGAACATTTTTAAACGGGCTTGAATTCCTAAATCCAAGACTGCGGACTAGGCTTATTTAAAAAAAAAAACTAATGTCAAAATCTCGAGTCTCTTCATCTTCTCTTTTACAACTCAATCTAACCTTCTGACTTCTCCTTCTCCTTCTTTTCTCTTGCTCGAGCTCTTGTGTTCTTGTAGCTTTTAGGTTGGCAGTTCAGTATCTTCGACGATAGTGATGAAAATACCATCGGAGTATCAAACGTAGATTGCTAGAGGTAGTCAATCGATAGAAGGAAGCATTTAATCAGTGGAAATAGGAAGTTAATCGGAAAAAATAGCACAGGCTCATAGCAACAAACACGGGAAGGAAACCTCAGATCGGAAACATCATAGTAACAGATGGAAGGGAAAGGGAGACATGGCAGAAGGAAAGGTAGACACACGGCAGATGCAAATGGTGTAATGGTGAAAGGCAACAGCACGATTTGGGGGTTCACTTTGAGATTTTGATTTGGGAGTTCACTCTAAGATTTCTATTATGATATTGTGAGACTTTATTGTGACTCTAAGATTTTGATTGTGGCTGGCAGTTAGGGTCAGTCTTAAGGACTTGGGCTTGGGCACTACGTAGATATAGTCTAGGCCAAGGTGAATAAGATAATTTCATATAATGGTATTGCTTCCAAGAGATAAAAAACTTCAAAAAAAAAAAAGAATACGAGCTAGCCCGCAGGCAGCCTGTGACCCAGCCCGTTTGGCTCGTTTTTAAACGGGCTTACTTTTGGGGGTTTAGGCCCGCCTAAATATGGGTAGGGTAGGTTTGGTCCATGGGCCAAAGCCCGTATTGACACTACTAGGGAGAGAGAATGTTTGGTTGTCTATGGAATTGTATTTTTCCGGATATCTTGAGCTTTTTCTTGTTTACTTCAATTATTTTTATTGAGCTTTGATGGTGAACCAAATTTTTTTGAGAATTGCTAGCTAAGTTTGTCTCTTTTAAGATGATATTGTTGCTTATAGATTGCTTAGAATGAAATTTTTGGCTAGTCTTTACTTGTGTTCAGGTTTATTTAGTAAATTATGCTTTCTTGAGGTTTTTGAAAGTTATTGAGCACAAATTAGCGAGAAATTTATTTAATTGCATTTGCTCAAAGATAATTCTTGTAGTGTAATTAGTATAGATATTTATCAATTTTAAAAAATTCAAAAACCTATTTTCAAACTCTCTTGAAGCAAAATTTTTAAACTTTGCATTATTTCGAGAAATGATTCAGGTATTTCCTTTCACGTTTTAGCTTTTCAAGCTATCCTTTTATTATGCTACCCATTGATCCTAGTTTTGAGCTTTTATTTTAAAAAAAATTATTAAACAATACTTTCCTTGTTAATTCTTTCTTTTACCCACTTTAAACCCACCTTTTTAAGCTTAAAAACCAAATTCTAACCCTTTTTCAGGAGACCACTACCATTTGTTAAAATTTGAAAAGGAGATGTTGTTTAAAGAGGTGTATGAGACAAGCAAATCCAAAGTGTGGAGTAAAAGAAATAAAACAAAAGAATTAAAGTTGTCATTCTAGAGAGACATAAAAAATTTGTGAAGATTGAGTATGACAACAATACTAATGATAGTCTATTTTCTCATTTTGTGAGGCAATGAAAAATATGATGATGAAAAGGAACATATTTTGAAAAAAATTTGTAAATTTAGGGGAGTTGAAAAGAAAGAAAGTAAAGGGGTTCAAGAAGATTGAGTAAGAGAATACAAGTAGGAGTCTTTTTCATTTACATTTGTACTACAGTGTGACTCTATTGAATTTTTTCATTTTTCTTAGTCCCTTCTTTGGTAGCCAATAACCATGGCCAAATTACAAGCTTTAAAGTTGTTTTGATCAAAGAATGGTGGAAAAGTTTAGCATAGTGGAGAGAGAGTTAAGGATAGGCTTATGAAATTATTAAGATGATTATATCTACACTTTTTATACTATATGAAATTTCAACCTAGCATTTGCATACAATTAAATTTTTGGTTAAAGCACACGTATACAGACACACTTCAAGAGCTTTGAGGAAGCATTGTTTACTTCAAAATCTGAATGTATGTGTAGACTTACTTGAGTTTCATGTCTTTGTAAGTTTTGGAAATTAATGCTGGTGGCCTATAAGAGAAATTTTAGCATGGTATGTATCTGAATTAATTTGGTTCTAATTTCTTTTTGTTATGCTTTACTCGAGGAGGAGTAAAAGTTTAAGTATGGGGGTGTGATAAACCCTCAATATTCATACTTTTCCATAGGGATTTTAGGTGAAATCATTGCATTTTAGACCAATTATGAGGTAATTTTGTAAATTATTACAAATTGTGTTCATAGCCTTTGCTTTGCAAATTTTGACACAAATAGTATGCTTTAGACTTCAAAATAGTAACCTTTGCTATTTTGTGTTTTGACAGGTCTAAATGAAGAAGAATTTAATGATGAACGAGCTTCAGATCTTAGATATCAGAAGATGGAGCAAAGTTGTTCAAAGGCCAAGAAATGAAGAAAATGCTGCAACTTCATTGCTTAAGTGATGTGTCCACCGTTGCAGTGATGGAACACTTAAGTTATGTTGAATTCTAGAGATCCATCACCTAAGCAATGGACATACCAAATTTCATACTCTCTGTTACCCCCCAGGTCACTGTAAGGATGAACAATTCGATCTCGAGCCCCTCTGTCTTGATCCCATCGTTACAGTGATGGGTTATTTTGTTGTCATGTGTTTGCTGCTATAAATAGATTAAGTTAGATTTTTTAGATAAGTTTTTGGTTTAGGGAAACTAGAGGAGTTGAGGCTAGAGCTATACAAGCCAAAGGAATGCCTTCCCTTTTGGTTTAGGTGCTTTTCTTCCAATCTTTTCTCTATTTCCACCATTAGCTCCATATTTTCTGCTGTAGTTTATTTTTTTCTGCTGTTTACTTCTTAATTTCCTTATGTAGATGAACCCTAGACGTTAGGGGATTGATGTAATTTGGTTTTAATATTGAACATATTTAATTTTAATGTAATTTCGTTTAATGTAGTGGATTTTACTGATTATTCTTCCTCTTGAATGCTTGATCACTATTTAATGAGTTTGGGTTTTTATCTATGCTAGGGAAAGTTGGATATTAAGCTTGCCCTTGTAATTTCTATCATAAATCGGATTAGTCTAGGGATAGATAATCTTATTTATGTGGCTTGTATGATTTCCTTAAGCTTAATCACTTAATTAAACGATTGGACTAAGGAATTAGGCAATTTTTCTAATTAGCTCGGATTGTTCTTCCAAGGAATTGGGGTTCAATCAATTTTGAGAAATTAACCAACATTAAAGGAGTTGTAATTAAAGTGAATTGTTCTCTAGTGATTCAAAGATTAATTTGTCTATGAATTAATCAGATTTAGAACCAAATGAAATCAATCCCGTTGATTCTAGGCTTTTGTTTTTAGTATTAATTTAAACCTAGGTCTTTATTAGTAGTATTAATTTAATTTGTTTAGTTTCTAGAATTACACTTTTGTTTAAGTTTACTTTTAATGCTTCTTCTATTTAAAGGACCATCTAGATAGTATTTTACTTTAGCTTTGTGGGTTCTTGGCACCTCAATCCTGTCGGCTGATACTTATACTCATTCTTTATTACTTGTGCGATTGGTATACTTAACAAATAGCCAATGGATAGCCATACTATGATAGCAGCAAGTGAATGGCACTGAAGATATAAAAGTACAAAGTGAAGGACAATTCTACGTAATCTCTCTTCAATCTATATTTTTTGCCTTCTGGCTCTATCTACTCACTCAGTCTTGTAGAATATAGAGTCATAACTTCTTCTTCTACCTCAATCGTCACACGTTCACTTACACGATGCCTGATTAATAGAGCTCCATGGGAAGGAAGCACTTTGGTTCCATGAGAAGAAAATGCGCCAAAACAGTGAAGCCTGGAGCTTGGAGATGAAGCAAAAAAAGGTGGTGGGACCCACTAGACATGTCTCGAAGACAAATTGGTTGGGCTTCAAAAATTTTTTTTTAAAAAAAGGTCAAATGTGGTACGGGTCGGATCAGAGGAGTAGAACTCGAGTGTGAAGTGGGTAGGGATGTTGAGAGACATGTGGCGCTCATAGGCTTGCTGAAGAAAAAAAGGGATTAAAATGATTCATTTCATTAAAATGACTGGTGCGATCTAGGTTGTTGGATTGTATGCTCTGCGCATCCTTCAATCTATGTTGTCCGTTGCTACCATCCAATAGGCTAAATTTGCCAGGCAGAGTACCTGTACTTAATAGAAAGGCAGAGGCACTGAATCCCTATATACCAGCAATTGAATATTTTGTCACGTTCCAAAATCTGAGCACGTGACCGGCACGGAAAGTGAATTTCATTTCACCTCCGTAAGCCTATCTTTCTCTTAAGCATCATACCATTCTTTTTCATGCAACCAAACCGACTTCTCTATACACACTACATTCATTCACATTACATCACTGAATGAACCTACCCGATTACAGAGATTTCTAGATTTATACAACTTAGAATAAGACTTAACTATTATACCTTTATCCTGAACAAATGAAAAGGTAATCATGGGCTAAGGATCCATAATTCCTTGTACAGATATTTACCTTCATCAAACATTGAAATCAATTTCACACATTTTTCGTACCAACCGGGTCGTCCAGGGTACCTCTGGATCGTTGCCCGCGGCCCCCGCCGCATCCACCCTTATCGCTCCATGTATATTCTCCACCCTTATAGCTTCATGTAGATTTCACCATGGGGTGCACCACCATGCCTTTCCATTCATTCCGATTACATACACAATCACAATCATAAACAATTCATAATCATTTACAAGTCTCATCACAACATAATTCATATCACTTCCCATACTTAATCACAAATTCATCGATATGTATACAATCATTCACTATTCACAGAATTTATCTTTTAAATCACATCTCAAACATAGAAGCTCTCATTTGTATTTACAAGTCTTCACAATGGTATTCGTGTCTTATTCACGCAACATTCATATAATGGTGTTTATGTATAGATATATTCATATCAATCTATTCGAGTACATAACTCTTCAATCCTAGAAAGTGTGCATGAAGGTAACTTACGCAAGGGAATCTCAAATCATAATGAATATCAATATATAAGTTAACCATCACTGCCTTCACACTAAGATACACTACATGCTTTCACTATGATGCCAAGAACTTTAAAGAAAAAGATTTGGTCATAGGAGGTATAAATCCCACTCACCTTAATTCTGAGCTAAGTTCCTACACTTTAAACTGGGGAAGGATGCCAAAGAATTCATTGAAGGCCTAAAACACAAGTAAAGCAAGAATCAACATCAACTCAGGACAAATATGACCAAACACTCGACATTGTTCTGTTTTGAAATTCCACTTCCTGGTTCAAATTTAGAAAAATTCTGGTATTAATCCGTGGCTCCAAAAATCATGAAACTTGGTACAGGACCTTATTTATATGTTAACATACTATGGTAAAACTTTCAGATTAAAACTCCCTCATTTAACCCCTCTACCAACCTCATTAGTGACATTAAGTCAAAGCTGTCAGATTTTTTGCATAGGTGTTGTGTTATGCGTTTTTGACCCAGTTGACCATGTCCAAATGCAATGAAATTTTGCGGAGAGATAGGCAAATGTCTTAGCTAGGTGTCATAAAAGTTTCAAGTCAAAATATGATGATTTGACCACTGAAACAGAATTAAATTTCACACCTGTCCCAGTTGGTTTCTGCACTAAAAACTGATTAACATAATTCAACATCAACATAAAATCCCCTTTAACACCTTCCCTTTTTCGGTTTTCACATAGCAGAATTTCGATCCTTCTTTTTATCCAACACAGCAGAAAAGAAATGTTACTTTAAGTGCATCAATTAACCATAAATCCTTTCTAAAATTTATTCCCATTTTTTTTTCTGTAACGTGATTTTCTTTTCAATTTAGTTTGTCAATACCATCCTATTTTAAATCAGGATATATTTCACTAAATTCTTCAATATATATTAATCCTAACTTCAGTTAATTCTCATACGGACTAAACAACATGAAGGGAACAAAGTAAACTCATGGTTCGAAAGGAATTTATGCTTACCCGATGCACAAGCTCTGTTTCTTGGTTTCTGTTTCTTGGTTTAGCTTACCTTCACACCATCTATTCTGTTTCTGCATTTATATACTCCTTCTTGGCTTCTAGCTTAAATTTTGATAAGAACTTCATGTTTTCTGATTTGAAATTAATCACACAACTGCTGCCATAAAGCTCAGAGAAATTCGAACTCCCAAGGCTGGATTTTCTTGAGTTTCTCTTTTCTTTGTAACTAGAAAAATCTCCCCTGTTCTCAGGTTAGAAAAACATAGTTCTTTCTCTCTTTCCCTCTCTCTCTCTTTTTCGATTTTACTGGCAGAGAATGAAGTTAGAGAAAGAGAAGATTTTACGAGAAAAGAGGGGAAAGAACCAGAATTTTCTTCCTCTCTCACGAGCTCACTCACAGAAAAGCAAGGGAGATTCTCATGAGTTAAGTCGGCTAAGTAAAAGGAGGAGAAAGTGGGTGCAACGTGTAAGATCTTGAATGTGCCAACATAACTCTTTTAGGTTTAATTATTAAAGGGTTCATCTCTATTCTCTCACTTTTCAATTGGGTCCCTAGTTTATTTAATAAAGCTTTACCCATGTCTCTCAAAATTAATTTGTGATTCTTTTATCCTTGTTCACTATTTTGTTTCTCTTATATATTTATTTAATAACAATAATAATAATAATTTAATAGGGATCTTACGTAAGTCCTCAAGAAATCTATTGTAAATTAATCCTCAATATATCCAAAAAATTAGAATTTTAGTTCTTCAAAATCTTTCTGTTAAATTTGAAGGTTCATCGTACTGTTTAAAAAATTTAGGATATTACATATTTGTTACTAAAAAGATATTCTAACAGGGTTATAACAACAACTCTTTACTTAATAGTAGCAATTAACATAACTGTTGTTATAAGTTTTAGTAAGTAGTAATTTTAATTACTGTTATATTTCATTTTTCTAGTAGTGAAAATTATATAATTTTAACTAAATAATTGTGTATAATTAGAATTAGTAAATTTATATAATCCTAGCAATTAATTTTATATAAATAATTATATAGTTTTATTTTTTAATTAATAATTATATTGTTAGGATTAATTCATATTATTTTTCATTTTATAGAATTTAGAAAAATAATCATCAAATTCAATATCTTTTCATTCAATACTTATAAAAAGATTGAATTTATCGTAATTTTTAATATTTTTTAGATACTTATGAAAATACGAGTAGTGAAATGTATAAAAATGAGTCAATAATTTTTATATTGATAAATATTGTATATTAAGATGAAAATAAAATTTTCAATATTTGGATCTGGACACTGGCCAATAATAATATTAACACTTTGCAAATTTGCACCAACATATGAAAAGCCATCTTCATCAAGGCCATCAACACAACTAATTTAATTTTGTATGTTTCTAAAATTTATAATACCATTAAGTTTTTGCTTCTTTTCTAATGATTTCTTATTGTCAACTTCAATTTATAATACCATCAGGTTTTCATTTCTTTTATGATGATGTCTTATTGTCAACTTTAACTTTGTAATCCAATTGGATCCAACCAAAATAGATTAAATAATTTGGATGAATTTTTTCCCAAAGCCAATTTTATATTTTGTATTATGATGAAGTGTGATTTTTATTTTTGAAAATATTTTTTTATTGTTGAGATTTTGAAAATGAAAAAAAAAGTATACTATTCAATTTTTTTTAAAAAAATTGAACATTCTTTTAAAAAAAAAGACCTTCAAGTTTAATCAAAATTGATTATGGCCGAATTCAATTTAAACCTGTGTTGTTGTGATCAGACCGGACCGGCCGGTTCGATCGGTCAGATTGAGAACTGGCCATAGGACCAGTCCATTTGAACCCTTCAGACTGGAGAGAGATTGAACCGGCCGAGAATTGGTTGAATCGGCTTTGAATCGGTTGAACCAGCCAAACCGACCAGTTCTTGATTTTTTTTTTCTGGTCACTTTTCTTTTTTTTTGGTCACTTTGCTTTTTTTATTTTATAATTAAGTGATGAAGAAATTGAAAACCAACCAATTATAGAGTCAATTGATGAAGTAATAACTGATAAATGATAATTTTTTTGGTTAGTGGTTTATTTTTGTTGTTACTTGTAAACATTTATTTGAATATATTATCTTGTCAAAACATCTTTCGTGTAATTGAATATTAAATATTGTTTTTAATTAATTTTATATTTTTATATTTATGAATTATGATATATTGATATGTAATTATATAATTATTTCACTATTTTTATGTATATATTTTATTTATTTATTTTTTTAATTATCACCGGTTCGACCACGGTTCGACCGCGGTTCGACTATTGAACATTGAACCGGTGCCCCATCCAGTTCATTTTTCGGTCTGGTTATGAAAACCTTGATTCAAACCGATGATCATCCCTAGTTGTATGCCATGAGACAGTTTGAGTAAATGAATATTTCTTAGTTATTTACCTCATATGTTCCTTATATGTTTATTTATCGCACATATTTCTTAATTATTTGAGTTTATTTTTTCTAAAGTAATTATGAAATGAAATTTATATGTAAGTGTTAAGTGTAAACCAACTTTGTAAGTTGTAGTAGCTAGCTTATATTTGATAGCTAATCCAAGACAGGTGGTTAACCTTAGTAATGACAAATAGTCACTTCTATATTTATAGTCTCACATCATCTCTCAGACTATTTTGACAAGAACATTGTTATCAATGCTCTTGTCTCAACACTTCTTAACAGGTAGTGCCTTATGAGTAAGTAGGACTTTTCATCATTATTTACTAGCACTTCTTTATAGTGTGGTATGTTCATATTAGCACATAAGGAGTTATAAAGTTGAAGTTTACAATAAGAAATCATTAGAAAAGATACACAATATTTATCAATATAAAAATTCTTGACTCATTTTATTTTTTACATTTCACTAATCTTATTTTCATAAATATCTAATAAATATGAATGAAAAGATATTGAATTTAATAATTATTTATAATGATATTCTAAATTCTAATAAAAAATATAAAATGAAAAATAATAAGAATTAAAAATTATAACAATATAATTAATTAATTAAATATAAAATTATATAATTAGTTATATAAAATTAATTGTTAGGATTATATAAATGTACTAATTCACTAATTATACATACACTACTAGAAAAATGAGATATACAAACAATAAAAAATTGCTGCTAAAACTTATAACAATAGTTCTATTAATTGCCAATATTAAGCAAAGAATTGCTGCTATAGACCTATCAAGATATACTTTTAATAACAAATATTTAATTGCAGGTATATATATATATATATATATATATATATATAGTTGCTTTTTACTAACATTAGCACAAATGTTACCTTGGAGTAAAATAATTGTTAGTAAATCTTAATTTTTGTGACATTAACTTTCGTTACAATAGTGTAAAAAAATTTGCTACCAAATTGCATTTTGTTATTAAATATTAGTATAAATAAAACTAGTAGTATATGTCCTCAAATTTAGAAAAAAAATACATAATTTAGTATCACTTGTGAGTTACTGGTAAATGGTGGATAAGGAGCCGATCTGGAAACTATCGAACCAGTAAATGGTCGTGATGATCATTCAGTAAGCAAGAAATTAACCAACATGTAAGGCTATATATATATATATATATATATATATATATATATATATAGCAAACAAGTGCAACATATAAGTGAGTTTGAGATATGAAGAGATGTATGTGTGACTTGAGTGTGTGATATGAGTATGAGATATATGAAATGATGTATGAGTGAAAGAAAGGTCATATGCAATTTTAAATAGTATGCCCAATGAGTAGTATTCAACGCTAATTCCATTGAACAAAGGAAATAGTTGCCATAAGTTAAGGGACATATGAAATTTTCAATAGTATGCTCAATGAGTTTGCATACGTTTAGATCTTATACTTCGCAGTGTTAAAATTGACCCCAACTTTTCTCTTTGTCATCTTGAAATTACTAGAAAATTACAAATTTATTTGGAAAGCAAAGCAAGTGGCTGTGGATGAGGAGCCAACCAAGAAACTAGCGAAGTAGTAAAAATCAAGCAATAAATGATGGTAATGATGGATCAGGAAGCAAGAAATTCTCCAACATGTAAGGCTATATATATAGAAAACTAGTGCAACATATGAGTGAGTATGAGATATAAAGAGATGTACATGTGATATGAGTATGAGATATGTGAGATGATGTATAAGTGAGTGAAAGGGACATATGCAATTTTGAATAGTATGTGTTAGGCGAATGGCAATCACACAAGTCGCACAAGTAATAAAGTAATAGAGTAAGAGTTATCGTCTCCACGGGGACTAACGTACTAAGTACTCCAGAAGTTTAAACGTATTATTTAGGCAAACCAATTTTGGATTGAAGATAGCTCTAATTAAAGAACTAAGAAGTAAAATCGAATTACAATAAGATCGAATGGAAATAATTCAAATAAAAGGCCTAGAGTTACTAATTCCCCTCTCTGATCCTAAAAATTGCTAACTCTCCCTAACACTTGTGATTTTGAACAATAATACACTTTAATCTTAGGCTTTCTAAAGGCTTAAAGTGATTCTTCCAAACCTAAATTAAGCGACTTAGCTCTAACACAATCCCTTATGTGAGTTTAAGCCGATTAAACGTTAACCTAATTCGATTAAGCGAGGTTAAGTAATATCTCTATTAATTAACAAGTAAAACCCCTAAGGTTCAAACACTAGCCCTAATCACTTATCGTTCTACCAACATCTCCCTCTTTCGAGTTCAATGAAAGCAACAAACAAATCATAAAATGACCAGTTTTACAACAAGTTCAAAATATATGAATGATAGGAATGTATTAATTGTATAGCAACCACAATTTTAGAGAGAAAACAATTCCTAATCAGAGATTAGATTCATAGCAACCCTAGAACAAAGAAATTAGCCACCCATGGCTTTAAAACTACAGAAAATAGTAAAAGAATGAGCAAACTCCATGAATTTGAGGTTGGGTTGATGGAAATCGAGCCCGGAGAGCTTCGAAATGGGATTCTTCCTCTTCCTGTAGCAAAATCGGTGTCCTCTCCTCTGTCTCCCACCCATAATGACCTAAAAAAACTATTCTGGCACTATTTAAATCAGTGCAGAATAGCGAATCACCGCTATAGCAGTGGAAGGCAGAGAAGATAGCTTAAAAACATGTTTTTTTAGGTTCCACCACTAAAGCGGTGAAGATCCATTGCTATAGCGGTGGCTGGCAGAAAAGATGGCTTCAAAATATTTTACCGCTATAGCTGTGGAATCCACCGCTATAGCTGTGGGAGACAGCAACCACTCTAGCATCTTCAAAATTTCAGCAATAACATTCTATCTTCTAGCACGAACTTCTCACCAACTCAACCTATATAAAAACTAACCAATAACACCATTAAATCGCAAATCTAAAACATGAAATCACTCCATTTACTAAAAGATTAAAGAAAATCAAAAATTAATCTAAACTACTCAAAACACGGGTTAAAAATCACAAGCCAACAAGAAGAAGACCAAGAAGAGATGGGATTTAGTACCAAAATGGTACTAAATTGAGAAATCAACATTCTCCCAAACTTGAATCTTTGCTTGTCCTCAAGCAAAAATTTTCAATGCAAAAAAATTTGAGAAAAGTATGTGCAACCAGGAATATGTGCAACTAGGAGGAGTAAAGATCTAAAAATGTGAATTAAAGCAAGCCAAGCCTCATCAAACCATTACTCATAAGATTTAACTCAAGAGTTTGCAATCTTAAATATTCCAATGATAAGTGTTAACCAAACCACAAGAAAATTTGAATAACAAATTTTCAAAAACATCAAAGCTTCACCTTTTCTATGAACAACTTATAAAACCAAATTCAAAAATTCCAAAACTGAATCACTAATTTGTTCTCAAGGGCATCGTTTTATTTCGATTCTCAAAGGTTTCGTTGTTTTGTTCTCAAGGATATAATTTTCTTACTTTCCTTATTTCCTTTGGAAATTTTTGTAAATTTTCTCATTTTATTTTAATTACAGAAGTCTACCCCTTATTGAAACTTTCAACTATCCCCTTATTGAACCCTTTTTTCACTAACCTCTTATTGAACTTCTATATTTTTTTTTGAATAAAAGAATATGATCTATAAACTATTCACAAAGAGAAAAAAAACCTTTTCTGTTATTTTGCATTGATAGGGCTAACACTTATAAATATATATAAAACTTAAGATTTGCAAACTCAAGAGGTGAATCTTACACACACACACACACACACACACACATACATATAAAACAAGATTTGACT
Source organism: Biancaea sappan (assembly GCA_037074585.1). Lineage (NCBI taxonomy): Eukaryota > Viridiplantae > Streptophyta > Magnoliopsida > Fabales > Fabaceae > Biancaea > Biancaea sappan. The sequence goes on from CM073498.1 coordinate 28,733,073, forward strand.
TGCCAAAGAATTCCAAACTTTTAGATTTCAAAATTTTTTAAAATTTTCCTCCTATTACACATGCTTATGGAAAACACAAAATTAACCAAAATTTTCTCAAAGAAGAAACCCATCAACATGTTAAACCTTTCCCCCAAACTTAAATTTGTCAGTGTCCTTACTGTCCCAAATCAGCACAATAGAGGAAAAGGAGTATAACATCACACAACAACCAAGAAAAAAAAAAATACCACAGGTAAAATAAACAAAACAAGAACAAAATAATAAAAACTACGGAAGAGGAAAAGAAAACTTAGGTTGCCTCCCAAGAGCACTAAGTTTACAGTCTTCAATCAGACTTTATTGATTTTATCCTGGATCACAATAACTAATGGAAGAGTCTTGAAACTGAATTGCTTTCCCCCAACCTTGCCAATTTTTTTGTTTTTTTATTGATTGGCTCTTTGGTTTGGCTTGGAGGAGGCACAGACTGTTCAACTAGCACTGTTTCTTCTTTGTTATTGCAAGCTTCCTTTTCCACCAATGATTTTTTAATATTGATCACATTAAAAGTCTCTGTCTCATTTTGGACTATTAGAGTTAACGTCCCATAAGCCATATTAATTACCGCTCCCGAAGTAGCCAAGAATGGCTTACCCAGAATGAGAGGGATTTCTTCATCTTCCACCATGTCTAATACCACAAAATCCACAAGAAAGAAGAACTTTCCCACTTTGACTAGCACAGCTTCTACTACCCCATATGGAAGTCTTAAGGATCGGTCAGCGAGCTGAAGAGTCATCATAGTTGGTTTCACATGACCAATCCCAAGTATCTTGAAAATTGATAATGGCATAAGATTAATGCTAGCCCCAAGATCACATAAAGTCCTCTTGAATGTGACGTATCCAATAGTATAGGGGATGTAGAAACTCCCTAGATCCTTCAGTTTCAGAGGCAACTTCTTATGTCTGATTGCGCTGTACTCTTCATTCAATGTGACTTTCTCATTATTTCCTATCTTTTTCTTTGTCAGCAAAATCTCCTTCATGAATTTTACATACACAGGCATTTGTTCCAAGGCTTCAGTAAAAGGTATGCTTATTTGCAATTTAATTAATACCTCCAAAAATCTGCTGAACTGCTTCTCATTGTGTATTTTGGACCTCTAAGCCTGAGAATACGGTAGTGGTGTAACAAAACTTTCAGCCCTTACATCTTTTACTACCCTTCCAGATTTAGCTTTTTCCTCTGAAACATCAGCTTCCTCAGTTACAGTTTCTTGAGGTTTAGCAACCTCATCTCTTCCCTCTTCAACAATCACTTTTTTAGGAGTATCATGTGATTTAACAGTATCTGGAAGAGTTCCTTGCCACTTCTTAAGGTAATGGCATTACAATGCTCTTTCTCGTCTCTTCTTGGGTTGTTCTCGGTATTACTAGGGAGGTTACCCTGTGGCCTGTTATTGAGTGCAAGGGCCATCTGTCCCATCTGAGTTTCAAGATTTTTGATAGCTACATTATGAGTTTAAAACATCAACTCGATTTTCTCCATGAATTTCATAAACATCTCTTCCATCAAAGGTTTCTTTTCCACTTAAGGTGGTGGAGCTCTATTTTGAGGAGAGCAATTGTTCTAACTACCAAAACCAGGAGGATAAGAAGGCCTATCAGAAGATGATAAAGCTGTAGGATTTAGACAATGATTGTTGCTCCAAGAAAAATTTGAGTGATTCATATGCCCCAGATGATATGAGTTGGAATAGGAATTTTGTTGATTTCTCTAAACGTTACCTATGTAGTTCAGTTGCTCCATCACAGTTGACTCATCACAACACCCATTATTGTGTACACCTCTACAAAAATCAAGTTAGGCTCAAGAGTGGCTACTGCATTCTCTCTTGTTGTTTCTTGTTGTCTTGAACACAACATGTCGACTTTCTTTGTTAGTGCTTCATTCTGTGCCAACAGAGCATAGAGGGTATCTAACTCCATAATCCCTTCGAATTGCTCTTATCTCTAATGGAAGCATTCTGACTAGCCCCCATAGTTTTAATTATTTCTCGAGCTTGTTCAATCAACTTAGACATCTTGAGTCTTATATGTGAGACCACTGTGAAAAATAATTAGTTGCTGCCATTCTTGAAAACCATAGTTTGGACATTTCATCAGTAAGTTCTTGAATCGTTCCCAAGCCTCATATAAACCTTTGCCTTCATACTGATAAAAAGCTATGATCTCATTCCTCAATTTGATTGACCTTGAGGGAGGAAAGAATTTATCTAAAAACCTCTTCTGGAGTTCATCCCAAGTTGTGATGCTCCCTCTCAGTTGAGCATTCAACTAACTCTAGCCGTATCCTTCAAGGAAAAAGGAAATAGACGGAGACATATAACATCGTCGCTTACTCCATTAAGTTTATCCATGTCACAAATATTCAAAAAATTTGTGATATGGTTGTTCGGGTCTTCTATGAGACTCTCCCCAAACTGATTCTATTGAACCAAGTTCATCAGGACAGCTTTAATTTGGAATTTGTTCGTACCTAGCGGAGGTTTTACTATGATGGAGGCATGTCTAGCATTGTTGGGTGAGGCATAGTTCCACACTGCTCTATTTTCATCTTGTTGCAAGTTTGCAACACCATTACCAGCATTGTTTCCAATATTTTCTGCCATATCTTCTTCTGGAGCTTGGCTCACTTGAGTTTTCCTAGCTTTCCCTTCCTTCCTAGCTCTCCTGGCAAGTTTCTAGATCTCAAGTTCGTATAGAAGCTCAGACGGATCAAGAGTACCTTGCATACACAACAGAAATAACTAATTAGAAATGACAAACAAAATTTCAGAAAGACAACACTAAAAGTAAAAATAACTACTGAAACAGGAACAACTAAAATAAGGAACTAAAATGAAATAAAACAAAACAAAATAAATGCCTAATCTAGCATCTTTAAACTCCTTAGAATATTAGCTACAAACCATTAGTCCCCGACAACAGCGCAAAAAACTTGTTAGGCGAATGGCAAGTGTACTAGTTGCACAAGTAATAAAGTAATAAGTAAGAGTTATTGTCTCCACAAGGAATAACATGCTAAGTACTCCAGAAGTTTAAACGTATTATTTGGGCAAACCAATTTTGGATTGAAGATAGCTTTAATTAAATAACTAAGAAATAAAATTAAATTACAATAAAATCGAATGGAAATAATTAAAATAAAAGGCCTAGAGTTACTAATCCCCCCTCTCTCGTCCTAAGAATTGCTAACTCTCCCTAATACTTGTGATTCTGAACAATAATATACTTTAATCTTAGGCTTTCTAATGGCTTAAAGTGATTCTTTCGAACCTAAATTAAGCTACTCAACTCTAACACAATCCCTTATATGAGTTTAAGCCGATTAAACGTTAACCTAATTTGATTAAGCGAGATTAACTAATATCCATATTAATTAACAAGTAAAACCCCTAAGGTTCAAACACTAGCCCTAACCACTCAGCGTTCTACCAACATCTCCCTCTCTCGAGTTCAATGAAAGCAATATAAATAAAATGAATAACTATTTAAAATGAAAATGAAAATATTTCAAATTTATTTTATATTTGAATTATAAATAATTTGGAAACAGAGCCAATTCATAGAACTTATTAGATATATTAAATTGGGTTGATTGTTGGATAACTATGTTAACCATCCAATCCAAACTAAACCAATAGAGTATATATTAATATATTACAAATATTTCATAATATATTATATATATTTTATAAGTACTATATATTTAATTGGGAAAATTACATAGAACACCCATAAACTTTGTAGTTTTTACATTACCCTTGTGAACTTCCAAACCTAGCAAAAGACCTCCTTTGATAACTTCACCTTCAAGTTGACTGTTAGTTAATGGTCAATTTAACTTTTTTCATGCTTATTTAGCATAAATATGTCACATTGACACTGATATGGTAGGGGTATATTTGTCTTTTTAATCTAAAAAATTTAGCAAATAAAAAAAGAAAAATTTACACCTAAAAAATAATAAAAATTGAATCAAAACCATTGTGTTTCAAATTTGACTGAATATGAAAAAAATTAATTGAACCATTGACTAACGATTAACTTAACAGTCATCCTAATAGAGAGGGGTATTTTGCTAACACATTTGAAAGTTAGAAGGGGTCTTTTGCAAGGTTTGAAAGTTCATAACAGTAAATTGTAAGGACCCTAAAGTTCATGGGGGGTTCTGTGCAATTTTTCCTATTTAATTATGTCATGAATCATGATGTTCAACAAGAAACTAGCTAGGAGTCTAGTTCAGAATCACCTCTAAAACTGGTAAGTGTTCCAATCAGTCTAGAATCAATTGTTCCGAGTAAGAACCAATAATGAATGAACCATTTGAACTTGTCTATGTGGATATTTTTTTTTGTTTAATTTGGTTTATTCTATAATTAGATAATAAACAAATTAATATTATAAACTAATCAATTTTAGTAGAGATGCCAATATATTAGCATTTTATGGATTTGATATGAATGAGTATTACATTAATTGATAATATTTCCTTGTTAGTTGGTTTATTTTTTAATTATGTAATTATTTTTTAATACTTTTGAAGCATCATTGTCAATCATAGTTTAACACTTCAACTATGATCTGATCATTGACTCCTGAACTGGTGTCTTCACTAATTCAATAATCAATCCAATGTTCAAAACCTTAAAATTACTAAATTTATTAAATAAATTATTATATATAAAAATTGTTTTACATATGTATATGTAATATAATTTTTAATTTATAATGTATATTTTAATATAATTAAAAAATAAAAAAATAAAGACTGAACTCCAATTGATTATTATAAAAAAACTTAAAAAGCTTTGATTTGACATGATCATGTGACTAAATTTTTTGCAAAAGTGTAGTATCTATCGAAAAATGTTCATTAATTGACTAACTAATATAGTAATACTTTCTGGCCATCCAATCACGACAAATATAATTGTTTTGTATTAAATGTAGTGGGTAGAGCTGTCAAAGGCTAGGCTCGTTTAGCCCACTTCTTAAGTGAGTCGGGTTTTAAAAATTAAGGCCTGTTTTTGGCCAGGTTTTTTCGGCTCAGCCCGCCTAACCCGTAGGCTAACCCGTGAACCTGCATATGTTTTTTTTCAAACTATTTCAATTATATTTACTGATTTAGTATCACTGTGTCTGTGAGCCCTCTCCCCTCTGTGTCTACTGTCTAAGTCTTTAGTCTAACTAAGTAACCCTAGCAGAGCAGGAGCAGCACCCACGGCACGGCCTCCAGTCCTTCGATAACGATAGCCACAGCAACAGCCGATAATTGCAGCCGTCCCACATCCCCCGTCCTCCGTGCAAAGGCGAAATTGTGAAAGGCATCATCGATTCATCATCCCCTGCCCTTGGTCGCGTCGTGTGTGTCGTCCTTCTCTACTTGTCAATCATCATCACCATCCCAACGTCCTCCTTGATAAGTCCTAGAAAGTCACTAAATAATGTCACCATATTTGGGATTTTCGGTCCTCTTTTAGCCATGGTTGCTTTCCTTTTGCGCTTGTTATCTTTGTTTTCGTACAATTTCCGTGTGCTTGTTAGTGTTTGTATTTTCTTGTTTTTTCTGCACCTTTTATTGGCTTTTTAATTTATTTTATTTATTGTTTTCTGTAGGTGCATTTGTGGGAGGAAACAAGAGAAAGCATGTCATTCCAGTGGCCTGGCGCCCAGGCGCCAGGCATGTGAAGAACCAGGGCTCTCTGCCCATGAACTTTGAATCTGAAGCTGCAGCCTTGGCGCCCAGGCGCCAGACCTGGCGCCCAGGCGCCAGACTTCGGACCAGCAGCTTAAATACTCCTTTTAGAGCATTTTGACCTAATCTTGGACTTGAGAGATTTTGGGGAGCTTGGAGGCGGCTAGGGCTTACTCTACAGAGCTGGTTAGGGGGGAGAAGGGCCTTCCTTCAATGGATTGGTCTTCCTTCCCCATCTCTTCTCTTTTCTCTTCATTTTCTTCTCTTTTCATGTTGTATTTTCTTGTATTATGTAGTGGTAGGTAGTATGTAACTCAAGGGTTGTTATGAGCCCGATTTTAGATTAGGTTTTGTGTAATTTCTTGAACTCTTGTAGTTATTGCTTGGTTAATGCATGCTTATTTATTCCAATCTTAATGCTTTCCTTTAAATTGGCCATTTATTGGGATGATTGGGTGTTTTTACCAAACTTGGGAAGGGGAGGTAGAAACTAGACCAAAGGAATAAGTTGTATGAGTTCTTGAACCTTAAAGGAGAGGGGATTGATTTGCTAATATCATAGGAATATAGTTATTAGTCTCATATAGTCAAATTAGGGTTTGTTCATTTAATGAACTTGATTTTCACATAAGGAATTATGGAGAATTGGGTTTTATCTTAGTTGAGGTTTGGAAAAATCCTTCTAGGAATATTCGTGCCCTAGACTAGCATGTACAAGTGGTAAAAGCAAGAGTAAGAGGATGATAATGGAATCTATGAAGAATGATGGGCTTGGTGGTTGATGTAATTTAATTTCTTATGAGGTTTTGTTATTGAATGATTCTTCTCAATTGCATTTCGTATTTTGTTGGAGTGGATTTACCGGATTGAATTGCTCTAAAAATGATTGATCACCACTTTTATGAGTTTGGGGATTTTTATCTATGCTAGGGATAGCTAGGTATTAACTAGCCCATTGTAACTTCCACCATAAATCGGATTAATCTAGGGATGGATAATCTTATTTATGTGGTTTTTATGAGTTCCTAAACTTAATCACCTACTTGAATGATTGGATTAAGGAATTAAACAATCATTTGGGATAGGTAGGTTTGTTTCTCCAAGGGATTGGGTTCAAACACTTGAGAGAGCTTAACCAACTCCAAAAGGATTTGTAATTGGATTGAATCAGTCTTTAATAACTCAAAGACTCATTTGTCTATGAATTAGTTGGATTAAGAATTAAATGAAGTCAATCCCATCAATCCTAGGTTACTGTCATTAGGAGTAGCTTAGTTTTAAGTTTTAGATAGAGTTTAGTTTATTTTGTAACATTAGATTTATATTTTCGTTCAATGATTCGTCTAGATAGCATTTAACTTTAGCTTCGCGGGTACTTGGTACCTCAATCCTCGTGGGAACGATACTCTACTCACTCTGTATTACTTGTATGATTGGTGCACTTGCCAAATCGACTAACAAGTTTTTGGCGCCGTTGCCGGGGATTGATGGTTGTGCCAATATTCAATGAAGCCGAAGTGGTGCTACTTTAGACACCTTTGTTGTACATTCTCTTGTGTCTTTGCAAATTTTCATTTCTTCTGTTGTTATGTTTTATTTTTGTGGTTTTGTTCTTACGGTGTTCTTCTTTGTGTTGTGCATGAAATCTGGTTTATCTTCCTTGCTGGAAAACATTGAGGATAAGAACGGAGCATTAATGACCAAGGAAGGAGACATTATCTAGCGAAGGACACCGGTAAAGTCTGGCTAAGGACTATAAACGTAGCGCTCTTGGGAGGCACCCCAAGTTTCTTGACCTTTCCGTCATACTAATTTGTTCTTGGTTCTGTTCTTTAATTTTAATTCTGTGATTGTTGGTGTTTAGTATAATTTTGGTTGATTATTTCTGTGATTGATTGTTGTTTTAGTTGATTTTGTTGTTTGATTTTGTTTAATGTTGAATTTGAATGTTTTTACTGTGTGTATGTGTTTATTTTTATGGATCACAAACCTCAATTTCCGTGGATCATCAAATTCTGAGTGCTGAATGTAGCTGCTGCAGAGTAATTCACTTATGTCAAAGTGGCGCCCAGGCGCCAGGTAGCTAGGGGACGAATTACTCTCTGTCTCGCTGGCGCCCAGGCGCCAGATGTCAGTTCATTTAGGGTTTGTGACGCTGGCGCCCAGGCGCCAGACCTGGCGCCCAAGCGCCAGCGTCGAATTTAACCCTCTGCAGAAAAATTTTCTACATTTTCTCTTCTCTCAAACCCTAGCAGCCGCCTCCCTCACTTCTCCTCTCCTTCCCCGGCACCTTTTCCTCCCAAAACCTCCATTTTCACCAATTAGAAGCCCCTCCTTCACCATCCTCTCCATTTTCGCACACATCCCTCCACTTTTCTTCCATCTCCATCACTTTCTTCTCACTTTTTCTTCTGTTCTTCATCTTCTTCACGGTGGGGGCTGACTTTCGAAGCTTAGAGGTCCTCCTTCCCACTTTTCTGCAGATTTTGGTAAGTACCCTCTTCCCCACCTCAATTTTTCTTGAATTTTTGAAAAAAAAAATAAATATTTATATATTTATATTTTTCAGATTTGGGAATTTTTGGATTTAGGGTACTGTTTTGATTTATTTTGAAATTTCTGAAACTTGTAAAATTGGAATTTAGGTTTTTAGAATGTTTATTTTATTTTCTGAAATTTTATGAATTTTTAAATTTGGTTTTTCTGATTTTTCAAAATTTTTCTTTTATTGAATAATCCAATTTTAGAGTTTTTGAAATTAAAATTTTGCTTTTTGAATGTTTAGGGTTGTCTATTGCATAAATAATGTCTCACAAACGTTCAAGGAAGCAAAAGGAAGCCGAATCCTCCTCTAGTAGAGACTTTGATGCCTCTAGGTTTAGGAATTTTGAGTGTAAAATGAAATTTGATGAGCTTGAACCTAGAGAGTTTATTAAAGAGAGAGGGTTTTATCTGAGGGCCAACCAGTACCCTGAAATTCAAAATAGAATAAGAGAGTGGGGTTGGGAAACACTATGTAGGCCAGCTACGAGATACTACCCCGAGGTTGTAAAAGAATTCTATGCAAATGCATTTAGGGGGAGCAATGATAGTGTTGCGGACAGACATACTTCTTTTGTTAGGGAGAAAACAATTTATTTTACTGCAAATAATATCAATAATCTGTTTGGTCTGAGATATGGTCCTGAGGCTGATAATGAATATACTGATTGGATGAGGTTTAGGTATATGAGATCAAACACACTTATTGATACTCTCTGTAAAGAGGGAGCGAGATGGGAGTTGGACGCTCAGGGGAAAGAAACACATTTTAAAAAATCTGATATGAAACAAATCCCCAAAGCGTGGTGCACTTTCGTCCAATCCAATCTCCTCCCCACTTCGAACCGTTCTGAAGTAACAATAGAAAGAGCGGTGGTCATCTATATGATTTTTACAGGAAGTGTCTTTAACGTTGGATCTCTGTTATCCCAAAATCTAGATAAATTAATTCAAAAACAAGGAAAAAGATTGGGATATCCTTGCCTAATTACTAACCTCTGTCAAAAGGATGAGGTGCCTATGCTTAATGATATTTTTCGTAATCCCGAGGGCCCTATCACTGCACAAGTGATAGATTCTATGGCACCACGTGATGGAGCCCCCGCGGATCACTATCAGGCACCATCCAGACCACGCGCTGCACCTGCACCTCAGGGACCTCATATGTCGCAGCGGATTATTGATATTGAAAACTCCCTAAATGATTTGAGAGCGTCCCACGATGCTTTTGTTGCTTCCCATAATGCATTTGTAGGAACACATAATGAGCACAATAGGGGTGTAACTCAGGCTCTGTATGCCATGGCTAGACATTGGGGAGTGAGCACAGAGGGTTGGGCCTTGCAGGATCCTTCTTATGATCCAACAGACGACATCAATTTTGATCCTGCAGTCAACAGTGGAGTAGCTGGCGGAGATGAAGAGATGGGCGAAGAAGAAGACGACGCTGATGACACGGATTGAGGAGTTGTGATTCACTGTTTTATTGTCTTTATTTCTTTGTTTATTGATTCTTGTACTGTACTTCTCATTTGAGAACTTTATGTTTTGTTATTTTTATGTTTTTTTTGGATTTTGTTGATGTTTCTATTTTTGTGATGGAATGGTTAAGACTCTTGTTATTGTCATTTTGTTATTTTGATTCTTGTTTAGTAATCGTTGTGTATTTTAATTCTGTATTGTTGCTGTTGATGGTTTGTTTTTAGCATTCATCGTCATTTCGTCCCTTTTTTGTTGATTGTCCCCTTTTGGATGCTCAAACCTTATTTGTGTGCTTGGTTTGACATTGAGGACAATGTCTGGTTTAGGTTTGGGGGAGTAAGTTGTTGTTTAATAAGAATGCAATTCCTTTTGTGAACCATCGCGCTTTAGGATTTTTCTTGATATTTTGGAAACTGTTGAACAGGTTTTATGTTATGACAACGTTAATTGAATTCATGCCGTCATTTTAATTAAAATTGAGCTAAGTTATGGATTTTTAGAATTTATTCATTAAATTGAGAATTTTCAAAAATTCTTAAATAAAAGTTGTAGGTGTTTTTAATTTTCTTTAAATACTCCTCAAATTTTTAAAATTTTTTATTCTTATTTGTGATGTATATTTGCTCAATAAGGGAAATTAAATTAAAAAAAACAAACAAAAAAAATAATAATAAATAAATAGAATGAGTGTGATTTAAGTTGAGGAAGTGTAGTGTGGTTTAGGCGCACAATGCTTTCTCCAACCAATGAATCATATCTTAACAAATAAAGGCGACAGACAAGGCATTGTTGTGTGGATTAGGCGCACTGATAATTCTTTGTTTCCTTAGCCTATTAGCGGATATTACTTAGATTGAGGGGAAGATGTGTGGTTAGGCGCACGGTCTTCACTTCAATCATAAATAAATTGGAATTCCCTTTGCTAAAATGCACTTTGATAGAGCTAAGAAAAATCTCACAATAAGGTAAATTCTTTTAAACTTTTGAGGTAGTAATTAGAGAAAATTAAGGGCATTTATGATTTTAATTGTAAGGTTAATGAAAATTTTCAATTTCCCTATCAATTCAAGAAATTCATTGCTTACCTTTGCTTTATTTAGATGAATGCATGAATTTAACTTACTTGCTCATAATCTTTCAAGTTGTTCAACACTTCCTCTTTATCAAGAAATATCCTCTTGTTATGTTTGTTCAGTGTGTTTGGTTGTGTTAGGTAGTTTTTGCTTGAGGACAAGCAAAGATCTAGGTTTGGGGGAGTTGATAAGTCCTAGAAAGTCACTAAATAATGTCACCATATTTGGGATTTTCGGTCCTCTTTTAGCCATGGTTGCTTTCCTTTTGCGCTTGTTATCTTTGTTTTCGTACAATTTCCGTGTGCTTGTTAGTGTTCGTATTTTCTTGTTTTTTCTGCACCTTTTATTGCCTTTTTAATTTATTTTATTTATTGTTTTCTGTAGGTGCATTTGTGGGGAGGAAACAAGAGAAAGCATGTCATTCCAGTGGCCTGGCGCCCAGGCGCCAGGCATGTGAAGAACCAGGGCTCTCTGCCCAGTTGGCGCCCAGGCGCCAGACGTGGCGCCCAGGCGTCCGACCCATGAACTTTGAATCTGAAGCTGCAGCCTTGGCGCCCAGGCGCCAGACTTCGGACCAGCAGCTTAAATACTCCTTTTAGAGCATTTTGACCTAATCTTGGACTTGGGAGATTTTGGGGAGCTTGGAGGCGGCTAGGGCTTACTCTACAGAGCTGGTTAGGGGGGAGAAGGGCCTTCCTTCAATGGATTGGTCTTCCTTCCCCCATCTCTTCTCTTTTCTCTTCATTTTCTTCTCTTTTCATGTTGTATTTTCTTGTATTATGTAGTGGTAGGTAGTATGTAACTCAAGGGTTGTTATGAGCCCGATTTTAGATTAGGTTTTGTGTAATTTCTTGAACTCTTGTAGTTATTGCTTGGTTAATGCATGCTTATTTATTCCAATCTTAATGCTTTCCTTTAAATTGGCCATTTATTGGGATGATTGGGTGTTTTTACCAAACTTGGGAAGGGGAGGTAGAAACTAGACCAAAGGAATAAGTTGTATGAGTTCTTGAACCTTAAAGGAGAGGGGATTGATTTGCTAATATCATAGGAATATAGTTATTAGTCTCATATAGTCAAATTAGGGTTTGTTCATTTAATGAACTTGATTTTCACATAAGGAATTATGGAGAATTGGGTTTTATCTTAGTTGAGGTTTGGAAAAATCCTTCTAGGAATATTCGTGCCCTAGACTAGCATGTACAAGTGGTAAAAGCAAGAGTAAGAGGATGATAATGGAATCTATGAAGAATGATGGGCTTGGTGGTTGATGTAATTTAATTTCTTATGAGGTTTTGTTATTGAATGATTCTTCTCAATTGCATTTCGTATTTTGTTGGAGTGGATTTACCGGATTGAATTGCTCTAAAAATGATTGATCACCACTTTTATGAGTTTGGGGGTTTTTATCTATGCTAGGGATAACTAGGTATTAACTAGCCCATTGTAACTTCCACCATAAATCGGATTAATCTAGGGATGGATAATCTTATTTATGTGATTTTTATGAGTTCCTAAACTTAATCACCTACTTGAATGATTGGATTAAGGAATTAAACAATCATTTGGGATAGGTAGGTTTGTTTCTCCAAGGGATTGGGTTCAAACACTTGAGAGAGCTTAACCAACTCCAAAAGGATTTGTAATTGGATTGAATCAGTCTTTAACAACTCAAAGACTCATTTGTCTATGAATTAGTTGGATTAAGAATTAAATGAAGTCAATCCCATCAATCCTAGGTTACTGTCATTAGGAGTAGCTTAGTTTTAAGTTTTAGATAGAGTTTAGTTTATTTTGTAACATTAGATTTATATTTTCGTTCAATGATTCGTCTAGATAGCATTTAACTTTAGCTTCGCGGGTACTTGGTACCTCAATCCTCGTGGGAACGATACTCTACTCACTCTGTATTACTTGTACGATTGGTGCACTTGCCAAATCGACTAACACTCCTCTACTTGATTCTTCATTATCAGCCGACAAGTCGTTTCTCCGATCAGGTGACAATTTCTTGCTCTGATTTCCTCATTTAGAGTTAGACTTAGTTGATTTTCCCCATTTATCCCCATTTAGATTTTAGACTTAGAAGTTAAACTTAGCTGATTTATTCAAATAATTTTCTGTTATGATTTTCCCTATTTAGACTTAGTTATTGATTTGATTTATGATTTCTCATTGTCATGTCTCTCCTAGAAATTCCTTAATCAACTATTGAAGTCAAATTAGTTGATTTCTCATTGTCAGATTTGTTATCTCCTAGAAATTATTGACAAATTTCTCCCATTGTCACATAAACTTGTTTCCCAAAAAACTATTTTCCCCCTTTATTGGTTCTGAGTTGTTTTCTATTGATTGATTTCTTATTGTCATATCTCTCCAAGATGTCAAATTAGTTGAACTACGTAGAGAGAAAAAGAGTGAGAGAAGGAAAAACTGATAGTTATTGATTTGTTCTGATTTGTTCATCTATTGGTTCTAAGTTGGCCTTCTGGTTTGTTCTGATTTTTTAATCTATTGGTTTGTTTTGATTTGTTAATCTATTGGTTTCTGATTTATTGATTTGTTCTTCGCTGGTCGCTGCCTGGATTTTTGTTTTCGTTTTGGTTTCTATTTAGCTTTGCCCTTTATTTGTGTTATTGGTATGTGTAGTTAAAAATTAGTTGGGTTTTGAACTTTACAGCAATGTCATCTCCTACCTAATTTTGAACAACTTAAGGCTAAAAGAGCTAAAGTCACTACATCAGATGTGTGGAAGTCCTTCACTAAAATTGGTGTTGTGAATGGAAAGGAAAAGGCTAGGTGTAATGGATGTAGTAAAGAGTATGTAATTGGGAGCAATAAATATGGAACGTCGACTTTATTACATCATATTCCAAAATGTGTATTTCTTCCTAAATATCACAATATTGGAGTAATGATGTTGGATGAACAAGGAAGGTTGAGATCTAGGCAACTTGATCATAAACGTGTGCGAGAGGTTATGGCAGAGGCTATTATTGCACATGACCTCCCATATTCTTTTGTTGAATATTATAAGATTAGGGAGCTTTGTAAAATATTGAATCTAGATGCGAAATCTTATACTAGAAATACTACAATGAATGATGTTTAGAATATTTATCTTGATAAAAAAGAGGAGCTAAAACAAGATTTGATCAAGAGTCCTAGTAGAATTTGTTTAACTTCGAATTGTTTGACTTCTTATAAAGTTGAGGGGTTTATATGTTTAATTGATCATTATGTTGATGATGATTGGAAATTAAATAGTAAAATTCTTGCTTTCTGTAAAATGGAGCCTCCACACACCGGTATAGAGTTGGGCGGAAAAGTTTTGACATGCTTGAAAGAGTGAGGAATCGATAAAAAAGTTTTTTCTTTGAATTTGGACAATGCTTCTGCAAATGACAACATGCAAAATGTTTTGAAACAACATCTATCATTGCAAAATAGTTTGTTATGTGATGGCCGATTCTTCCATATTCGGTGTTGTGAACATATATTGAATTTGATAGTTTAGGAAGGGTTGAAAGCTTGCAGTGATGGTTTACACCGAATTAGGGAGAATATCAAATATGTGAAAGGTTCCAAAGCAAGAAAAATTATGTTTGCCAAGTGTGTGGAGCAAGTGGGAGACATTGACACTAGTGCGGGATTACGGTTAGATGTTCCCACTAGATGGAATTAGACATGTCATGTTAGAGAGTACTTTGAAGTATATATGTACTTTTGGGTGTCTCGCATTGCACGATAAAAATTATTTGACTTATCCATCGAATGAGGAGTGGAGGAGAGGTAAATTGATTTGTAACTTTCTGGTTCCCTTTTATATCATCACTAATTTATTTTTTGGATCATCTTATCCCACTTCGAATTTGTACTTTATGCAAATCTGGACAATAGAACGTTTGTTGAAAGAAACTCAAAATAGTGGTGATTTCATAATTCAAGATATGGCAACAATAATGAAAGGAAAATTTGACAAGTATTGGAGTAAATACAATGTTATTCTTACCATTGCCTTTATGCTTGATCCAAGGGTGAAATTCGAAATGATTCAGTATTGCTATTCAAAAATTAATCCTATGAATTGGAAGGACAAGTTAGACCACATAAAGAGAGAGATGTACAACCTTTTTTCTACTTATGAGAAGAAAGTTTCTAATCTTTGTTCAACTTCAAGCTTGTCTGCACATCCTCCACCTACTCAAGCAAGTAGCTCACAATCAAAGCCAAAAATCAATGTCTTTGGTGTAAGTATTTCTCAATTGATTAATTAAATTCAATTTCTTGATGTTTTCATCAATCTAGTTCAAACATTTTAGATTTATTGAATACTGATAATATGCTTGAGTTTCAATATTGCAGGAATATCTTACTTTCTCAAGTCAAAATGTTAATATTATTACAAAGTCCGAGTTAGATACATATTTAGAAGAGTCAAAATTAGAGCCTCAATTTTATGAGCACTTAGATGTCTTACATTATTAGAGAGATCATCATGCACGATTTCTATGTCTCTCCAAGATGGCTTGTAATGTATTAAGTATTTCGATCACTGCAGTAGCTAGTGAATGCTCATTTAGTATTGACTCACGAGTTTTGACTAAGTATAAATGTTCCCTCCTTTCGGAAAATGTTCAAGCACTCATATGTGCTCGCAATTAGATGCAAGGATTTGAATGTAAAGGTAATAATATATTTAACGTTTATTTATACAACGTTATTCAATAGCCAATGATGATTCTTTAATATGATTAATTTTATAAATTATATGTAGATGATGAAGATGATGATGATGACACTGCTAACAAGGCTTCTAATGTTCCTCTTGAGTCTTGACATTGAGGATGAATAATGATTGATGTTTGCATTGCAAAGATACTTTTGCATAATTTTGATTCTTTGAGATTTGAAACTTGTTTTTTTTTTGACTAATTTCTTCTTCTTTTTAATGTTGCAGCTTGGATGATTTTGGAGAATGGAGAATGAGGAATTGATGATTTTGTATTGTCTATTTGTCTTTACTTTTGAATGTTGCACTTAATGTTAATGGATTTGGGACTAGATATGTGGTTTGTTTTATTGTGCCTATTGTTGTATTGCCTAAGACAGATAGACAACTAATTAGGAAGTGGATATTGAATTATTGTCATTGATATAACTTTTATGTACACTTTGTATGTGTAACCTGAATATGGCATGAGTAGTGGCTACCACATTATTTGCCTCGTCCATATTGTTCGTTCCAATATTAAGGTATGTAATGACTTATCTAAAAAGTTGGAGAACAATCAAATATTAAGGGATGCAGAAAAGCAGAGATAAATATTGGAGTGCTTCACCAAGAAAATTCTAAATAAATACTACTCATAAGACCAACAACAATCTGGGAAAAACTATTCACCGTGATAACATTTAATATTTATTTCTTTAATTAGCATTTAACATTTACTTCTTTAACTAAATGATAACATTCCAATTTGAATATATAACCAAATGAATATATATATATATATATATATATATATAATTGGTCTATAACAATAAGAAGTGGAAGTGAAAGTATTACTGATTTCCTTAACCTTAAATATCATAAATTCTTCTACAATGCTAACACAAAATTTAAAAAAAAAAATTGGGCTGGCAAGCTGGCCTGTTTAGCCCGCTAGCCCCAGCGGGCCAGCCCGAACGGGTCAGGCTAGCCCACTTTGACAGCTCTAGCAGTGGAGATTAAATGCTCTCCATCCCACATACTTCTATTTATTTTTTGTCACTTTATTTAAAATATTATTATTGATAAATAACATTTTGCTAATTTCGCATTCTCCAACAGAGATTTTGTTTTTTTGGCCAAACAATCTATTTGTCTTTTGAAAAAAAAAAAGAAGCATCAAATTCATGTTCATTAAATATTTCTAATAATTGATTTTAGGATAATGTCGCACAAAAATATAAGGATCTATTTAGTTTATAAAAATATTTCTTCTTTTATTTTTAACTTTTTATTTTTTAAAATATTAAAAATATCTTTTTGATATTTTTAAATTTAAGTCTATTTTAAGAAATATTTTTTAAAAAATATTTTCAATTAAATTAATTAAATACATTTTTAAGTCTATTTTTTATTTTTAATAAAAATAAAAATAAAAAATATTCAAACCAAATAGTTCCTAAAATTTACAGAGACACATACTCGGCCTTTGCAATGATATTCAGGAATTCTTTAAAGGTTAAAGGGGTTATTTTATAGAATTCGAATTTTATTTAAGTAATACGATATCTGTCTTTTTCTAAACTGGTATTACTTTTTATAACAAATTTATAAAATTGTATATAAAAAACGACTCACAATGTGGGTGTTATAAATGGATCAAGTCCAATTATTTAAACATTTAATAAAGGATAGGAAATGAAGCTCCAATTTATTATTCATGAAGGTATATATGAAGATTTTTTTAAAATGACTATACTAATTTATCCTAGATTATCCTTTATTTTAACGGTTGTTCAAATGTTGTTGGTTATTATCAGGTGTTTATAAAGGTTTTAAAATGAAATTGATCTTTTCTGATTATTACTATAAGAGTAACATTGATTTAATTTTCAAAATATTATAATTGCCTCAATTTAATTTTTAAAACATCAAGCTATTAATCGACTTGCCTATCTGATTCATATTATAATTGGAGAGGTTGTAATCAGGGAACTTTGCTAATTAAATAACTTGCCTATCCGATTCATTAACACTTCCTGCTATATTCTTATGGCAAATCAGCTGCAATGGCATCATCATCATCTTGGATCAGCATATATAGGCAGTCATGTAATATATCATCATCTCTCATTGTGATTTTTTAATTGTGAAGGAGGCTTGGTTGGACCACTGATCCACCATACGTGGGACTCCATGGTCCATTCATCTGCCTAGCGAGTGTCCACTGACCTAAACCTTTGTTGGTCTCTACGGTCCACCCTTCAAATTCCATATCTTCTGTCCATATTTTAGTGTTCAAAGAAGAAAAGTCAAAAGATACACACGCATTAGACAGAGAAAATAAAAAATCCATAACATTTGTCTTAATTATAATTACATTTAAATCCATTCACACATTCTTGTCCAAACTGTTAAATTAGGAGAACAACAGTCTTATCCCTTCTGTGCCACTTTTATTTTGCTCCTAGGAAGAATTTGTACGTCGTATTATGTGCCTATGCAATTAATCATTCGAAAATTTCGGCTTATGAATCAAAATTTTTGTCGTTGCAAGGACTAATATTCATGACAATTAAAATTATATATCAATCGAAAAAACAAAAAATCAAGGTAGACTGACAAGAAGACCCAATGAACGACTGACTTTATGTGTGTGGCCCTTAATTTACGTCTTTCACACGAAGGCAGACCTGGTTAAATTTAGTCGAAATAGGAAGCCAGACGTCACGCCCAGTCTCAGCAACAATGGCGTTTGTGAGTTATTGTGTATTGATAATCGTTTTCATTTCAACCTTGTCTTTCCAATGTTCATACTCATCCTCTCGAAGCATCGTATCCCTGTCGGTGGAGAATCCAGGAGACGTAGTGAAATCAACAAATGGGATGTTCAGTGCGGGGTTTTATGAAGTAGGTGAGAATGCCTACTCTTTTGCCATTTGGTTCACCGAACCTGATGGCAAGGTTAACTTGACCGCGATTTGGATGGCAAATCGCGACCAACCTGTGAATGGAGTGGGCTCAACACTTACCCTCCATGACAATGGCAATCTGGTGTTAAATGACGCTGGTTACTTGGATGTTTGGGTCACCAACGTCACCTCAGCCACCTCCCCGCAATTGATTCTCAACAATGACGGTAATCTTGTTCTGTATGAATCCCATAATAATAATGGTAGTGGTGCTATTTTGTGGCAAAGTTTTGATTATCCAACAAATACACTTGTCCCTGGACAACATCTCACAAGATACACCAGCCTTGTTTCCTCCAGAAGTCAGACCAATCGCTCCTCTGGTTTTTATAAGCTGTTTTTCGACAACGATAATCTTCTTCGTCTTCTCTATGATGGCCCTGATACTTCAAGCGTATATTGGTCAGATCCTGGGCTTGTTAGCTGGGAAGCTGGAAGGTCCTCCTACAATGCCACTCGCATAGCAGTTCTCGATTCCTATGGAAATTTCAGTTCAACCGATGATTTCACTTTCATGACCTCAGATTATGGTCCTGTGCTTCAAAGAAGATTGAACATAGATTATGATGGTAATGTGCGAGTCTACAGTCGATCAAAATGGGGAGAAAAATGGAATGTTTCGTGGGAGGCTAAATCAGAACCTTGCGAGATTCATGGCGTCTGCGGAGCCAATAGTGTGTGTAGCTACAATCCTTATTTTGGTAGAAAATGCTCTTGTCTACCAGGTTATATGGCTAAGAACAAGAGTGACTGGTCTTTTGGGTGTAAGCCGAAATTTCATTTGTCTTGCAACTTAACTGAGTCCCGCTTTTTTCATATAGGTAATGCTGAGTTCTACGGCTACGACTATGGGTTCTTCCCCAATTACACCTATAAACAATGTGAGGTACTATGCTTGAAAATACGTAATTGCAAAGGCTTCCAATATAAATTCCGGAAAAATGGCACTTATTCTTGTTATCCAAAGACATCATTGCACAATGGGTATCTTTCCCCTGATTTTCATGGATCAATTTACTTCAGACTCCCGAAAGCCAAATCTTTTGGTTTCAAAAAATCTATTATGAAATGTAACGATGTGAACACTGTGAATCTTGAGAGAGTGTATGCCTTAAGACAGGACAGAGTTATAGTGAAGGCATTTTTGTGGTTGGTGGTGGGAATTGGAGGCTTTGAAATTGTGTGCATCTTTCTGGTTTGGTGTCTGTTGATTAGGACTTGGAAGAAGCCCGATGCAGATGGACACATCAACCATCTTGCTGTGACAGGATTTAAGAATTATACATACAATGAGTTGAAAAAGGCAACAAGAGGGTTCCGTGAAGAGATAGGAAGAGGTGCTGGAGGAATCGTATATAAGGGTGTGTTTTCAGATCAACGAGTTGCAGCAATTAAGAGACTTAACAAAGCAACTAACCAGGGAGAAAGTGAGTTTCTGGCTGAGGTAAACATAATTGGAGAGCTTAACCACATGAACCTGATAGATATGTGGGGGTATTGTGTCAAGGGAAAGCACAGGTTGTTGGTGTATGAGTACATGGAGAGTGGTTCTTTGGCTGAAAATTTGGTTTCCAGCAACAACTCGCTTGATTGGAGAAAGACGTATGACATTGCTCTGGGAACAGCAAAAGGTCTTGCTTATCTTCACGAAGAATGCTTAGAGTGGATTTTGCATTGTGATATAAAACCTTAAAACATACTTCTAGATTCAAATTATCAACCAAAGGTGGCAGATTTTGGATTGTCTATGCTACTTCATAGGAATAACCTCAACAAGTCAAGCTTCTCAAGGATTAGAGGAACGAGAGGATATATGGCACCTGAGTGGGTTTTCAATCTACCAATCACGTCTAAGGTGGATGTTTACAGCTATGGCATTGTTGTGTTGGAGATGATAACAGGAAAAAGCCTACATGACTTCCAGACAATTGATAATGAAGAGTTGCATCGTGGAAGGCTTGTAACATGGGTGAAGGAGAAAAAGAACAAAGGAAATGAAATGACATCATGGGTGGAATAAATCATTGATCCTACGATTGAAGGTTGTTATGACATAAAGAAAATTTAGACTTTGGCTAAATTAGCTTTAGACTGTGTTGAAGAAGAGAGAGATGCAAGACCCACAATGAGTCAAATAGTGGAGATGCTTCAAAGTCACAATGCGAATTCTCAATGATGGTACGATGCTTTTTTTCCCTATCAATCTTTTGTTGGTGATATTATTGTGTGTAGCCTTTATAATTACTATAGTAAATAAATCTTCCTATGGGATTTCCCTCTATAGACACTATATGTAGTGGTTCTAGAGGTTACCTAGTGTGTTTATATCATGTTTCAAAATAAAGTTGTTGTTTTACTGAACAATTGGTTTCTATTACTCTTTGTACCAATGGAACTTGGTTATTAATCAAATGATTTACTTAAGAGAGTCATTGATGCTTTCTTCTAGATTTATGGTCCACTTGAGGACTCCATAGTACATTTATTTGTTAAACTAGCTAGTGTGCATTGACATATTCTTATTTGTTACCAAATGATCCTACCACGGCTGACCCTTCAATTTGCATCTACACAACCAAAATTGACCTAAGGCAATTCCACCATTTTTTGACAAAAAAAATCTTGTGTAGTGAATTATTTCTTATCTTTCTGTTCATGCTTTATAGTTCAAAGAAGAAAATCAAAAGACTGTATAAATATATGCAGTATCCACGTGAAAAGATTTGACCTACTGTTTCATGAAAAAGTTGTATTGCTGTATTTAAAGGTAAATGTGATTTTTTTTCTGCGTAGCTTTCTTTCCTCTTTTTTTCATAGTTTCATCTCCATTAAGCACCACTTGCCAATTTTCGCTATCATGCTGTGGCAACTTCCCATAGGCATCAAACATGATAGAAATAAATGAAATATATAAAATATATCATAAATTCAAAGCCACAGAGGGAAAAGTAATGAAACGATAAAGTTACATGTGGATCTGGCTGGTGAGTGTATTCCATGCAGAAATGGACTGCTCGGCAAGTCAGAATTGGTTATAAATAAGCCATATTGAATAAACAGCTTATTTAATTGTTTATATATAAATTATTATTATAATTAAAAAGTTTATTAAGTCAATTTTATATAAGTTATTTTCATTACGGATATTGTTATAAATTATTTTTATAAGGATTTATATACATGTTTAAAAGAATTTATTTTATAAAATAAATTAGATAAGTTTAAAATAAATTATTTTAAATGCACATAAATTGAACTTGTAAAGGTAGAGAGAGAGAGAGAGAGAGAGAGAGAGAGAGAGAGAGAGAGAGAGAGAGAGAGAGAGAGAGAGAGAGAGAGAGAGAGAGAGAGAGAGAGAGAGAGAGAGAGAGAGAGAGAGAGAGAGAGAGAGAGAGAGAGAGAGAGAGAGAGAGAGAGAGAGAGAGAGAGAGAGAGAGAGAGAGAGAGAGAGAGAGTGAGTGAGTGTGTGTGTCACGTCCCAAAATCTGAGCACGTGACCGGCACGTAAAGTGAATTTCATTTCACCTCCGTAAGCCTATCTTTCTCTTAAAAATCATACAATTCTTTTTCATGCAACCAAACCGAGTCCTCTATACATACTACAATTATTCACATTACATCACTGAATGAACCTACCCGATTACAGAGATTTCTAGATTTATACAACTTAGAATAAGACTTAACTATTATACCTTTATCCTGAACAAATGAAAGGTAATCATGGACTAAGGATCCATAATTCCTTGTACCGCTATTTACCTTCAGCTATCAACTCTGAAAAAAAATGTCAATAAGAGGGGTATGAGCAAACCACGTGTCTAGTGAGTAGACAACACAACACTATGACAAAAAAAAATATCATGCATCATAATGATAACATGCAACAATCATACGTAAATCGATCATCATATAATATAATATTATTCATAATACATCACAACAATATCCAAGTAAATCAAATACATTTCAAATAATTCACAACAGCAATTGGTGAAATCAATTTCACACACATTTCCCGTACCAACCGGGTCGTCCAGAATACCTCTGGATCGTTGCCCGCGGCCCCCGCCGCATCCATCCTTATCGCTCCATTTATATTCTCCACCCTTATAACTTCACATAAATTTCTCCATGGGGTGCACCACCATGCCTTTCCTTTCTAGTCAAACACAATCACAATCACAACCAAGAACATGCTCAATCATAATCTTGAGCCACACACACAACTCAGTCATTTACAATTCAAGTCGCAACATAATCAATATGGTTTCAGCAACATAGCATGTATACAACATAATCCATAATATAGAACAATTATTCAACAATAACATACTTCAACTATCCGCATATGAACGAACTCAACAATCAAAGTATGATATATTTCAACTCAGTTCACATGCCATTGACAAACCATCATATAACCTCAATTCATGAGAAAATAAGAAAATATAATTATATACATTACCAGACACGTTCCACAATTGTTTATGCCTCATCGTTCCACATCATCCTCTTCAAACTTGGATATACAACATATTTCCACTATGATGCAAAAAGTCAATAATAGATATTTAATCATAGCAAGTATTAACCCACTCACCTTAATTCCTAGCTAAGTTGTACTCTTCAATTTGGAGAAAGATGCCAAAAACCTTATAAGAGGCCTAGAAAATAAACTACAAAAGAAAAAAAACACCATTTTAGAATTTAACGCACCAAGCACTCAACATTGTTCTGTTTTTCTGCTAATTCTGTACTGAACTTTACAAAATTGCTGGTACCAATTCATAGTTCTAAAATTCATGATACTTGACATATATCTTTATTCATGTGTTAATATGATAGGATAACAATTTCAGCCCAAAAATCCACCATTTGGCCCTTCAAATCATCACTTTAGTACCATTACATCAGAACTGCTTACTTCTGCTATAGGTTCTGCGTTTTTGTTTGAAAGACCATCCTAACCATATCCAAATGCAAATAAAATTTTGTATATCATTGGTTTCATGTCTTAGCTAAATACCATAAAAACTTCAGATCAAAAAAAGATGTTTAGCTACCAAGACCAAACCAATTTCCTAAATTGCCCAAACTTTACTCTACACTGAACAAGTGCTGTTTCCATGCCTATTTGACCAAGCAAATCAATTTTTAATGACCATGAAACTTTCCAGATCATACTGTCACTATATTAAGAATTTCTCACAAAAATTTCATGATTTTAGGAGTTGATTTAGTTATCCAAAACTCACAAAAACGGCAGCATGCCATAACAGTCTCATTTTTTATATTCATCAAACTTCAGCTACTATTTTTGGTGCATTAGGGATACCAAATCAACCTAGAAAATTCCAAAATAATTTGGACACACTCTTGGACACCATTTCAACTAGGATACCAAATTTCACGATCATCTGAGCAAAGTTCATACCACAAACAGTCAAAAACATTAACAGCAGTAAGTGACAACAAACATGATTCAATTTCCACTATCCTTTTCTTCTTATTTTTCTTTCTGCTAAAACTTCTGTTATAGACCTTCACCCAACTTCAACACATCCTCTGTCAACCCAAGACACAAATTAAAAGAAAGAGAACTGAACTCCTCTTGGCACACGTGCTATAGCATGAAAAAGAAAGAAAATCCCAGACAAAACCAATTTCTATTCGCCCTTACCCCTTGCTAGATGGTTTCGCTGTCGAGACCCACTGCTCCAGCACCTTTCAAGGAGAAGGATGGTTCACGATTTTTGCTGCAAGTGCTGTCATATACTTTCCATCATGTTGCTGCATGTGCTTTGGTCTTCCATTATTTGCTGCATTGTATTCTCTACTGGACGAAAGCATAAGGGACCACTTGATAAGATTTTTCTGCTGCAAAGTGCTATCCTTTGGCCGAAAGTGTGGGTAGCTAAATGTGTAAAGAAACATCATCCAATAATTGTTGCCCACTATCAATTATCTAGCTAATGGCCGAAAATGTGGGGGCTTGTGGATGTATTGCAATCCTTCTTTTCTTAGTTAATTTTAAAGTTCCACTACACCACTAAAAAAAATATCTGGAATATTACAGAGAGAGAGAGAGAGAGAGAGAGAGAGAGAGAGAGAGAGAGTGAGTGAGAGGGTACAACTATATATATGTTAATTAATAAATTGTAAAGAAGAAGAATAAATGGGACACAAGAATTAGAGTAGTTAAAGCCTTCTGAGTTTTTTTTTTTCCTTGAATCAACTTACTTTGAATAAAAGTTTCAGTTTTGTTCTTCGTAACTCCTAATTTGAAGAAAACCGAAGATACAAACATAAAGAGGAGAAAGAAATGTCAGTTTGAAGGAGAATAATCTTTTTCCCCTCACTTGTATTTTCTCACCTCAAATTTTAAACTCTCACACGAAGAGTGCTTTTTTTTTTTTCCCACAAAACCAACTTGTTGATCTATAAAATGATTATAATGAATAAAAGAAACGCATTGCGTTTACGTGCCCACTGTTATATTGGTATTTTATTTTCAGTTTACTATCATTTTAAATAAAATTGATCACATGGCATTAGTGATCAACTTCACGGCTGTTTAAAATAAATAAATGAGTCGGATTTTCACTATATTTAATTAACTTCTTTGTCAATGCAAGTTGGTTAGGTAAGCTTTAAAATATTAGTCAGAGCTGTCAAAATAAATTTATTTTATTGGATGAACTCAATTTGTTAAAATGGCGGGTTAAAATTAAAAGATTAAAACACTGTTGTAAGAAAGGACTACCAAAATAAAAAGGTCTAATATGGTTGGGTATGAGTAATGATACCTTATCCTATAAAAATTTATATTAAAATTTAATATAACTGAAGAATATTTGAAATATTATAATCTATATATATATATATATACTTGACCAGATAAGTCAACTTCTTTGTCAAATTTGAGTGTGTTCAATTTGGTATTTAGAATTTTAAAAAAACAGTTTGAATTCAAAAACATAACTTTGGACTTAAATAATTATTTGTTTTAATGTTCATTTCACATTTCAAATTATATATATATATATATATATATATATTAAACTCTTGTTTGCCAGAACTAATTTTTTAAATTAAAATTAAGTTTATCTAATTCTATCAACGACAAACTCACTCCTCAAGCAAGCTCCCAGAGATCTGCGCCTGGTTTCAGCTTTTAATTAAGCTTGCCATGTGTTAGAATAATTAAATTAATATTTAGAATAAAGCACTGGATTTATTTATTAAAGTCAAAGTTGGAGGAAGTAGCTTGGAGCCAAGTCTGGATTCCGAAAAGCCAAATAGCGTAGCATCTCGTAATTTCTTTAGCTTTTGAAATGGCCTGAGATCAGAAGACATTTTCCATCTCCAGACAACGAAGAGGATGGCTTCTGATTCTTTCTCGTTGTTGTTGTGGTTACTGCTACCGGTGATTGTAACGACGGAGGCAAGGGCGTTGAGGCCTCAAGTTGAGAAAAATATATTTATATTAGCAGGACAGAGCAACATGGCGGGACGGGGAGGCGTGGTGAACGACAGCGCCACGGGCGTGGCGGTGTGGGACGGCGTCGTTCCGCGGGAATGCCGTCCGAATCCGAGGATTCTGCGACTGAATGCGCAGCTCCGGTGGGAAAAAGCGCGGGAACCACTGCACAGGGACATCGACGTGAATAAGACAAACGGGATTGGGCCAGGGATGGCGTTTGGAACTAGGGTTTTGAAGAAGAAAGCGGGATTGGGGGTGGTGGGATTGGTGCCGTGTGCGATTGGAGGGACCACCATAAGCGAGTGGGAGAGAGGGCAAGAGCTGTACAATCGGATGATTAGGAGGACGAGGGCGGCGTTGGATGATGGAGGGAGCATCACAGCTCTGCTATGGTATCAGGGAGAGTCTGATACCCTCGATCTGCAGGACGCCCAAGGGTATTCCGCAAGACTCCACAAATTTTTCTGCGACGTTCGGCATGACCTCAAGTCTCCGTTGCTTCCTATCATTCAGGTATTATTTTATTTTGCTCTCGCTGATCATTTAATTACTTTAATACCAAAATTAGTTATTTAATTAATACTTTGGTCTTGTTTGGTGTGCTGTCAATGGTAATAATGTTGCTACAGTGGCATATATAACCCCACACCCAAGAGGGAAAAAAAAAAAAAAAAAGCCAATACCAATACCACAATTTAAAATATCTTAAAGAACCAAACCTGAATGGAACTCAAGATACAAATAAATTAAAGTTTTTAAAGATATGAGAATGTGAATGAGAATAAGAAAAGATAATTTTAAAATTATGTTTGGTATAATATGAAATGGAATGGAAAAGATTGAAGTTATTTTATTTGGTATATGGTTTAACATAAAAAAAAAATTTGGGTATAATTTTATTAAATTGTCCTTACAATAAAATAAAATATACTGAAATAAAAAAACAAATTGAAAAAAGGAAATTACCCTCATCTGTACTTTTTCTACTTGGCGAGTTGCTTTGTCTTCCTCCTTCCTCCACCTTGTCCTCCTCCTTCTTTTCCTTTCCTTCGACCTCTCCTATGATGGAAGAAGCATGGATGATGAGGAGGGGGTTAAATCATCTTTTCCTCCTAATAGAATTTTATTCCATCAATATTCTGATGGAAACAATCTGTACGCTAGAAAAAGCATTAGAGAATTGGATTCTTGATTAAAATGCATACCAAACATGTTAGACGTAGGATTTCGTCTCCTATTTCCTTGCTTTAATAAATACCAAACGTGTTCTTAGGAATATTTTCACGAAAACCCCCTCCCTCAATTTCTTAGGAAAATACTTCTATTCATATTTTGTTATGAAATATATTTTTATTTTTTATAAAATTCACAAATCAAATTTTAAATTATAGTTGAATTGGATTTTAGATTTTAGATAAAAATTACTTGTTAAAATATAAATGATGGTATTAATTTTTTATAATCTATGGTTTTTTTTAATTTATTTATTTTATATTTTTCTTTTTTTGGATAGAAACCCATAAAAGGACTTTATTAATGCTTGTTGGACAACGGAGTACTCATAATACAATGAGGAGGAAAATCAAATCTAGATCATCCTTATGTAAACTTTTTCCATGATCAACTAAAGCATGTGCCACCCTATCAAATTCTTTAGGGAACA
This sequence comes from Biancaea sappan, assembly GCA_037074585.1. Lineage (NCBI taxonomy): Eukaryota > Viridiplantae > Streptophyta > Magnoliopsida > Fabales > Fabaceae > Biancaea > Biancaea sappan. The sequence continues at coordinate 28,760,743 of CM073498.1, forward strand.
AGCAAAATAAACAGTTCTCAAAAGAGTTTTTAAGCTGCAATATATCTTTAATGTGTTGCTGAAACTAGGAGGAATCAGCTCCTTTTCCCTTGACAGCCTCTGTTAACATTTTTGAATCACATTCAAACTGGACCTTCTCAATCTTTGGATGAATAGCAAGCTTCATTCCCTCCAACAGTAGGAGGGGGATGTTTATGCCTGGAAAGGTTTTTACGTAATCTCCATCCTCATTCCTTATTACCCCTGCCACAACACCCTCTCTATTCTCACCAATAGCAGCACCCACATGGATCTTGTGGTAATCAAGGATAGGTTTTGACCATTTCAGAGCTAACCATGATTGTCTAATGCTCAGATCTTACGCCTTCAATCTCAAAAGTCTCGTTCCAGATTTCCTTAGAATTAGCCCACACTCTGCTCAGGTCATGCGAAGGTTTATTTACTTTGCAAGCATTTCAAGCATTCCAAATCTGATAGCAAGACATTATCATGAAAGCTGATTGCTTTTCTGTCCAGACCTCCCCTTCCTCAGCAATCCATTCCTTAAAACCTGTGTATCTTAATGCATTTACACAAAAGGAAGGAGCTAAGTGTCATATTGCCTCTAATTAGAATAATTCCCAAATAAACTAAGTTTATGCTAACAGATTATTAGAATTACTTTTGTTTATTCTCTGAAACATTTGTGCATAAAATACCATTTTGTTGAGAATTTTATGGTGATGATTTCTTAAAATCCTCCAATTTAAAAGGGAGGAGAACTGAAGAAATAAATCATTGAAAAAAAAATCCTATAGAAAAGAAAGAAGAACTAATTTTATCATCTATTAAAGGAGCTTTTAATTGCCTGAAGAGTGGACGTTCTTGATCTAGTATGTATCTGTTTATCTTTTCATTAAACAAGAATAAAACTAGGAGAAAGTTGTAATTTTATAAGATTTTGCCATAAAGGCAATATTGCCGTGCTAATTTTCTGGACATTCAATGCTCAATAGTTAATTTTTTAAAATTTTAATAAATAGAAATCAAATTGGTAAATTTAATTTGCCTTGTCATCAAAAGTGACATGGAATAACAGCGCACATAACCCGTTTTGAAAGGAAGTAACACTGAATACTCTATCCTACCAGAGTACTGGAATTTTTTCCTTGGAGGGGGTTGAGAATAGTAAGAATGATGCTGGCTTTGTTGATAGGTAGCTGTGGCATCGGGTGAAGGCCCATATGTAGAGACCATAAGAGAAGCCCAACTAGGGATGGACCTTCACAACTTGAGAACTGTGGACGCTAAGGGCTTGCCCCTTGGGCCAGATGGGCTTCATCTTTTGACCCAGGCCCAAGTCAATCTTGCTCACATGATGGCTGAAGCATTCCTTCCCTTCCTACCCAATGGTGATTCTTAATGATGGTATGATGGTTATTTCCCTTTCTGTTGGTGATATTACTGCATTTAGCCTTTATGATTGCTATATTAAATTAAACTCCTAGTGGCAGTTCCCTCTACAGAAATGAAATAAAGTGGTTCTAGAAGATGTTCTTAGTTTTTAGGTCTTACTAGGTGTGCTTATTCATGTCCTAAAAATAAATTGTTTTCCTAACTAGATGTTTTCTACTACCAAGAGATTGTACCAATGGAACTTAGTTAATCAAATGATTTATTTACATTAATCCTTTCTTCTAAATTTATGGTCCAGTTGAGGACTCCATGGTACTTTCATTTGTTAAACTAGTGCCGATTGGTATATCTTTTGCTATCAAATGATTATTATAGTTGATGTATAAAAATCTATCTCCTTAACCAAAATTAACCAAAGACAACTCGACATGAAATATTATATACTATTTTTACAAAGTACCTTGGGTAGTGTGTAATTTTTTTTTATCCTTTTTTTCTTACTTTAAAATTCAGTGAAGAAAAATCAAAAGACTGTATGTATACACATTATCCACATGAGAAGATTTGATCTAGTGTTTCATGAAAGAGCTATATTGTTGTTGTTCCCACATGGCTTTTGATGATGGAGTCAAGTCATTAAAAAGGGATATCCTCATTAGCCAAGGGGGTCTCCTCCATACTGAGTAAAGAGAGTATCCCTAAAAGCCCTAAGTCATTTTCTAGTCAAGGGAGTCTTTCCCACTTAGTAAAGAGAGTGTCTTTAGACACCCAAAATGTTTAATAGTCAAGGGGGTCTTCCCCACTTAATGAGAAGGGTGTTCCTAAACATTCTTAACATGGTCTTAACATGTTAAATTGTTCATCAGTCAAGGGGATTCTCCCTTTGACGTCCCTAGTTCCCCATATAAAAAAAAAATGAGCACCTCCTTTCCATCCAATAGGAATCATTCCCTTTCATCTAAGAAGGAGTGCCCCTTGCAACTAAGAAAGTATGCCCCCTTCCTCTAAGAAGGAGCACTTGTTTGCATTTAAGAGAGAGTGCTCTCTTCCATTAAAGAGTGAAGTGTACATTCTCTCTTAAGAAAAGGGGGTATCCTTAGAGTATTTCACCTAATTGAAGAAAAAAGTAATTAAGAAAGAAGGTCCTCTTTCAAGAATGTTCAATGAATTCATCTATCAGACTATAAGCATACAATGAATTCGTCTATCAGACTATAAGAATACACATGTATCATATGCTTAAGTGTGCCAAGTAAACTAATTAGTACCTTGGCACTTTTGACATTTAATTAACTCTAATGATATACTTTGTTGTGCTAAGTGTAACATTCTAATTAAACTAGCAAAACAATTCAATTCCTCCCAAATCATCTATTGAACCTTTACCACATATTGTAATTTATGTTATAACTACTGTTGTGACCCTTTCGATGCACAGGTAAATCACAATTCTAAAAATTTTTGTAATTTATAAAAATAACAATAATTACAATTGATTGATATAAAACTTATGACATATATTTTTTTAAACATAAATATTCTAAACTAATTTATCAGTTCCATAATCAAATCTATTTTACATACTCAAATTTTGATTTGAATTGATTTATTTATTTAATAGAATAAATTTAAATGAATAAAATTGGTAAACTAATTAATTTGTTAATTTACAGATTATTTGTTATTTGTTATACAGATCGGTAATTGATTGAATATTAATTTTATCTTTGCTTTTAAATACATCTTTTTTTGTTTCAATTAGATCCAAAGAAAAAAACATTAAAGGTTGCTGCTACGTTTGGACTGAATCTCCAAGCCTCATATTTCGTCTTTCAAGAATTTGATTTTATCTCTTTCTTTAGTCAAAAGATTATGATTTAAAGATTCATATCTCAAATTTTGATTTCTATAAAATTAAGAATTATTTTGGAAAGAAATTAAAATAAAGTCAAATAAAGTAAATTTTTTAATTCACATATTAATTCTATAATCAAATTTATTTTACCTACTAAAAAAACTTCTAAGACACTACAATAGTGAAATAATAAAGGTAATTATTTTTTAATTTTAATTCAAATCATTTCAATCAATTCAAATCAGATAATTAATATTATGTGATGTCATTAATTTACCAAATTTATTAATTTACCAAATTTATTTATTCATTCAAATCAATTTAATTAATTCAAATCAAATCAAATAACGAAATTCAATAACTATTAATTTCACTAATTAATAATTATGATAATATATTTTGATAAAAATATATTATGCTATTCACATTAACAATAACCCACATAATATATTAAATACATTGGAACTCACATAATATATTCTGATAATAATACTATAATTTATAAATTTGTTAGCATAAATAACTAATGATATAAATTGTGACAAAAACATAAATATATATACATTACTTCGAAATGAAAATACGATATTCAGGGACTTCATGATTCATAAATAGCTTCAAAGCATAAAGGAAATTAGAAATTCTGACATAACCTGAACAAATAGGTATCAATGTTAGCTTAAAAACAAATATGACAATGAATATTGTACCAAAGAAATCAAAAGAGCAAACGAGAGACAGTGTACTAGAGAATTATCGAATCTTGCACCAGAGAATAACAACAACAGTTGGATGACCTGAGTTATTGATAAAATGTTGATTCAACTCGTTTGTGAATTGCCTCCATAATGTACATATAATTCTGTTACACACACACACACACACACACACACACACACAAAAGAAAAAAAAAACACTAACAAAAAGATATAATAACGATACAACTAAATAAATGATAATAATATAGTAATTAATATAAATACAAAACAAAAAGAAAAATGACAGCAATAATACTCTATACTCTCAATCTCAATTTTCATACTCATGCTCTTGTTACCATTCTTAGAGCTCTCTATAATAAGATCAAATTTATTGACTAGTTCGATAACATCTGAAATGCAACAATATTATTTATAGAAAGTTGGAATCAACAACAAATAAAATATAATTTATAAAACATAAGATAAAAACCAACCTACTAAATAGTTCTGTTGGCAACACGATTCAAAATATTACTGAATGGACAAAACTTGAAGATAGATTTTGGAATACTCAAATCATCTTCAGCTAGATAGATATTAGTTGAAAAACGAAACTCAAGCATTAATGGATGCTTCGTTGTATGATACTCACTGTTATATTTAACTACACCAAATATAAACATTATATAAACATTTCTCTCGATTATTTGACGCCTTAACTTACTGACAAATGATCTCTTCACATAACCATGTATGCAATTACCCTTACAAGGCAAACAATAAACACAACATAAGCATAATGAACAAAACAATACATATAAAAAATTTGAATATACTGAAATTAAATATACCTAAAAATCTTGCAAAACTATCTCTAGACTAAAGATCTCCTCAAGCATATTAAATGATATAACTGTCCACAACCTTACTACCCGAACCTTAATCTTCCAATCATCCCTTGATGCATAAATATCAGTAACATCACTAAATTTAGCTATATGCGAAGCACAAACAGAATGAAAACTAATTTTGCAAGAAAACTAGAGCAGCACATGACAGTTAGAATGATTATTTATTTATATAACATGAATATTAAACATAATAAATTGAATTTAATAAATGATAATAATGATAATAATGTAGTACCTAATAGTATTGTTAAGTTCTGGATTTAGTACAATTTTGGTGTTAAATGCCCTATATTTTTATCTCTTACTTGCCTTGACTTGTGTTCCTTTGCCTTTATTTTGTTTGTTTTAGGTTAGTTTATGTTTTAGTAGATTTTAGTTTATGTTTTAGTAGATTTTACTTTTATTTGAGTAAATTCTTGTTTCCAACCTTTTGATTTAATTGTGTTTTCTATCTTTAGGCATAGGTTGAGTTGGTAAGGAGGTTACCCATGCAAGTGCTGCACTTCTGAAGCTCTGAAGATTTAATTTCTACACTGCTATAGTGCCAACTACTAGAGCTGAAGATTCTGAAGCATGTCTGACTGACTTTCACCACTATAGCGGTATAGCAGTGACCACTGGAATCTAACACTTCAGGAACCTTGTCCTCTACCTTCCACCGCTATGGCGGTGTTCATGTACAGCTATATCGATAGACCCTGACTCAGCTGATTAAATGAAGAATTGTCGTTATAGCGATGGGATGTGCCGCTATAGCGGCGGAGCGTATTTTGCTGTTTTTCACTGGATGTTTAAAGGGCTGAAGGAAAGGCATTATAGGGTATTTTGAGTTCGATATTCAAGGGAGAGCACCGAGTTCAGCTAAAGGAAGAGGAGGAATCCATCTCCAAGGCTTTGGAAGCTCGAATCTTGACAAATCAACTTCGGTTTCATGATGTTTACTTGTTTCTCTGCTGATTTCTGTTCTTTTAGGATCATGTGTAGCTAATTTCTTCATTCTAGGTTACTATGAACTTAATCTTTGATTAAGGGTTATTTGCTCTTTAACTTTGCAAATTCTATTTAATATATACATTCCTCTCACTTATATTTGTTGTGCTTACTCTGAAATTGATCACTTCGTAGTATGCTTGTTGCTTCCACTACACTTTGGCGAAGAGGTGGCTATAGAACATTGAGTGATTAGGGCGAGTGATAGAATCTAGGGGTTTGCTTCTTAATTAATAGGGATATTAGTTAACATCGCTTAATCAAATTAGGTTAGCATTTATTCGGCTTAACTCATATAAGGGATTATGTTAGGATTAGGTAGCTTAACTTAGGTTCGGGAGAATCATTTTAAGTCATTAGAAAACCTAAGATTAAATTGTATAATTGACTATAATGGAAAGTACTAGGGAGAGTTAACAATTCTTAGGAAGGGAGAAAGAGATTAGTAGCCCTAAGCCTTTTTATTACGTTAATTTCATTCGATTTCGTGTTTGCATTCTTCTTAATTGCGAAAAAGATAAAAAAAAATATTTCGTCCTTTGCATGTTCCTTTTTCATTTTCAATTTAGAGCTGCCTTTAATCCAATTTGGTCTGTCTAACTATTGCGTTTGAATTCCTAGAGTACTTAGCACGTTAGTTCTCGTAGAACGATATTCTTACTCTTCACTTTATAACTTGCGTGACTGGTGCGCTTGCCATTCGCTTAACAAGTTTTTGGCGCCGTTGGGATTAATGTTTTTAGCTAATATTCTAAGGAGTTTAAAGGTGCTAGGGAGAGTTAACAATTCTTAGGAAGGGAGAAAGGGATTAGTATCTGTCACGACTCGTTTTTTTGGGCACATGACCGGCACAATGATGCATCTCTCATCACTGTAAGCCCTTCGATAAATTCTACCCATGAGATTAAATTATCTATGTTATCAAAATAACAATTCCTTAATAAATATGAAGAAAATATATCAACTTTTCTTATCTGAAAATCATAGAGATGATTTGCACATAATAATAGATTCTCAATATAAAATACGTTATTATGCTGACATACAAGCCAAATGCCAAACCCCTGACCTAGATGTCTTAGACGATTACATAGCAACATAATCTACAACAATAGAGGGGCCTACCCGACAGCGGGAATGTTTAAAGTGATCTACTCTTCTAGCGGATATTCTTCATCGGCAACCTGATCTGAACAAAAAGATTGTACAGAGAGTGTGAGCTTTTAAGCTCCGTGAGCGAATCGACCTCGTGTTAATAAAATTCAAATACATTACCAGTCATGCAAGCATATCCGAAGGCTCATACTCAACCAATAAACATAGTTAGAAATTACATACAAGAAGATAAAAATTCATCCAATTCAACAAACGTTACTAGTACTCATCAATGGCAATATATCCCGGAGAGCACACACAGGTCGATTTACCAATTCTGTATATTTCTGCCATGACGTACAACCAATTCAACAAACGTTACTAGTACTCATCAATGGCAATATATCCCAGAGAGCGTACACAGGTCAGCTCACCAATTCTGTATATTTCCGCCATGACGCACAACCTCATCCTCTTAACTAGGGCGCCTCACAGATTTATCACCAATCCGGGCTATATCCCTACTGAGGGAATCGTTGTCTCCACACTCATTGGTCAAGACACCCTTTCAACCGGGTTTTCCGCCTTGCCGTGAGAGGGGGTATTGTCCCGCTCAATCACAATCAATAGCACAACAGTTCATATCATAATCAGAAGTACAATAGAATACTCATCCATATAACAGGTATAGTATATAACTATATTATAAATTTATAAACCACAAATCAATATAACAATTAATCTATTTTTGAAAAGATTCAAACTTCACATCAACGTGAAATACTTGTTTCGTCTTATCCATACTTCTAGATTAATTATCTCATTAGATTCGTCATTCTGAATCCAATTTCCCCCTATGAATCTTGGGAGTGTCCTACGACATACTTTTTATCACCAGTAATGCTAACACTCTATTAAACCGGGGTCGTTTCATTCACCTGGATTCCGTACGAGCATCGCTTCTCTAAGTCGTTACAGACAAGAGTACTCAAGTGAATTTCAGTGTTCTGCTACGGAGATTTTCATGAAAGATTAGAGAAAATACATTATGATTGTTTTTCGTACAGACACTGTTCATATATACGGTTACTATTCATATGTACGGTTACTATTCATACGTATGGTCACTATTTATACGTACGGAGACTGTTTATACCAGAAATAGAGAATACAATCTGTAAAAGAGTACACCAGGTAAGTTCTCAGGAAAGAGTGTAGGGTCACAATAGACACACTTAAAAACCAAGTCTTTCCTTAGCCAGAACTTTCCTAGACATGTATTCTTCACAGTTTACATCCTATTTCGGTAATCAGAGAATCAAAATAACATATAAACAGCTAACGACAGTTTTTCTGATGTGGAAGATCGGCCAAAGCCGCAACCACAGAGCATACTTAAGAAAATAACTTCTAAAATTTGAAAGACATAGAAAAGGCATAGTATCCTTACCTAAGCAAAAAAAGAAAGGACCAAAATCTCAGAGGCCTAGCTTTGGAGTAAGAGAAACTTAAGGAGAGAAGAAGAGAAGTTAAAGGTGTGAGTTTAGAAGTGAAATGGAAGGGCCTATTTATAGCAAAAGTCAAGGGTACTATTTAATACTATGCGCTAATAAAATATTCAATTTACTATTTATGAAAATGATATTTCTAATATGCAGTTACTGTTACGATGAAAAATTTTTTTGTTATTACTATTAGAAACTTAAAGGGAAAACTATCCTTTCACCTTAAACCTTTAAGTTTCTTTTCAATTCAGTCCTTTCAATTTAGTCCCTGAAGGTATTTTTACACATAAAACGTCATTTTTTCCTACGAACTTCTTTCTAGTTGTCTCTTATGACCAAACCACATCTAGTACTTGACATTTCGATTGTATAAATGAACAGTACCATATACGTAAATAGTATTATATGGGTGAATAGTACCGTATACTGAAATAGTAACAGTAGTTTGTAAACAAATATTTATATTTTATTTTTCTTGGATATTACAGTATCCCTAGGCCTTTTTATTACGTTAATTCCGTCCAATTTCGTGTTTGCATTCTTCTTAATTGCGAAAAAGATTAAAAAAAAAATTTGTCCTTTGCATGTTCCTTTTTCATTTTTAATTTAGAGCTGCCTTTAATTCAATTTGGTGTGTCTAACTATTGCATTTGATTTCTTGGAGTACTTAGCATGTTAGTCATTGTGGGACGATATTTTTACTCTTCACTTTATTATTTGCGCGACTAGTGTGCTTGCCATTCGCTTAACAAGTATCAATTATAATAATGTAGTAATTAATATTATCAATTATATAGCAAATTTATTAATTTTATTAATTATTAATATACCTAATAAATGATGTATATATAATTATATAGCAACCATATATGAACATTTCACGACGGTAGGTTAGTTTTTATATAAAAAATATATAGTAATTTATTATTTGATTATTTATATATAATAAATGATAGTTTACCAAAGGATAACATATTTCAATCGAAAAGTTTACATAATTTATTAATTATATAGCAATTTATCCTAATTTTTTTCAAATTCATTTAATGTCATGTGATTAATTTACCACATTTAATAATTTACTGATTTATTCATTAAATTTATTCATTTAAATTTATTCTATTATACATAATTTAATGACTTATAGACAATTAATGCCTTAGAGTGAAATTATTTTAGTTTATTATATAGGTAATTCCAAAAAAACAATGTTTAGTCTATGAATCACAATATAAGTTAGAGTTATGAATATCTAGTATTACACTAAGTGCTTTAAAGTGTCCGTAAATCTTTTCTATATGGTGCACATAACGCACCAAAAAAAAAAGACTATAATTTATAATTGGCTTAAAAGAAAAAGAGTATAACAAAAATATATAGCAAGATTTCACACATAAATAAACTACAAGAGTTCCATACATTATTCTCATTAAACTTCCATAAAGCATATCATATATTGCAAAAATAACAAGAGTTCACACATAAATTGCATCTAAAAGCTACCAAAGTTTCAAAATCTAATAATCTCCATTCTCCATACATTAATCAATTCAGTTACATCATTACTGGTAGGTTCATTAAGTTGACTAGGTTGAGGTTCAGATTCCATTGTGAGATTATGATTATATTGCAAACTAACAACTCCTGCTCAAAATTCAAATAGAAAATACAATCAACAAACAAAATAAGCAAGTAACAAATTTGCAAATGAGAAAGCAAATCATAGTATCATACACACCAGCGGTAGCAAATCAAAACATCAAATCATAAACACACTAGCAATTAGCAAATCAAGCAGCCAACAGCATCAAATCAAAATCAGTAAATCACAATCACAGTGCATAAAACCAGAACACCATAAATAATCAAAGGGAAAGATTACGCAAATGCCAGAATGCATAAATGCAAAAATAATCAGTAGGATAGGAACTAAGAAGTAGGAAATAACCAGTATTCAGTAGGAACTAGGAAGTAGCAGTAAATTGAATTAATTAGGAAATCGTCAGTATTCAGTAGGAAGAATGAAGATTATGCGACGGCCGACGGTGAAGAAAGAAGAAACTAGAAACTTTCTTACCTCTTGAATCAAAGGTAACAACAATGGTGAAGACTGAAGAAGACAATGTGAGTCACAATAGCCAACGGTGAAAGGAGAAGTGGGAGAACAGAGAAGTCCAATGCCGAATCTCTTAGACAACAGCCACCATTGTCAAAGACTAAAACTGGAGGGGGTTCAAGTGTTTTCTTTCTTTGAGTCAAAACACATTGTTTTGACTCAAGAAAATTTTAAAAAAATAATAACTTGCTGCTTTTTGAATTGTACGATCAAATCACCATCTTTCTCTGATCCTGAGAAAAAATGACAAGAGTTCACACATAAATTGCATCTGAAAGCCACCAAAGTTTCAAATTCTAATAATTTCCATTCTCCATACATTAATCAATTCAGTTGCAACATTACTGGTAGGTTGATTAGGTTGAGGTTCTAGTTCCATTATGAGACTAACTATGATTATATTGCAAACTAACAACTCATGCTCAAAATTCAAATAGACAAATACAATCAACAAACAAAATAGGCAAATAGCAAATTTGCAAATGAGAAAGCAAATCATAGTATCATACACACTAGCGGGAGCAAATCACAACAACATATCATAAACACACTAGCAATTAATCTCATTAAACTTCCATAAGGCATATCATATATAGCAAAAATAACAAGAGTTCACACATAAATTGCATCTGAAAGCCACCAAAGTTTCAAAATCTAATAATTTCCATTCTCCATACATTAATCAATTCAGTTGAAACATTACTGGTAGGTTCATTAGGTTGATTAGGTTGAGGTTCTGGTTCCATTGTGAGACTAACTATGATTATATTGCAAACTAACAACTCCTGCTCAAAATTCAAATAGACAAATACAATCAACAAACAAAACAAGCAAATAGCAAATTTGCGAATGAGAAAGCAAATCATAGTATCATACACACCAGCATATCATAAACACACTAGCAATTAGCAAATCAAGCAGCCAACAATATCAAATCAGAATCAGTAAATCACAATCACAATGCATAAAACCAGGACACCATAAATAATCAAAGGGAAAGATTATGTGAATGCCAGAATGCATAAATGCAAAAATAATAAGTAGGATAGGAACTAGGAAGTAGGAAATAATCAGTATTCAGTAAGAACTAGGAAGTAGCAGCAAATTGAATTAATTAGGAAATCATCAGTATTCAGTAGGAAGAATGAAGATTAAGCGACGGCTGACGGTGAAGAAAGAAGAAACTAGAAATTTTCTTGCCTCTTGAATCAAAGGGAACAACAATGGTGAAGACCAAAGAAGACAATGCAAGTCACAATAGCCAACGGTGAACGGAGAAGTGGGAGAATACAGAAGTTCGACACCAAATGTCTTAGATAGCAGCCACCATTGTCAAAACTGAAATTGGAGGGGGTTCAAGGGTTTTCTTTCTTTGAGTCAAAACACACTGTTTTGACTCAAGAAAATTTTAAAAAAATAATAACTTGTTGCTTTTCAAATTGTGCGGTCAAATCACCATTTTGCTCTGTCCTGATTAAAAAAAGATCATGCATGCAACCTTACAATATTTTAGCATGTAAGATTGCAATCTTGACCGATCCTTCACGGTCACGATCTCGATAACATTAGTCGCACAAATTGCATTTTGCTCCCGCAAAATCAACTTGTTGATAGATAAGATGGTTATAATTAATAGAAGAACCATCTTTGCGAAACCAACTACTGTATCGACGTTTTGTTTTCATTAATTATATTATCTTCCACGGCTGTTTAGAAATTAGAATAACTCTTTTAGTCAGATTTTGACAGTATTTAATTAACTTCTCTATCAAATGCAAGTTGTTAGGTAAGCTTTTAAATATTAGTCAGAGCTGTTAAAATAAATTTATTTTATTGGATCAACTCAATTCGTTAAAATGGCGGGTCGAAATTACAAGATTAGAAGTTGGAACACTTGTAAAAAAGCACAATCAAAATAATAGGTGTAATATGATTGGATTGGACTTTGGAATTGGACTTTGGACTTTGGACTTTGGAGTAGCGATATCATTTACTATAAAAATTTATATTTGTATATAATATAACTGAAAAAATATTTAAAATAACATATATGTTTTATTTATTTTTTGACGTGACGCGTCAACTCCCTTTTGAAATTAGATAGGTTTACAGAAGAGGGCTAATCCAACTAAACTAACAGGCTTAGTCCATTTTAATTTATGCCTACAATAGTAATTAGATGTGATTACAGTATATGAAGGCACAGGAAAAAGTACGACCAAGATTTATTGATGAAGTTGGTGAGGTTAACTTTTTTAAGTCAAGTGGTGGGACCGTGTACATCGCGGCGGCAGAGACCCTATCACTTATGTGGTGTGAATGTGATCTTCAAATTTGGAGCAGCAGCTTCATCAGGGTATACGTGTAATCAACGACAAACCCACTGCTCAAGCAAGCTCCCAGAGATCTGTTCTTGATTCAAGCTTTTAATCAAGCTTGCGTTCTGCTCGATACCCAGGGGAAAAAGAAATTAATAGTCAGAATAAAGCATTGGATCAGGAGGCAATTTATTATTATTAAAGTTTGAGGAAGTAAGAGCCAAATCTGGAGTCCGAAAAGCCAAATAGCATCTGACCATTTGTTTAGCTTTTGGAAAATGGCCTGAGATCAGAAGACATTCTCCGTCGATGGCTTCCTTCTCGTTGTTGTTCTTGTGGTTAGCGTTACTGGCGATTGTAATGGAGGCATGGGCGGTGAGGGCTCAATTTGATAAAAACATATTTATACTGGCGGGACAGAGCAACATGGCGGGACGGGGAGGCGTGGTGCACGACAGCCTCACGGGAATTGCGTCATGGGACGGCGTCGTTCCGCGGGAATGCCGTCCGAATCCGTCGATTCTACGGCTGAACGAGCGGCTCCGGTGGGAGGAAGCGCGGGAACCGCTACACAGGGACATCGACGAGAAGAAGACGAACGGGATTGGGCCAGGAATGGCGTTTGGGAATAGGGTTTTGGAGAAGAAGGCGGGATTGAGAATGGTGGGATTGGTGCCGTGTGCGATGGGAGGGAGCAATATAAGCGAGTGGGAGCGAGGGAATGTGCTGTACAATCGCATGATTAGGAGGGCGAAAGCGTCATTGCAGGAGGGAGGAAGTATCAGAGCTCTGCTATGGTATCAGGGAGAGACTGATACGCTCAATCTGCAGCATGCCCAGGCGTATCCCGCAAGACTCCGCAAGTTTTTCTCCGACGTTATGGATGAACTCCAGTCTCCGTTGCTTCCGATCATTCAGGTATTTTTTTTAAATTTTTATTTCGGCCTCTGCAGTTGTATTAATTATTTTGATGCCAAGATTAGGTGTTTGATTAATTCGTAGGTCCTGTTTGGTGTGCTTTCAATGGTAATAAATTAATAATGGTTGTTATAATGGTACGTATAACCCACCACGAATATTAGTACAATAGTTTAAAATATCTTAAACTAAAATCATCACTCACCAGCACCAAACATGATGCGTTCAAACTTCAAATGTGAACTTAGGGAATTTTTTCACGAAAACCCCCTCCCACCAAAAGCAGAAGTTAGATGACATTAAGGAAGGCTCACTTTCTTTGGCCTCAAATGTCCTTGGTAGAGTTTCTTTTCATTTTGTTCCACACTAGGTTATATATATATATATATATATATATGATAAGCTTTAAATGGAACAACTGGTTGGATTTGGATCATACGGCCTACCTTATAGTCTATGGTTTTTGTTTAATCAAGTTAGTTGAGTGTCTTTCTAGAGGACGCTGTCCATAATTCTTACCTAGATTAATCTTGTTTTTTCACATGAACTAATTACTTTAAGAAAACACTTGGACACAGTTCTTATATTTTTTATTTGTTAAATTTTTCAATCAAAACATAACAAATGTATCATTTTTAAAAATAATTGTATCATGTACTAAAAAAATAAAATAAAAATAAGTGTATTTTTTTTTAATAATTCAGAATTGCATTACTAGTTTTTTATTTTGGAAACTTTTTATACACATTTATTTTAATAAAGACATAATAAACTGCATACAAGTCTAACCTATTATTTTTATAAAATATTGTTTAGGTTCATTAATCAATACAAAGGAATATGTATTAAAAAGGTATAAAAATTTTTGGTAAAAACAAGGTATAAAATTAATTATCTGAACATTGTTTTTCTCTGTTATGCAACACTAAGTTAAAACAAACTCCAATAGTTTTCCCTTTTCTTTATAGGGCATAGCCTTAATAAAGAATGAATGCTTTAGATTAGGGACAAACTTGCGCTCCAATCCAAACATTAAGCCAGAGTTGTCTTAATAATTAAGCTACAAGCACCAGGTGGAGGGGTAATTAATTGATGATGACACTGGTTATGTTGATAGGTGGCATTGGCATCAGGTTCAGGCCCATACGTAGAGACGATAAGGGAAGCCCAACTTGGGATGAACCTTCTCAACTTGAGAACTGTGGATGCTAAGGGTTTGCCCCTTGGGCCTGATGGGCTTCATCTTTCGACCCAGGCCCAAGTTCATCTTGGTCACATGATGGCTGATGCATTCCTTCCCTTCCTACCCACCGCTTTGCATACTGAAAGCGTCGCCCCATTGCCTAGCAAGGCCCCTCCAAAGCCTTCTAATTCCGCAGCCGCTCTTTTTATTATTTTATTTTTCAAATTTATCCTATTCTTCTTATAGTGCCTCTGCCCTTGGAGATTTTTTTTTTTCTATTTCATTTTCATTCACTATATATATGTGACACATGTAGCTACGGGGTGAGAGCTATTCAGAGCGGATTTGAATCTTGGCTAAATAAATAAGCACAGGCCTCTAATACTGGTGGCCATTTTTTCATTTACACCATGTACAATTTACACATCTTTACAGTGAAGGAGCTTATGATATAACTAGTTATGCACTCGTGCGCTGCACGGTTTTGAATGTAAATATTGTCTAAATAGAAAATAATATATTATACCAATGATTTATATCTATATATAAAAAATTATGAAACTAATAAAATATTTTATTTAACGTTATTAAATACTTTCTTATACACTACATTCACAGTAGAGTATGTAGATTTACTTTCATTATCAAGAGCAATAATATGCGTTGCACGGATTTATATATCAATTGAATTGGAAATACAATATTATATAAGATTAAATATTTATATATGCATTTAAATTTTGTATAGTTTAAATTACAATTAGAAGCATGAAAACAAGTTGTGGATATAACAATAAGATTACAAACTTCACCTTTAAATAGATCTCTCACTCACAAAAATATAACAATAATATTTCTTCAATTTGTGAATAATACCTTCACAAATTGACTCACTATTTTCTTCTCAGAAAAACTCTTTTTCTGAGACTTTCTCTATTTTTCTCTCACTCTCCTTATTTGGATGTGAGGCTTTGGATGATTTGAGGGATGAAAGGATGAAGGGAACGAAGGTTTTATTTATAGAGTAACTTCTCCTTCAATCACACAATTGTTTTCTGCACTGCCTTTCAATTTGTCAAAAATACTACGCTTAATATCTTCACGGGCTTTGAAACCTTCACGCAGTCTCCCTCAATTTCAATAATTGCTGCTGCCCAACCTTGCAATTTCCCTTCCTCTTTTGTGATTGCTTTCGGTGCACACACTCTACCACTTTCCTCTTTAACTTTCTCTCTTGTCATCTTTCTTCATTTATTATTTATTATATATTAGTGGTAGACTCCACTTAGGAGGGACCCATCTTACAACATCGTGATAGTACAAGCAATCTATCAACTTGCAAACTCAAAATTGCATACTATTTTACAATGATACAGAAGGCTTACAAACTTACATTTCTATTTAAGATTACATAACTTCATGTATATTAACAATTTAACAATTAGGATATATTAGATCACATGTCTACAGAGTTTGGAATATCCTCATCTTTTTCTTTCATTCTTGTGCCTCAAAAGCAGAAAGGAAGCAAAGGAACTTTTGCCAATTTGTTCTAGAATTTCATACTACACCATTTTGAGCTGGAATTGCTTCGCCCTAACATTTATTTATAGAATGTCTTTCCTATAGATATTAGAAACATATTTGTTATTCACAAATTACGTTGTGGAGTGCAATTAGTCAATTTTAACAGAACTATCCCTCAACAAATAATGAAATCATCATCAAATATATATATATATATACACACACAAATAAGAAGCATGAAATAGGACACATGAAAGATATATAATAAAAAGAGACACCAAATCCAACCAAACAAATAATAGTTATAACCAATCTCCATATTAGTTGGTATTTTAGAACTTAAAATCATTAACTATGATGTTCAACACAAGTTGCCCACAAGATCCCAAGTTCAAGATCAATAGTCCTCTTCTATTGAATTCTTCAATAGGTACTACTAGTCATACAAAACTTATAAGCTCGATATCTTTCTTGTTTAATATTGTAATTTATAACTTGTTTAATATTGTAAAATATAAATAAATATTTTTCTCTTGAGAATAATTAAACTATCCGACTAAAAAAGTTGATAATATATCCTACTAAAAGCTAAGTTTGAATCTAAAAGAAGCCAGAGCTGTACACATATATAATTTCTTGAGAATAAGTAATGAAGATTGTATTGGCATTCAGCCCATTTGTATCTCTATGCTTGGACGACATCAAAACAGATTTGATTAATATCCTACTAAGAACTGAAATTGAATCTAAAGGAAACATGGTAATAGTCCACCAGAAAAGTATCACACTCAAGAATAACAAAATGACAGACATAGTTGATAGAAGTAGAACAAAAACGTTCACTGCTTCTGTAAGATGCAGATGATTCACTAAGGCAATACCTGTAAGGGATATAGTTGTGCAGACAAATATATTGCTTCTGTTTGCAAGGAGACACCTTCCTTTCAAACTCTAAACATGCCAAGTAAAGTGAAAAATCAGTATTTCCAATCATGAACACAAAATAAAAGATATGAACATAGATCTTTCTTAAACTCTGAAGTCAAATAAAAACCACATTAACAAAGCAAATGCAAGATTTCACAGAAACCTAACCATTAGTTACAACTACTAAGTACTGAATAAACTTATTACAATTTTTTAGAAAAAAAAACATAAATTTTTAATTCTAGAGAAAAGTTGTAAAAGTGTTTAAGAGAAAAGAAAGAATCTATAACTCAATCTTCTAGTCTAGGGTTGTGATAACTCTATTTTATAGAGTTATTTTTTCTATATTTTTATTAATTAATTGAGTAAAATAAATAATTTTAAATCTTTTTTTGAATTTATTTAGTCTTTTTTAATTATTTAGTTTAATTTTATAGGGAATTAGTTTTTCTTTAGGATTTATCTTATCTTTTATACTGTGTAGTGTTTATTTAGTTTAATTTAGTTTAAGATATTTAATTTAAATTCAAATTTATATTTATTTTGGTTAGTTTCTTTTAGGATTTAATTTAAGTTTAGGATTTAATAAAAAATGATTTTTATATTTTTATGTTTTTCTCTTTTTTGATTTAATTTTGGATTTTGATATCTATTATCTTTGAATTTAGATTTAAAAAGGGGCAAGGAGACTTTTACGGAAAGAAGCCGGAGAGAGAAAATAAGGGAATTGGAGGGGAAAACGTGAAGAAGCTTTCGAGATTAGGAATCATCAATTTATTCATTCATTCTTCTTCATCTATTCTTCAATTTTTCTCTTTTTAGTTTTCTTTTAGTTTTGATGGAAATAACTCATGAATTATGTTATTGCGGATATTTTATGTATCATAAGTAGCTAAATTCCTTTTGTTAGAGGGAAGATGTAGCTTTCTTTAAATGCTATGACATGAATTTTCTTATGTTAATCTAAGTCTATTTTCTTATTAAATAATTATTTCTGTGCTTACTGTTTTCCCAAATTGGTCACTTGAGAATTGAATTAGGGTTCGTGTAGGGAATTAAAAAATTCATATATGAACATAACTATTGAAATAATTACCTCAAATTAATTTAATCTAGGAATAGATAAATTATTTGTGTAGTTGTCCCTGAATTCAATTGTTCTTATTGCCTTTTCTTAATTAAATTGGTCTAAGGAATTAGGAAATTTAATTAGGTTAAGAGAGTTAATTTGCCAAGGGATTGTGTTTTAACTAGAATTGAGAATTTAACCATTAATATAGAAATTGAGAACTTAGATTAAAATAAAAGATTTAGATCATAGTTAGATAGGGTAGTGAAATTGGATCCCTAACGCTTTAATAACTTGCAGATTCTAAATACTTTCCCTAGTTTAATTGTGTGACTTTTTTATTAATCATTAGTAATTTAGTTTATTTTAGATAAATTAATTTAGGCTAGTTCAGTTTAATCTCTCATTAAAAATCGATCGTCTAGATAGTGTAGAAATAGCGAAATTGGTACTTGACTACTATAATCCTCATGGGATCGACACTCTATTCACCTTCTATATTACTTATTGACTCGATATACTTGTCGATAGCATTTCAGACCAATAAGTTTTTAGTGCCGTTGTCGGGGATTATTAGTGTTAGTCAATATCTGGAGTACCTATAACTAGACTAATTTAGACACTTTTGTTGTTTTCTTCTTTATTTTATGTTATTTTGTTTTATTTTATTTTATTTATTTTTGTTTTAATTTTTAGTATTTTTCTTTTATTTAGTAATTTGGTTCTTTTAGTTATTTATTTATTTATTTTTCTCTAACTTTTTCTTTCTTTCTGGTTTATGTAAGGTACCGCTGATCCAAAGTCACTTTTGTTTGACTTGAAAATAGAAAAAACAGTATGCTTAAATCAGAAGCAAGCAAGGGAGAGAAAAAGAACTCAGACATCTGTAAAAACTCAACCATTAACAATGGCTGAGAAAAACCATAGAGTACCTGATAACGTGGCTAATCAGGGTAATGCTGCGAATCATGAAGGTGTTGTTAGAAGAACAATAGGAGAATATCTTGCACATATGACTGATGGGTATCCTATGAACATTGCTAGACCTCCAATTCAGGTTAATAATTTTAAAATCAAGCCAACACTTTTACAATTGGTTCAACATAAGTAGTTTGGAGGAAGCCTACTAGAGGATACTAATGTCCGCATCAATCATTTCCTCCAACTATGCGATACAATTAAAGTGAACGGAGCCAGTGATGATGCCATTCAACTGAGGCTTTTCCCATTTTCACTGAGGGATAAAGCCAAGTATTAGGTACATTCACAACCTCAAGGCAGTATTACTACATGGGCGGAACTGAAAAGCAAGTTCTTTACTAAGTATTTTTCACCTTCAAAGTCTGTTAAAGTGAGGAGTGATATCACCTCGTTTTATCAACTTGATGGAGAATCCCTACATGGTGCATGGGAACAGTTCAAAGATTTGTTGAGGAGTTGTCCACATCATTTCATCCTAGATTGGATGCAGATACATACCTTCTATAGTGGAGTAGATGAATCATCACGAGTTATGATCAATGCAGCTGTAGGAGGTTCACTGAGAGGCAAGACCCCAGACGAAGCATTTCAGTTAATTGAGACGATGGTAACAGGTATTTATCCCATCCCTAAAGATAGAGCTGTTCCAAGAAGACCAATGATGGAGTAGATACTTTTGACGCTGTGAAGGCATTATCTCAGCAAATGGCTTCATTGACATAGAGGTTTAATACTATGCAAATAAGAGCCATGAATTCTTCACATCTTGTATGTGATTTCTGTGGAGGTAATCATTTGAATGGGACATGTGAGGCTAGTGCACACACAGAGCAGATTAATAATATAGGTCAGCCCCAATGACCCCAACATAATCCATATTCCAACATATATAACCTAGGGTGGCGTAATCACCCTAACTTTTCATAATCAACAGGGGTTATCTAGACCGTTAGTGCCACCATACCAGCCTCCTCATGTTCAGAGGGCTCATGAGAAATCTCCTGGATGGGAACAAGCTATTGAGAAGCTAGCCCAACACACTACAAATTTTATGATAAAGACAAGGGCGAACTTCAAAAATCATGATACTGCAGTAAAGAGTCTAGAAAACCAGGTGGGATAGATAGCTAAGCCCTATGGAAATTTACCAGGTGACACAGAGACAAATCCCAAGGAGCATTGTAATGCAATATCCTTAAGAAGTGGTAAAATACTTGAGCCACTTCCTAAGGAGGACAAAATTAAACTAGTAACTGAACTTCCACCTAAAAACACTATTGAGGCCCACGATCCCATTGATAATGATTTGAGTAAGGGTGAACAGAAAAAAAAAATCAATCTGAAGAGAATTATGAGAAAGGAAAAAAAAAAGAATGAACCGAATTGGGATAAGCCATATGAGCCTTTACCGTACCAAAAAATTTCTTATCCTTAGTGTTTGAAGAAACGGACTCAAGATAGGCAATTTTTACAATTCCTTGATATCTTCAAGAAGTTGTGGATCAACATTCCATTCGCTGAGGCGAGTGAACATATACCAGTTTATGCCAAATTTCTGAAAGAGACCCTATCTAAGAAGAGAAAGCTTCCAGAGGATGAGACAATTATGCTAAATGAAGAATGCAATGCCATACTTTAGAAAACGTTGCCTCTAAAGCTTAAGGATCCGGGGAGTTTTCATATACCTTGCAAAATGGGAAATTTAATAGTTGAAAAAGCTCTTTGTGATCTAGGAGCTAGCATTAACTTGATGTCATTGTCTATATTTCCTCGGCTTGGGATTGGGGAAGTTAAGTCCACGATGATATCACTACAGGTGGCTGATCAGTTAATTAAGCATCATATTGGTATCGTGGAGGATGTGCTTGTGAAAATTAATCAATTTATCTTCCCTGTTGACTTTGTTGTGTTAGACATGGACGAAGATAGGAATATTCCACTTATTTTAGGAAGACCATTTTTGGCAACGAGTTGAGCATTGATAGATGTGGAAAAAGGTGAACTCATGCTTCAAGTGAATGATGAGAAGGTGACTTTTAATGTATATGAGGTTATGAAATTCCCTGTGGAGGACAACAATCAATGTCTTAGAATTGAAGCCATAGATTCTCATGTCACTAAGGTATCTCACAGGTATGCTCCTAAACTTCCTCTTAAGTCTATTTTATGTAATTCATTTGAAATTAAAAAAGATGAAAAACTTGAGAGTGAATCCAAGCTTAGGGGTTGTACTGAACTATTAAAGGCCTTGCCTTGTGAATTGCTTGGCCAAGAAAGTGACGTTGAAAATTTGAAAAAGGATGAGGTAGTAAAGATCCAAAACTTGATTTAAAACCCCTTCCCCTTCATCTTAAATATGTTTTTCTTGGTGAAAATAACATGTTTCCTATTATTATAAGTGCTAAACTGACACAGGCTGAAGAAGAAAAACTTTCAGGAGTTTTGAGGAAACATAAGTCGAAGATAGATGATGCCATAAAAGACATGAAAGGGGTAAGTCCAATGAGTTGCAAGTGCAAAATGTACATGGAATATGACTGCAACATGGTGGTCCAACCTAAATGGAGATTAAATTTCACCTTGAAAGATGTGGTTTTGAAGAATGGGAAAGCACTAGCTTTGGTGAAGCATAATTCTATGGGAGAGGTCAATGGAGAGAAGCTCTCCCCGAATCTCATTGATCCAACATGAATATTGGAAGAGTCAAGCTAAAAACTATAACCAATTGGTTGTTGGGAGGCAACCCAATTTTTAATATTTAGATGCTAGATTTATTTTGTTTTTGGTTTTATAGTGTTTGATTTTCTTTTTAATTTTATTGCATTTTTTTCCTTGTTTTTCTAAAGACTTGAGCCATTTTGCAGGTAATTGAAAAGATCATTGACGGAAAAAAAAAATGGAGTTTGGCACATTCACAAGTGTTGGAGGATCTATTTTGCAAAAAGAAAATAGAAAAAATTCAAAAGGAAGATGAGATAAGTCTATATTTTGGGTGCAATTCATGGATTTTGGAGACTAAATGTGGATATTACAGCATTATGATATTAGGGATTAAACGCTGCAACATCCATATCTGATGCCTTGGCATTGATTCATTTTGGAAAAAAGATTTTCTGTTGCAAAAAAAAAAACTAGAGAATGAATGCCAGGGCATTCATTTTGGATGCCATGGCATCCAAAAATTCGTAGACATAAAAAAAAATAGCTTCAGCGTACCACAGTGCATGAAACCAGAAATTAGATGCCTAAGTACCCAATTTACGCTAACGTTATAAAAACTTTATTTATTTATTTTGAACTCTGGTTCTTTTTAAATGTTTCCATTTAGCCCCTTGTAAAATTGTGATAAGGATCAAAACCCCTCTTTATTTTTGCACTTGAGCCCCAAAAGTCAAATAAGTCAATTGAACCTAAAAAGCCAAAACTCACTTCAACACTCAGCCACTACTCTCCTCCATGTCTTCAACCTTCATGCCGTCAATCCTTCGGCCACTTATTTCAACCATCAAGTCATCCCTTCCGATCACCTCGTCGTGCCTTCACAGCCACCTTCTCCACTATTCTCAATACCCAAATCAAATCTACCTAACCACACCAGTTACTAGCCTCCACCATTCACGCCACCATTGACCTGGCAAGCACTACCGAACTACCCACCATCCTCTCCTTCTAGCCACCATCTCCGCCTCTCACTCTCTCTCCTATACGCCACTGTCAATCACCATCTTTACCGATCACAATAGGCGCCATCAAGCCCTTACCCATTATCCTTGATGATGTCGTAACCTATAATGCCCAAAATCGCATGCCATCCTTCACACGCCGCCATCCCCATCGTCCTTCCAACCTCGCACACTCGTTGTCTCTGCATATCACCTTCACCGCCAGCCAGCATTGGCATTTAATCTTCCACTTCACCTTTGTTCACCCCTCTGCCATTATTAACTTCATTGACAACCCACCTTTCTTCATTCATTGACGACTTTCTCTACTGTTTAAAATTAATTTGGGTCAAAGGGTTGATCTAGCAATTGAGTAAAGCAGCAAATAAGGTTAGTAATTTTTCCCTGTTATTGATTTGAGAATATGTGGGCAATGGAATTTACTTGCAATTTATTGTGGTTGAGTTGGTATTGAAACTGATTAGCGTTGAATGAATATTGAGGATTGATGATCTGGAAATTTCATTATATAGATTTATGACTAGCAATTGACATGAACTGCTATATTGCTAATAAAGTATGGGACTTTTGCTGGTCAATTTGAGGTCCAAATTCTAGAAGTATGATTGATGATTCCTAGATTGATGATTACTAGCTGACGAACGCTGATTAAATTATTGATTAGGATCTCATAATGATTAAATGTTCATCCATGTGTTTTACTATTGATATTGATCGGCTGACTGAGATTAGTGCTGAGAATGAACATTTGGAAACCAATCCTGCTATGCCTCTCAATGTCAGTTTAATTGTTGATGGCTGATTTACTCAATTTTAATTGAAGACTAAATAAGTTTTCAATTCCTAGCCCTCTTTACTTTTGAAAGACATATTTAAGCATTGAGGACAATGTTTTGTTTTAAGTTTGGGGGTAGGAAAACATTATTTTAAAATTCACCAAAATTTTAAAATTTTAAATTTTTGCTGCAAATTGTTTGGTGAATTTCCTTTTGGATTGGAGAACTTTTTAGTCATTCAATTTGTGCTTTTAAATGGAATAACTTAAATTTTACTTGCCCTTGAAAATTTTTTCTGAAAATATTTGAAAACTGTTGATTGCTTTTGTAGTTTTATCCTGTGAAGAGTTAAGTAACTATGATGAAAAATAGTTGCTAAAAGAAAGATGATTTATAGGAATTTAAAAATACTTTTAGCAATGGAAATAATTGATTGATAATATTTTATTTTCTTAAATCTTGAAAAAATTATTGAGCACTGTAGCCAGTAATATTTGAAGCGTAGATTTTTAGAAAAAAATTTATGTCTAATGAATTATATACTTTATCTCAATTTTAGAACTCTAGAACTTTGTTTTATATTCTCCCAAGGAGAAATCCTAAGTAGTAGATAAATAAGAGAAATGATTTAGGCATTGTTTAATTTAATTTGAGCCTTGAACTTTTTTTTTCTCAGTTATTTACCACTAGCACCTACTTTGAGCCTTTTTATTGTGGAAATAATTGGAAATTGAATTTTTTTTTTGGTACCTATAAAGTTATAACCTTAAGCCCAAAAAGAAATTGTCTATCCTTTCAAGAGAGTAAGTGGTACATAGAAAAATCTTAAAGGATGGGAGGCTGAAAAAAAATGATGAAAATAAAGATGAATGAAGCCAAAAATGCTCAACCCCTTAGAAAAAGAAAAAAAAAAGTGGATTAAAATGATTCAAGTTTGGGGGAGTTGACATTGAATAGAAAAAAAAAAGAAAAAAATAGAAAGAGGAAAAAGAAGGAAAGTTGAACTAAAAAGTAGAGAAGTAGGAGAGTTATGTTTTACACTATGTATTACTTATTCTCCTATACTTTGTATATCCCTTATCCCTTTTCTTCTTTTACCTTTAACCATTGGCCTCATTACAAGCGGAGAAAGATCTATTAATCTTTATTTATATGTTGCTAAAATTCGTGGAGGGAGATAGAGGATTAAGCATATGGAGTTGTTTAATAAATATAGAATTGATTTTAAATAGTTGTATGAGAATTTTGTTGGCTACTCACACACACACTTCAAGGATTGATTTTGGCAATAATTGTTAGATTTTGGCTACTCACATACATTTGTATGAGAATTTTGTTATCTTTGAAACTTAAAAACTTGTTACAATTGCTTTACTTTCTTGTTTATCATCTTATTCTATGCAATAATTGAGGATTGATTTTGGCTTTCAGGATGAATTATAGAGAGTGATCAACTTACATTTTTGTGGAGCTTTACTTTTTCTCGAGGGCGAGCAAAATCTTAAGTTTGGGGGTGTGATAACTCTACTTTATAGAGTTATTTTTCCTATAATTTTGTTAATAAGTTGAGTAAAATAAATGGTTTTAAGTCTTTTTTTAAATTTATTTAGTCTTTTTAATTGTTTAGTTTAATTTTATAGGGAATTAGTTTTTCTTTAGGATTTATCTTATCTTTTATACTTTATTGTGTTTATTTAGTTTAATTCAGTTTAGGATATTTAATTTAAATTTAAATTTAAATTTACTTTAGTTAGTTTCTTTTAAGATTTAATTTAAGTTTAGGATTTAATAAAAAATGATTTTTATATTTTTATGTTTTTCTTTTTTTTTTTTGATTTAGTTTTGGATTTTGATATCTATTATCTTTGAATTTAGATTTGAAAAGGGGAAGGAGACTTTTACGGAAAGGAGCCGGAGAGAGAAAATAAGGGAATTGGAGGGGAAAATGTGAAGAAGCTTTGGAGAATAGGAATCATCAATTTTATTCATTCGTTCTTCTTCATCTATTCTTCAATTTTTCTCTTTACATTTTTCTTTTAGTTTTGATGGAAAAACTCATGAATTATATTATTGTGGATATTTTATGTATCATGAGTAGCTAAATTCCTTTTGTTAGGGGAAAGATGTAGCTTTCCTTAAATGCTATGATTTGAATTTTTTTATATTAATCTAAGTCTATTTTCTTATTAAATATTATTTTTGTGCTTACTGTTTTTTCAAATTGATCACTTGAGAATTGAATTAGGGTTTGTGTAGGGAACTGGAAAATTCATATATGAATATGACTATTGAAATAATTACCTCAAATTAATTTAATCTAGAAATAGATAAATTATTTGTGTAGTTGTGCCTGAATTCAATTGTTCTTATTACCTTTTCTTGATTAAATTAGTCTAAGGAATTAGGAAATTTAATTAGGTTAAGAGAGTTAATTCGCCAAGGGATTGGATTTTAACTAGAATTGAGAATTTAACCATTAATATAGAAATTGAGAACTTAGATTAAAATAAAAGATTTAGATTATAGTTTGATAGAGTAGTGAAATCGGATCCCTAACACTTTGATAACTTACAAATTCTAAATACTTTCCCTAGTTTAATTGTGTGACTTTTTCATTAATCATTAGTAATGTAGTTTATTTTAGATAAATTAATTTAGGTTAGTTCAGTTTAATCTCTCATTAAAATCGATTATCTAGATAGTGTGAAAATAGTGAAATCGGTACTTGACTACTATAATCCTCATGGGATCAATACTCTATTCACTTTCTATATTACTTGTTGACTCAGTATACTTGCCGATAACATTTTAGACCAACAGGTTGCTATGTCCCTTTCCATATCAATAGTTAAATCCATGATTCTTTCCTAACGCTCAAACTTCCCTCCACATTTGAAGACAGGCCAACTCAGTATTGCAGCACTAATCACCATGGAAGTGGAAGAAAAAGCATAACCTTGATCAATGTATACAATTTCTTTAGATCGAATTTTAGTCAAAAAGAAAATTGATTACCATTCCTTGAAGGTAACCTCCAAATGCTGGACCCAATAAAGTTGTTTCCTCTTCCAATGAGTTTGATAGATTAATTCCATCTTCCATAAGGTAAATAGATTGCATTGTGACAACACTGTGCCTACCAAATATGACTCATTAGGCATTAAAAAAAATAAAAACATTATTAATAAATCCTACATTCAACCAATGTTATTTAACTTCATTCCATAAATTCCTTAGAAAGATGACAAAATTTTAGAGACACCAAAGTGCCAACTATTTGCAATGCTACTTGCAAGAAGAATTTAATCACTGCTGACGTAACTCTTTATTTAAGCCCTTTGCTTAATCATTTATAGGAAATTATATTTTCTCAAAAATATTAAACACTATTTATAGAACAAATGCTTAATATAGACTTCTGTAACATGAAATTAATTTAGTAAGAAGAAATGCATATAGTGAATGAGCTAACATCAATGTTTATCATAAGTTCAAAGCTGAACAAATAAATCCTAGAAAAAATATATTAAATTTCTAAATAGGAATACATGGAATTGTGTTCATTTCAAAAAAAAAAACTATATAAGAATAAATGGACTTTTTTCATTTTAACATATCTTATTACCTGAAGATTTCCAATGGCTGCTTCATTAACATCTTTTGCATTTGGAAATTTTTCAAAGAGGAATTCAATCAGCATACCAAACTACAAAGCAAATACATGAACTTTGAGGCTTGAGCAATATGATATCAATACCAAAAAGGAAAATTTTCTTAAGTTCAAATAGAATATTTTATAATTCAATCAATTATGAGGTAAATCAACGAACATTGCACTATAGTCAAACAAATAAGAATAACAAAGAATACAAACTCTACCATAAATTGAAGCACCTTCATCTAAATGAAAGACCAAATCCAGCTAACTTCTCTTTTAGAACCACCACCAAAACTCTCTGAGAAAGTTGGATTGACATTGCACTATAGTTAGACAAATCAACAGACATTGCTGATTTGGTTTGGATGGCATGCAGGAACTGAATCCATCTACTCCAAAACTCTCCGAGAAAGTTGCTGATGAAAAGCCTAAGAAGTCAACAATGTGGAAAAAAAATGTGTTAAATTCAACTACAATCCAAACAAAGAAAATAAGCTATACTAAATTTCAGATCAAAAAAGAAAGGTGACTGTCACATCCCAAAAATTGAGCATGTGAAAAGATACTACTCATTTGATATAATTCTCAAACATACGTTATATACATATATTCTGTAAGGTTTTACATTCAACCTTAATCATTCATTCCACACTACAGAATTATATTCATCTGATAAGCAAATATAGACATACATAGTCTGATATTTCTATCTCATCGCAAGCCTAGGAGACCTATAGAAAGTACAGAGCGTTTCTAGTGTCTACATTAATAAGTACTGGTATCCCACCAGACAGAAATAGAGTGTAATCCCAAGGGGCTTCTAATCTTCCAACGGATACTCTTCTTCTTTGTTTTCTGTATCTGAAAAATAATCATAGGGAGTGTGAGTTTATTTAAAAACTCAGTAAGTAAATAACTGTACTATATAAAATATCAAAAGTACAAATACCACATTTACTCATATAATTAATTGTCTTATACATCGAGTAGTATGGGACTCTAACCCTTTCAAACTCATGAATAAGATTTCATAGGTATACACCGAGTAGTATGGGACTCTAACCCTTTCAAACTCGTGAATAAGATCTCATCGGTATACACCGAGTAGTATGGGACTTTAACCCTTTCAACTCGTGTATAGATTTCATAGATATGCACTGAGTAGTATGGGACTTTAACCCTTTCCAACTCGTGTATAAGATTTCTTAGATATACACCGAGTAGTATGGGACTTTAACCCTTTCACACTCGTGTATTAGATCCCGTAGATCTTTACTCATTAATAAAATAGTGAGAATTCATCACATAGTACAATTGTCATGAAATAAATAATTTCTTCATACTCTTATTTCTACTGATCATCATATACTCCCATATGAAAAATTAATTGCTTATTATCCAAATAATATTGTAAATGGGACTTATATTGTACTTTGACTAGTAATATCAAATTAGCTGAGCAAGGTTATTCACTCACCTTGATGTTTGTCCAAGTTTACCTTGTTCCACACTAGAATTTGTGTAGGAAAATTTCCTAGTAAAATATATTACAAGGAATCATAAGAAAGGAAACAAAATCACGAAAATACGTAAAATTTTCTGACTGCTACAGTAACGGGTTGCTACAGTATGGTTTGCTACAGTAACGGTTTGCTACAGTAACGGTTTGCTACAGTGCCGGTTCGCTACAGTAACGTTGACTGCTACAGTACCGTTGACTGCCGACACTACAGTACTGCTACAGTAACCGAAGAAAATTTTCCAGATTTTGTTTCGAAATCCCTGGTCGCTACAGTAACTCGGTTTTTGCAGAAGTTTTTGCAGAAATTTCTAACAAATTCATCCTTTCCCTTCTTGTTTCAAAACCAGAATTTCAACTCTTTTAACCGATTATAACTCAAATATAACTTCTAAAACAACTGAGATTCATGAATTATCATCAAAATCTTCAAAACAAAACCTCCTCTGATCTTCTACATAAACTGAAATTTAAGGAAAATAATCGGATTAAAGCTTACCTTTGATCCTTACAAAGCTTTTGAACCGAACAAATAATCGAAACTCTGAAGATCAAGGAAAGGATTTGAGAAGAAAATGAAGAACTGAGAGAGAAATCTTTTCTGCTTCCTTCGGCTGAGTGAAAAAAATGAGGGTTACTATTGAAACTTTATATTAAATATTTCTAATGGGTTATTCAATAACCCATGGGTATCCATAACCCAACATCCAAACCCATCCAGTCAATTTACAATAAATGGATTAATTGACCATTCTGAAACCACTTTTCCATGAATTTCACCATTCTTAGAATATATCCCTCATTGTGCAAATATTTAGTCCAGTCATTTAACTCAATTTTCATAGATAATATTCAAAGAGAACAATTAAATATGAAAATTAAAAATGACCAAAATAAATAACTAAAGTAACATTGTAGAATTCTAAAATACTCTTAAGCGAATTATATTCTGAAATTAACGGGTATTACATTCTACCCCCCTTAAAAGAATTCGGTCCTCCGAATTAAAATCTTACCTCAAGTTTCAAATAAATGTGGATAGTTTTTTCCACATCTCATCTTCTGCCTCCCACGTAGCTTCCTCGCGAGAATGATTTCTCCAAAGAACCTTGACAGTAGGAATTTCTTTGGTACGCAATTTCTTGACTTTTCTATCAAGGATAGCTACTGGTACCTCTTCGTATGTGAGAGTTTCATCAAAATAAACTTCTTGGGGTTGAATGACATGAGAAGGATCAGGAAGATACTTTCGTAGCATGGACGCATGAAATATTGGATGAACTCCCTCTAGGTTGGAAGGTAGGTCTAGGCCATATGCCACATTACCCACTCTGTCTACAACCTCATATGGGCCAACATACCTCGGACTAAGCTTGCCTTTCTTCCTGAATCTCATTACTCCCTTCATAGGTGAGATTCGTAAGAAAACCATATCACCTATTGCAAATTCAAGGTCACGTCGTCGGTTGTCCGCATAAGACTTCTGTCTACTCTGAGCAGTTAACAACTTTTCTCTGATCAGTTTAACTTTATTTATATCTTCCTGAATCATCTCAGGTCCAAATATTTTGGTTTCACTAAGTTCAAACCAACCTATAGGAGATCGACACCGTCTCCCATATAAAGCCTCAAAAGGTGCCATCTGAATACTGGCTTGGTAACTGTTGTTATAAGCAAATTCAATAAGAGACAAATGATCTTCCCAACTTCCACTGAAATCCATCACACAAGCTCTTAGCATATCCTCTAAAGTCTGAATTGTCCTTTCGGACTGTCCATCAGTCTGAGGATGGAATGCTGTGCTAAGATTCACTTTGGTACCCAAAGCCTCTTGAAAGACTTTCCAGAACCGAGAAGTAAACTGAGGTCCTCGATCTGATATAATGGATATTGGTACACCATGAAGTTTCACTATTTCTTTAACATAAAGTCGAGCAAGTTTTGCTACACTGAAAGTGGTATGAACAGGAAGAAAATGTGCTGACTTAGTAAGTCGATCCACTATGACCCATATTGAATCATTTCCTTTTGTTGACCGAGGTAAACCTACTACAAAATCCATAGTGATCCTTTCCCACTTCCATTCGGGAATATCTAGTTTTTGCATCAATCCAGGTGGTCGTCGATGTTCAGCTTTAACTTGCTGACAAGTCAAACATCGAGCTACAAAGTCAGTCACGTCTCGCTTCATGCCCTCCCACCAGTAAACTTGTTTCAAGTCCTGATACATTTTCACAGCACCAGGATGTACAACGTAGGGTGAACCATGAGCTTCCATTAAGATTTCATGTTTCAAAGATTCAATGTTGGGGACACAGAGTCTCCCATTAAACCATAAGACTCCTTCTTCATCTACCAAGAAACTTGGTGCTAGACCTTGCCTTGCCTTATCTCTTATTTTGACCATATCAATGTCATTTTCTAAAGTTGCTTTTACTTTTTCAACAAGGGATGATCTAACTGTTAAATGAGCCAGAAATGTACCTGACTCAGTGATCTCAAAGAATACTCCATCAGCTTCTAATTCTTGTAGTTCATGTATTAGAGATCTCCTTATAGTGGCAATGTGAGCTAAACTTCCCATAGACTTTCGACTTAGAGCATCAGCCACTACATTTGCTTTACCTGGATGGTAAAGGATGGTACAATCATAATCTTTCAGAAGTTCCATCTACCTTCGTTGCCTTAAATTGAGATCTCTCTGCTCAAAAATGTACTTAAGGCTTTTGTGATCTGTAAAAATTTTACAAGTCTCCCCATACAAGTAATGTCTCCATATCTTTAGGGCAAACACTACAGCTGCCATTTCCAAATCATGAGTGGGGTAATTCAATTCATGCTTTTTAAGCTGACGTGAGCCATAAGCTATGACTTTACCATGTTGCATCAACACACACCCTAAGCCTATCTTTGAGGCATCACAAAATACAGAGTAACCCCCTAGTCCTGATGGTAGGGTTAAGACTGGTGCAGAAGTTAAACACTCTTTCAATTGGGCGAAACTTTGTTCACATAAATTATCCCAAATGTATTTAACATTCTTTCGAGTTAACTTATTTAATGGGAGAGCCGTCTTAGAGAAATCTTTGACAAAGCGACGGTAATACCCTGCTAAGCCAAGAAAACTACATACTTCAGACACAGTTGTTGGTCTAGGCCACTATTTAACTGCTTCAATTTTACTTGGATCTACATGAATACCTTCTTGGGAAATAACATGTCCTAAAAATGTTACATGACTCATCCAGAATTCACATTTTGAGAGCTTTGCGTACAACTGATGCTCTCTCAAGGTCTGAAGCACTATTCTCAAATGCTCAGTATGTTCTTTATGACTCTTTGAATACACCAAAATATCATCAATAAATACAATTACAAACTTATCAAGGAAGGATTTAAACACTCTGTTCATTAAATCCATAAATGATGTTGGTGCATTTGTCAACCCAAAAGACATCACAAGAAACTCATAATGTCCATACCGTGTACGAAAAGCAGTCTTAGGTATATCATCATTCTTAATTCGTAACTGATGATATCCAGACCTTAGATCAATCTTTGAGAAGTATTTTGCTCCTTGAAGCTGATCAAACAAATCATCTATCCTTGGTAAAGGATACTTATTCTTCACTGTGACTTTATTCAGCTGACGATAATCTATACATAATCTCATAGAACCATCTTTCTTTTTCACAAAAAGAACAGGAGCACCCCAAGGTGAAAAACTTGGGCGAATGAACCCTTTGTTTAACAAATCTTCCAATTGTTCTTTGAGTTCTTTTAGCTCAACAGGAGCCATACGATAAGGTGGAATAGAAATTGGTCGTGTGTCTGGGACCAAATCAATACTGAACTCAATATCTCTTTCTGGCGGTAATCCAGGTAAATCTTCTGGGAACACATCTGGGAATTCATTAACCACATGTATGTCTTCTAACTTCTGTTCTTTCTTTTCTAAATCTTTGATAAAAGCTAGAAATCTCTGACATCCCTTTCGCAACATACGCCGGGCACTTAACATAGATATCATGTTACAAGGTACATCACTTCGATCTCCTTGAAACACAAAATTACTCCTCCCCGACATATTAAAGGAAATAACTTTGTCACGATAATTTATAGTAGCATGACAAGAAGATAGCCAGTCCATCCCTAAAATCACATCAAAATCTAACATATTGAGAACCATAAGATCTATCTCAGTTTCCGTGCCTCCAACGATTATTTTACAAGAACGATAACATGTTTTAACCATCAAAGTCTCTCTCATCGGGGTGGAAACCAAGAATGGTTCTTTAAGAATAATCGAATCAAATGCAAATCTCTTGGCAAATAGGGGCGACACATATGAGTGAGTAGAACCGGGGTCAAACAAGATACGTGCAGCAAAAGTATTAACAGATAATATACCTGTAACTACAGCATTGGATGTTTGAGCATCCTGTCGGGTTAGAGCATATACTCTTGCATTTCCTCTGCCAGCAGCTTGTTTTCCACGGTCACCTTGGCCTCTTCCAGAACCTCTTCCCATACTACCCCCTGTTGAAGGGGTTGGTGTTTGAGTAATAGAAACAGAAATAGATTGTGGTCGAGGTGGCAAAGTAGACCCTTGACCTGGTCCTGTCATGAGCTGAGGGCACTCCCTTACAAAATGTCCTTTTTGTCCACAGTTAAAACAACCTGTACCAACAGTGTTTAACCTGCATTCTCCGAAGTGAAACTTTCCACATTCAGGACACTGAGGTTTCTTCCTTCTAGCTTGAGTACCTCCTCTACTAGAAGAACTAAAACCACCCCTGCTCTTTGAACGAGGCTTAGCCACACTGGCTGTAGAATACAATGACTTAGTAGGAGTGGCTGGAGCAAGTTGTGATGCAGTAAAGGGTTTCAAAGTCCCTGAGTCTTCCCTTTGATCAAAAGATCTCCTATATCTAGCTTTCTTCTTTTGTCGATATTCTTCTTTATTCTTTGACCTCCTTTCCATAACCAATCTGTAAAACTCCGTCCACATAACTGGCGGTGTGCCTTGAATTCTAGCTTTCTTCCAGTTCTTCCACCATTTACCAGCCCTACCCTTTAACTGAAAAGAAGTGAATTCTACCTTTTGAGTAGGAGAACACCCTATAGCATCACAGATTGCTTCACAATCTTCAAGAAAACATTGTGGGTCCTCTTTGGGATCTTCCCCTGAAAAAGTAGGAGGCCTCATTTTCTGGAATTCAGACATTCTTACCTCCCTTACGTTATCTCCTCCAGCTAACTGAGCTGGTGGTACAATTTCAGCTTCAACAATAGGAGGATCCACTGGCAGGTTAGCTTGTGCAGCTCGACCTCTCATTTCAGCCTCAAATCGGTCAAATCGTTCATTCATCAAATTAATCACATGTGCAATAGTTATATTGCCAACGTGAGCATCAGGTTCGACTCTCCTTGCTTGCTCACTAGTTGCACCCTCAGTACTTTGAGCATGTAAACTATCACCACGGTTAAGATCATCTTGCACATGTACTGGTGGATTTATGGCCCTCCTTGGACCCATATGCTCATTATTATTAGAAGATCCTTCTGACATTGATCTGTCACAGATCTACACACATAACGAACAATTTTCAGACATACACAAAATATCACTTACTAGCCCCGCTGAAAATTATCTATAAAATGACGTTATACTCTACAAGGTCTTTTATGGAACCTAATCCTATGGTCATGCCGCGGCTCATGACAATAGGGAAGGGCCCACAAAGATCACTTTGCTCTGTACTCTATAGGGGACCTATAAAACCTTTCCTCTGATACCAAATTTGTCACATCCCAAAAATTGAGCATGTGAAAAGATACTACTCATTTGATATAATTCTCAAACATACGTTATATACATATATTCTGTAAGGTTTTACATTCAACCTTAATCATTCATTCCACACTACAGAATTATATTCATCTGATAAGCAAATATAGACATACATAGTCTGATATTTCTATCTCATCGCAAGCCTAGGAGACCTATAGAAAGTACAGAGCGTTTCTAGTGTCTACATTAATAAGTACTGGTATCCCACCAGACAGAAATAGAGTGTAATCCCAAGGGGCTTCTAATCTTCCAACGGATACTCTTCTTCTTTGTTTTCTGTATCTGAAAAATAATCATAGGGAGTGTGAGTTTATTTAAAAACTCAGTAAGTAAATAACTGTACTATATAAAATATCAAAAGTACAAATACCACATTTACTCATATAATTAATTGTCTTATACATCGAGTAGTATGGGACTCTAACCCTTTCAAACTCATGAATAAGATTTCATAGGTATACACCGAGTAGTATGGGACTCTAACCCTTTCAAACTCGTGAATAAGATCTCATCGGTATACACCGAGTAGTATGGGACTTTAACCCTTTCAACTCGTGTATAGATTTCATAGATATGCACTGAGTAGTATGGGACTTTAACCCTTTCCAACTCGTGTATAAGATTTCTTAGATATACACCGAGTAGTATGGGACTTTAACCCTTTCACACTCGTGTATTAGATCCCGTAGATCTTTACTCATTAATAAAATAGTGAGAATTCATCACATAGTACAATTGTCATGAAATAAATAATTTCTTCATACTCTTATTTCTACTGATCATCATATACTCCCATATGAAAAATTAATTGCTTATTATCCAAATAATATTGTAAATGGGACTTATATTGTACTTTGACTAGTAATATCAAATTAGCTGAGCAAGGTTATTCACTCACCTTGATGTTTGTCCAAGTTTACCTTGTTCCACACTAGAATTTGTGTAGGAAAATTTCCTAGTAAAATATATTACAAGGAATCATAAGAAAGGAAACAAAATCACGAAAATACGTAAAATTTTCTGACTGCTACAGTAACGGGTTGCTACAGTATGGTTTGCTACAGTAACGGTTTGCTACAGTAACGGTTTGCTACAGTGCCGGTTCGCTACAGTAACGTTGACTGCTACAGTACCGTTGACTGCCGACACTACAGTACTGCTACAGTAACCGAAGAAAATTTTCCAGATTTTGTTTCGAAATCCCTGGTCGCTACAGTAACTCGGTTTTTGCAGAAGTTTTTGCAGAAATTTCTAACAAATTCATCCTTTCCCTTCTTGTTTCAAAACCAGAATTTCAACTCTTTTAACCGATTATAACTCAAATATAACTTCTAAAACAACTGAGATTCATGAATTATCATCAAAATCTTCAAAACAAAACCTCCTCTGATCTTCTACATAAACTGAAATTTAAGGAAAATAATCGGATTAAAGCTTACCTTTGATCCTTACAAAGCTTTTGAACCGAACAAATAATCGAAACTCTGAAGATCAAGGAAAGGATTTGAGAAGAAAATGAAGAACTGAGAGAGAAATCTTTTCTGCTTCCTTCGGCTGAGTAAAAAAAATGAGGGTTACTATTGAAACTTTATATTAAATATTTCTAATGGGTTATTCAATAACCCATGGGTATCCATAACCCAACATCCAAACCCATCCAGTCAATTTACAATAAATGGATTAATTGACCATTCTGAAACCACTTTTCCATGAATTTCACCATTCTTAGAATATATCCCTCATTGTGCAAATATTTAGTCCAGTCATTTAACTCAATTTTCATAGATAATATTCAAAGAGAATAATTAAATATGAAAATTAAAAATGACCAAAATAAATAACTAAAGTAACGTTGTAGAATTCTAAAATACTCTTAAGCGAATTATATTCTGAAATTAACGGGTATTACAGTGACCTTCACATTTTTTCTATTATCTATAAGTCATAAAAGGACAATATAATTAGTAGAGAAATAAGAACTACATATTATGACACTTCCGAATAAGAATGAGATTGATGCTATAATTAAAATCATAAGCTATAGAATTATGACCAAATTTAAGCTCAATCTTGCTCTTCTTTTCACCAGCAAACAAAACTATAACAATATGTTCAACTTTTTAACCTGATTTGTTGTTGCAAGCCCTTCTGAAAGGTTCTTTGGTGCTATTTCTACTATATATATAAGGATATGTTCTAATTTGCTAAAGTTTATTAATAGTTTAGCATGTCCTGCAAGCCCTATATATCATATCTTTCAGCTTGTCTTGCAAGCCTTAAACCTTCCTCATAATCTTGCATAATTGCTTCCGTCACCTTAGCGATGGTCTAGTTTTAAAGATCTGACAAATAAAAATGGGTTTGAATTTTGAATTTTGAATTATGAATTTTAAAATTTAAAACAAAAACTGAAAGGCTACATACATGAGAAATGGAAGGCAAGTTGAGTCAGAGTATTCAATGCAGAATTAAAGTCAGAGCAAAAAATACTTATGCTTTAAAAGAATCACCAATAAGGATGACAGAGCATTTAAAGCACGATATGAGAGCATTTAAAGTGTTATTATAATACCTGCTATATTTTAAAATTATAAGTGTTCAAGAACTACGATAAATTTATTTTGGAGAAAATAATTCCCCTATCTGTTTAATTTTTATATACTTATTTATGCAATAAGCATATTGTTGAAAACACAGATTTTTACCTATAGATTGCATAAATTACGGGGTATAGTGGATGTTATGATATGGAATTTATCCTGTGAATAAAATATGGTTTGAGCATAAAAGGAATCTAGAAAGAAACTGAGAGAAAAATAATGTTTTATATGAGAAAATCTCCTTAGGGACTAAAATGAAAAGGAAAAAAGTGAAAAGAAGCTCAAAGGTTTAGGAGAAAGGATAATTTTCCTTTTAGTTCCCTATAGTAACCAATAATTCAATCGCCTCGTGATTATATAGTAAAATGCATAGTGCCAAACTGAATTATTAACGCATAATAAACTAAATTATTAGAGTGCATAGTAAAATAAATATTTTATTTACGCATAGTACTCTGACTTCTCCTATAAATAGGTCATTCCATTTCACTTCTAAACTCATACCTTCAGTTTCTCTTATTTCCTCTCCTCAAAATTTCTCTTGCTTCGATGTTAGGGCTCTGAAATTCTAGGTTTTTCTCCTTAACTTAGATCCAAGGTAAGAATACTATACTCCTTTAAATTCTTGTAATTATTTAGAGGTTAAATTCTTAGTATACTCTGTGGTTGCAGCTTGAGCTGATCCTCCACATTAGAAAAGAATTATCCTAAACTGCTTGAGAATTATTTTCTCATTATCGGAATAGAGTATAAAACTATGAAGAATACATATCCAGGAAAGGTTTGGCTAAGGAAAGACTTGGTACAAGAGTGTCCATTGTGACCCACCTCCTTTGTGGCTTATATTTACTATTCTCAATATGAATAGTATCCATACATACAAATGATATATATATATATATATGAATAGTATTTGTACATATGAATAGTAACATGTATGAATAGTATCTATATATACGAATGATATACGTACGTATGAATAATATTTATACATATAAATAGTAACCGTATGTATGAATAATATCCACATGTATGAATGATATACATACATATGAATAGTGATCATACATATAAATGCTATTTTGTACAAAAGCAGCACTGAATTTCTCTATTTAATCTTCGTGAAAATCTTCATAGCAGAACCTAAAATCCAGCTACGTGTTCTTCTCTATAACAACTCAGAAAGGTGACTTGGATACGAAATCTATATAAATGGATGACCTTGCTAACCGAGTTTATTTATTTTTATTCTAAGTACAATATAAATCCCACCTCATATCGCAATTAGAAATTTTAATTAAATTATCTATTTAGTGATGATAACTTGATAATGGAATTTATTGTGTGATTTAAGATTATGTTGATGAGAATTATGATTGAGAATGTAATTATACACATGAAATAGTTTAGGGCTTGACCCAAGATACTAATGCATACATATATACATATGGAATGGTTGAGGGCTTGACCCATGACACCAATACATGCAGATATACATATGGAATAGTTGAGGGCTTGACCCAAGATACCAATGCATATAATTATACATATATAATGGCTGAGGGCTTGATCCCCCAAGATACCAATGCATGTAATAGTTGTGAATATAAATACAACGAGAATTGAATTTCTGAACATAAACCGAATACAGAGGAACCCTAGAATATGAATACAATTGTTCTTATTGTGATAATGATTATGATATTTGTACTTAATGATATATTTATTATTGAACAGTCATTTACTCACTAAGTTTTGATGAACTCATACTCTCTATGAATATTTTTTTTAGATACAGTGAATGAAAATTAAGGAAATTCGCAGGAGGATTAATATTTCTTGAGGATACTTTTCACGTTATCTGGAGACTTATAAATCTAAAAACTTAAGAAATGCTCTGTAATCTCTCTAAGCCACCTAGATTTGGAAAATTATATCATACTGTATGATATTTGACTTGTATTTACTGTTTTACTACATTGAAATTTATATATATATATATATATATATATGCAGAAATCTCTTTCTTGAAAAATTTATGTTTGCATAGTTGTGGACTTTAGTACTAATCAAAGATTTTATGGGATACCATAGAGGTACACCCTCGAGTTTATAGAATTACTCACATGTCTGAAATTGGGTTGTGATAGTTGTGGAGGAATAATTGAAGGAATATAATAGCAAAATGGAAGAATAAAAAAAAAGTTACACGAAAATAAGTTTACACAGATATTGAAAAACCAAAAAACTTTGCACTTACTCGATGAAGGTTCTACTCAACTTCTTTTTTCTTTCTTCAATTTAATCTCCCTTTCTTTCTTTAATTTAATCTCCCTGATTTTCCAGCCCTGGGGTATTGATTTACATCTTAAAAATCTTGCTTAAGCCTCTAGTTTGTTACCTATTCAACCTAAAATTCAGATTGAAAAGAAGAAATTTCACTCTTTCTGTCATGGGCATGACATGTCAATGCAATGTCAGGTTAAATTCTTTACCATGAAAATTGCTTCCCTGGCCGTCAAAATGTGGGAAAATTAACTCCTATATAGTGAAGCAAATCATTCATAGAATAACAGCCTAGAAAATTTGGTACCTGATCAATGAGACAATACTTGTTTGAAGTATGAATCGAAAACTTTGCATGCTCCTTAGAAGGAATAGCACCATCCCACAGGATAACTGCAAAATGACATCTCAGGAGCTTAATCAACATATCTAGCATACTATGTAGCAAAACTTGAAATGGCAGAAAAAACATAACTACAATATAAAATGCAAAAGCATATCTAAAAATAAAATTAAAAAAACAATATATTGAAATCTAAGATGCAAGTAGACTGATCAATCTCACCTAATTTAAGGAATTCTTTGGGGTTTTATATTCAGCAGCTAAAAAGACAAATTATAGGCATTTAAATGCTCAAAAGAACCCACTTCGAACAATATTAAAGCCATTTTCATTCCTTAAACTTAACAAGAGAAGTAATTGTTGGGGGAAACAAAAAATTGCAAAATAATTAAAAAAGAAAGAAAGCAATGAACTGGCAGAAGATGAGCCCAAGGTTTGCGAAGCTGAGAAAGCATTGCTATCTCAAAAAGATGAGTAGGAAGATGAATAACCAAAAGCAATAGGAGCACATGGTGATGTTTGGATGAGACCAACCTTCTCTTTGAAGTCATTAAGCAATGTTACTCATTTCATCATGTTCCTTGTCGATCTTTGAAGCGCTTGCAAACCACTCTCATCCCATTAACATTCACCGGATCCAATCACTCCCAAAACAATTTCTTGATTTCTGTGTCCAATGCTAGCATTTCAAACATTGCCTGATGGTCTAGATTTGTTGTTATCTATGCATTATTTGGATTCCCAAACATGCTCTCGTAATCCACTGCGAAGATCTTCAGGAGTCACCAGAGGTTGATTATGCCATGGTAATGTAATATCCCAGATTTAATTACCTTAGAAAATAAGACTAAATAAATAAACGAGTAAGTAAATAAGGATAAAATAGCAATAATGAAATTTTTGAGAAATATAAATATAATTTTATTCATTAGGCTAGGAACCTAATTGAATGGAATGAAGAAGACATGAGGGTGTCTTACAAATTCTACCAAAAGATATATATATATATATATATATATATATGTGTGTGTGTGTGTGTGTGTGTGTGTGTGTGTGTGTGGTTAACAAATGACAAGTGGACGGAGGACATGAGCCAAATAATGGAAAGAAGACGAAACTAGAAAAGAAAGAAAAAGAAAGAAAAGATAAATCATGAACTTGTCTATATATATCTAGTATTATATGTGTGATTAAGTGTGTGAAAGAGTGGAAGACATGAAAAGATAGAGTAAGTGTTGTATATGAATATAAAATAAAATAAAATAAAAATTGTTATGTTTATATTTCCATTGAAAAAGGAACTTTGCTTCTTTATTTTACTTTTCATGAATCTTTTTTTATTTTTCCAAAGTTCCCTTTTGACAAAATGATAAAGTTAACTATATATATATATATATATATATTTATATTTATATATTAGTTGGCTGGCAAAATAGATGAGTGAGGGTTTTCAGAGGAATTGGAACTAGGGACTTAAATGAAAAGTAAAAGAATAGAGAGAGCCTCTCAATAATTAAACCTAAATGAATTATGTTGGCAATTCAATGACTGTCCATGTTAGTTGTTACATCCCGAAACTTACATGTGAGATAAACATAAAATACCTAGGGTATACCTCCATGGTACCCCATAATCTCTGTGAACATTCTTAATATCCATAATTATGTGAATCATAAATATTCCAAGAAAGATATTTTGTATACATATTCAGAAAATGTTCAACATTCAAACACTATACAGTACTATATAACCTCCCAAGCCTAGGTGACCTACTATATTACAAAGCGTTTCCTAATCCTTACCAATTGTTTACCAGACAAAAGTGGAGTATATCCTTAAAGGCTATAAATTCTCCTCCTCAACCACTGTCTCTGAAAAGATAATCATAGAGAGTGTGAGTTAATCAAAACTCAGTGAGTAAACAACTGTACATGAAAATATCACAAGCACAAATACCACATTTACTAATACAATCAATCTATCATTTATTTTAAATAATTATAGTATTACATTTATCTGAATTTGCATATGAATTCTTGGGTGATCAATCCCTCAATCACTTTGCATTATATGCCATAAATACTTGCACTGAGTGACTTGGTAATTTAACCCTCAAACTCTTTGTGCATAAGTTTTCACAGTTATACACTGAGTGGTATGGGACTCTAACCCTTTCAAACTCGTGCATAGGTTTTCACATTTATACACCGAGTAGTATGAGACTCTAACCCTTTCAAACTCGTGCATAGATTTTCACATTTATACACTGAGTAGTATGGGATTCTAACCCTTTCAAACTCGTGCATAGATTTTTACATTTATACACTGAGTAGTATGAGACTCTAACCCTTTCAAACTCTGTATTGATTTTCACAGTTATACACCGAGTAGTATGGGACTCTAACCCTTTCAAACTCGTGTATTAGATCTCGTAGATCTTTTGTTCATCAATAAAATAGTGAGAATTTATCACAATATAATTACTATGAAATAAATGAATTTACACATACTTTTATTCCCTTGAATGTCTATCATCAACCATAACAATCATCATATATTATCAATTGATAGATTGATTGTTTCACACTTCAATAATGTTATAAACGAGACTTGTATTGTACTTTATCTAATAAGATTACATTAGTTTAGTAAGGTTATTCACTTACAAAATGTTCCAATTTATTCAAGGAACTACCACATCTAGTTCTTTAGTCAACTAGAGAAATCAATTCTCAAAGGTAATAAAATAATTTCCAGTGATATTGTAATTTTTCTCAACCTGAACATACACTGATAATCTTCTCAATTTCACAATTAACGCAAATGAGATTTATATTGTGCTTTGACTAATTTAGTAAATTAATTTTTGTAAGGTTGCCTACTCACCTGGATTCCAAGCTCTCGGCGCTTCCACCTTGCGCCCCAATCATCCCTATTGTAATCAGGTAAAAACCATTAGGGTTACAAAATAGAGAAATTTCCTATCACTACTCTCGACCTTTACTCACATCTTAAGTCATAACTCCTAACCAGTAATAAATTTCTAAATGACACTTATACCATTGGAAACTAGACTCAAAGAGCTTTCCAACGATATAAAATTTGCCCAAAACGGAGTCCGGATGAAGAAGTTATGACTGATTGAAAATAAGCTAAGGTTTTTCAGCATACCTGGCGCCTAGGCGCCAAGTCCTTCTTCCTTCCCAAAATCTTCTGAACCTTGGCGTCTGGGCGCCACGATCGCGACCTTTCGCGATTCCTCTCGGATTTGGCTCAGATCCGGCCAAATCTTCACCGTTTTTCATGATTTCTTCTATGTAATCTCACCCTTAATGTCTAAGGAGCATTTAGACACCA
This sequence comes from Biancaea sappan, assembly GCA_037074585.1. Taxonomy (NCBI): domain Eukaryota; kingdom Viridiplantae; phylum Streptophyta; class Magnoliopsida; order Fabales; family Fabaceae; genus Biancaea; species Biancaea sappan. The sequence continues at coordinate 28,804,310 of CM073498.1, forward strand.
AAAACACCAATTTTAATCGAGAAACGAAGTCGAAATCTCGATTTTTACCCCAAACTTCCTTAAAACTAGAAAATAGGGAAAAGCTTGAGAAATAGAAATTTCTACCTCGATTTCTTGCTTTCCCTACGTTGCTTGGCTCCTAGAGATTAGCCCCGTAGCCCGAGATCCACCATCCAAAGCTCGGTTGTGGAGTTGGAGTGTAGAGAGAGGAAAGGAGAAAATGAAGAAAAATAGGTGAGGCCACCTATATACTCGCCTGGGGTGAAATTATCACTTGCTCTCCAGTTGACCCTCAGTCAAGACTAGTAAAAGCAAATTCATAAAATCTTACCTCGGGTGATTCTAAATTCTAAGTGCCCCACAAATTTTCTTATTTCACTTTAGTCCCTCTCAAAGTCTCAAACTGCACTTTAACCTCGAATCCATCATCCTTTTGGTACCGAACTCATAATTCATTCCCATAAGCTCTATTCTTCTTCTCAGGTTCCTACTTGGTCATTTCTCAAAAGTACTCCATATTTTCTTTTCTTTTCACTTTAGCCCTTGAGAATTTGTAAAAATTTCCCAAATTAAAATTTTGAAATTTCTATTTCCAAATTTCCTTCACTAAGTCAAAAGAACATTTCTCATGTAATTAAATTTTCAATAAACTTCAAATAGATTTTAAATATTTATGCAAATTCTTGGGATATTACATTAGTATTGCTATAAAGGCTAGTCTGATTGTAAAATAAAATAAGACTCAAGAAAAAGTAATCAATAATGTCCTCACCATTACTACTACTGGCCTGGCCTTTGTCTTCATGTATACCTCTCCCTTCTCTTTATTACGTCCATCATCATCTCTTTATTTTTTTGTTGTTATCTCTTTCATAAATTTAAAATATTACCAAATTGCCACTCCATTATAATTATTTAAACGCTACAAGATTTCCAACAATGTAAGTAAGTAGGGTGAGAAAGAGAGAGGAAGAGGGAAGGAGTACGGAAAAGACTGAAGTATAGGAGAATTAGAGCTGAAAGTTCAGATTTAAAGCTTCTTCTTCACATAAGGTAGTTAGTCTTTCATAAAAGTATGATTATTTATGATTTATGATATCCATGTGCATAATCAGTTTTTACAGAGTTTAATTTATAAATCTTGTTTTGCAATAGTGAACAAGAGAAATGTAGTTATTATTAGTGTGATATTATACTTTTATGGCTGAAATGATCTCTTCATGTATTTACATTTTTTTAATAAAGTAACTAGCTATTGAGATATTTTATATCTCATATTTTTAAAAATTGATCATTTTAGAAAAAAGGCAAAAAAGAATGCTTTGATGATATTAATAATGAGATTAAAGTATAGAAATATATTTTATGGTAGTTTCTGATTTAAAGACGTAAAGAGAATATCAAAAGTTATATAAATTATTATTTGTATAATATTCAAACTCAGACATAATTAGTGAGAATCCTATCAATTTTTTTGTGAGGTTACTATTTACATAAATAGTAAAATTCGTGAATTGTGAATTCAGTAAACCAATTTAGAGAAGAAATATTTTTTTAAAAAAAAATAAAAAGTTGAAATGTTACAAATAGAGTGTGAGGAATGGACTGAAAGTTGATCAAGAGAGAAAGCGCATTTTCTACCTGAATTCATTTGGGACTGAAAGTGGATCTACCCTACTAGCTATGATGAGCGTAAAAATACAGAAGAAAGAAGAAAGCTAAAGAAATAAAGAAAGGAACTACACCGGAAGAGCAAATAGATTGACGCCTAGATGTAATGCAGAATTAAAAGGGACAGTAGGTATTCAAATGATATTTTAAATTTTGAAACACCAGAAGTGATGATGCGCTGCCACAAAAACCAAGAGACTACGTCCGATTAGGCGAGAATGTGGTGTACAAAAGAATAAACAATTACAGTCGAAAAGTTGGAAGATCGAATAGATAAGAAGGAGAGGGAAGAAGAAAATAAATGCTGAAGACTGACAATGCTGACAGATATTAAGTGGAGAATGTCAGGCAAGTTTCTAAGTTGGAAGCATGAAGAAAGAAGGAGAAAAAATAAATAAATGAGAGCAAATATGAAGGAGGCCAACCAATAAGGCTAACAGCATTTAATGATGAAGAACTAGTCCACCAATCAAAAGTAACTTGCATTTAATGCCTATTTACTTGATAGAACTACTTTATTTATTTAATAAGTAAGATGAGATTTACATAAAAAATTTCATTCACAAATTTGCCTTATTAAAAAAGGTACCACACAACATTTAGTACCTTCACAGTCAATACAAGAAACGATTGATTCCAAGAATGTCTAGAAAATCTAAAACATGCACAAGAAAACCAATTTCCACTAGAGAACAACCATTTGAACAATAGGATTCCCATATTTTCTTGGGAACCAATCAAACGGGAAAAGAAAAAAAAATAATTAAATCATGGACAATGAATTAAAGTTGGGTAAAAATTTAGGGATTTAACCATGAATAAAGGGCTAAAGAGTTTACACGAGAATTTCTCCAGTTTTTTTATTACAGTATTCCCTTTCCATAAATTATTCTCCAAAATATTCTATTTTCAAAATCATTTGTCAAAATATATCATTCTTACAATTTTTTTTTAAAAAAAAATTATAGGTGGTCTATCAAACTCAACATCAAAAGGTTCTTTTTCTAAAAATAAATAAATAAATTTGATCCTTCTATACCACAGACAGTGGTTCATAGTAAACGTGAAAATTTCATAAAGGTATGGTTGCTAAGACTCTGATTAATGAAGATATTCTTTTATCCTATTTAAAAATAATAAAAATCTTTCGATCAATGTCATTTCAACCCATATAATTTCTGGTTTCCTTTGTTGTAAAAATTGAAACAATTGTATTAAATAATTTAGCTTGAGTTGTGTTGAAGAACATTGTCCAGGATGAAACAATTCCTTTTGGAATAAAACCATGGTACCAGAACAACAAAAATTAAAATTGAATAAGCAACCTAGAAAATTATAGTGGTCACTCTCTCATTTCTCTGCTAAGATGTATATATAAGTATAAGAATAAGGGAGTTAATCCATTTTAAAAGATAATAACAACCTTGGAAACTGACTAGAGATTTATGAGGATAATGAGAGGTTACACTAGGGTTTTTAGGAAATCATGGTAGTTATAGAAAGAGTCACTTTAAAATATTTAATTACAATAATTTCTAATTATAAATTATAAATGGATTTTCTTAAAATTATAACTGCCAAATTTAAATTAAAATATTTCTATAAAAATATTTTTTAAAATACTTTCACAACAATTTGAAATATTCTTTTTGAAATGCTCTAATTTTTCTAACAAGCCCCCATATATTTTACAAAAAAATTTTAAATGACATAATGTTCTGGGTTCCACATATAGGTGTAAATACTTCGAGTTTGACATCTTTTAGACTATGAATCAAATTTAGACAAATAAGACATAACCTATAAAGTCAATGTTGAAGTATTTAACTTCTATGAATCAACAAAGTCTTATTGTTAGTTAGATGTCTTACTAGTCACATCACACTTCTACAATTCTTACTATTGACATCTTGTGCAGGTTGTCGACTATGCGCATGCCTTATGATCATAAATGCTCTAGAGATTTTCCTATGATCTGATATGAGTGGCCATACTCTACACTTTATATAGGTGATTTTATTAACTGTACTTGCAATAAATAATCACCCATGATGGTTTTGAAAATCATTAAGAGTTTTTGATTAGCCTCTCTATTAAATGCATCAGATCACTTTCACACTTATACCATAGGAAAGGGACTAAAATAATAGTATTGGTAGAACTAACAGATAACTTATTATTACTCATATGAAAATTTTTAATGCAATCTCCAATCACAAAGGTTGAGTTACTATCACTATTAATTTCAATTGGCTTAGGTCCACTTTCCCTCACTGTGTGAAAGATTAATTCCCTTCCTACATGCATATTTAGTCAAAGGATTGGTCAAATTCACTTTTGACTTAACATAATCGATCGATATATCTTTTATAACATAATTGATCGATATATCTTTTATCTTTTAGCAGCTATTTAATAACTTTGTGTCTCACATACAAGTGCGACTATTACTATTGAAAGTTTTGTTTCTTACAATAGCTATTGATGTTTGGCAATCACAATGCATAGACGTAAACGAAGTTAGGTTCATACCCAACAACAAAAATTGCTAAGAAGCTTTTCAGCTGCTTAGTCTCATTATCAATCAATTCTAGAGTGAAAACTCATATTCCCCAATGGATCTAACAATAATAGTTTGTTTGGCTGACTCCCAAGTTATTACACCACCACTAAGGATAAACATATAACTACTACTAGATTTTATCTTATATGAATCAGAAATCCAGTGAAGGGTGGGCAACCAACCTGACCAACATGCAAAGTTAGGTTTGTTTAGGTTGGGTTCGCATGTTGGATTGTGTTGAAATTTCCCAATCCGACCATAGGCGGGTCAGGTGGTGAGACCCGACCTATATGTAAATTATTTTTTGTGTTTTCCTACTTCTAAAGAGTAAAGAAGACTAAGACTAAACTGAACTTTAGAAATGAAGTGTTCCTCCCCCACGTGCATGCCTAGGTTCTTCACTTCTTCAGTGTTCGACTTCTTCAATCTCCAGGCCACTCTTCAGTTCTCCACTGCTTCTCTTCTCTCCTCAATCGAACCCCGTCAATGTCTTCATCTCCTTTCCTCCTCTACCGCACTCTACCACTCCGTCAGATCTTCGTCTTTGGTAAGTATTTTATCTCTGTTCTCCTTTGGTTCTGAACTTGTTCTAAAGTTCTCATTTTTCTGGTTCATGCGAGGTTCATACAACCAGAAATTTCTAGTTCTGAAAATTTTCTGGTTGAACTAGAAACCAGAACCAAAAACTTTTTCGATTCAAAACCAAAAATTTTTGGTTGAACTAGAAAGTTTTCCAGTTCAAAATTAGAAAGCTGAAAGCAAAAAAAAAACCATAAATTTTTTTGGTTTTGAACCAGAAAAACCAGAAAGTTGAAAGAAAAAAAAAATAGTGAACGTGTCAACCCAACCCAACTCAACCCACCAATATGAGGTCAGTTCGGATTGAGATTTACTCTCAACTTGAATCGAACCGACTCGTGTCCACCCCTAGATCCAGTTAGCATCATTGTATTCTTCTAATATAATGGGAAATCCACGTTATTTATATGATACTATAATTCACAATACCTCTCAATTATTTCATTAGTTTGACCAAAGCACCCTCAATGATCATTTTTAAGATTGTGTGTATATATACCCAACTAACACACATTATATGCTAATGTCAACTTGGGTGAAATTTATTAAATGCAATAGATTTCTAATAATCTACACAGTCAAATCTAACTTTTGTTTATATTTAATTGAATGTTAGAATTATAAGGAGTATTAACTAGTTTGTCATCAAAATAATCAAACTTTTTAAAATGTATTTTAACCAATGTTCTTGTGATAGCTGTAACATCCCGATTAAACACCTATCTTGTATTGGATAAATAAGTGTTCGGGAAGATTTTACAGGAGGAATTTTAAGAGGTGAAATAGGAATTTAATAATAATAATAATAATAATAATAATAATAGACAAATAAATAAATAAATTAGTAAAATAGAATATATGGGGGAGATCAGGAAATAAGTTTAGTGGGGGAGATCAGGAAATAAGTTTAGGGGCAAAAATGGAATTTCACTTATTGGGCTGTGGACCTAATTGCAAATAAAAGTTTAGAAGAGGGTGTTTCCATAATTTTTGCTAAAATAAGCTTGGTGGCAAATTAGGCACATGACACGTGTAAACTTAGTCGTGAAGGAGTCAACATAGAAAGAGAGAAAATCTATGTTCTTGCTTCCCATAAAGCTTCCTCTTTTTATTTTTCCCGCGAGTGAGTGGAGAGGGATCCTTCGAAATTCTCTGTTGTACTGGGTTGAGGCAAGAAACTCTCCTCGGTTACATTAGGTGAAACTCGAAGAAAGAGTTCTTATAAAAAAATTTACTGATTCTAGTGTGTGCATCACGGCCGTCCATCACGAAAGTAAGAACAGAACCTGGTAGGATGGAAAATTGTTTAAAAGGGATTTGGAGGTGGAAGGTTAATCTTTCTTTTCTTATATACTTTTTAAACAACGTGACTTCCAAATCTCATTAGACTAGTAGTACTAAAACTCAAAATTAAATAAAACCCTCAATCTATATAATGGATCCACTATATTTTTGCTAACTATAATTAAAGAGATTTTTCTATTTATCACAGTTTTTTCAGAGACTAATTAAATTAATTAAAACGAAATTTATTTCGCAGAATTGGATAAAGCCTCTAGTCTAACATAATTGTATTCTAACTATTTACATTCATAATCTATATAATGGATCCACTACATTTTTGCTAACTATAATTAAAGAAATTTTTCTATTTATCGCAGTTTTCTCAGAGACAAATTAAATTAGTTAAAACGAAATTTATGTAGCAGAATTGGATAAAGCCTCTAGTCTAACATAATTGTATTCTAACTATTTACATTCATCAATTTTACATCGGATTGTTGCCTCCTTGTTCTGAGATTTTTCTCTGTCTTTATTGTTTATCAACTTCACATCATGCCCTGATCTGTTTCATTCTTTTTTATACTTTAAAAGATTCTGTTTTTTCTTGAATTAAAATTTCTATATGCGTAGTTGTTTGTGCTCCTGTACTCTCATTGATATCCCCAGCTCTTTTCATGTTTCCACTTTTCCAAAAAGGATTGACCACCGGGTTAACATTGAATGGGATTTAATGTTTTCACTCTGATCCAAAGTTCATCAAGGGCATGTTCTGTTACGTTTCAATGCTCATTCTTAGACCAGGGAGTCTTCCAATTTATTTAATCAACAGGTTGAAAGAAATTATAACTTTTTTTATATATGGTCTACCAATTTTAGGGACTTGGAAAGACAGTTAAACCGAGAAAGTACACAAAAAATTTAGCACACCTAGTTTACCCAGTATACTGCGAGTCCGTTTAGAGAACCCCAAGTCACAGATTCATCACTGCCACCAATTTCCACATGTGCAATAGAAAATCAACTTTACAAATATACTAAAATTGTTCTCAAGATGAAATCCAAATCTAAAGGTGAAATTCAAAACTTTAATAATACTCAGAGGGGCTGTTTGGATGGAGGGGAAGGGAGAGGAATGATTTTAATAGAGGAGAAGGGAAGGAAGAGGAGGGGAAATGAAATTTCTTTATTTTATTTAGTTTAAGGGAAGGGAAGGGGATGGGAGGAGAAGAGATGTGAGGAAAAATAAACATTCTTTTGTTTGGCTTGTAACGGGAGAGGAGGGAAAATAAAATAACTATTATAACTTTTTGATTGTATAATCAACAAAACATGATAAATTTGTTATCACTTATATTCAAATAAGTTAGCTCATTTGTTATGGTGAAATAATATAACATTTTAACAGTTTCAATTTAACTAATCTAAAAAGCATCTCAAATATATAATGTATTTTAAAAATCATATAAAATTTTAATTTTAATCTTAACGTAATAAAAAAATAAGCTAAATAATTTTATTGTTACAAAAAACAAAAAAAATAATTAACTAAAATTTAACTAAGTGATTAAAATCTTATTTTGGTCACTCACATATATCGGTTTTTTTTAATCTGGTCCTTCATAGTTTTCATTCTCAATTTGGTCTCTTACAGATTGATATATTATCAATTTAGTCTCTCAAAAAATTTATATTCTCAATTTGGTCCCCAATAGATAAATATGTTATCAATTTAGTCCCTCACTTATTTTCATTCTCATTTTATCCCAAACAAATTGATATATTATCAATTCAGTTCTTTTTTTGCTGGTCATAACTTTTTATGGTAACAATTTTGATGAAAGGACTAAATTGATAACATATAAATCTATGAGGGATCAAACTAAAAATAAAAATATGTGAGGGACTAAATTAATAACATATCAACATATTGAGAATGGAAAATTACGAGGGACTAAATTAATAACATATCAATCTCTAAGCGACCAAATTGATAATAAAAATTTCTAAGTGACCAACTTGAGAAAAAAGATACATGTGAGGGACCAAATTGATATTTTGGTCCTTACTAATTTACTCAGTTTATTATTATTATGATTATTTTTTTAGTTATCCTTTATTATTTAATTATACATATAATATATTATTTACATACAAAAATAATAATAATAATAATAATAATAATAAAACTTTTATATAATCAAAATATGTTAATAATATATTATTTAAGAATCAAAATAAAATAAGGTAGAAGACAATCTTGATATTAAAAAAATTATTAAGAGCACTTTTGTCTTTACATTGTTATAATTTTTCTTCTCTCAAAATCTCCCACTTTCCAAAAAAAAAAAAAGAGGGGGAGGAATTTTTCACTTATTTTTTTTCTCTTCTTCCTTTCAACTAATTGAAATAAATAATGTCAAATTAAAAAAAGTCTCTTCTTCCTTTCAACTAATTGAAATAAACAATGTCAAATTAAAAAAAGTCTCTTCTATCTCTCTCTCTCTCTCTCTCTCTCTCTCTCTCTCTCTCTCTCTCTCTCTCTCTCTCTCTCTCTCTCTCTCTCTCTCTCTCTCTCTCTCTCTCTCTCTCTCTCTCTCTCTCTCTCTCTCTCTCTCTCTCTCTCTCCTCCGCTCCATTCCTCTCATGCGAAAGGTTCGTGCTCTGGAGTACTTGCTGGTTTATACTCCATCTAGCATTTAGTTCGATATAAGATACTTCCTTCACTTGGGGCATTGGCAAGCGAAACTACTACAAGAATAGCCCCAACACCTTCAATATAGTTACAAGAAAAGGATTGGCGTGTGAGAGTTGAACCCATTCAATGGTGGGATGTCTGTAGGAGAAATGATTGGCCAGAAACAGAGGAACAATAACATCATCAAAAGCTTACAGATATCTGTTATGTGATAAACGAAAACACTAAAACAGAGAGAGGAGAGAGAGAGACTTACAGAGGATACCCCAAAGCAAATAGCGAATAGAGAACAAACGACCAACCTTGAAGCTATAGGAGGGAAGACATAGAGTAAACACAGAAAATAAAAGGCAAGATGGAAAAATGAATCACGACACCACTATTTATAAAAGAGCAAAAATTTGAATTTCAAATCAAGGTGTGAACAGTGTGTTGTCACCATATCATAATTAAGTACTTCACCGGATTGTCAACCAATAAAAATACATTAAACCAATAAAAATACATCGAGGAGAGCGTCCATATAAAAATCGTGTTTGACATGAGAAGGTGTTTAATTGGCTAAAAAAATCGACTAATTAATTAAAGCAATCAAAAAGAACAACAGATATGCAGTCAAGTCAGCATTAGTTGTAGAATATACATTGGAACAACATGTGATCAAAGAGAAAATGCTGATGTGGAAGCATTTAATGACACAACTATAATTAATGTCCTTGAGTGGGACTCTATATTTAGATTAGATAAATAACAGGTAATAGATACAATAGGGTCCCTAAAATGAAGCGACAAAGCAACCAGGTAAGTTGAGTAGAAAGATTCCTAGCAATTGATTGATATGCATGCGTGATCGTTGCCACGTTAATGATGGGTCCCATCTGAAGCAGGCATGCGAGAAATCTAATTAGCCCAGGCCTCCCTTTCCTTTCCTTATCATTGAGCATTGTGCCATCGATGATTCCAATGTCACTCCTTCCGACACAGATATATCCCCTGCTTCACAGAACACTGCAAAACGGCACAAAAAGTGCCATCTCGAAGGCTTAAGCATCTTAACAATGAAATCATCACCAGCAATGGCGGTGATGTCTACTGTGTCATGGTTCTTATCCGTAACAATACTAGTAATAGCCCATTCATGTTCAGGGTCATGGGCTCAAAAGGATGTGTTTTTAATGGCAGGACAGAGCAACATGGCGGGTCGGGGCGGCGTTAACGGCGCCAAATGGGACGGCAACATCCCACCGGAATGCAGGCCGAGCCCATTGATTTTCAGACTGAATGCTCAGCTTCAATGGGAAGAAGCACGTGAGCCCCTCCACGCCGACATTGATGTGGACAAGACATGCGGAGTAGGGCCCGGAATGGCTTTCGCCAACGAGGTGGTTCAAGGTCAAGCAACAAGGGGTGGCGGCAGTCAGGGTGCAGTGGGTCTGGTCCCTTGCGCAGTTGGTGGGACTCGAATCAGCCAGTGGAGCCGAGGGTCGCCGTTGTACAATCAGTTAGTAAGACGCGCCACCGAGTCCGTAAGGGACGGTGGGACTATTAGAGCACTTCTCTGGTATCAAGGCGAGAGTGACACTGTCACACAGCATGATGCTGACTCCTATAAAACAAGCATGGAGAGCTTTATTAAAAATCTCCGTTCTGATCTTCACATTCCCTCTCTTCTCGTAATCCAGGTTTCTCTTTGCTTTTCCATTTCCCTTCTTCACACTCTCCCTCTTTTTCTTTTCCTTTTTTTTTTCAAAATTAATATATTTTTCAATGACTTTTCTGATGGTCCGTTACGCTTGCAACTATTTTCAAATGTGAGGCCGTTTTTCCACCATAATTATATTTGTTGTTTTATGTGTCTTTTTGCCAGCCAAGCCACCTATATATATATATATATATAATGCGAACTAGCCGAGCTTGTTGACCCTTAAAATTCATATGGATTGAAGCCCGCCTTTTTTATGATTTCAAATGAAGCTCTTGCAATGCCATCCAACTGGACAACAGTAGGGGCCCAAACACCATCTAGCAGTTTGAATTTTTTGAAATTACTTGAAATATATTTAATTACAAAGTAACAGCTACTATATTATACATCGAGTATTGTAGAATATTTTATCTAAGAATATAATCTGTGTCCCCGAAATTTTAAACTATAACTATGATATCCAATCACGAAGACATAATAACTGCAAATTGCTTGTTCAGCTCTTTTTAAATAAAGAAAATGATTGTTAAAATAACAGAAAACCACAGTACAGGGACAAGCCCTCTCCTGAAAGCATGCATATGAACTTATAAATGTGACACACTGCCAATTTCCTCTGTACTGTACTGTGAGACAATTTTTTTTGTTTACAATATTACGGAATAATATAAATTGAAGTAGTGATGGACTATATATATATATATATATATATATATATATATATATCGTGAGGGTATAGTGAGATGTAAATTGAAGAGGATATGGAAACGAATGTTGCAGGTGGCAATAGCATCAGGGGAAGGCAAATTCATAAAGAAAGTGAGAGAGGCTCAGTTGGGGATCAAATTGCATAACGTCAAGTGCGTTGATGCAAAGGGATCGCGCCTCAAGGTAGATAAGCTGCACCTTACCACCATGTCCCAGGTTCACTTGGGCCTCAAGTTGGCTCATGCCTATCTTTCTTCATCCCCCCCATCTCTTTAGTCATTCACATTTCACCTGATCCTCATGAAACTGCAGGCCGGCAATTTAGTAAACAGTGTGGGCGTCCTCAGTTATTATCTAGCTACCTACTTTGGGGATGGAGATGCATTTGCCCATGTATTTACTTTCTCAATCAATCTTCAAATCTCACCATATTTGAATACACAATTCGTTTACATCTTTTGATACGATATTGACCTTGCACTAATTTCTTAGCTCCAATCACATATTGCAGTATTTACGTGAGATTGTAATTAATAATAAATTGTCTTAGTACCGATGATTGATGTTATGAAATATATATATATATATATATATTAAAAGATTAGCTTAGACAAAAGTATACGTCATGTCTCTAATATTTATCTCGATTTTTATTTATGTTCCTAACGTTTATTTTTTATCAAATATGTTCTTTATGTTTTATTTTTTTTATCATATATACCTCAAAATGACAAAAATACCCCTCATTTTTCTTTTTTTTTTCTCTCTCCTCACTCACACCCGGCTTGCCGAAAAAGACGCAAAAGAATTAGAAAACCGAAAAACTCATTGACATTCGTTCTATTTCTTCCACCACCACATCTATTTTCTCTTCAATATTCTTGTTTCCCTCTTTTTCTCTCTGATTCACTCTTTCTCTCTCAATCTCAAAAAATTTATTCTCCCAAGACCTAACTAGAGAGAGAAATTTTTTGAGATTGAGAGAGAGAGAGAGTGAATCAGAGAGAAAAGAGAGAGGAACAAGAATGTTGGAGAGAAAAGAGACATGGTGGCGGAAGAAATAGAGTAAATGACGATGAGTTCTCCAGTTTTTTACTTCTCTAGTGTTTTTTTCAGCGAGCTAGGGGTGAATGAGGAGAGAAAAAAAAAAGAAAAATAAGGGATATTTTTACCATTTTGAGACATATACGATAAAAAAAATAAAACATAAATGACATATTTGATAAAAAATAAATATTAAAAGTATAAATAAAAATCGAGATAAATATTTGAAATATGACACCTACTTTTGATCATATTATATGTGCAGAATTAGTCAACCCGAAATTAACTCGTGGGAGAGTTGGAATTCAAGATTGTATTTGATTATAGAATATGCATCCAATTGGCAGAGCCCTTAAAATCAGATGAGTTCTAAAAAATAAAAATTGTCCTGATTTGTAAAAAGGAAAACATCGGATGTGGGATTCCAAGAACACGAGTAAGAAATAGTTTAGATGTCTCCGTTGACTTTGATGGGATAATCACAAAAGAAATTAAGAGTAACCATACTAGGCATGAGTTGACCGTACGTACATGATCATCATAAACATGATGTTTTTGAGATACGTGTTGTATTATTTTTATATATAATAGCGTAGCAGAAGCCGCAAACGTTTCGCCATTACAAATTCAAGATGAGAACGATGGGTGCGGAGCAGCCACCACATCGACCAGGTGTCAACAGCTTGACTTTACCAAAATGAACCAGTCTTGCCAATTCTATTACTTAAAGATGTTTGAAATGAACTTCATCTTCCTATAATCAAAAGTCAAAAGTCAAAACCAGCATAAGTCGTGATGGATACGAAAGTGCTGATCGAAAGTGGTTCAATATCATTATGGAAGATGGATGTGATCCTTTTGTGTGTTCATTAATTTTGTTGTGTTTACTTGTTTGTGGAAATCGAAGTTGAGAGCGCTGGGGATGATGCTTCATCTGGAAAGCAAGAGAAATTAAGGAAGGCAGCGAGAGGCAGAGGGACCCTAAAGCGGTTCACGAGAAAGAAGAGAAGAAACGAAAGTGATGAAGCTGTAGTTGCTAACCCGGAAATCAATAGCACTACCTCTAAATCAATGTGCCTCTTCAGTGAATGCGAACCAAACAGACAAAACTCAATTAAGGTCTTTGCGTATGTATAATTTAAATTTTAAAGGTGTATAATGGAAGAAGTGATGTAAATTGTAATACTATATCTACGAATACCAATCTGCCGGATTTTGCAGCACCTTCTTCGTAGAGTCGTTTTTGAGATCAATATTGTAAATCCGAGAGAAGCCATACAGAGGAGAAGTTTTCCAAAAGTTAGTGTAGTAGAAAAAGTAATACACAGTGACCTCTGTTTATTATTCTCATTTTATTTTGTTGTTTCATGCGGCTTTCTTGTACTCGATTGGATGGATACTTTTGTTTCATTGCACATTCTTACTGTTGAAACTTGGAAGAACTGATCATTTTTCCCCATAATTTCGGTCTTTTTTTTGGGTGGAATATGATTTTTTTTTATGATAAATATACTCCTCTTCTGTTTTTCATTTTTGATTTTTTTAGATAAATTTAATATATAGTGGTTTTGCCCATATTATGTAATATATATTTTGGTTTATGATTGAATAATATATTATGTCATTTCACATAATAGATTACATAATTATTTTTATTTTCTATCAATTTTACTCCTATATATCTTTCTATGTTATTAACTTCCACAACATAACTTATCTATAAAAATCTACAAGCAAATAAATATGACAGATAAATTATTTTTAAAAAATTACATTGTCTTGGAGAGAGAATATTACATACGAAATTAATATTTTTTATATTTTTAATTATGTTTTTGTGTAAAGATAGTAATACATTTATATGCTTTAGTTTATTTTTTAAAAAAATATAAAAATAATTGACGGACAGGTGCTACTCAACATGTGATTTTACATGAATGCATTTCTTTTTGGGTCTGAAACATTACTGCAAAAATAAAATTGTCACATCCCAAAAATTGAGCATGTGAAAAGATACTACTCATTTGATATAATTCTCAAACATACGTTATATACATATATTCTGTAAGGTTTTACATTCAACCTTAATCATTCATTCCACACTACAGAATTATATTCATCTGATAAGCAAATATAGACATACATAGTCTGATATTTCTATCTCATCGCAAGCCTAGGAGACCTATAGAAAATACAGAGCTTTTCTAATATCCACATTAATAAGTACTGGTGTCCCACCAGACAGAAATAGAGAATAATCCCAAGGGGCTTCTAATCTTCAAACAGATTCTCTTCTTCTCTGTTTTCTGTATCTGAAAAAAATAATCATAGGGAGTGTGAGTTTATTTAAAAACTCAGTAAGTAAATAACTGTACTATATAAAATATCAAAAGTACAAATACCACATTTACTCATATAATTAATTATCTTATTGTAATATCCCAAGAATTTTTATGAATATTTAAAGTCTGATTTGAAGTTTAGTGAAAAATTTAATTATGTGGAAAATTTTCTTTTTGAATTAGTGAAGAAAATGTGGAAATAGAAATTTTTATTTTTAATTTAGGAAATTTTTACAAATTCTCAAGGACATGTGGGGAAGAGAAAGGCATGGCGCCCAGGCGCCAGGTGTGTCGGAAAACCTTAGCTCATTTTCAATCGGCCATAACTTCTTCATACGGACTCCGTTTTGGGCAAACTTTATATCGTTGGAAAGTTCTTTGAGTCTAGTTTCCAATGGTATAAGTTTCATTTAGATATTCATTACCGATTAGGAGTTATGACTTAAGATGTGAGTAAAGGTCGAGAGTAGTGGTAGGAAATTTCTCTATTTCGTAACCCTAATGTTTTTGTCTGGTTACAATAGGAATGGTCAAGGTGCAAAGTGGGAGTGCCGAGAGCGTGAAATCCAGGTGAGTGGGTTAATACTTGCTATGATTAAATATCTGTTATTGACTTTTTGCATCATAGTGGAAATATGTTGTATATCCAAGTTTGAAGAGGATGATGTGGAACGATGAGGCATAAACAATTGTGGAACGTGTCTGGTAATGTATATAATTATATTTTCTTATTTTCCCATGAATGGAGGTTATATAATGGATTGTGAATGGCATGTGAACTGAGTTGAATAATTGTTCTATATTATGGGTTATGTTGTATACATGCTATGTTGCTGGAACCACATTTATTATGTTGTGGCTTGAATTGTAAATGACTGAGTTGTGTATGTGGCTCAAGATTATGATTGAGGATGTTTTTATATATGATTGTGATTGTGTTTGACTGGAAAGGAAAGGCATGGTGGTGCACCCCATGGAGAAATTTATGTGAAGTTATAAGGGTGGAGATTATAAATGGAGCGATAAGGGTGGATGCGGCAGGGGCCGCGGGCAACGATCCAGAGGTATTCTGGACGACCCGGTTGGTACGGGAAATTTGTGTGAAATTGATTTCACCGATTGTTGTTGTGAACTTTTGAATTATGTTGAAATGTATTTGATTTATTTGGATATTGTCGTGAAGTACTACGAATAATATCATATCATATGATGATCGATTTACGTATGATTGCTGCATGTTATCATTATGATGTATGATATTTTTTTGTCATAATGTTGTGTTATCTACTCACTGGGCACGTGGTTTGCTCATACCCCTCTTATTGATATTTTTTTTCAGAGTTGACAGCTGAAGGTAAATATCGGAACAAGGAATTATGGATCCTTAGTCCATGATTACCTTTTCATTTGTTCAGGATAAAGGTATAATAGTTAAGTTTTATTCTAAGTTGTATAAATCTAGAAATCTCTGTAATCGGGTAGGTTCATTCACTGATGTAATGTGAGTAATTGTAGTATGTATAAAGAACTCGTTTTGGTTGCATGAAAAAGAATTGTATGATTTTTAAGAGAAAGATAGGCTTACGGAGGTGAAATGAAATTCACTTTCCGTGCCGGTCACGTGCTCAAATTTTGGGACGTGACACTTATACATCGAGTAGTATGGGACTCTAACCCTTTCAAACTCATGAATAAGATTTCATAGATATACACCGAGTAGTATGGGACTCTAACCCTTTCAAACTCGTGAATAAGATCTCATAGGTATACGCCGAGTAGTATGGGACTTTAACCCTTTCAACTCGTGTATAGGTTTCATAGATATGCACTGAGTAGTATGGGACTTTAACCCTTTCAAACTCGTGTATAAGATTTCTTAGACATACACCGAGTAGTATGGGACTTTAACCCTTTCAACTCATGTATAGGTTTCATAGATATGCACTGAGTAGTATGGGACTTTAACCCTTTCAAACTCGTGTATGAGATCCCGTAGATCTTTACTCATTGACAAGATAGTGAGAATTTATCACATAATACAATTGTCATGAAATAAAACAATTTCTACATACTCTTATTTCTACCGATCATCATATACTCCCATATGAAAAATTAATTGCTTATTATCCAAATAATATTGTAAATGGGACTTATATTGTACTTTGACTACAGTACTGCTACAGTAACCCGAAGAAAATTTTCCAGATTTTGTTTCGAAATCCCTGGTTGCTACAGTAACTCGGTTTTGCAGAAAAATCTTTCAAAAATTCATCCTTTCCTTTCTTGTTTCAAAACCAGAATTTCAACTCTTTTAACCGATTATAACTCAAATATAACTTCTAAAACAACTGAGATTCATGAATTATCATCAAAATCTTCAAGAACAAAACCTCCTCTGATCTTCTACATAAACTGAAATTTAAGGAAAATAATCGGATTAAAGCTTACCTTTGATCCTTACAAAGCTTTTGAACCGAACAAATAATCGAACTTCTGAAGATCAAGGAAAGGATTTGAGAAGAAAATGAAGAACTGAGAAAGAATCTTTTCTGCTTCCTTCGGCTGAGTGAAAAATATGAGGTTACTATTGAAACTTTATATTAAATATTTCTAATGGGTTATTCAATAACCCATGGGTATCCATAACCCAACATCCAAATCCATCCAGTCAATTTACAATAAATGGATTAATTGACCATTCTGCAACCACTTTTCCATGAATTTCACCATTCTTAGGATATATCCCTCATTGTGCAAATATTTAGTCCAGTCATTTAACTCAATTTTTATAAATAATATTCAAAGAGAACAATTAAATATGAAAATTAAAAATGACCAAAATAAATAACTAAAGTAACGTTGTAGAATTCTAAAATACTCTTAAGCGAATTATATTCTGAAATTAACGGGTATTACATTCTACCCCCCTTAAAAGAATTCGGTCCTCCGAATTAAAATCTTACCTCAAGTTTCAAATAAATGTGGATAGTTTTTCCACATCTCATCTTCTGCCTCCCACGTAGCTTCCTCGCGAGAATGATTTCTCCAAAGAACCTTGACAGTAGGAATTTCTTTGGTACGCAATTTCTTGACTTTTCTATCAAGGATAGCTACTGGTACCTCTTCGTAGGTGAGAGTTTCATCAAAATGAACTTTTTGGGGTTGAATTATATTCTCCCGAATCTCATTACTCCCTTCATAGGTGAGATTCGTAAGAAAACCATATCACCTATTGCAAATTCAAGGTCACGTCGTCGGTTGTCCGCATAAGACTTCTGTCTACTCTGAGCAGTTAACAACTTTTCTCTGATCAGTTTAACTTTATTTATATCTTCCTGAATCATCTCAGGTCCAAATATTTTGGTTTCACCAAGTTCAAACCAACCTATAGGAGATCGACACCGTCTCCCATATAAAGCCTCAAAAGGTGCCATCTGAATACTGGCTTGGTAACTGTTGTTATAAGCAAATTCAATAAGAGACAAATGATCTTCCCAACTTCCACTGAAATCCATCACACAAGCTCTTAGCATATCCTCTAAAGTCTGAATTGTCCTTTCGGACTGTCCATCAGTCTGAGGATGGAATGCTGTGCTAAGATTCACTTTGGTACCCAAAGCCTCTTGAAAGACTTTCCAGAACCGAGAAGTAAACTGAGGTCCTCGATCTGATATAATGGATATTGGTACACCATGAAGTTTCACTATTTCTTTAACATAAATTCGAGCAAGTTTTGCTACATTGAAAGTGGTATGAACAGGAAGAAAATGTGCTGACTTAGTAAGTCGATCCACTATGACCCATATTGAGTCATTTCCTTTTGTTGACCGAGGTAAACCTACTACAAAATCCATAGTGATCCTTTCCCACTTCCATTCGGGAATATCTAGTTTTTGCATCAATCCAGGTGGTCGTCTATGTTCAGCTTTAACTTGCTGACAAGTCAAACATCGAGCTACAAAGTCAGTCACGTCTCGCTTCATGCCCTCCCACCAGTAAACTTGTTTCAAGTCCTGATACATTTTCACAGCACCAGGATGTACAACGTAGGGCGAACCATGAGCTTCCATTAAGATTTCATGTTTCAAAGATTCAATGTTGGGGACACAGAGTCTCCCATTAAACCATAAGACTCCTTCTTCATCTACCAAGAAACTTGGTGCTAGACCTTGCCTTGCCTTATCTCTGATTTTGACCATATCAATGTCATTTTCTAAAGTTGCTTTTACTTTTTCTACAAGGGATGATCTAACTGTTAAATGAGCCAGAAATGTACCTGACTCAGTGATCTCGAAGAATACTCCATCAGCTTCCAACTCTTGTAGTTCATGTATTAGAGACCTCCTTATAGTGGCAATGTGAGCTAAACTTCCCATAGACTTTCGACTTAGAGCATCAGCCACTACATTTGCTTTACCTGGATGGTAAAGGATGGTACAATCATAATCTTTCAGAAGTTCCATCCACCTTCGTTGCCTTAGATTGAGATCTCTCTGCTCAAAAATGTACTTAAGGCTTTTGTGATCTGTAAAAATTTTACAAGTTTCCCCATACAAGTAATGTCTCCATATCTTTAGGGCAAACACTACAGCTGCCATTTCCAAATCATGAGTGGGGTAATTCAATTCATGCTTTTTAAGCTGACGTGAGCCATAAGCTATGACTTTACCATGTTGCATCAACACACACCCTAAGCCTATCTTTGAGGCATCACAGAATACAGAGTAACCCCCTGGTCCTGATGGTAGAATTAAGACTGGTGCAGAAGTTAAACACTCTTTCAATTGGGTGAAACTTTGTTCACATGAATCATCCCAAATGTATTTAACATTCTTTCGGGTTAACTTATTTAATGGGAGAGCCGTCTTAGAGAAATCTTTGACAAAGCGACGGTAATACCCTGCTAAGCCAAGAAAACTACGTACTTCAGACACAGTTGTTGGTCTAGGCCATTGTTTAACTGCTTCAATTTTACTTGGATCTACATGAATACCTTCTTGGGAAATAACATGTCCCAAAAACGTTACATGACTCATCCAGAATTCATATTTTGAGAGCTTTGCGTACAACTGATGCTCTCTCAAAGTCTGAAGCACTATTCTCAAATGTTCAGTATGTTCTTCATGACTCTTTGAATACACCAAAATATCATCAATAAATACAATTACAAACTTATCAAGGAATGATTTGAACACTCTGTTCATTAAATCCATAAATGCTACTGGTGCATTTGTCAACCCAAAAGACATCACAAGAAACTCATAATGTCCATACCGTGTACGAAAAGCAGTCTTAGGTATATCATCACTCTTAATTCGTAACTGATGATATCCAGACCTTAGATCAATCTTTGAGAAGTATTTTGCTCCTTGAAGCTGATCAAACAAATCATCTATCCTTGGTAAAGGATACTTATTCTTCACTGTGACTTTATTCAGTTGACGATAATCTATACATAATCTCATAGAACCATCTTTCTTTTTCACAAAAAGAACAGGAGCACCCCAAGGTGAAAAACTTGGGCGAATGAACCCTTTGTTCAACAAATCTTCCAATTGTTCTTTGAGTTCTTTTAGCTCAACAGGAGCCATACGATAAGGTGGAATAGAAATTGGTCGTGTGTCCAGGACCAAATCAATACTGAACTCAATATCTTTTTCTGGCGGTAATCCAGGTAAATCTTCTGGGAACACATCTGGGAATTCATTAACCACATGAATGTCTTCTAACTTCTGTTCTTTCTTTTCTAAATCTTTGATAAAAGCTAGAAATCCCTGACATCCCTTTCGCAATATACGCTGGGCACTTAACATAGATATCATGTTGCAAGGTACATCACTTCGATCTCCTTGAAACACAAAATTACTCCTCCCCGGTATATTAAAGGAAATAACTTTGTCACGACAATTTGTAGTAGCATGACAAGAAGATAGCCAGTCCATCCCTAGAATCACATCAAAATCTAACATATTGAGAACCATAAGATCTATCTCAGTTTCCATGCCTCCAACGATTATTTTACAAGAACGATAACATGTTTTAACCATCAAAGTCTCTCTCATCGGTGTGGAAACCAAGAATGGTTCTTTAAGAATAATCGAATCAAATGCAAATCTCTTGGCAAATAGGGGTGACCATATGAGTGAGTAGAACCAGGATCAAACAAAATACGTGCAGCAAAAGTATTAACAGATAATATACCTGTAACTACAGCATTGGATGTTTGAGCATCCTGTCGGGTTAGAGCATATACTCTTGCATTTCCTCTGCCAGCAGCTTGTTTTCCACGGTCACCTTGGCCTCTTCCAGAACCTCTTCCCATACTACCCTTGTTGAAGGGGTTGGTGTTTGAGTAACAGATTGTGGTCGAGGTGGCAAAGTAGACCCTTGACCTGGTCTTGTCATGAACTGAGGGCACTCCCTTATAAAATGTCCTTTTTGTCCACAGTTAAAACAACCTGTACCAACAGTGTTTAACCTGCATTCTCCGAAGTGAAACTTTCCACATTCAGGACACTGAGGTTTCTTCCTTCTAGCTTGAGTACCTCCTCTACTAGAAGAACTAAAACCACCCCTGTTCTCTGAACGAGGCTTAGCCACACTGGCTGTAGAATAAGTTGACTTAGTAGGAGTGGCTGGAGCATTTTGTGACGCAGTAAAGGGTTTCAAAGTTCCTGAGTCTTCCCCTTGATCAAAAGATCTTCTATATCTAGCTTTCTTCTTTTGACGATATTCTTCTTTATTCTTTGACATCTTTTCCATAACCAATCTGTAAAATTCTGTCCACATAACTGGCGGTGCGCCTTGAATTCTAGCTTTCTTCCAGTTCCTCCACCATTTGCCAGCCCTACCTTTTAACTGAAAGGAAGTGAATTCTACCTTTTGAGTAGGAGAACACCCTATAGCATCACAGATTGCTTCACAATCTTCAAGAAAACATTGTGGGTCCTCTTTGGGATCTTCCCCTGAAAAAGTAGGAGGCCTCATTTTCTGGAATTCAGACATTCTTACCTCTCTTACATTAACTCCTCCCGCTAACGGAGCTGGTGGTACATTTTCAGCTTCAACAATAGGAGGATCCACTGGCAGGTTAGCTTGTGCAGCTCGACCTCTCATTTCAGCCTCAAATCGGTCAAATCGCTCATTCATCAAATGAATCACATGTGCAATGGTTGCATTACCGACGTGAGCATCAGGTTCGACTCTTCTTGCTTGCTCACTAGTTGCGCCCTCAGTACTTTGAGCATGTAAACTATCACCACGGTTAGAATCATCTTGCACATGTACTGGTGGATTTATGGCCCTCCTTGGACCCATATGCTCATTATTATTAGAAGATCCTTCTGACATTGATCTGTCACAGATCTACACACATAACAAACAATTTTCAGACATAAACAAAATATCACTTACTAGCCCCACTGAGAAGTTATCTATAAAATGACGTTATACTCTACAAGGTCTTTTATGGAACCTAATCCTATGGTCATGCCGCGGCTCACGACAATAGGGAAGGGCCCACAAAGATCACTTTGCTCTGTACTCTATAGGGGACCTATAAAACCTTTCCTCTGATACCAAATTTGTCACATCCCAAAAATTGAGCATGTGAAAAGATACTACTCATTTGATATAATTCTCAAACATACGTTATATACATATATTCTGTAAGGTTTTACATTCAACCTTAATCATTCATTCCACACTACAGAATTATATTCATCTGATAAGCAAATATAGACATACATAGTCTGATATTTCTATCTCATCGCAAGCCTAGGAGACCTATAGAAAATACAGAGCTTTTCTAATATCCACATTAATAAGTACTGGTGTCCCACCAGACAGAAATAGAGAATAATCCCAAGGGGCTTCTAATCTTCAAACAGATTCTCTTCTTCTCTGTTTTCTGTATCTGAAAAAAATAATCATAGGGAGTGTGAGTTTATTTAAAAACTCAGTAAGTAAATAACTGTACTATATAAAATATCAAAAGTACAAATACCACATTTACTCATATAATTAATTATCTTATACATCGAGTAGTATGGGACTCTAACCCTTTCAAACTCATGAATAAGATTTCATAGATATACACCGAGTAGTATGGGACTCTAACCCTTTCAAACTCGTGAATAAGATCTCATAGGTATACGCCGAGTAGTATGGGACTTTAACCCTTTCAACTCGTGTATAGGTTTCATAGATATGCACTGAGTAGTATGGGACTTTAACCCTTTCAAACTCGTGTATAAGATTTCTTAGACATACACCGAGTAGTATGGGACTTTAACCCTTTCAACTCATGTATAGGTTTCATAGATATGCACTGAGTAGTATGGGACTTTAACCCTTTCAAACTCGTGTATGAGATCCCGTAGATCTTTACTCATTGACAAGATAGTGAGAATTTATCACATAATACAATTGTCATGAAATAAAACAATTTCTACATACTCTTATTTCTACCGATCATCATATACTCCCATATGAAAAATTAATTGCTTATTATCCAAATAATATTGTAAATGGGACTTATATTGTACTTTGACTAGTAATATCAAATTAGCTGAGCAAGGTTATTCACTCACCTTGATGTTTGTCCAACTTTACCTTGTTCCACACTAGAATTTGTGTAGGAAAATTTCCTAGTAAAATATATTACAAGGAATCATAAGAAAGGAAACAAAATCACGAAAATACGTAAAATTTTCTGAATGCTACAGTAACGGGTTGCTACAGTACGGTTTGCTACAGTACGGTTTGCTACAGTGTCGGTTCGCTACAGTAACGGTTCGCTACAGTACCGGTTCGCTACAGTAACGTTGACTGCTACAGTGCCGTTGACTGCCGACACTACAGTACTGCTACAGTAACCCGAAGAAAATTTTCCAGATTTTGTTTCGAAATCCCTGGTTGCTACAGTAACTCGGTTTTGCAGAAAAATCTTTCAAAAATTCATCATTTCCTTTCTTGTTTCAAAACCAGAATTTCAACTCTTTTAACCGATTATAACTCAAATATAACTTCTAAAACAACTGAGATTCATGAATTATCATCAAAATCTTCAAGA
Source organism: Biancaea sappan (assembly GCA_037074585.1). Classification (NCBI taxonomy): domain Eukaryota; kingdom Viridiplantae; phylum Streptophyta; class Magnoliopsida; order Fabales; family Fabaceae; genus Biancaea; species Biancaea sappan. The sequence continues at coordinate 28,827,974 of CM073498.1, forward strand.
ACAAAACCTCCTCTGATCTTCTACATAAACTGAAATTTAAGGAAAATAATCGGATTAAAGCTTACCTTTGATCCTTACAAAGCTTTTGAACCGAACAAATAATCGAACTTCTGAAGATCAAGGAAAGGATTTGAGAAGAAAATGAAGAACTGAGAAAGAATCTTTTCTGCTTCCTTCGGCTGAGTGAAAAATATGAGGTTACTATTGAAACTTTATATTAAATATTTCTAATGGGTTATTCAATAACCCATGGGTATCCATAACCCAACATCCAAATCCATCCAGTCAATTTACAATAAATGGATTAATTGACCATTCTGCAACCACTTTTCCATGAATTTCACCATTCTTAGGATATATCCCTCATTGTGCAAATATTTAGTCCAGTCATTTAACTCAATTTTCATAAATAATATTCAAAGAGAACAATTAAATATGAAAATTAAAAATGACCAAAATAAATAACTAAAGTAACGTTGTAGAATTCTAAAATACTCTTAAGCGAATTATATTCTGAAATTAACGGGTATTACAAAAATGGTACAAATCCATCTATCAAACAAAAAAATTAAAATAACATAAATAGTACTATTGTCAAATGATTGAGTCATTATAAGTTAAAAATTAAAACATGTTTTTTATTAAGATTAAGATTGTCCATCTTAGCATGTGTATATTATTATTAAAACAGGCTCAAACCAACTTATTTTTAAACGAATTTAGAATTTAATGTCTAAATTTGCCTATTGGTTAATTTTTTTTATTTTTAAATTAATATTTAAATAATATAATATTAAAATTATTTTAATAAAAAATTTTATAATTTTATATTAAAATACTGTTTTTATATATATATATATATATATAAAATATTACTTCTTTCTTCTCAAATGATTTACCAAATCTGTAAAGGACAGTTTTTGCTGCACTTTGGATTGCTTCCTGTTCTTTTTCCTTGGACGTTTTGTAACTGGAACTTTTCGGCTTCTGCTTATGCTGTAACCTTTTGTTTTAATGTTGCGCGTGTATTTTCTTTCACTGTCACTTTGCTAGTGTTTACTTTTTCTTTTATTTTTTTTGGATAATAGCCAATAAAATACAAACCATATTATATTAAGAAAAAATAAATGACTGTATTGGTCAGATGCAATAAGGGTCTCTAAAAATTGAAAAAAGAAAGAAAAAAAGGATAATTTTTCAAAAGAACTCTGACACCTATTAAGAAATTTAGAGAAAAAATATACAATGAATTACAAACTAAGAAAACAAATCAAAATATATCGTTGAAATTTCTAAAATCGTTTCATCTATCTATTCTCGCATCATATCGATAAGTTTAAAAATTTTATATTTATTTTTAAAAAATTATAAAAGTTTTTTTATATCTAAATTTCTTATAATTATTGAATATAATGTTATAAAATAAAAAAGTGATTAAAGTGAGGTTATTTATATACTAAATAATATAATGTAATTATATAAAAAATTTAAATCTTTTTTAAAAAAAGCAGGCCAACCCATGGGCCAATTTGTTTAGGCTGATTAATAAACAAGCCTAATTTTTAAAATCCAAGCCTATCCAAACGTGGACAAGCCAAAACTCGTTCAATGCTATCCACGGGCTACTCTTTTTAAAAAATATATATTTAAATAATATAATTTTTAAAAATTTCTTAATAAAAAAATTCAATAATTTTTTTATTAAAATAAAGTTATATACATAAAACATTACTTGTTTAATATTTTTCAAAAAACTAATAATTTTAATTTTTTATATTTTCTTTTTAAATTACCTTTATTATATTTAAATTTGAAAATTGTATATGTATTTTTAAAAAATTACAAAAATTTTCATATCCAAAAATATTATATTTATTGAATATATAATTATCAAATATAAAATGTAATAAAATAGAATTATTTATACTAAATAATACAATGTTTCATAAAAAATAAAAAATTTAAACTGGTCGATCTAATATGTTTAGGTTAGTTTTTAAATAGACATATTTTTTCTCAACTCAAGACCATAATTTACAACAATTACAAACCAAATTGATAGTACTAATCTTATACCATAATACCCCATATCACAATGTATAAAATACTAAACTATTTGTTATTATCACAATAGATCATTACACTTTCACTTATTCTTTATTTTCTCCGTTAATTACTACTCTCGGGTATCACATTTTGATTTATACACAACGCTACGTGTCCACTTATAATCTTGCTCTAAAATTTGAAATAAATACATTTAAATTTAATTATATATATATATATGATTGTCAATGTCATAGCGGCAAACAGACTAGCGTGATCCGTGAATAAGAACTTTGATGTCGTTTTCAGTAACAAGCTTGTTTTGTGTCCAGTAATCCCCCCAGAAGAACATATTCATGCTCATCTGTATCAGAGGATTAGGGAAAGCTTGTGGTGTACAACTATATAAACTCCCTTCCAATATCCTAATTAAATTACCGCCGCTACTGGTACTTGCATAAAACCTCCCATCTTAATTTGGAAGCAGATATTCATCAGACGTCTAGTCTAGATATTCTATTTTTTACCCACCCCTATTTTATTGGCACATTCGTTACACGCATTAAGAATTCCCTTTCTGCAAACCTTTTCTTTATTATTATTATTATTATTATTTATGGACAAATGCAAAGCCATCATTCAGTGCCGCTGACGCAGCTAATCATCTGGCCGTTGTTTTGTTGGGCCGTTTCTGGTAAAAGTAAAGTACAATTTAAGCAAACCCCCAAGATTAATTAATTAATTAATTAAGAGCTATATTTATTATTTCACATTGTGCCATTACAGTGGCACGAAAGTGGCACATTGTATCCGGAAACATCCAAACACGAAGGGAAGGGGAAGGCTAAGGCAGCAAACAGAAACAAGAGTGATAGCCTCTATTCCCAGATTCCAACCTCCATGAACCCATCCTGAGTGGCGCATCCCCTAAACATGCCGTTACAATTGAAGCCATAGGCCACTTCTCCCTTATTGGACACCGCTATCAACCCAGCCATCCCCTCGTCCAGCCTCTCCTTCAACACGAAGTCCACCGCCTCCTGCAGGCCCAGGCCCTTGTACTCCATCACCGCCGCCACCTCACGCGCCAGCGTCCCGCGTATGATGGCCTCCCCCTCCCCCGTGCACGACACCCCACACACCTCGCACGCGTACGTCCCAGCGCCGATCAGCGGCGAGTCCCCGATCCTCCCAGTCATCTTGTTCATCAGCCCCCCGGTCGACGTGGCAGCCGCACACCTTCCCTCGCTGTCCACCACCACGCACCCAACCGTCTCAGGCGCGTATACGCTGATTGGCAGTCCATTCATTTGCAGTGGGCTATCTATCCCTGCACCGCACGATTCGTGTCCAGCTGGAATCCTGTAATCGTACTGCATTCAACATATACATACGCTTTTAGCTCACGCACCACCACATCATCATTATTTATACCACGTGACTTTTATAACGACAAAAAGCGTGTGGTACTGGTACCAGAATAGCGTTGGCTTCCTTTGCCAGCTTCAGCATTCCAATATTTTCTTCAGTGATAAAGTATTCGTTGTCCACAACTTCCACACCCTACACAGTGCAAATTTCCCAATTCCCAAATAAATAATATATTTTTTCATAAACAGTTAAAGAAGTACCGCATAAGTTATACACAGCGAGGCTACAACCAAGAGCTGCACGTACGTATGGTCATACTCATTAACAATAGTCATGTGCAATTGATACGCTAATTTTATTTGAAAAAGTTCAAAAAAAAAAAGAAGGAGAAACGGACGATGTGGCAAAATGAAATGAATACACGTGGCGTAGCAAAAGTGGTACAATTTTTCTCGCGAAAAAAACTGGAAGAAGAGGCGAATTTGAAAACGGATTTGTGGCCAATAAGGAAGAATAGATGAGTAAAATGGGGAGGACGAACCTGCTGTCTGGCGAATTCTTCAGCGCCGGAGAAAGCGAGGTAGGAATGAGGGGACTTATCCATGACTAGTCTGGCGAGTGAAATGGGGTTTTTAACGGTGGTAACGCCTGAAACGGCACCGCATCGTCTCTTGGGGCCATCCATGATGCTGGCCTCCATTTCCGCCGTTCCTTTTGCCGTCAGCGCAGATCCACGTCCTGAGTTGAACAGTGGATCTGTCTCCAGTTCTCTCACCTAAACAATTTAAATTATCACCAATTATATAAGAATAAAATGAACCAATGCCTGCTAAACAATGAAATATGTATTCAAAACAACTGCATGTATAAACTATTTACAAACATGCATGAGGAAGCGGTTGGAAGATAAGAATATGGGATAACATGCATAGAACATACGACAAGCTCGACGACATCGATGGCGGGAAGATTGGAATTGAGGGAAGAGATGCCGAGATTGAGACAGCGAGTGAGGAGTTGCTTGGCTTGTTCTTGACGCTGGGGTGGGAGGTTAGGGTCCACACCGGCGCCACCGTGAACGGCAATAGCCCAACGCCCCATATCTGCGTCTCCGTCTCCCTCTCCCTCTCTCTGTCTCTCTGTGGCGGTGGCCGAGCAAGATTCTTCGTGTGTGGTTATTTAGGTGTGTGTGTGTCTCGTGCTAGTGCGAGATTCACGTTGTGGTTGGCAACGGCTTTTATAGACAGCCTCGGACTTGAAATCTCTATGTGTTACAATTTAATTTGGTTAGCTCAACGCAGTTTGGGTTGTTCTGGTCGGGCGGCTTCTCTGGCGGGTCTCAAAACCCTGGTATTATTGATTATTGCAATGGAGCCAACCCATAATCACCGTTTTACCCTCAATTGTTGTTTAAAGAAAGAGACTTATGCCAATTGTTATATATATATATATATATATATATATATATATATATATATATATATATATATATATATATAATTTTATTAGTATCCTTAAAAAAATTATATTCCATTTTTACCCGGGATAAATATTTTTTGAATTATCAAAATATTAATTGACATTAATTGATTAAAATGATTTAATACTTGTTCATCTTAAAAAATATCTCGAGTTTTTGTGAATAAAAAAATAAGTGTTAGGAGATTTTTACATTTTTTTTATTCAACCTATCTCAAATTATATCATAATTGAAGCCTAATAAATTTTCAAATACCAATTGTTTCAATCAAAAAAAATATTATCAGATTATTGTCTTTCTAAAATGATTTATTTGAAAATTTAATAAATGAGTAACTATAAACATTATGTATAATCAACAAAATGTTATACCATAATCTAAGATATCAAGAAATGTGAAGTATAAAGTCAGTATAAGTGATGGTCTAACAGTGAGAAGTATAAGTAATTTAACATTTGGTTATAAATTCAAAATCCTTACCTCTTTAATTATATAATATATATAAAAAAATGTAAAGTAAAAAAAATATGAAATATATTATAACAAATCACAAGCAAGTACTGAATCACACGAATTTAATTAGGTATTATGGGTTGCGCATCTGCCGAAAGATTCACCTCGAAAAGAAATCACTGTTCCGAAAACAGACATAACTGGTCCCCATAGTCAGACTGCAATTGCCCATGAATCTTGGTTGATTAGGTGGGAGATCCGGGTTCCCTGCATTAATACTACTTTTAGCAACAGTTTTGTTGCTAAAAGTTTCAGCAACAAAAATTGTTGCTAAAAGTTTAGGCAAGAAAAATGTATTGCAGGCAACCCAAGTGGGTGGCATCTCTTCTCTGCCTTGAATTACTTATTATTTAATCGCCACACAGCACAATATCAATGTCCCTCCCTGTATAGATTACTTTCTTTATTTTTCCCAGGACTGCGTTAATTGTTATTTCTTAAAAAAATGAAGCAAAATTAATGTTCAAATTGGACATTTCCTCATTTTTTTGTACACCTCGAGCGTGAATCATATATTAAATTAAAGAAGGATCTAGCTGTGGTCTGACAATATTTTATACCAAAAGAAAGAATCCCCTCGTTTTCGGTATTACATTTATTTCTTTTTCTCCTCCTACTTTTCAAACATGTTACTCTTGCGCATCACCAAGAGACTTCGGTCAGTAACTCAATATTTTTATTGGATTAAAATGAAGAGAATACCACTGTTGTTACCGTCACTTTAATTTTATAATTTGGTGTGAATTCGGTGACATGCATGAATCTGGAGAATAGTAATGTTGATTGTTGTCAGAGAAAATAAATCAAGGGTGGGCCAGAAGGGAAGATTTTAATCAAAAAGGTCAAGGTGGTTTCAACTTCGTGGTGAGTTCCATAAACCTAGGGGCAGGCGGCGAGGAATTAGAAATGTTTTCAAGACTTGAAAGACTTCCATATTAATCATCTGATAAAGACACCGATTGGCCAGGTTTGGTGACTAATGGACACGAAAGCCCTCATTAATGCGACGTGCATAGACTCACCTCCTACCTGGTTTAGACTAACCAAATAATTAAAAATAAGTAAATAACCAACCCCTTCTTTATCCAGCAGTTTCCCATTTCTAATGAAGAGATAAGGATTGTGATTGGCTGCATGAGATGCGATATACATATAGACTATTTTGTAAAATTAATTAAAAAAAATATTTAAAGTTGGCATCGTTTAATTAACAAACTTGAGCTTATTTATCATGTAATCGCTGGATGGATGAAACTGAGCCGCATTTCCCAGCTTTTGGGTAAAGCCATGGCACGTCATTGACAACTCAACGATTCCTTTATATACATGCTACGGTTTCCTCTCGTCTCTATCCACTGTTTCTTCCGTGGTCCTTCTCTAGAATTTGAAGGGGTCCAAAATCCTGATAAAACGTTTTCTTTAATTTAATTTTGTAATATTCCATGGACAAAACAGGCGCATCCATTTGAGTGTAAGCGCATGCGAGGAGTGAGACTGTTCATTTGCACACCCAATTATCGATAAGTTATGTGGCTGAGCAGAATCTAATCCCACTCTCTACCCAGTACCCACAGCATCAGCTACCTCCACAAAAATCATTACACCAACCAAATCCAATCGACCACTTAATAACCTCACACATTAAAGTTTTGGAATATTTGGTTCCTGATGAACGCATGCATATATACGAAAAATAAGAGAGTAGACACTCACCGCACACAACCTTTTTTTTAAATATATTTTTTAAAAAATGGTTACCTGATGTTAGACATGATCTATATCTAACGACATTTTCATGATGTTCAAGGTATATATCTTCGTCCTTGAAACATAATAAAAAGGTTTTGGTTCCCAACCTAGAAGACGAGCACCGCAGAATTCTTCTTCTTAGACAAATGCAGAAGGTAGATAACAATTTTGTTTAGTATTTGCTGCACGTTTTCTTCAGTGGAGCGTTGCGCAGGAGACGATCCGCACGCGTTTGTAAACAGCATCTCGATTGATCGCTTTTCAGAGAAGGCAATGTTGACTAGAGTAATAATGGTAGCTAAACATAGTAAAATTAAACTTTGAAGGTGTTGGGATTAGTTGAAAAATAGGAGATCTACTTGCTTAAAACCAAGAAGAGCTTTGTGGGAATAGTGACTCATGTGGCAACTCCCACATTGCCCGAGACACCAAATGAGAAGGGGAATGAAGGTTACATATAAGAGTCTTGCCTCTTTGTAATATTTGTACCAATACAAGACACATTAACTTGTATTTAATTCTTTTTTTCTTTATACTCTTGTTCTAGAGTGGTGAGAGATGTAAGTTAAATACATGCTTGAAAGTGTGTGAGTGTATTTGGGTATCGGGTGGTATCTGATATTGGGTATCGGATATTTGAGAGAAATTTCTGTATGTTGTAAAAATTGGCACATAGTATTTTCTCTGGTTGTCTTTGCAACGGTCGTTGTTTTCTCCGATTTTGGAGTTTTCATGTTATTTTCTTATATTGTAATTGTAAGTATTATTCCCTGTTATTTTTCTGGTTTATTTGTGCTAAGGTAATTTCAAGGGAGAAAGGGGTTTTTTCCCAACAAGTAGTATCAGAGCTATAGTTCGGTGAAATGTTAAATTCTTAGTATACTCTTGTGGTTGTAGCTTTGTCTAATCTTCCACAATCAGAAAAGAATTGTTCCCGGTTGCTTGAAAATTGTTTTTGGTTGCTGGATTACTGGAACGAAGTGCGGTACTATGAAAGTGCATGTGTAGGAAAGTTTTGACTAAGAAAAGACTGAGTACTTAAGAGTGTCCATTGTGACCAACCTCTCTTTTATGGGAAGTTACCTAGTGTACTGTTTACAATTGTGTTCACTATTCTAGTATACTGTTACAATATCAAATTTTTCTAGTGTGATAAGATTTGACATGGAGAAATTTGATGGGAGGATCAATTTTGGCTTGTGGCAAGTACAAGTCAAGGACGAGCTGATACAATCTGGGTTATACAAGGCGTTGAAGGAGAAGGTTTCCAGTAAAGATTCTGAAAAGAGCGAATCTAGTAAGAGCGATGAAGATTGGGAAGAACTAGATTTGAGAGCGGCAAGTGCAATTCGTCTGTGTCTGGCCAAGAATGTTCTTGCAAACGTGCAAGGAATATCAACAGCCAAAGAACTCTGGGAGAAGCTCGAAAGGTTGTATTAGGTGAATGGTATCTCAAATCGGTTGTTGCTGAAGGAGTAATTTCATACGCTTCATATGGAAGAAAGTACAAAAATATCAGATCATCTCAGTGCTCTCAATGATATCGCATCTGAACTAGAGGCTGTCGGAGTCAAAGTTGATGATGAAGATAAAGCGTTAAGGCTCATATGGTCTTTTTCGTCTTCCTATAAGAACATGAAACACATTTTGATGTATGGGAAGGAGACTCTAAACTTCGAAAAAGTTGCCAATAAAATTATTTCTGAGGAGAGAAGGTTAAAATGTGAGAGTCACTCTATATCTATACCTTCGTCAGACTTAATGGCGGTAGCTAGAAGTGGGAGTAAAGGGAAGAAGAATATGGATAAGAACGTGACTTGTTGGAAATGTGGTCAGTCTGGGCATGTAATGAGAAATTGTCCAGGTGAAGTAAGTTCGGCAAAAGGCTTCGAGAAAGATGCAAACTCTGTCTCTCTCGTTGCAAGGGAGGAAGAATTTCTCTGAAAAGCGAAAAGTCTGTATCCTCATGGCATGTTCGCGTTGCCATAGAAGAGGATGAGTTGCTGCTAGCGGGTCCACAATTGCACATGGGCATTGGTTGGCATTGATGCAAGATGTGTGGTGGGATGATGTAGATGGTTGAAGAACTTTCAAGGAAAGCCAACATTAGAGGTTGCACCATAAATTTTCAGCAAGGGATTTTTTGACATGTGCCGAGGTGAAACTCCTAGAATTGGTTAATTCTTGGTGGATATACTCTTTTATGGTGGAGTATGGTAGTTCTTGGAGCTATGATTATTGATGCAGACAATGAAATGAAAAATGTGGTTATTTTTCAATAAAGGTAGAGATTGTTGGGATTGGTTGAAAAATAGGAGATCCACTTGCTTAAAACCAAGAAGAGCTTTGTGGGAATAGTGACTCATGTGGCAAGTCTCCCATCGCCCAAGACACCAAATGAGAAGGGGAATGAAGGTTATATATAGAAGCCTTGCCTCTTTGTAATATTTATACCAATACAAGATATATTAGCTTGTATTTAATTCTTTATTTCTCTATACTCTTGTTCTAGAGTGGTGAGAGATGTAAGTTAAATACATGCTTGAGAGTTTGTAGATGTATTTGGGTATCGGGTGGTATTTGATATTGGATATCGGATATTTGACAGAATTTTCTGTGTGTTGTAAAAATTTACACATAGTGTTTTCTCTGGTTGTTTTTAACAACGGTCGTGGTTTTATCTGATTTTAGAGTTTTCATGTTATTTTTTTATATTATAATTGTGAGTATTATTTTTTATTATTTTTTAAATTTATTTGTATCAAGATAATTTTAAGGGAGAGGGGTTTTTTTCCCAATAACAGAGTAATAACATTGAAGGGGAGCAAAAGCAACAAGTGACGAAGTACAATCATTACATGGTGGAATTGTATAGTAAAAAGAGCGTAGAAAACGAAAGAAAGAAACTGGCAATAATTAAGGATTAAGTTGTGGTTTGACCATTTTCAGATTGGATCACTGGATCATGTGGTTTAAAAGAATGCTAAACGAGTGGTTTATAAATTACGCCATTAACTTTTAGGGGCATGTGATTTAGGGGCATTATTATTATTATTATTTTTTAAGATTAAGATGTTTAAATTCGACTATACATTCTTAATATTAAAATATTATATTTGAATCTGAATACTAAATTATTAGATTATTTATTTTTATTAATATATGAATACATAGAAATTATTTATTAGTAAAAAATAATATTAAAAAAATTAATAATTAAAAATATATTATGAAAAAAATGATGAAATCAAGATTAAAAAATTAAACTATATATTGAATGAAAAATTTTAAAACTTAATAAATAAACATTGATTGTTAGTTTAGTTAATGAAATATTTAATAAAAGAGTTGTTTTACACGGATTGTAAAATTTGAGAGAGTTATTTATTAAGTTTTAAAGTTTAAGAAGAATAAAGCTAAGTGTACAGAAAACAAAATTTATGAAGCTAAAATGTATTTTTGCCTAAAATATACAATACATGTAAATAATATTAAGACTTATCACAAGATTTGATTTACTAATATATGTCCAAACATATTAAGTACTTAAAAAAATAAAAAATAACCACACTTAATAATTTAAAATCTAAGTAAATCAGATTTGGATATTCATTAAATACAAACAAATGAAAATTTATTTCTGCTAAGTTTTTAATGGAAAAGTTAGTGCGACTCCAAATAAAAAACCTTAATCTCACTCATTTTGAATCATAGTTTCGTAAATTCTCTTTTTCTAAACACTTAGAATTATGATTAGTACCTAAATCTTATGTATTTGGTATAAATAACATTTAATTTACTTATATAGACTCCAATTATATAATTAACCTTAATAAAGAAAGATAAAAATATTATTTATGTCTCTCAACTTTAACTTATGTTACAATTATAATTCAAAATTTTATTTTGTGTGAATTATAACCGGATTAATTATGGGTTATATAGATAAAAGTTGAAATTACATAAAAATATATAATGCAATATATTTTGTGAGGAATTGCATATTTAAAAGAGGTTTCCGGAGACAAAGAAAAAGAAGGAAAGAAATGGGAAAAATAAAGCAGAGAAGAGAAGAAGGCGTTGGGGCCCGGGGGTAGCTTATAGGAGGCGGAGTGGATGATGGGGACAGGAGGAGTGCGGCCAGCCTGTGGATTGGTGAAAGCTCACTGTCAAGCGGCACTCTCAAGCACACCTTCAGAGTCGGAGCCCCCCAAGAATCTTGCGAGATACTTCCCCTCCCTCTCTCGCCCACCTCTGCTAAACGACATTTCTTTGTGCTCTCCAATGGATTCCCTTCACGTGTTCCCTCTCTTTCTTCAATCTCTCTCTCCCCATTTCTGTGGCCAATGCCCACTCCCTCCTCTTTTTTCTCCCATTTTTGTCCTTTCCTTTCTACAATCTCTCTCTCCCCATTTCTGTGGACAATGCCCACTCCCTCCTCTTTTTTCTCCCATTTTTGTCCTTTCCTTTCTACTCCTTGCCCTATATCTCGCTCACACACACACACACACACACACACACACACACACACACACACACACACACACACACAGAGGCACACACCTTTTTGTTTTTCCGCCAACCTTACCACTCTACACCCCTGCGTCACACACGACGAATTTCAATTTCAACTATTACTAAATATTTAATTTCTTTTTTATTATTTTTAACAATTTCATTTAGCATAAAGGGCTATAAATATATCATAACTAAATTTATATATAACTCTTTATGCATTTACTATTCTCTACTCAAAATTATTAAAATATATATAAAAAGTTTTTTTTTCATAAAACCAATCATTGATTTTGTAAAAACTATATTGTTATTTCTAAAAATTATATTAAATTTATTAAAATTAATCATGTATTTTAAAAAAATATAAGATTAATTTGAACCATTGGATGAGTTCATCCAACAGTTCAGATCAAGACTTGGAGGGAAGCCATTTCTATTAAAATTGGTTAAATTAGTCTAACTCGTTTAACATGCAGGTTAAATGGACCAACCGGTTAATTCAATTTTTGTTTGTTCTTTTTTCTTTTTTATAAAAATCATTGCTAATATTAATTTTGATTATACAAAAATTTTCAAAACATAATCATTTATAATAACTTTTTTTTCAAAACAATGCCATTATTTCACAAAATCTTTCTCTTTTTGTTTTGTTACTCTTTTTTTTTTCAGATTGATGGGTGGGTTGGCCCATTTAATCCACCAACTTACTTTTAAGTAAGTCAAGTTAATTGATCTTAGACTAACCCCATTTTTATTTTCAACTCGCACTAGGGGCCAAGCTGTACAAGTCGAGTGGGCCCGTCTCACGAGCATTATATATTGTCATTTAGAGAACTTGATAAAATATAAGAATTGCCACATATTTTCTCCTGTTTATTATATAGGCGCTGCCAACTGAAATACTAAGTACAAAATTTTTAGGAGTATTAGAGAAATACTGATAATAATAAAACCAACAATTTTTTGTACAATTCTTGCATATATATAAAACATGTACATAATAAAATACTAACGTTTTGTTGATTTAAATAGTTTGACAATTATTTCTTTTGAAAAAAAATCTCATGTCTAAATTTATAAATAAAAAAAATCAATGCTAAGAAAATTTTATTCTTTCATAGTCTGAATTCAATAATTTTTTAAATAATGATCGATGGTTAAAAAAAAAATACATGTGCTTGAAATAGTCAAAACTTCATTCGTACGCTTCTGGTCCACATAAGGCCCACGTGAACCAGAACATACGGATTGAATCATGTCCATTGCATGCACATGCCCCCTCCAATATGATAGAAATTGTACAACTTATTCATGGCTTTAGCTAATCGACTCAACAAATTGAAGTACGATAAATTATGAATCCCATAGATTTCATTAGTTTGTTTCAGAATTAATACTGTAAATCACGATTAATCACGTTGACGCGACATCAGAACAAGAAAGACCCACACGTCAAAATGAATGATTTAATTAGCACATATATATACCCCAGTGTTTGGCATGTTCCCTTTAAGATTGAGGAGGATTCATTTGATGTAATCCCAAGATATGGAGCACAGGAGGCTCAAACAAAAAGGTAACTAATCAGAATTTACTTGCAATGTTAAAGTGGTGAAGTCATTGTCCAAGTTGCCGAGTGAATCTTTAAAGATATACGGCAGGGAACGGTGATGACTGTTGCCTGTTGCTAATGCTATGAATATATAATGCATGTCCACGGACGAAACAATGACACGTTGTTGTGTTCCCCTGAAAGAGAGTTGTGAAAACGAAAACGACGATTTATATCTTCTGATACAACATGTTCTGTATATAACCCACCCACTCGGCCAGTGATTAATCCCATTATCAATTCAAATATTCCACCAAGATTAACCTAGGGTGGTTCAAATTGTTTAGTTTAGCATTTGTTATTTTTAAATAATGTTTAACCGTCTAGAGGAGAGAAGCATTCTCTATTCCTTCTCTCTTCTCCACCTCCTCCTTTTCGCGGTGCGGCTCCAATGGGGAGTTATCTAAGAGCAACCCCACCTCCCTTTCTTTTCTTTTCTAGTTCTTCTCTTTGTTTCTTTTCTGTTAGAGTTCAGTTTTCTCTCTGTTCGTCTTTTTATTGTAGAAGTTTTCATCTTTTGATGATAAGAGTTTTTGTTTTCATATATTATCTTTTTGTAAGTTTTTTTTTTAATTTCTGGGCTTTTGTTTTTAGATTTTTTTTTATAAATTTTTTGTTTTGTTTGTTGTTTTTCGGGTTTTTATTGTTTGTTTTTCATTCCTATAACAGAGCTTAGGATTTGCCTGTGATTCTAGAGAAAACGAAACTCATTATCAGTCAAAATGTGCTAACACTTGTCGATATGATCCGATGATTGATAGATGAAATGACTTTAAAAATTTCAATGATATATCTGAGTTTGTCTCTTTTGGTTGATAAGTCGTTGTATGCTTTTTCTCTAGATCCCTTGTTAGGTTTCAGAGTTTTTTTGAGGGATTTTTTTTTCTGTTTCAATTTTCTTTTGGAACCTATGTTAAATGTGGACAATGCAGTCCTCTGATTTCATCTTAATATGATTTGGTTTGGGCCTTTTGGCCATTACCATAAAAAAAATAATGTTTTCATAATTTAACTTATATGAATAGAGAGAATTAGTATTGGAAAAATTTTATATCTCTGTCATTTGATTAACTTAAATCAAATTAGTTTGTATATTTTCAAATATTTGTAATTAAAAAAATCCATCATAAATTACTCAATTCGCTGCGAGTGAATTGTTAATCTAACATGACAACAAGTTTCTAGGACATATAAGAATTGACAAAGTGCTTGCTTGTTGGAAGTGAAAGTGTATTTTACAAAAGTGAGACTTTTAAGTCCCACACTAGTTAGAATTAAAGAGATTTTAGTTTTTATATATTAATTTATCTTTGTTATAACTTTACAAAGGTTTAAAAAGGAATTTGGCTCATGCATTCTTATTTCTTACAATGCAAATTGTTAATTGTTATTAATTCTCATCTCCGCCTGATCATCCTTAACATATATTATTGTATCAAGCTGTTATGCTATCCACATATATATTATTGTAACCTTGCTGTAATGCTATGCATGAGTAGCTTTTTTAATAATTATAAATGAAAACAGTTGAAACAAAAAAATTAAAAAATTAAAAATAATAAATAAAAAAAAATGCATTTATTATATGATTCATATATATATATATATATATATATATATATTTAAAATTCATTATATTATATTTAAATGAGTGAAATTAAATAATAAAATAAATAAAATAAGGTAATTAAATTCATATCTTTTTTTAATAATTGCACATTTAAAAGTGACTAACCAGCATTCAAATAAAATTTATTTTTTAAAATCACCTTTTTAATAATAATTTTTAAAAATAAATTACAATCATTCAAATTCTAATTATACCCAAAAATAATTCTGTCCAACTTTTTTCAAATACATATTTGTTTTGTATCACATACAAGTCTTATTTTGCCATCCTTAATTATCCTAACCATTACGTCACAACCATCAAAATTAAGAACCGATCCACTAAAAGTTAAATATAAGAGAAAAATGCAGATAACTCCCCATGAACTTTCATTATTGTGCAAAAAATTTGCATGAACTTTAAAACTGAACAAAGAATCCTCATAAACTTTCTATTTTATGCAAAAAGTCCCTTCTATTCAATTGACCGTTAGTTTGACTAATGATCAATGTTGATTGAGATTTATTAACTACCACCTTAGTTGAAAATTGACTTGTCAACATATGACATGACATACCTTAGATCTTTTAGTAACCCCATCATAATTCCATATTCATATTTCAAACCCAATAATAAACATGGTGATCCAAGCCTTACAACCTCTACTTATAATACCTGCTAATTTCGGCGTCACATGTTGGGTATTACTGTGGCATTTATGCTTTATTTAATCTTCTGTAATTTAATTAATTGTTTTTAATTGCTAATTATGGAATTTTGCTTAGTTGGATTGATATATTTTATATACTGTGTGGTAATTTCTGTGGAATAGTAAAGATGTGGGAGAAGGGCTTATTGAAATATGAGATTTGTCTATGAAAGATTTTTGGGCCTTTGGGTCACTTGGGTTTGGGCATTTGGGTATGGATACCCACGGGTTACCCAATGACTCACTTTGGCACTTAAACTCTCATCCTTGTCTTTCTCCCTTCTCATTCCACGCTGACACACTTGGGCAAGAGTAAGGGAAAGATTCTTTAACCTAGATTCAAGACTCTCCAAACCTTTCCTCTCATTTCCTCTGGCCATCATCTTTTTTGGCCATATTTCTAGTTCATCGGAGTTTTAGAAGCAAAGAGGTAAGTCCTATATCCTCCATCCTTCCTCATTTTTGGATTTCTCATACCCTAGAGTAGAAAATTGGGATTTTGTTTGCTGTGCTGAGAATCATTTAGCCTTGTCATTCTCTCCTTGAGTTCACATTGGAAATGGGTTACAAAGGTCCCAAGGGGGGTGGTTTGGCTTCTTGATCCTTAATATTTGAAAGAGCACTTTGAGAGGTTTAAAATGGTGGAAGATCTTGGGGCCATACTCCTCCTGGAGCTTGGGAGTTTTGCGGGATGGTTAAGACACCCTTTTTTCCCCAAAACGAAGCAAGAACCAAAAGGAAATGACAATGGATGAAGCTATGGGATTCTGAGGTTGAAAGGCTTTATTTTCGCAGCAGGGGACTTGTTGCAGAACTTGGGCGCCCTCTTGGCCGAGAAGGAAGGATCCCTTCTAGCCAGGGCACCTAGGCACTAAAGTTGGCGCCTAGGCACCCTTGAGGCAGAGGCTTAGGACCTTGGCACCTAAGGTGCCAAGCCTGGCTAAGAGTTCGTTATAGCCTTGGCGCCTATACGCCTCAGCCTAGGCGTGTGGGTTCTGTGGGAGGAAGCTTGGGGGCACCCAAGCGCCCTAGGCTGAGTCTTGGGAAGAAGGCGTTAAGGTTGGCACATATGTGCCTCGGCTTGGGGATGTGGGTTTTGTGGGAGGAAGCTTGGGGGCACCTAGGCGCCTTAAGCTAAGTCTTAGGAAGAAGGCGCCAAGGCTGGTGCCCATTCGCCTCGGCCAGGTTGTGTGGGTTCTGTGGGAGGAAGCTTGGGGGCTCCCAAGCACCCTGGGCTGAGTCTTGGGAAGGGTTTGCTATAATTCTAAATGGTCTACAGGGTTGATCTCCAGTTGATTTCGAGAGATTATTTGGCTTGATTTCCTAGTCTTTTCCATTGTAAAACCTTTTCGGCATCAAGATAAATGGGTGACCTTGCTAACTAAGTTTTATTATTCAAGTACAATATAAATCTCTCCTACATCACTTATGGAAACAAATTAAATTCTCTAGTTAGAGGTGTTAACTAAATAGTGGAATTGCATTGTGGTTGGGAATATTATTGTGGCTTATGTATGAAGGTTGTGAATTGTTGTGTTATGTAATGTGTGATAATTATGTATGCAACTGCATGAGAAGTAAAAATTGGAGTGGGAATGTAGACCCACGAAAAAATTAAACTAATAGATCTGTGGATGGGTGCATCCTTGCGAATGAACCTTGGAGAATTAAGTTTAAGGGAATGCAGACCCCTAGCACAAATTCATTGAGTAGTGATAACCCGAGAAGGTAAGTGTAATATCTCGAATTTTTTAAATAAGGCATGGGCCTTGAAATTTGGAACGAAAAATTTTGAGGAATTAAAAAAAATTATTTTTATTTTGAACATACAATGGGGATTAATTTGCAATAAAAGACTCTTGAGGACTTATTTGAAAATTTTAAAATTTTGGTAGGAGAATTAAGTTTTAGTGAGAAGAGTAAAAGAAGGAATGGTCAAGAATAATTTTGAATATTGAGTAAGGTTAGAAATTTTCTTTTTTAAAATTTTTAAGGACCTAATTGAAAACTCATTTAAAGAGGAGTTGTTTGATAAAATTTGAATAAAAACAAGTGGATGTGGCATGTAAAGGTGAAGTCACATGTAATAGTCTTCCATCACAACATTTAGAGGCTTCTAGACAATATATACACACACATTCAGATTTTATTTTCCTTCACACACATAACCCACACACATTTTCAGACTTAAGACAAAGAGAAAGACGAGAGCTAGAAGGAGAGGGGAAGAGGAAGCTGTGGTGGCTACCCGCGGCCACCACCATCATCTCTGGCGAGTTCATCTCCTTCTTGAGGTAAGATTAAACTTCTTCTTCCTCTGTTTTTATTTTCCTCTTCTCCTCCCCATTTCATGTTGGTTGGAACCCTAGAGAGAAAAATTGAATAAGGGCTTTGGTTATTGATGAGAATTTAGCTACTAATCTATTTATTTTAATTCTAAGACAGTTTAGAACACATTTAATGGGAGAAAATCTGGTTTAAATTATAGATTGAATTCTAAAATTTTAATGGTGCAAAGTATACTGATTTTAGAAAGAAAGGGAGGATGAAATGAATTTTAGTGTTTGTTTATTCTTGACTTTTGTTTAAAAGGAGATATAGTTGCAAGAGTATGAATTAGTAACTTAAAATTCAAAGCTAAGTATGATCTTGTACTCTTGAAACCAAAGGAAATGACAGGGAGGCGAAAAAAAAAACAGAGCTGGGAACATTCTGCAGAATTCTTCTGCTTGTCATTTGCTGCTGTGATCATTTTGGATTATTTAAGGTATGAAATGAACTCCAATGGTCATGAAATTTGGTATGCAGTTAGATATAGTGTCTAAGAGCATTCCTTAATTATTTCAAATTTTTTGGGCTAATTTGGCACCCGTAAAAGTCCTTAGAACAACAACTAAAAATTGTAAAAAACAGAACAGGACTAATCTGTCATGTTTCTGGTTTTATGTGGATTTGGATGACCAAATGAACTCCTAAATTTATGAAACTTTGTGGAGAGATTCTTTATAGTGTGATAATCAGATCTACAGAGTTTTATGGCATTTTGAGAAGGTTAAATTTGTAAACTTTCTATAAATATAATTTGAACTCTCTGCAGAAACAAATCTGGGCAGTTTAGGAAACTGAGTGGGTTTTGGTAGTTAAATATCTCATTTTGATCTGAAATTTTTGTGACACTTAGTTAAAAGGCGAAATTAATGAACTGCAAAATTTGATAGTGATTGGACATGATCAGCTAGGTCTAGAAAACATAAAACAACACTTATGCAAAAATCTGACAGCTCTGACTTAGGGTCACTAATAAGGTTGGTAGAGGGGTCAAATGAGGGAGTTTTAAGCAGAAATTTTTTACCATAGCATGCTAACATATAAAGAAGATTCTATACTAAGTTTCATGATTTTTGGAGCTATGAATTAATACCAGAAATTTTGTAAAGTTTGGCTCTGAAACTAGCAAAAAAATAGAACAATGTTGGATGCTTGGTAACCGAAGTTCTAAATTGGTGTTATTTCCTTCTTGGCTTATTTTCTAGACTTCCTATGAGTTCTTTGGTACCTTCGTTCAGTTTAGAGTGTGGGAACATTACTCAGATCTGAGGTGAGTGGGTGATACTCCCTAT
The DNA here is from genome assembly GCA_037074585.1 of Biancaea sappan. NCBI lineage: Eukaryota > Viridiplantae > Streptophyta > Magnoliopsida > Fabales > Fabaceae > Biancaea > Biancaea sappan. The sequence continues at coordinate 28,847,201 of CM073498.1, forward strand.
GACTAGATATTTTCTTTAATGATCAATGGTATCATAATGAGAACATGTAGTGCATTCAAATTTAAAGATTAGTGGATTAAACTATACAAGGTATGTTTGAAATTATATTGTTATTGTGCTTTGTATGATATGAGGATTATGTTGAAGTGTGATAAGTTTGATTGTTGAAATTATCATTTGTGGAAAAATTGAGGTATGTTATGGATGAATAGTTGCTTATGAATTGTGATTGTGATTGTGTTTGTGAAAGAATGGAAAGGCATGATGGTGCACCCCATGGAAAAAAAAAAATCTACAAGGAGGTATAAGGGTGGAGACTTATAAATGGAGTGATAAGGGTGGATGCTGCGGGGACCGTGAGCAACAATCCAATGGTACCCTGGACGACCCGGTTGGTACAAGAAAATTTGTACAATTATTGAATTGTTTATTGTTGTGAATTGTTATGAATTATCTTATGTTGAAATATAATCAGTTTACTTGGATGTTATTTAGAGCTATTTGGATTGTATTAAATCGTATTATAATTGGTTATGAATGATTGATCAATGTTATCATTATGATGCTCTATAATTGTTTTTTGTCGTAGAGTAGTGTTGTCCTCTCACTGAGTATGTGGTTCGCTCATATAACATTTTCAGAGTTGTTAGTTGAAGATGAGCTTTGCGCAGGAGATAAAGGATTCATAGCTCAAGACCCCACTTGAATCTGGAGATGGCTAAACTCTCATGCTTGTGTCCTTTACTTTGCTACTCTAGAGTTACTCTGTGATCGTGTAGGTAGCCTAGAATTTAGATTGTTGTATTTATGAATTGAGGGACTATGTATATAAATGAAGTAATCGTATTGTTTGATATGTTTCTAAACATTTTAGTAAATTTACTTGTTATGATGGAATGCACCAAGGCAAAGAACAATACATTTTTTGTTGTAGTTGTATATCTCTAAACATGTGAAAGGAAGATTTTTTTAAATAATTATTTACATTAATTTATCTATTGTTGGAATGATTTCTATGTTGGGTTGATAAAATAGATTAGGTTTCGATATGAGGTTAGACTCACTCTAGTGCCGGTCACATATCTTAGGTGGGATGTGACAGTAAGTCTCTTGGTTTGGACTCAATGAAGCATTCGTGAAAATGTAGATTCACTGGAGGAAAATTATATTATTGTTTGCATAATATACTTGGTGTGTGTACTTTATTTATGCCTTTACATGCTTGGATTTTATTTCTGTTTGTGATGGTAAGTTTTAGTATTTGTACTTATGCCCTTATAATTATTTATTGCATAGTCATTTGTCATTGAGTTTTGATGAACTCACACTCTATGTGGTTACCATTTTCAAATACGATGGTTAAGGAGGAGGAATATCTGCTAGAGGAGTAGCAGCTATTGGAGACATCCTCCATTTTTTATTGGTGGGTTCGTGGAACTATTTTTGGGCTATAATGTCTAGGGAAAAGCTTTGTAGTCCTATAGGCCTCTTAGGCTTGGCTGTAATTTATATTTGTGTTTTGACTTAAATATTTGTCTCCAAACTGTGTAAATTGGGGAATTGGTTAAATTCTATAAGTATTTATTTTAAATGAAAGGATTTCATTTATGATAAGTGTAAATCATTTGCATAGAATGCATGAGATTTGATTTATTTTTTAAGTTCAGGGAAATTATGGGATACTGTAGAGGTATACCCTAGGAGTTATAGGTATATCACATGCCCGATTTCCTAGTTGTGACACTGCTTCTGCTGCTACTAATCCTCCTGACATCGCTCTTCCTCTGTCATCATCGTCAGAGCCATGGGAGGGCACAAAGATGAAACCACTAAAGGCTTCCGTTGCAACAAGATTCATTATCTAGTTCATCCTTCTCCCTTCCAGCATCTCTCGAAATGCCTTGCAGTTACTCTCCATTTTCGTGGCCACCATTGTCGGCATCATCACTCAGCCTCTGCTTCTCGGTGCCATGGCTATGCTTGGCCTAAATTCTTCCATTATCACCAATATCCTAACCTACGTCCTCGCATTCTCTACTTTTGGTGACCAAATCCCTTGGCTCGTCACCCTTGTGTTCTTTACCAAAGGATTCATCAAAACAAGGCTTAGCACTCAAATTGCCTAGCACATTGTCTCCCTCACTGGATCCTCTTCCTTAGGCCTAGGCTACAACTTGGTCTTCAGCAAGTCCCTGCTAGCACCCGCCATACCCTTTGTTTCGGCCAAAGTAAGGCGAATTATTTTGGCATTGTTGAAATCATTGTGTGCGGCTTGCAATAGCAACGTCAGGGAGGGAACAGAAGACTGGCTAGGGTCGTGGTTAATGTTAACGTGCTTCCAAACATCAGTGATATCGTCGGCCATGTTCTTGATAGCGATGGCAGTGAATCTTGTGTGTGCAACGCTCGAGTTTAGTTACTAAAATTTATTCAAAGATGACGTGGCATTATTTTGTCATGTCATTTGTTGACATGTCAATTTTGAGCTAAGATAACAGTTAACAAATCCCAATTAACATTTATCGTTTGTCAAATTAACGATCAACTGGATAAAAGGAACTTTTTGTACAAAATAAAAAGTTTATAGGGAGTTTTTTGCATATTGATAAAAATTCATGAAGGTTATTTGCATTTTTCTTAAATATAATAATCATTATCATGTGTTGTGTATGCTATCTAAAGGACTCGGGCTTTCTGCCTTGTAGAGCACTTTGCTCTTTACTTTAGCAATAATTTTTCATTTTTAGCAATAATTAGAACTGTTGCTAAACATATTTTTAGCAATAATTTTAGCTGTTGTTAAAAATAAAAACTATTGTTAAATCCCTGGGCGGTCCCTCTCTAAATCTGAGAAAGCCAGAGGATTTCTAACTGTGTAGTTTCTTCACTTCCTCATATAACTATCATGAATTTGGTATTTCTTTTCTGGAAATCATATACCCACGCCTGACACCTGTAAAGAATCTGAACCAAACGTCATAACAAAGTGTCGAAGTAATATGATTTTCGTACGTGTACAAATTATTCTGCTTTTATTTTTTAATATATTCTTTTTCCAGTTCTTTTGTTTTAGATATTTTTCTGGAGAAATTACGCGTATTTCTTCTCCTAATTAAAAGTAAGTTGTACAGTCGTTTTTTCTTGCACGTTGTTCTGAAATTATTTTTAACGCCCCCTTCAAATTCAATTTAAAAAGCCGCCAGAATTTGACCAATAATTGACAAATACTATTAACTACCTTAATCTTGCTTGCGTATATTGTTTCACGTGCGATCCAAAAGCTGCAAATTAAGCTTTGTACATTACAAACTGAAAACTATATATTTTCAAGATACCTTACTTTCCTTTTTGTTATATATATATATATATATATATAGTTGTTTGTATTATTTATGGTTATTATAAGTTGTATCATTAGTATTTACTCGAATTAAAGTAATTTTGTTGGTAAGCCATTAACCAATATAATTCCTCAAACTTTTAAAGTGGAGAAATTTAGTTTATTCATTTACAATCATATGTCAATTGTAAAAGTAAAAATAAATATCATGGAAGATTATTACTTTGTAATTTTATTTTATAGAAAGATAATTATTCAAAGTTCGTTTGTTTGGTTATTAATGTTCAGCTGCTAAATATGAAGGGGGATGTCGTCATGTGATGTTGTAACGTGTCAATGATGATTAATGGCGATCTTATAAAAGAGGGCATAATATGTTTAGCATCTCTAACAAAGAAAATATGACCGTCATTAATTTCTTCCTTCTCGATGAAATTTACATCATTCCATATAGTTAATACCATAAGAAGTGATCATTCACGGATATGTTACCGCTTGATAAATTAACCTAATTATGTAGCAACACGATCTTCATATATTTCTCAATGTTCTGGATTTTTCAAAATTTGTGGCAATTATCTAATCATCTTGCTATTTGATTTCTTTATATCACATCGTAATCTGAAAAAAAAAAAAAAGAGAGTAGATTTTAGTGTCCTATCATCTATGACTACTGCCATATCCAGTGCCATGATCGAAGGGGTACAAAAATATCATTTTCATTAGGAAGAAAATAATTGTTGGCACTGATTTGAGAACATTTGATTTGTTTTTTATGAAATATCTATAATTTTAAAGTTATATTATATATATGCTGCGTATCAATATTAAATGGTATTAAATTATCAATTAATTGAAATATCATATTTACAAAAGGAACACGAGGAAATAATTTAATAGATTATATTAAATACACAACTAAAGATATTAAAATCCTATTTTAGTTCATCATATATATTTTTATTCTTAATTTGGTCTCTCACATATCCAAATGTTATCAAATCCTTCCATGCGATTTCTGTTAAATAATTTAACTGATGTTCTGATTTGGCAATTAATTCGTTGACTTAGTTCATGTAATTTTTTTTTCTTTGCGCTAATATGATGTGTTCAGTTTCAATGGATTTAATTTTGATGGCTTTTTTTTTTTACAGGAGTGACATTTTTTAGAATTAAGTTCAATGTGGAACCTATTCCCAAGTTGTATTGCTACTCAACTTCATAGCCAAATAAATATGAGGAACCAAATTAAAAATATTTAGATCTATGAGGGACCAAATTAAGAATAAAAATATGTGAGAGAATAAATTGAAAAAAGAGGTGTCTATGAAGAACCAAAATAAGATTTCAGTCTAAGCAAATTATTGGGAGGTAAATAGAGAATGAAAATGTAAGAAGGTACATTTGGAGGAGTGATGGCCATGTAATAGTAAGTGTTTGACGCGCTACATGTTATTAGGGGTGTTCATAGGTTTGATTCGATTCGATTCGATTTTGAACCTTAACCAAACTGAACAGAACTTATTGATTTTTATAAAATTATGAATCTATTTGGTTTTAATTTTTGGACGGTTTGATTCAATTTTAGTTGGACAGTTTGGTTTGATTTTAAATAGTTTTGTTCACAATAATTTTTAATTTTTAATTTTAATGAAATATATATATATATATATATATATATATATATATATTTAAATAGACCAAATTAATATATATATATATATATAATTTATTGACATAAAAATATATAAATATAATATTATATATATAATAATATTTTTTATATATAAAGTTGATTCGGTTAAACTAAACAAAACCGACAACCGAATTAAACCAATTAAAATTTATATTTCAAAAACTGATTAAAACTTCATTTTTTCAATTTTGGTTGATTTTTTATTAATTTAGTTCACATCGATTAAATTTAGTTTTGAACACACTTATATGCTATTTTGCTTGAAGGAAGAGTTGGCTTCATATGTCACAGAAACTCGTGTGCCTCTTCTATACAGCCTCATATATGGGTGTGGGTTTTCTCTCTTTTTTTTTTTGCCTGGACTTTTCGCAACAGTTGTTTTTGTTGTTATAAATTTTAATAACAGAAAAAATTGTCACTAAGAAAAGTATGACATTCTGTCATACTAAAAGTATGGCAGAGAACCCACACCCCCCCCCCCTCCCCCATTTATATCTTAATTGAATAATATGCTTAATTAATAACATCAATCACATTGCCTTCTCTTACAAGATGTTCGTGCATGCATGCTTCACATGCATTTTCAGAATTTATAGTGAATGCACGCATGATTAACACGTTCATCATGGTAGGATCTTCTTTCAACTGAGTGAAGAGTGCGAAACTGACGCCCTCCAAGTTTCCAATCAAGTGTTCCCTATCGGCTCCACCTTTTTAATTTCAAACGAATCGTCTTGACTCTAAAACATGAAGTTTTGTCACTTTATCGCAAAGTTATTTGGAGGTCAATACAATACTCCAAGCTGGCTTTGGAAGGATTAAGAGGTATGTTCTATATAGCTTATGTTAATTAAATAACACGCAAGTTTAACGTCTTCTTTTTCTTTTTCTTTTCTTTCATGTGTCCTTCAATAGAGAGGCATTAATTATATTCATAGTCATTAAATATGGACACTATTTTCTCAACTAATTAAAATTTAAATATGAGTTCATTTTATAAGAGACTAGCTCATTTCTGCAAAATCTAAACTTTGTTTATAATGTCCTCTTTTTTTAATACATCTTGCTTGATCGTTGGTGATATTGGAGCTTTTACTCCATAAAATGGTGTATCTGTATTTTTTTAAAAATCTTTCTCTTTTCTTTTGTTCCTTTCGGCCTCCAGCCCCCTTTTTTTATTAAAAGGAAAAGAAAAAAAATATTTCATTGTAAAATTTTATCATTTTTAATGGGACACTTAGAAAAAAAATATAATTTTAATTACTATAATTTACAAAAATCCTTTAATAAGAGATTCAATAATATAATACTGTTGAGTTGAGGCGTGAGAAATATTTATATACATATGTTGGCGTCCCTTTTCTCACTCCTTCAGTTGGGGCATACATGTATTCCATGAAAGCCTCTCCTTGGCTATTTTATTTATTACGAAATGATTATCTGGATACAAGTGTTTAAAATTGATTAAAATTAATATTCCTTAACTCAACCATATACTAAATTGAACAAAAATGCATTAATCACCTGTTTTAATTGGTTCGAAATATATAGTTTATTATATGTAGTTCCGTTTGGTATTCGATTTGGTACTAAATTAAACTAAACTATCATACGTATATGTGTGTGTGTGTATATATATATATATTAATTAATATATATATTAATGAAAATACTATATATTACAATTGAAACTAAAAACTAATGCAAAGACTAAATACTATGAGTAGTGCTTGATTAGATAAGGCCTTTCTCTAGCAACAATGTAAAAGTGCTTTTGATAAATTAATGCTTATAAATATATTCAATTTTTTTTTGGTCAAATGAAAATATTTTTCATTAAATATATAAAAGACATAAAGCCTAAATACATAAAATATTACAGAGCTTCAGAATAATAGAAATATCAATCAAACATGAACTCATAAAATAACAAGTACATAAATTTAGAGCAATGTACTCTAAAAAATACCTAAGTTTTAGTAGAGGCTACCTTTAAACCAAGTGGGTTAAAGCTAATGAAGCCTAGCTCAAAAACTGATTCTTTTTTTTTTTAAAGGAAACATAATATAAGCAGAAACCGAAAAAGCCCAAAAAGCATCAAACAGCAACACATAATGGGTCAAAAAATAAGCTGGAGCCCAGACAACGAACAGGAACCTTAGAATCTTTATGCTTGCGCAGCTACCTTGTATCACGGATGTCAGACTAGGAAACCCAGATGCTGCATCACTGGCGAAGATGAGCTCCAACCTCATCATCATCATATCATCATCGAGCACGGTTGGGAATGAAAGGCCATCCCAAATCTGGGTATGGAGGGCAGCGACTGCCCAGGCCAGAACATCTAGCGTCTCGACTTCCTCAGGTGCACATTCAGTGGCGGGAAGGAGGAACCCATCTAGCAAAAGGCAGAGGCCTCAGTCGCCTGCAACCTGAACACAGCACAAACACCCTCTGCAACTGCGTGCTGTTGAGTTTGTGAAAGATGAAGAGATGAGGCTATTGATCATACAGAAGTAGGAGGTCAAACTGTAACAGAGAAGAGCGGTTACGATCTCCACGACGGTAGATTTGTCCTGTGTTGGACTTGCTTGGGCTTGTCAGAGAGCTAGAAAGGAGGAGGAGTTGACGAAGTAGTCAGAGCCCTGAGGAAGGCTGGGGTAAAACTTCGACAGGGCGAAGGGGGAACTCTCACAGCAGAGAGAGGAGTAGGAGGGCAGCCCCACCGCTAGCGGACGTGGCATTGGGAAGACGAAGCTCTGCGCTAGGGTTTTTGGTTAAATATATTCAATTAATAGAGACTAAATTAATAAATATTGGGCCACAAAGCAAAAGGGCTAATATAGGTTTAAATTGTCTAAACCGAATATATTGTAATTACGTTTGCTTTGGTTTTAGACATAAAACACCCCCCCCCCCCCCAAAAAAAAAGAAAAACAGCTTGTATTTTCTTCAAACATAACTCCATGGTTCGGTTTGGTAAAACAAGGCTATAATTTTAATTTTAATGCAATAATAAAAATAATTAAATTTATGTTGAGTTCAAACATGAGTTATGACTTCATTTTTTTTATATATATAATACTGTTAAATAATTTTATTTTTAAAGTGAATATATATTATGTAAAATATTAACTTAAAATGTGTTTTATAATTAAAAAATTATTTATTTACTCAGTTTTTAATTAAAAGCTTAAGTAACAAATATTTGAAAAAAAATCATATATTTATCTAATAAGATGTATTGAACAACAAGATATCTATTATTTTAAAACGAGGTACATGAGGGCCAGTGGGGTTGCCAGCAAAACAGAGGCTTGACATTGTTTCACAATCACATAATGGCAAAATGAACTAGTATTTTTTTTTGGTGGATAAATAATTATTTGATGTCTAAATATTAAATTATGGAATCTATTAATTTAAATTTGAGTTAAATAAAATTACAACAAGCAATAAAACTCTTCCTATTAAATTTTAACGTAATTATATTTTAAGAAAGTGTTCTAATTAAGGTAAGTACGTATTGTTCAACAAATTGCAGGGTCATCTTCCGGTAATATTTATTTCTAAAGAATTACCGGCCCATTCACAACGCTCCACGGCCTTTTATGTCATTTCCAAGTTGTAGCATGAAAATTAATTATCACAACAGAAAAACAAAAGCATCAAAATTAAGACCTTCAGATGTGCTTTTGTTTAAAACAAGTTTTGTAAAATAGTTTTAGAAATTAATTTTGAAAATAAAAATAAAAAAATTTTGATAATTTGTTCTAGAAACAATTTTAAAATTTTATAAAACCAAAAAAAAACGTTTGGAAGATTTGTTTTTGAAATTTGAATTTAAAAATCATTTAATATAAATTTTTTTTTGTAATTTTGTGATAATTCAATACAATGAAAAGATTAATAATGATATTTTAAAAAAATAATAAAAGAAGGTAAGTCGATCATATTAATTGTTATTGCATGAGTTACATTTTAATAAATTGGTTATATATATTATCCAACTAGATAAATTATTAGAAGTGTCTTCACAAAATGACTTAAAATAATTATATTTTTAATAAGATAAAATAAGTGATAAAAATTATCTCAAAAAAATCTATAAACATGAAAGAGATAACTACCAAAAACAATAACTTCACAAAAACTAGTTAGAAAATACAAGCCTTTTTTTATAGAAATTAAATTAGAAAAATAAAAAATATAATTGGCATTTGTTATTATTATTACAATATTATTTTTTTTTATTTTGTGAAAAATATGTTATTTTTCCTCTACAAAGTATATTTACATAAAAATGTCATTAATGAACTTATGTAATTACTACTATGCCACCACCTCTTTAGATTGTTTTCCAAAACATTGTTTCCAAAAACATATAAAATGTGTTTTCTTTGTTCTAATCTACCATACTTAATTAATGCAATGACTCTAACGCTTATTAATTTAAATAATTTAATATTTATTTTGTTTTTCAATTTTAAGTTTGAATTTTGTGTGGATGAAAAAAATCAATATTAAATTTTTTTATATTTTTATAATATAATACAATTCAAATTAGATTAATCAAAATTTAATAAATTTTTAAATAACGGTAGTTGTAACTATTCCTTTCGACCTTTTTCCATATAAACACTCCGTTTGTAGCTCTAGTTATTCTATTTGGAGAGACGTAGTTCATAGTTGTCCTCAAATTGGATTATAATTTGCTGATGGGACGCTAAATGGACATAGAGTTTAGACTAAAAAGTTACATTGAGTGTGTTTGGAAAGTTAAATAAGATAGATTATAATTTTTTTGACAAATTTATAAGCTTGTTTGATCAAATTAAAAATATTTGGTACAAAATTTTATTTGAGTAATTTACAATTTTTTATAAAATACTACTTTGAGTAGTTTATAATTTTTATATTTTTTTCTTTTATCTTTATTATTTTATTAAAATTACAACACTATCCTATTTACAACCTGCAACATAATTTTTTTAAGTTTCTTTAGCACACTCGTAACACAATATTGTTAATTTATTGTAAGACGCTAAATGATTTATTTATTTTGTATTATTTTATGATTATATAATAAAATGTAATTATTAACAAAAAAATGATAAGTATAACACTATTTTGGAATAACATAACAAAATGATATTATTTTGAGATCTTAAATATTTATTTTAATTATTATACTATTTGCAAGATTTATTTTAATTTTTAATAATTTTTTTATCTTTAAACAAAATATTATAATAATTTAAATTAACTAAAAAACCTTATAATTACCTAGAAATATATTTTTGTCTAAAATAAAATTTTTATAAAACATCATATAAATATGTCATTTTACATTTATTAACTAATTCAATAGCTAATTTTAACAAACACTTCTAATTTAATAAGTTAGATTAACAACTATTAACTTTCAACTAAAAATTAATTTTTAAATTTTTAACTATCAGTTATTTTTATCAAATATAATCAAAATACCACATGCAACGGACCTAATATGCTTAAATCAGTTAGTTTTGTTTTACAATCATGACATTACAAAAGGTTTTGATGTTAGAGAGTAAATTGAAAACTACAGTAAATGAGTGGCCAACAGCCCAACAGATTATAGAAATTCAATTGAAAACACAACCAAATTATAGGGAATTAGGGATCAAAATGTATACTTTATTTGAATAAATTTGCCTGTAGATAACTAGATATGGATTTAAAATTTAAAATCTTCTCATATAAAAGGGATCACAAGTGAGTATCCAAATCGAAATTGAAAAAAAAAAAAAAGAAAGGTGTATTGGGTTTGGCATTACCTTGGAGTTGGAGGATAGTTACGCATAGACACAAAACATGTAATAGCCCAAGCCCAGTGGACAATGGATGCCCATCCTGTGGCTGTGAATGTTGCTTATACAAATTAGTTTTCATGCAGAAAAAGTCTATAAAAATTTTTTATTATTAAATAATCGTGAGATTTGTGTACTGTATATATAGTATTAAAAAAAATTTCCTTATATAGATCATAAAATAATTCAACAATGAAAAAATTTGATCTATTAAAAGATCGAACTCAGACTTACTTTTTCAAATATATGCCATCAATGACTTAAGTAATAATATGAAGTAAAACTTCCATCGATGACCCAATCATTAATTAAATAGGATATATTCAGCCTTGAGGATGTTATTGTTAAGAACGGTCATTATACATTCTCCAAATGTGTAAGTATACACATTCCTTAGGTATGTGTAATATAATTCCTATTAAACGAAGAATTAACTATTGTCTTCACAAATAAATAAAAGCTATTAAATTCAATTTATGTAATTATAAAAAATAATTTTAAAATATATAAACTTAAATTTACATCATTGATGGGATATCTAATTTATTAAAATTATTTAATATAACTTTATTTTAATTATTTTAAAACTTTATCTATCTATTTTAATGAAAATATTGTTTGATTACCTTACAAGATTTTATGAAGTAATGGAAATGTTTCGTCCATTATCACAATGAGTCAAGTTCATCATCATTCAAATTCGTCTTACAACAATTACATTGCCAGATTATTCCATCTTTTAAAAATCTACTCAAGAACGTTCAAAATAATATATATACATACACACACAGAGACACATAAACACATAAATTTAATAATACAATCACTTATAGTTAATTAATAATTTCAATCAATTATAGGTTCCACTTGATGACAATATACATGTCCCAAATTCAAGTTTTGTAGTCACAGATGAAAATTATATTTAGATATATTTTCTTATATCATAGTTATACGTGTATATGTGCGTGTGTAGGTATGTTTAGATATATTAGATTATATATTGTATTTTTAATTATTTTTAATATATATATATATATATATATATATATATATATATATATATATGAACAAGTTGAGTGCAGAAGAAAAGAAAGTATACAAGAATATTGAAATTATTTTGTTGGTGAGCATGAATTCTACACCTTGATGAAAGAAAGTTTAAGCATTAATGCAATTAGTTTTGTAAAGTGAATTTTGTAGTATATTATTTAGAAGGCCATCTTTTTCTTTTTTTTGGGACCAATACCATCTAATTTATTTATGACCATTTTTCTTTTCCTATCCAAGGGCCACTATTTTAGTCAACTTTTTTCTTTTGGGGACAATTCAACTGTAGTTGTTCAAAATTTAAAGTTTTGAAACCCACCAAATGAGCCCGGCCTGGCTATGCCAAGCATTTGGTTCAAAATATTTGAACCGAAAGCTGATAAAAACTTGACCCTAAAAAAATAAAAAAGTTAAGCCAATGAATGAATGAAAGATGAGTTGTTTCGATCAATGTAAGGAGACAGAAAAGAATGGGTTGTGGGGGGCGAGGGAAGTTAGGTTGGATTAGCGAGTTGAGGATAATACTATGATTAGAACAATATCTAGAGTGGATTTCACTAAGACAGAATTAAATAAAAATTACAACTTGTCTTCTTCTCAGTCGATATCCTTGAGAATCTTCTCCTCTCTATTTTTTCACCTCCGATAATTGGCGTCATCCTGCCTGGACTCACAACTAGCTTTGAGGGTCACCGAATTAACCCCACTCACTCTCTCGTTCGGCAGCCCCCAATATGCGTTACTCCGCCATGCTTGCTCAGTTGTGGCCTTGATTCCGCCGGTTATCAGTTGGTAGTTATGCACCCGAATTCAATTGAGAAGAAGACAAGTTGTTATTTTTATTTAATTCTATCTTAGTGAAATCCACTCTAAATGCTGTTCTAATCATAATATTATCCTCAACTCACTAATCCAACCTAGCTTCCCTCGGCCCCCACAACCTCTTCTTTTCTGTCTCGTTACATTAATCGAAACAACTCATATTTTTTCCATTCATCGACTTTCTTTTTTAATTTTTTTGGGGTCAAGTTTTTATCGACTTTTGGATCAGATAATTTGGACCAAATGCTTGGCATAGCCGGGTCGAGCCCATTTGGTAGGTCTCAAAACTTTAAATTTTGAACAACTGTAGTTGAATTGTCCCAAAAAAAAAATAAAGTTGACTAAAATAATGGTCCTTAGATAGGAAAAGAAAAATGGTCATAAATAAATTAGATAGTATTGGTCCCAAAAAAAAAATAAAAGATGGCCTTCTTCCAAAAAAAGAAATATATGTGTTACTATAGTCTCTTGTCTTCAATATGAATTCGAATACCAAATAATTTTAAATTGATTTCTCTTTGGGTGTGTTGCCCTATTTTGTATATGTCTGTCATCTCAAAAGTAAATGCATAATATGTAATAGTATTATGTGTTGGATCTTTCTATATATTTTGTATTTCCTAAGCTAGTGTTATATAAATGATATGCTCATTTGACCCAAAAATCGAAATTTAAGTAGTTCATCACTTATAGTTTATAGGACTTAGGCTTTGCTTAAAAGAGTTTATTTTAAACTTATCCAACTTATCTTATGACATAAGCATTTATAAAAGTGTTTGGGAAAACTTATAAAAATAACTTATGACATGCTCATAAGTTGTTTTTAACTTATTTTTATAAGATCTCCAGAATAGTTTATAAAAATAAGCTGAAGACAACTTATTTAAAGTTCGTCCTCATAAATCTTCAATTATAAAAATAACTTATATATAAACACTTCTATAAGCACTTAAATAAATTGTTTACCCAAACAAAACTTCAATTAGAACTAAATTAATCAAAATTCAATGAGCTTTTAAATATTGGTAATTAAAATAATTTAACCAAAAAATAAAATAAAAAGAGAGTGAAAGAGTACCTGAGTAAGCAAATATCAAAACATGGCACTGGCAGTTAAACATCTTTTCTTAATCCTGTGGCTAAAACTACAAGTTCCCTTATCATCAATTTCTACAACGCATTACGCATCAAAGTGTTCAGTTCAATCATTTTCTATTTCCCCTTCACAAATACGCTTGTTATGCAATCCGTACATATTATTAACCACTCCCACGCTTAAAATGTTCCCGTATAAATCTTTCTGCGTGAGTTGGGTACTTTTCCCTGATGTATTCGCGAAGGCACTTCTGATAGGAGAAGTCGATCCACCCACCATCACTTCTTACAACAAAAAAGCACCTTGAGTTTCGAAACTGGGGATGTCGATCCACCTGCAACAATGTAAGTTATATATAAACTACATTTCCTGCCTTCTCTGGAAAATAATCAGAGCAACTCATTCACGAACTAACAAAGCTCAATATTCAATAGTTTAGTGCCAGTCAATGCAGATCCACGTTAACAGAAAAATGACATTTTAAAAAACAACTTTTATAATTTGTCAAAAGTGCAAGAGAGAAGACTAAGTATGCCCTAAGAGAATCATGTATAACTCTCTCTCTCTCTCTCTCTCTCTATATATATATATATATATATATATCTTCAGAAACTATAATTATATGTCTTAATCTTAATCTGAGTATGACTACATATTTAACAGCACAATTACTTTCGTCTACCAATGCATCCGTATGCAACGCAATATTTCAACGCATTTCATCTCATGGAAGTGGTACTTAGACAATAATGGAAGTAACTGCTCCTCGTGGCATCATCAACATTGGCGAAGACATTGCTATTCTTGATTAATGACAACACCATTGAGAAAGCCCACGGACAGAGCAATGCAAAATTTGCATTAAATGAATTCCAAAGTGTTAGTGTTGCATTACTTGTGCCACTTTGAAGACTTGTCGTGTTTCTTTTTTTTTTTTTTGGGGGGGGGGGGGGGGGGGGAGAGAGGGAGATGTATATGTGCCTATGTAAAGGTCTAGTATTAACCCATAAAGTCCACAGAGATTGCCCCGCCAAGGACAGACCAGTGCCAGGAGATGCTAACAAGCATTGTGCATATTTTGTAGTTTGAGTTCATAAAATGGTGTATTTCTTGAACTTGTCGTCATTGAAAACATAAGCCCTTCACCTTGGAACAGCTAATACTGGCAACATGATCAGAACAATCTAGATATCAGTGTTTTGACAGGTTATAACTCAATATCAAATAAGAACATCAAAGCTTGGGCCAATATGAGACAGATAACACAAAACAATCAATTTGTGTAGCCGAATGTAGAGCGATATCACACCATAATGGGCCCATCAAAGTTGCTCAAGAAATTAGAAACAACATGTAAATGTTGATAGAGGACGATGGCACTGCTGATCTTGTAGAGGTTGGTTTACAAGGAGTATGAATGTTATAGCTAATATATTCTAAACCAAATACATGTTATTAAGTTGTAAATATACAAATATTGTATAATCCATATTTATATAGTCCAGCAATTAGTGACATGGCATTATTAAAATAAAAAAGAAAGTGGCATAGTGGGTTACTTACACATGGAAATGGAAGTAGAGAAAATATTGAAATGAAAAGCTTACCTTAATGGATTGAAGACCACATCCAATCTTATCCTGAGACCGTGGATGGTAAGCAAGAAGCTTTTCTGCTACAGATTTCTCATCCTCGTTCGTTAGTCTCTCCCCATCCATGTACCTGCCGAAAGAAAAATCATAGCGTATGAACAAGAGAAGGAGAAAAGCAACAGATTGAGAAATGAGAACATGGGAATACTATACTTGGGTGAGTGGAGAATATGCTTGGTTAGCATAAGGATAGGCTCGATGTCCTTGAGAATCTCCTCCTCTTTATTCCTCCACCTCCGATAATCGGCATCATTCCGCTTGGACTCACAACTAGCTCTCAGAGTCACCGGATTAACCCCACTCACTCTCTCGTCCGGCAGTCTCCAATATGCGTTACTCCGCCATGCTCGCTCAGTTGCGGCACTGATTCCGCCGGTCATTGGTTGGCAGTTATGCACCCGAATTCGACTGAGAAGAAGACAAGTTGCCATTTTTATTTAATTCTGTCTTAGTGAAATCCACTATGGATGCTGTTCTGATCATAATATTATCCTCAACTTGCTAACCCAACCTAGCTTCCCTCGCCCTCCACAACCCCTTCTTTTCTATCTCCTTACATTGATCGAAACAACTCATATTTCTTCCATTCATCGGCTTCTTTTTTTATTTTTTTGGTGTCAAGTATTTATCGGCTCTCAGTTCGAATAATTTGGACCAAATGCTTGACATAGCCGGGCCGATCCCATTTGGTGGGTCTCAACTATAAATTTTGACCAACTACTGTTGAACTGTCCCAAAAAAAAAAACTTGACTAAAATAATGGTCCTTGGATAGGAAAAGAAAAATGGTCATAAATAAGTTAGATGGTATTGGTCCCCAAAAAAAAAAAATGGTCAATCATGTAGTAATGCATTTATGTCATATTCCTCATGCATATCCCAACAAAAAAATAATTGCTTACATGATCATATATACATTCAAAAGCATTTATACATCACCATATTGAATTCCAATTCAGATCCAAAATCACCCCAAACATTAGGATGGGCAATAATTGTCACACACAAAATGGTAACAAGAAATAAGAATAAAATAACTTGTCATTATTATTCATATAATAGTAATTATTTCACTATCAAAATCTACCAAGGTTCTAACATTTGTAGGGTATCAAACGTTTTAGAATTGTATTTTAAATTGAAGAGAAAGATCTTTCTATTTAGAATATCATTTGATGAGCTTACTATATTAGCTAAAAATGTATGAGAATATCCCCTTATGTATTATCTACCTTTTCCTATTTAGTTTAGAGGTAAGTCCCTTTAAAACAATTAAATTTCTCCACAAGCTAAGATTAAGACTAATTTCCGGACCCTGAATTTTGCGAATTTACTTGGCAACCATCACAAGTCCAAAATTCACGAAATTTGGTAGACAACATCCCTATTATACCTAGAATCTTAAAAAAAAATTTCAAAAGAAAATACTTTGGTTTGCCCTCTCAAAACTACTAAAACACAGCTGCTGCCCAGACTACCTCTGTAGCTTCTGCAATCTCGTTTTTGCAAGCATTTGGCCCACCAAAACAATTCCAAATCCCATGAAATTTTCCAGATCATTAAATCTACATCTTAACTAGATGTCATAAAAATTTCAGGTCAAAAGGAGGCCTTTAACTACCAAAACCAAACAAATTTCCAAAGCTGCACAAATTTTCCCCTGCACTAAATAAGTGTTGTTCCTATGCTCATTTGACCAAACAAAATAATTCAAAAGACCTTGAAGCTTTCCAGATCAGATTAGCACACCATAAAGAGTCTCTCCACAAAGTTTCATAAATTTAAGATTTGATTTGGTCATCCAAAAACACAATAAACCAGCAAACATACCAAGCTGTCATATCGTGAATAAATTTTCAGCATTGTAATAGCTCCAAATGGAACCCAACAAGCAATACAACCACACACCACAATTCCCATCACTCATTCTCATTTATTTCAGTTCCTAGCTCAATCATTTCAGTCATATGGTGAGAGAATTAAGAGAATCAAAACATGACGTAATCTTTTCCTCCTCTTTCTGTTTGGGCTTCTAATTCATTTGCTCATTTCTCTTATGTGTTCCTCTTTAAAACATGGCCGCCCCAATCATCTCACCACCAACCCCCAAAACTAAAATGAACATCACAACACTGACCAATTTACTATCCAACATAAACAAATTTTAGAACTCCAGCTATCCATGTTCTATCAATTTTCATGTTTACACTCAACAAGCTTCAAGTTTATATTCTTAGTTACTCACAATTTACATGCAACATATTCTTCTTCTGTTAAGTGGAGGGACACATGACAGTAAATATTTTACATTACAGAAATTTTACATGACACGAAGCTTAATTTTACATTACGCATAAAACAGAACTCTCCCTTACTCAGCACCCAGTATAATGAAATATTCCAGAAGGATTTAAATCAGTAATTTGCAATAAGACCATGAGTTTGGTTTGTGTTTCTCCTTACCTCTCAATCTGCAAGGTATTCTGTTGCTTTTTGCCCAGCAGAACAACGAAGCCACCTTAATTTCTCCATTAAAAGAAGAAAATCTTACTTCTTAACTCTAAAACCACACAAATCCGAAAAAGATTAAAAAGGAAATTATATAGAAAGATATTTATGCTTTCTTCTCCTTACCGTCACATAGCATCGTTTCGACCACCAAATCGCCGTCGACCACCGTCGGAAGGCTTCTGCTTGAAATCTCTCACATACAGCCCCAACGTGAACGAAGAAGAAAGGTGGATGGAAGCCATGCGAAAGTTTATCTAGTGTGTATGTGCTGAATAGAGAATGGTTTACAGCTAGAAGATGTGTGGTCTTCCTTACGCCAAGTTTCCACCATTTGGTTTAAATTACATAGGAAACCATTTCTTAAAATAAATCTTCAGTCGGGTCCCTGTACTTTTCAAATAAAAATTTTTCAAAATCACTCTCAAGGTCCACAATTATTTTATTTTTACATTGCCATACTTTTCAAATAAATTTAAAAGCTTCATTTTGTCCAAAAGCCTCAAACAAGTTTCAAAAATTATTATCATAAATTTTATTTAAATCCAGAATTTTCTCTCTAATTTTTTCACAATGAATATAGAGATGTTTCAAGATTTTTTTTTTTGATTTTACAAAATTTTTAATTTATTTCAAAATTTCACATATAAACATATAATAAGATTTAATACATTTACCAAGTGAATTTAAAATTCACAAGTATTACAATAATAAAATGATATTATTTTAAGATTTTAAATTTTTATTTTAATTATTAAACTATTTACACTATTTATTTTAATTTTTAATTATTTTTAATCTTTAAACAAAATATTATAATAATTCAAATTAACTAAAAACTTTTATAATTACCTAAAAATATATTATTGTCTAAAATAAAATTTTTATAAAATATCATATAAATATGTCATTTTATATTTATTAACTAATTCAATAGTTAATTTTATCAAATGCTTCTTATTCAATAAAATTAGGATAATAACTATTAGCTTTCAGTTAAAAATTAATTTTTAAATTTTCAGATAATTTATCAATTATTTTTATCAAATATAATCAAAATACCACATACCTAATATGCTTAAATAAGTTAGTTTTACAATCATGACATTACAACAGGTTTTGATATTAGAGAGTAAATTGAAAACTACAGTAAATGAGTGGCCAACAGCCCAACAGATTATAGAAATTCAATTGAAAACACAACCAAATTATAGGCAATTAGGGATCAAAATGTATACTTTATTTGAATAAATTTGCCTGTAGATATGGATTCAAAATTTAAAATCTTCATATAAAAGGGATCACAAGTGAGAATCCAAATCGAAATTGGAAAAAAACAAAAAAAGGTGAATTGGGTTTGGCATTACCTTGGAGTTGGATAGAGGATAGTTACACGCAGAGACAAAACATGTAATAGCCCAAGCCCATTAGATAATGGATGCCCATCCTGTGGCTGTGATTGTTGCTTATACAAATTAGTTTTCATGTAGAAAAAGTCTATAAAATTTTTTTTATTATTAAATAATCGTGAGATTTGTGTACTGTATATATAGTAGTAAAAAAAGTACCTTACATAGATCATAAAATAATTCAACATTGAAAAATTTTAATCTATGAAAAGATCGAACTCAGACTTACTTTTTCAAATATAAGCCATCAATGACTTGAGTAATAATATGAAGTAAAACTTCCATCGATGACCCAATCATTAATCAAATAGGATATATTAAGCCTTGAGGATGTTATTGTTAAGAACGGTCATTATACATTCTCCAAATGTGTAAATATACACATTCTTTAAGTATGTGTAATATAATTTCGATTAAACGAAGAATTAACTATTGTCTTCACAAATAAATAAAAGCTATTAAATTCAATTTATGTAATTATAAAAAATAATTTTAAAATATATAAACTTAAATTTACATTATTGATGGGATATCTAATTTATTAAAATTATTTAATATAACTTTATTTTAATTATTTTAAAACTTTATCTATCTATTTTAATGAAAATATTGTTTGATTACCTTACAAGATTTTATGAAGTAGTGAAAATGTTTCGTCTATTGTCACAATGAGTCAAGTTCATCATCATTCAAGTTCGTCTTACAACAAGTATATTGTCAGACTATTCCATCTTTTTTAAATCTACTCAAGAACGTTCAAAATAATACACACACACACATAAACACATAAATTTAATAATAAAATCACTTATAGTTAATTAATAATTTCAATCAATTATAGGTTTCATTTGATGACAATATACATGTCCCAAATTCAAGTTTTGTAGTCACGGATGAAAATTATATTTAGATATATTTTCTTATATCATAGTTATACGTGTATATGTGCGTGTGTAGGTATGTTTAGATATATTAGATTATATATTGTGTTTTTAATTATTTTTAATATATATATATATATATATATATATGAACAAGTTGAGTGCAGAAGAAAAGAAAAAATACAAGAATATTCAAATTATTTTGTCGGTGAGCATGAATTCTACACCTTGATGAAAGAAAGTTTAAGCATTAATGCAATTAGTTTTCTATAGTGAATTTTGCAGTATATTATAAGAAATATAAGTTTTTATGTTTATAACAATATTATAAAACTATTTATTTTCTTTAAGGGATTAAAATGTTTTCTAGCTATCACAGTTAAATTTTATTAAGTTTGTATAGAAATGTTTTTTTTTCTTCTTATAAAAATGTTTTATTTTATTTTTATATTGGCATTGTGCATCGTTGCAGCAGTTGCCAACACTGAATGTTATATAAATCTAGAATCTGCAATGCATAAATCATAACAAAAAGAGAACCTCCTAAAAACACGTTAGAAAGAAGCTTGTACAATTAAGTTTGCCTCAAGCTAAGTTTCGCATTGATTTTGCCAATTATCATTTTATCTCTTCTACCTCTCACTTCTTATTTCCTCTCTCTATTTTCTGCCTGTCTCTCTTCCCTCCATCTCTCACTTTTCGTGCTTGGAAAAGGTGTTTTTAATTTCGAGAAAAGTTACACTTTAACCTCAAGTTTGAAACTCCTTTTTTATTTTAGTCCTATTTTATTTCTCATGTTGATTCTTATGACTTAGTTTGTTGCTTTTAGGTCGATAGAATATTTTATAGTGAATGTTTGCTTAGCCATGCTTTTATTTTCATTTTCACTTTAATCCTCATGATATTTACACTTTAATTCTTTTAATTAAAAGCTTGCATTTTAATCATTTTGTACTTATATAGTGTACAAGTTTTTGTACTTAGTAGTTATATGTATATCTTTAATCAAATATTAGTATCTATAATAGAAATGAGTAAAATTAAATAATAAAGGTAACTAAAATAAAATAATATAAAATTTATATCATTTTTTATAATTACATATTCAAAAGTAATTTTACTAATCAATATACAAACAGAATCTATTTTTTCAAGATCATTTTTCTAATAATAATTTCTAAACATTAATCACATTTATATAGTTTGTCCAAAATTAATTTTAAAAATCATTCTACCCAAAAACAATTGTGTCTAACATTTTTTTTAAAGACTCACTTTGTTTCTAAGTGTAACACAATATGGCAAGTTTATAAGCATAAAAACTTCCCAATATAATTCACTATTGAATATTGATCATTAATATATATGGATTACACTTATCTTCATCACACGATAAAATGAATATCAAGTCCTTTTCCAATTTGATTTTGCATGGGAATCAAATCTTCTGAAAGTGAACTTTCCAACTCATGCCTATCGTTAGCAAATTCGCAGAACAACACGTTCCAACTTGATAATGCACAAAGTAACAATAATGCTGCTGCCACTGGAGCTAAAGAATTAAACGAAACGAACACTTTAATATGCGACTCTAATGGGTACTGTATGGCGTGTAATTTCTTTTTTTTTTTTTCCCATTTTTGCAATTGTGATTCCTAAAAGCTCCTTGATCTATGCATTCAAAGGTAAAAAATGGGAGTATTTTTACATAGTCTTTGGCATAAAAATTAAACATTTGAAGAAGAGTACTCTCACTAGTCAGTTTTTAAGGAAGTAAGGGGGTCTTTCCCTATTAGCAAGAAGGTTCTCTAAACACCTCAATGGGTCTCTGACTTAGTAGTAAGTAGTATGCTCTCCTCACACAAAAAGGAGTGCCCCATGACATCATCTAAAGAGGAGCACCCCCCTTGACATCCAAGGGAACATCCATGCAACACGTTAGCTGATTCAAGAAAAAACATTAAGGAAAGAAGAGGGGTATTCCTTCTTCAAGAACACTCGGTGAATCCGACCACCAGACAGTAAACAAACATAGGTGTCAGCTTAAGATAAGCGTGCCATGCATGCCAAATCTTCCTAAAACCAAGTACTTTCGCAACAAGGCACTTATGACGCTTGTCCTCTCCTAATGACATACTCTATCGCTTCAAAGTATCTAGTAAATCCGTTCCTTGAACATTAAACTAAGTATCTCGCTTTTTATCTTCTAAGAAGCTTGAGATGAAGGAGACTAAGTGTGATGAGGATGATCTCTCCTCAGAATCAATGCATTGTTGATCTAGGAAACATCATGCCAAGGCTACCCTGACTTTGTAGGTAAGCAATGCTCTTAGAGTGGGCTTAGTGTAGACTAAATGCTATCTATAACATCCGATTTAGACAAAGTCATGAACTCCTGCACATGTACAGAGTGTAACATCTAGATTCTAACTGCGTGGGCTCTCAATCGCAAGATATACCATTGATAAATGGCCACTATCACACATGAGCCTCCTCTTCTTAAGCATAACAAGAGGCAATGTGCCTCCATTGTAACTACCTATTTGACAATAGGATCTTCTTACAGGCTTGAAATCGTTAACTATACAATCGAAACTTGACCACATTTTTGCTACTAATATTTGTCACCATCGATCATTGTACGAGCGTTGTAATGCCTTATGAATGTATTTGTTCCACTGTCTTCTCTCTATTAATTTTGGAACTTTAAACAGACCATTAAATAGGAATGCTTGAGAAAAGAAATAAGCAATCTAAAGGACAGTGTATGTCACTGTAAAGGATGTGAACTCCAAATGAATTGGGTAAGGTCAGTCTGGAAATTACGCATAGGAGTATCTCAAACTTACTTGGGCCAACCCAACAAGTATTGATATATGGATAAGCCCTAAGAAGCCAGAAGCAGTTTGTTTATTAGTATGACTGTATGACCTTGTCCAAAACAAAAAAGACTGTATGATCAAACCAAAAAAATAACTTTAATATGCCGGAGAGAAAGTGAAAGGGTATCACCAATGTTAGTTCAAGACTTTAAGCAGAAAGTAGTTCATCAACATCAGTCCCAAACCTACGCCATTTTCGCTTCTGTCCTTCATTTGCTATTAGAAGACTATTTTCTAGCTTGGTTATCGCTTCATAGCAGCCCCTCTTCTTCTACTACTTTTTTTTCCTCTAGTTTTTTCTTAACTGTTTTCTTTGTTTTTGTTTCTCTTCTCCTTTATGAGAGTTTTTCTTTTTTGGATAGAAGATATCTTCTTTCCTATGTGAAAGAGATCCCTTTTTTGGTATGACAAATATTTCTCCTATTGGTTCCTATCTCCTTAAGTATGAGGCTCATATCTTTAAATCTACACCCGTTATCAGGATCATGCTTTGAAGACTAGTACTTAGATAGTTAAACTTCTCTTATAAGAAAAGAGAGGAAGTGAATGAGTTACTATAGTCTCGTCTTCAATATGAATGTGAAAACCAAATAATTTTAAGTTGATTTCTCTTTAGGTGTATTGCCCTATTTTGTATATATCTGTTATCTCAAAAGTAAATGCATAATATTTAATAGTATTATGTGTTGTACCTTTCCAGATATTTTGTATTTCCTAACCTAGTCTCTTATCAATGATATCCTCATTTGACCCAAAAATTGAAGGTTAAGTAGTTCATCAGTTATAGTTTATAGGACTTAATTAGAACTAAATTAATCAAAATTCAATGAGCTTTTAAATATTGGTAATTAAAAAAATTTAACCAAAAAAAATAAAAAGAGAGTGAAAGAGTACCTGAGTAAGCAAATATCAAAACATGGCTCTAGCAGTTAAACATCTTAAGTTCTGTTTGGGTATACAGCTCTGTTTGGGTATACAGCTCAATTTCTGCAACGCATTACACATCAAAGTGAAGTTCAGTTCAATCATTTTCTATTTCCCCTTCACAAATAAGCTTGTTATGCAATCCGTACATATTATTAACCACTCCCACGCTCAAAATGTTCCTGCATAAATCTTTCTGCGTGAGTTGGGTACTTTTCTCTGATGTATTCGCAAAGGCACTTCTGATAGGAGAAGTCGATCCACCCACCATCACTTCTTACAACAAAAAAGCACCTTGAATTTTGAAACTGGGGATGTCGATTCACCTCCAACATTGCAAGGCATATATAAATTGCATTTCCTGCCTTTTCTGGAAAAGAACCAGAGCAACTCATTCACGAATTAACAGATTAACTGAAGCTCAATACTCGATAGTTTAGTGCCAGTCAAAGCAGATCCACGTTAACAGAAAATGACGTTTTAAAAATAACTTTTATAATTTGTCAAAAGTGCATGACAGAAGACTAAGTATGCCCTGAGAGAATCATGTATAACTCTCTCTCTCTCTCTCTCTATATATATATATATATCTCTCTTCAAAAACTATAATTATATGTCTTAATCTTAATGTACTTTCATCTACCAATGCACAATATTTTAACGCATTTCATCTCATGGAAGTGGTACTTAGACAATAATGGAAGTAACTGCTCCTCATGGCATCATTAACATTGGTGAAGACATTGCTATTCTTGATTGATGACAACACGATTGAGAAAGCCCATAGACAGAGCAGTGCAAAATTTGCATTAAATGAATTCCAAAGTGTTAACATTTACATTGCATTACTTGTGCCATTTTCAAGACTTTTTGTGTGTGTGTGTGTGTTTTTTTTTTTCGGGGAGGGGGGAGAGATGTACATGTGCCTATGTAAAGGGTCTAGTATCAACCCATAAAGCCTACAAAGATTGCCTCGCCAAGGACAGACCAGTGCCAGGAGATGCTAACAAGCATTGTGCATGTTTTGTAGTTTGAGTTCATAAAATGGTGTATTTCTTGAACTTGTAGTCATTGAAATCATAAGTCCTTCACCTTGGAACAACTAATACTGGCAACATGATCAGAACAATCTAGATATCAGCGTTTTGAACGGTTATGACTCAATATCAAATAAGAACATCAAAGCTTGGGCCAATATGAGACAGATAACACAAAACCATCAATTTGTGCAGCCGAATGTAGAGCAACATCACACCATAATGAGCCCATCAAAGTTGCTCAAGAAATTAGAAACAACATGTAAATGTTGATAGAGGACGATGGCACTGCTGATCTCGTAGAGGTTGGTTTACAAGCAGTATGAATGTTATAGCTAATATATTCTAAACCAAATACATGTTATTAAGTCGCAAATATACAGATATTGTATAATCCATATTTATATAGTCCAGCAATCAGTGACATGGCATTATTAAAATAAAAAAGAAAGTGGCATAGTGGGTTACTTACACATGGAAATGGAAGTAGAGAAAATATTGAAATGAAAAGCTTACCTTAATGGATTGAAGACCACATCCAATCTTATCCTGAGACCGTGGATGGTAAGCAAGAAGCTTCTCTGCTACAGCTTTCTCATCCTCATTCATTAGTCTTTCCCCATCCATGTACCTGCCAAAAGAAAAATCATAGTGTATGAACGAGAGAAGGAGAAAAGCGACAGATTGAAAAATGAGAACATGGGAATACTCTACTTGGGTGAGTGGAGAATATGCTTGGTTAGCATAAGGATAGGCTCGTTGTCCCTAAGAATCTCCTCCTCTTTATTCCTCTATTTTTGATAATCGACGTGATCCCGCCTAGGCTCACAACTAGCTCTCAGGGTCACTAGATTAACCCCACTCACTCTCTCATCAGGCAGCCCTCAATATGCATTACTTCGCCATGCTCGTTCCGTTGCAGCATCAATTCTGCCAATTATCAGTTGTTACTTATGCACCTGAATTCGATTGAGAAGAAGACAAGTTGCCATTTTTATTTAATTCTGTCTTAGTGAAATCCACTATGAATATTGTTTTAATCATAATATTATCCTCAACTTGCTAACTTAACCTAGCTTCCCTCGCCCCCACATTCTGTCTCCTTACATTTATCGAAACAACTCATGCTTCTTCCATTCATCGGCTTCCTTTTTTTTTTTTGGGTCTAGTATTTATCGGCTTTCGATGTGATAATTTGGACTAAATGCTTGGCATAGCCGGGCTGGGCCTATTTGATTGGTCTCATAACTTCAAAATTTGAACAACTAAAGTTGAATAGTCAGAGATGATAAACTAGTAAAATTGACTCCTATCTCAACTCTTCAAGTTCATCTCAATCTCCCACCTGACCACCACATCTCTTCTACCTCTGCTAATAATGGAAAACTTTTACCAACCAAATCACCCTTCCCAGATGACCCATCCACCTCAGGAATCCCCTTTTGGCCCACCACCATAACCAACATCCCCTATTCCTCTTCCATCTATTCAGAATCAAATGACCTCAGTTATGCTCCTAACAATCCCTATAAGAATCCCTCCACCACTCCTGATGGACACAGGCAGCAACCCCCCAATGGACCTACGCTCTCACCACCTCCTGAACCTTTACCAATCATACTAATACAATCTATTTCACGACACAGGGATCACACTGGTGTAGTTGAACCTGATGAGAGGTCTCCTCAACAACTCATCATGGCTCCCTGCTTGGAGCCATCTAATGAGCTTAGCCTTAACTACCATCCAAACAATCGAGAGATCAAGGTTCATAATGACCCACATGAGGAACCAAGCAATCTTAGTTCTTCCCCCTCCTAGAATAGTTAACCAGTCACCCTTCTACAACTGGTTTCCCCTAATACCAATATCTGACCTCTCAGCAAACTTAAGAGAGATTCACCAACAGCTAAGCCCAACACTAATATAAATAGACAGCCAAGGGGTAATAGTAAAGAAGAGAGGAGATCTAATCCTAGCAACCTTGCTAACTCCAAATCCTTTACTGGGTCACATGGACGTAAAAATAAGAGCTGATATCAATCTTAATACTGGGAATCTTGACTTCCAAGAAACCTTTATGCCAACTACCTTTTTCTAGCCTTCTCCCCCTATGGATGCTAATCCCATTCTCTTCTTTATTTCAATGAATATTCTGAGCTGGAATGTTAGAGGTGTCGGAGGCACAGACTTCAAAAGAGTCTTCAGAAACACTTCCAATACTCATAATCCTGATATGGTTATTCTGACTGAGACAAGGCTTAGTGGTGATAGAGCTACTAATGTTATCAGCTCTCTAGGCTTTGAAAACTTCTACAAAGTTGATCATATGGGATTCTCATGAGGGATTTGGATTCTTTGGAACTCCCAAAACATCACTGTTGAACCTTTTTCAGCCTCCTTTTTTGAAGTTCATCTTCAAGTAAAGGTAAACTCAAACCTTTCAATTATTACTGCACTATATGCTAGTCCTAAATTTGATATTAGAAAACTGAATTGGGATAATTTAACTCTTTTTACTCAAACTATAAATCTTCCATGGTTAGTCATAGGTCATTTCAATGAAATCTCCCACCCTAGTGAAAAATTTGGTGGTAGACCAGCTAATAGATATAAAATGAGCTATTTTAATGACTTCCTTAATAAATTTAATCTCCTTGATCTTGGCTTTTCTGGTCCTAAATCTGCATGGTCTAACTGTAGGGATCTCACTTTCCTTATTAGGACTAGAATTGATAGAGCTCATGTAAACCTTGAATGGTTAAATTTATATCTTGATTCTAGAGTTACCTATCTACCTAGACTAACTTCTGACCACTGCCCAATCCTTTTAAAAACAAAACTTCACATGACAAATAACAAACCTTTTAGGTTTGAACCATTTTGGATGAGACACCACGATTTCAAACCCCTAACTGAAAACTGCTAGTTACATGTTGAAAATGATCTTGTTAACACCATCAAAAATTACCAAATTGCTCTTTCTAAATGGAACTTAAAAACCTTTGGCAATATTATGACTAAAATTAAAAGATTAACTGCCAGAATTTTAGGAATCCAAAAAGTTACTAATTTCAAACTTAATTCCCAACTCGTAATCCTTGAGAAAGACCTTCAACTTCAACTAAAACAATTACTAGAAACTGAAGAGAATATTAGGATGATGAAATCTAGAATTGACTAGATTAACTTGGGTGACAAAAATAATTCCTTCTTTTTATGCTTATGCTTTTAATAAAAGAAGAAAAAAATAGAATAACCCAACTCTTAGACTCTAACCAAGTATGGATTACTGATATTAACCAAATTGAAGATACTCTTGTCTCTCATTTCAAAAACATTTTCTCAAACACCCTTAATAATATAACAAAAATGTATAACTTGATCATTTTAGGAAGACATTTTCTTGCAACCGGGAAAACATTAATTGATGTTCATAAAGGTGAGTTAACTATGAGGGTTATTAATCAAGAGGTCACCTTTAATATGAACAAGGAAATGAAAACTTCTGATGACTCAGAGAAGTGCTACATGGTGAAGATGATTGATAAAGAACCTCACAAGTATTTTCGTGATTAGATGAGTAACGATTGTTTGGAGTATATTGAGAATGTGGAGAAAAGAACAAAGAGAGTTCTAGGAAGTTCAGAGGTTCATGAAAAGTTTAGTGATGATCTCCAGAAATTCAAACCTCCTGACATTGCATACAATGTTGTCACTCAGCTGAAAGCATTCAAGAAGCAGAAGAAATTGGAAGATCTACTTGAGCATAGGCATCCTAGTAAAGTCTGGCTAAAGACTATAAACTTAACGCTCTTGGGAGGCAACCCAAGTTTTATTGCTTTTTAGTTTTTATTATTTTGTTTTAGCTTTGATTATTTTGTCTATAGTTTTTCTTGTTCTTCTTGTTGTGCTGTTTGTTTACTTCTTTTCCTCTGTTGTACTGATCTGGGACAGTGAGGACACTGTCAAATTTAAGTTTGGGGGAAAGGTTTATCATGTTGATGGGTTTCTTCTTTGAGAAAATTTTGGTTAATTTTGTGTTGTCCATATGCATGTGTTATAGGAGGAAAATTGTTGAAAATTTTGAAATCTGAAGTATATATATAAGAATAGAAGTAAACAAACAAGTTATAGAAATTGGAAAATTTTGTGTTCTTCTTATTTTGTGTTGTCCATATTCTTTGGCTAGTCATATCTTGTTATATATATATATATATATGTAAAAGTTACCTCTTGAGTTTGCTAATCTTAAGTTTCTCAAATTTTTATGAGTGTTAGCGTTATCACTTCAAAATAACAGGAGTCTTGTTTTTGTCTCTTTGTGAATGGTTTTTAGATCATATTTTTATATTTGGAAATAAAGTTCAATAAGAGGCTAGGGAAAAAAGGATTCAATAAGGGGATAGCTGAAAGTTTCAATAAGGGATAGGCTCCTGTAATTAAAATAAAATGAGAAAATTTGTAAAAATTTCCAAAGGAAATAAGGAAAGTTAGGAAGCTATATCCTTGAAAACAAAACAGTGAAGCCCTTGAGAATCGAAATAAAACGATGCCTTTGAGAACAAAAAAGAAATTTCGTTTTGGAATTTTTGTGAATTGGTTTTATAAACTGTTCTAAGAGGTGAAGCTTTGATTTCAAGTTTTCTTGTGGTTTGGTTAACACTTGTTATTAAATCCTTAAGATTGCAAACTCTTGAGTTAAATCTTTTGAGTAATGGTTTGATGAGGCTTGGCTTACTTTAATTCACATTTTCAGATCTTTACTCCTCCTAATTGCATATATTCATGGCTGCACATATTTTTCTCAAAATTTTTTTCATTGAAAGTTTTTGCTTGAGAACAAGCAAAGGTTCAAATTTGGGGGATATTGAGTTCTCAATTTAGTACCATTTTGGTGCTAAGTACCTTCTCTTTTGATCTCTTTCTTATTGGCTTGTAATTCTTAACTCATGTTTTGAGTAGTTTAGATTAGTTTTAGTTTTCTTTGATCTTTTAATAAATGGAGTGATTTCATGATTCTTTTATACGATTTAATGGTTTTATTTGTTATTTTTGATATAGGTTGAGTTGGTGAGAAGTTCGTGTTAGAAGATGGAATATTAGAGTTGAAATTTTGAAGATGCTGGAGTACTTGCTGTCTCCCACCACTATAGCTGTAGATTCTACAACTATAGCGGTGGAATGCTGAAAAAAAATATTTTGGAGCCATCTTCTCTGTCATCTACCGCTATAGCGGTAAATCTATACCACTATAGCAGTGGAACCTGGAAAAACATAATTTTAAGCTCTCTTCTCTGCGGGAATTCACCTCTATAGCAGTGGTTCGCGATCATGCACTAATTTAAATGTGTCAGAACATATTTTCTAAGGTATTTTGAGTTGGAGACAGAGGAGAGGCGCCGATTTTTGCTAGAAGAGAAGGAGGAATCCATTCCCGAAGTCGAACATGCCCGAATTCCATCAACCCAACATCGGATTCATGGAGTTTGCTTTATATTTTACTGTTTTCTGCAGTTTTAGAGCCATGAGTGGCTGATTTTCTGTTCTAGGGTTACTATGAACCCAATTTTAGATTAGGATTTGTATTTCTCTTGAAACTTGTGATTCTTTTCAATTTAATACATACCTATCATTCATATTTACTGTACTTGTTTTAAAATTGGCCACTTTATGACTTGTTTGTTGCTTTCGTCGAACTCGGGAGAGGGAGATGTTGGTAGAACACTGAATGATTAGGGCGAGTGATAGAACTTAGGGATTTTACTTGTTAATTAATAGGAATATTAATTAATCTCGTTTAATCAAATTAGGTTAACATTAATTCGACTTAAACTCACATAAAGGATTGTATAGATTTGAGTAGCTTAAATTAGGTTCGGGAGAATCACTTTAAGCCATTAGAAAGCCTAAGATTAATGTGTATAATTGATTTGAATCACAAGTGTTAGGGAGAATTAGCAATTCCTAGAACGAAAGAGGGGCATTAGTAACTTTAGGCCTTTTATTTGATTTATTTTCATTCGATTCTATTGCAATTTGATTTTACTTTCAATTAGAGTTTTCTTAAATAAAAAATTGGTTTGCTTAACTAATACGTTTAAACTTCTAGAGTACTTAGCACGCTAGTCCCTGTGGAGACGATAACTCATATTTCATCACTTTATTACTTGTGTGACTGATGCACTTGGCAGAACGCCCCACCAAGTTTTTGGCATCGTTGCTGGGGACTAACGGCTTTTAGCTAATATTCTAAGAAATACAAAGGTGTTAGCTTAGGCATTTTTCTGTTTTGTTTTATTTTGTTTTAGTTTTCTTATTTTATTTGTTTTTGTGTACTTAGTCATTTTTGCTTTTAGCATTAATTTTGAGATTTCTTTTTTGTTAATTCTGACTGGAGTTTTCTATTGTGTATAGGAGGCACTACTCATACTTCTGATCTTCTTTTTGAGCCTGAGATTGAAAGACTAGCAAGGAGAACTAGAAGGAAAGCGAGAGTTAGGAGAACTCAAGTGAGCCAAACTACACAAGAAGAAATGGCTGAGGATAACTAGAGTCACCGGGGTTTTGAAATTAATGCTGGTAATGGGGCTGGCAATAAGCCTCCGGAGGATGACAATAGAGTTGTGTGGGATTATGCATCACCCATTGAGGCTAGACACGAGTCCAGCATAGTGAAACCTCCGGTTAGTGCAAGTAAACTTTAAAATAAAGGCAATCTTGATGAATTTGGTCTAGCAGAACCAGTTTGGGGGGAGCCCGATAGAAGATCCAACAACCATATCACAAATTTTTTGGATATTTGTGACATGGTTAAGATTAATGGAGCCAGTGATGATGCCATCCGTCTACGTTTGTTTCCCTTTTCCTTGAGGGATATGGCTAAGAGTTGGTTGAATGCTCAGCCAAGAGGAAGTATAACAACTTGGGATGAGCTACAGAAAAGATTCTTGGATAAGTTCTTTCCTCCATCAAGATCAGTCAAATTGAGGAATGAAATCACAGTATTTTATCATCATGAAGGCGAAAGCCTATATGAGGCCTGGAAACTATTCAAAGACTTACTGATAAAATGTCCTAATCATGGTCTCCCAGAATGGCAGTAGCTTACAATATTTCATAGTGGTCTCACATATGAGACTCGAGACAAATTAGACACCACAGCTGGCGGTGTGTAACATCCTAGATTTTTAAACAATACGGTGAACCTTCAAATTTAACAGAAAGATTTTGAGGAACTAAAATTCTAATTTTTGGATATATTGAGGATTAATTTACAATAGATTCTTGAGGACTTACGTAGGATCCCTATTAAATTATTATTATTATTGTTATTAAATAAATAAATAAGAGAAACAAAATAATGAACAAGGATAGAAGAATCACAAATTAATTTTGAGAGACATGGGTAAAGCTTTATTAAATAAACTAGGGACCCAATTGAAAAGTGAGAGAATATAGATGAACCATTTAATAATTAAACCTAAAAGAGTTATGTTAGCACATTCAAGATCTTACACGTTGCACCCACTTTCTCCTCCTTTTACTTAGCCGACTTAACTCATGAGAATCTCCCTTGCTTTTCTGTGAGTGAGCTCGTGAGAGAGGAAGAAAATTCTGGTTCTTTCCACCTCTTTCCTCGTAAAATCTTCTCTTTCTCTAACTTCATTCTCTGCTAGTAAAATTGAAAAAGAGAGAGAGAGGGAAAGAGAGAAAGAACTATGTTTTTCTGACCTGAAAACAGAGAAGATTTTTCTAGTTAAAAAAAACTCACAAGAAAATCCAGCCTTGGGAGCTCGAATTTCTCTGAGCTTTATGGCAGCAGTTGTGTGATTAATTTCAAATTAGAAAACATGAAATTCTTTTCAAAATTTAAGTTAGAAGCCAAGAAGGAGTATATAAATGTAGAAACAAAATAGATGGCGTGAAGGTAAGCTACACCGAGAAACAGAAACCAAGAAACAGAGCTTGTGCATCGGGTAAGCATAAATTCCTTTCGAACCATGAGTTTAATTTGTTCCCTTCATCTTGTTTAGTCCATATGAGAATTAACTGAAGTTAGGATTAATTTATATTGAAGAATTTAGTGAAATATATCCTGATTTAAAATAGGATGGTATTGACAAGCTAAATTGAGAAGAAAATCACGTTACAGAAAAACATAGGAATAGATTTTAGAAAGGATTTATGGTTAGTTGCTGCACTTAAAGTAACATTTCTTTTCTGCTGTGTTGGATAAAAAGAAGGACCGAAATTCTGCTATGTGAAAACCGAAAAAGGGAAGGTGTTAAAGGGGATTTTATGTTGATGTTGAATTATGTTAATCAGTAAAATATTAGACTAATAGTGTGACTGAAACCATGATGAAATGAATATATAATGATGAGTATTAAACTGATTTTAGGATGAATGTGTTGGTGGTCCATGTTATAAATAGTTAGTGAAAGGCCAAGATTTCTTGCCAAGTATGTGTTGGTTGAAGTATATTTCTTGCTGTCAAAATTTTTAGGTCTGAAATTATTCTTATGTTTGTTTCCAAAGTAATTATGTTTAATTAATAAAAAAATTACCACTTGTGATGTAGTAATTCTAATGATTTGAGAATCACAAGAAGAACCTATTCTTGACTTGTTAAAACTCTGAATTGAAACTTTATAAATCTTGGAGGAGATTTAATTAGCCAAACCCAAGAATAAAATAATCAGTTTTTAGTGCAGAAGCCAACTTGGACAGGTGTCAAATTTAGTTCTGTTTCAGTAGTCAAATCATCATATTTTGACTTGAAACTTTTATGACACCTAGCTAAGACATTTTCCTATTTCTCTACAAAATTTCATTGCATTTAGACATGGTTAACTAGGTCTAAAATGCATAACACAACACCTATGCAAAAATCTGACAGCTTTGACTTAAAGTCACTAATGAGGTTGGTAGAGGAGTCAAATGAGGGAGTTTTAATCTGAAAGTTTTACCATAGTATGTTAACATATAAAGAAGGTTCTGTACCAAGTTTCATGATTTTTGGAGCCACGGATTAATACCAGAATTTTTCTAAATTTGAACCAGGAAGTGGAACTTCAAAACAGAACAATGTCAAGTGTTTGGTCGTATTTATCCTGATTTAGTGTTGATTCTTGCTTTACTTGTGTTTTAGGCCTTCAATGAATTCTTTGGCTCCTTCCCCGCTTTGAAGTGTAGGAACTTAGCTCAGAATTAAGGTGAGTGAGATTTATACTTCCTATGACTAAATTTTTTCTTTGAAGTTCTTGGCATCATAGTGAGAGCATGTAGTGTATCTTAGTGTGAAGGTAGTGATGTTTAACTTATATATTGATATTCATTATGATTTGAGATTCCCTTGCATAAGTTACATTCATGCACACTTTCTAGGATTGAAGAATTATGTTCTCGAATATATTGATATGGATATATCTATACATAAACACTATTATATGAATGTTGCATGAATGAGACACGAATACCATTGTGAGGACTTGTAAATACAAATAAGCTTCTATGTTTGAGACATGATTTAAAAGATAAATTCCGTGAACAATGAATGATTGTATACATGTTGATGAATTTGTGATTAAGTATGGAAAGTGATATGAGTTATGTTATGATGAGACTTGTAAATGATTATGAGTTGTTTATGATTGTGATTGTGTATGTAATCGGAATGAATGAAAAGGCATGGTGGTGCACCCCATGGAGAAATCTACGTGAAGCTATAAGGGTGGAGATTATAAATGGAGTGATAAGGGTGGATGCAGTGGGGGCCGCGGGCAACGATCCAGAGGTACCCTGGACGACCCAATTGGTACGGTAAATGTGTGAAATTGATTTTACTGTTTACTGTTGTGAATTATTTGAATTATGTTGAAATGCATTTGATTTACTTGGATATTGTTATGAATTATTATGAATTATATTATATTATGTTATAATTGATTATGTATGATTGCTGCATATTATCATTATGATGCATGATATTTTTTTGTCATAGTGTTGTGTTGTCCCCTTATTAGGCACGTGGTTTGCTCATACCCCTCTTATTAACCTTTTTTTTTAGAGTTGACAGTTGAAAGTAAATACCTATATAAGGAGTTATGGATCCTTAACCCATGATTACCTTTTCATTTGTTCAGAGCAAAGTTATAATGTTTAGGTCTTAATCTAAGTTGTATAAATCTAGAAAATCTCTATAATCCGGTAGGTTCGTTCAATGATATAATATGAATGACTGTAGTGTGTATAGAGAACTCAGTTTAGCCATATTTTCTTATCTTTTATGAAAAGAGGAATAATTCTCTTATTTTAATTCTTAAATTATGTAATTTAAATTAACTGCATTTAAAAGAATGGTATGGTGCTTAAGAGAATGATAGGCTTACGGAGGTGAAATGCAATTCACCTTCCGTGCCGGTCACGCGCTCAGGTTTTTGGGTCGTGACACGGTGCTTTGATGGCGAAATCAATAGTACAAGTAAAAGAAATAATTGAGACAATGGGGGCAAGCCAAAACACATCTAGTCGAGCCAAGAGTGTTGCAAGAAGAGGAGTCATGGAATTAGACACACTAAATGCTTTATTAGCTCAGAACGAAGCATTAACCAGGAAAGTGGATTTTCTTTGCTCTAGACAAAATGAACAGGTGAAGGTATATGCAATAGCAATGCTGGATGTAAAATGTGATTTCTGTGGAGGGACTCATGTCAATGGGTGTTGTGGGGAATTTCCTTCAGTGAAATAGTTAAATTACATGGGTAATTTGTAAAAGGACCAGAATAACCAGTACTCCAACACATATCATCCGAATTTAAGGAATCATCCTAATTTCTCATGGAGCAATAATCACTGCTTGAACCCCTCAGCTGCATCCTCTGATAAGTCATCTCACCCTTCAGGCTTCAATAATCAGAGTAATTATCCTCCTCAAAATAGAGTTCCACCTCTTTAAGTGGAATGGAGGATATGTTCATGAAATTTATGGAGAGAAGTGAGTCAATATTTCAGACTCAGAATGTGGCCATCAAGAATTTAGAGACTTAGATGGGACAGCTGGCTCTTGCTCTGAATAATAGGCCACAAGGTAACCTCTCTAGTAATACTGAGAACAATCCAAGAAGGAAAGGGAAAGAGCACTGTAATGTAATTACCCTAAGGAGTGGTAAAGAGCTCTCTGATGCTGTAAAATTACATGATCAGAAGAAAAGGGTGACCACTGAAGAAGAAAATGAAAAAGTTATCCAGCGCCAAGAAAATAAAACTGAGAGAGTTGAGGCCTCAAAGGAAAAAGATAAAGCTGAAAAGGTGGGAAAAGATGTAACAGCTGAGAAGTTTGTTCCACCAATGCCCTATCCTCTGAGGCATAAAAAGTTTAATCTATACTAGCAATATAAAAAGTTCTTGGAGATCTTGAAACAACTTCATATCAACATCCCATTCGTGGAGGCATTGGAACAAATACTCAGTTATGCAAAGTTTATGAAAGATGTTCTGTTAAGAAAAAAGCGCTTGGGTGAGTTTGAAACTGTTGCTATGACTCAAGAATGCAGCGCCATTTTTCAAAAGAATTTACCTAACAAAATGAAAGATCCGGGAAGCTTTTTGATCCCATGCAACATTGGGAACAATTTTTTCGGAAAGGCACTGTGCGATCTGGAAGCCAGTGTGAATCTGATGCCACTGTCTATCTTCAAGAAACTGGGTTTGGGAAATGCTCGGCCCACCACAGTGACTCTTCAGCTAGTTGATCTTCGATGTACTATCCGAACAGAATCATTAAAGATGTGCTTGTCAAGGTAGATAAGTTGATTTTTCCAGCTGACTTCATTATCATGGACTATGAGGAAGACAAGGAAATCTTGATCATTTTAGGAAGACCTTTTTTTGCAATCGGAAAAACATTAATTGATGTTCATAAAGATGAGTTAACCATGAGGGTT
Organism: Biancaea sappan; assembly: GCA_037074585.1. Classification (NCBI taxonomy): domain Eukaryota; kingdom Viridiplantae; phylum Streptophyta; class Magnoliopsida; order Fabales; family Fabaceae; genus Biancaea; species Biancaea sappan. The sequence continues at coordinate 28,884,297 of CM073498.1, forward strand.
ATTAATCAAGAGGTCACCTTTAATATGAACAAGGAAATGAAAACTTCTGATGACCCAGAGAAGTGCTACATGGTGAAGATGATTGATAAAGAACCTCACGGGCATTTTCGTGATTGGATGAGTAACGATTGTTTGGAGTATATTGAGAATGTGGAGAAAAGAACAAAGAGAGTTCTAGGAAGTTCAGAGGTTCATGAAAAGTTTAGTGACGATCCCCAGAAATTCAAACCTCCTGATATTGCATACAATGTTGTCACTTAGCTGAAAGCATTCAAGAAGCAGAAGAAATTGGAAGATCCACCTTGAGCATAGGGGTCCTGGTAAAGTCTGGCTGAAGACTATAAACTTAGCGCTCTTAGGAGGCAACCTAAGTTTTATTGCTTTTTAGTTTTTATTATTTAGTTTTAGCTTTGATTATTTTGTCTGTAGTTTTTCTTGTTCTTCTTGTTGTGTTGTTTGTTTACTTCTTTTCCTCTATTGTGCTGATCTGTGACAGTAAGAACACTGTCAAATTTAAGTTTAGAGGAGAGGTTTATCATGTTGATTGGTTTCTTCTTTGAGAAAATTTTGGTTAATTTGGTGTTGTCCATATGAATGTGTTATAGAAGGAAAATTGTTGAAAATTTTGAAATCTGAAAGTTTAGAATTCTTTGGCTAGTCAAATCTTGTTATATATATATATATATATAAGAGTTACCTCTTGA